>CM075664.1:42549253-43188539 GCA_037954105.1 Canavalia gladiata
TCTCATGTCAACTATGAAGATGTTGAAGGCTATTTTGGAGTTCTTATTACTCTTTATTACATCCATAAGCTACTCTCAAGTCATGGAATAAGGCCAGCAAATGAGATGCTTGAAAGAAAATTGAAGCAAGGGTATACTTCCTATTTACTGTTTATATATAAGCTAAGTTAGTGACACATTGAGAAGTTATGCTTAGTTTTCCTATTTACGTATGTGATTTTTTGACCTTTTATGCCTAGTACACTGGTATCAAATGTCAGAGGCAGTAAAAGGAAAAGTATCTAAATTCTAAAATATCTAGAAAATAGCAGAGGGCAGAATCTAAGGACATAGTTCAATTGCACAAACCTTTTGGAAGTGTTTATTTGATTGTAAAACATCTCCATTTCCTTAAACATACATTGCTGAGGCCTCTCTTGCCATATGGTCCACTTGTTGCTATCAATTTTGGTGTTATGAAGTTTCACAAACTTAGCAGTATTTGCTTGTTGAAATTCAAAGGAATTCTAAATCTCTTTGGTAAGTTAGTTACCTGAAACAACAAAAATGTAATTAATTTTTATATTTTGCAATTGAGCTGTTCCATATTATACATTTTATGGTAAAATTTTTCTATATTTAGACCACTAATTTGTAATATTTCTATGCGTACATTATTGAAATAGATTTTGGAGAGAGTGATCCCTGGTAACTGATACTAGTTTTCCCTTTGATGAATTGAAGGTCAAAATTTTATAACATGTAAAGTCATCTAGATCCATGATCTTAGAGATGGACTAAAAAAGTTTTTGACAATGATATTTTTAGAGGATAAAGAAAGTTTTGTAACCAAGTTATGCTTGTCTATCGATTCTAATTTATTTTATTAAGGGCTTTGTAAGGATATTCTATTATGCTATGTATGACATTTTCTAAGAATTATATATTTTTACATTTCAGTAAAATGATTCCATTTAAGGTTACCTTCTTTCAGGTATTTTGCAAAATTTATGAGTAAAAATGAAGTTATTCTGAAAGCAAGGCAACTAATGCAGCAAAGCTTGTCTCACAGAGCATCAAGTCCCAAGTTATTAAAAATGCTAGAAGTCTTACACGATCATTTCAGTAAGTAGTATTCGGCTTGTCAAGTGCTGAGTTTAATTTCTGGACATTATCAAGTGTTGTTAGTATTTGCTTCTAGCTTCTTAGCATAAAGGAAGTTTTGAATCCTTTAGAAAGATATAAATGTAATAGGTAAATGAATTTGTTCTTAGTTCTCACAATATTTTCTGGCCAAGACAATGAAGTTGCAACTGAGGATTGACCGTGCTGACCAGTTAATTTAAGTAGGGAATTTGTTGTTAATTTATAATCAACTTTGCTTTTGACTTTTTCATGCTTATTTTTCCAATAAAATTGTCTTCGTATCTGGTGACAACTTGTCTTGCATAAAAGAGCTGGTTGTTCTGAGTTTGCATTAGGAGTTTAATGACAACATTTGGTTTAACGGCTCCGATTTTATTATAATGATTATCCTTAGGATTCTTTCATATCAGCCTAGGGGGTGTTTGGAAGAGATCCTACAGGGCCTATGACCTTTGTATTAGTTCTTTTTAACTTATTTCAATAAGCATCATGGAGGGGCTTATGAAAACAAGTTATTTTAAACGTATTTCAGTAAGCTTCACAGTCAACTTTATGAATAAACTCTAGTTACTAAATGAATGCATAATTAAGTTATTTACTGAATGCACCCTGACATATTAGAGAGGCTTGGAATTTTTTGAAGTTCATGAAATTTAAGATGGTCTGTGGAATAATAATCAAGTTTTGGTTCTTTTGTGCTTTTTGTTTCTTGAAGTTGGTTTGAGACTAACTCAATCCTATAAGGTAGAGGATTGTCAAGCCTTTATAAGTTTTACTTTGGCAGTAGCTATAGTTGATGTGGGATTGCAACATGCACTAACACTTAGACTGGACTCAACACACTCCTTACATGCCCAAGATAGGACATCTAGAGTGTGAAGATTGTAAGTATTTTTTTTTGTAATATTGTGCTGGCAAAGTCGGAGGCAGGTAAAATGCACTAGGAAAGCCACGGGGCTTAAGTCACTTGCATTTCGTGACCAAGTTCATTTTTGGATAGTAAGAGTGGCCCAATATCAAATTTATGATAGGTTCTAATACCTTCTTAAATTTGGGTTAGGCCTAATTCAACCTTCAAAGTTAGCTTACAAGATAGATTGTCAAACCCTTATAAACTCTATTTTAGTCATATTCATTGTCGATGTGGGATCTCAACACACTGTCGTCATGCTTAGGACTGGTCTCAGCACTGTTAAGATGTTCTTCTAAATGATCTTGTTCCTTAGTTTTCCAACTTTTCTCTGAAAGGGATTTGTTGATGTGGCGATTGCATATTCAGATCTTCTTGCTTGAGTTGTTGCATTGTCCAATTGCATCATCAGAGTTCCTTTTCATATGATATTTTGCTTAATGATTGTGAACTTTGTGATTTTATATACTAACATGATGGTTGGCACATTTTCAAGTTTGTGAAAAAGTTTAAGTGTAATGCTATGTTTCTCTTATAAGATACATGTCATTGAGACTTCTATGAGATAGAATTATATTTTAAACAATCTTATGGAAACATGCTAAAGCTTTATTTAAGGGGATTGCGTGAATGAAGATTTGAAAAGAAAATAGGACGGTGTTATTTTGACATATTTTGCATATATTTAGACTATTCTTTTTTAGTTTCTTCTCGTATAGGGAAGATATGTTTCTTTGCTTTTGGATTTTCTTGTCCTTTTCTAAAATGATTCTTCTTGTTTCATTGAATTTAATTTAATTTTAAAGAACTTTTTTGACCGAAAAGATTATCCCTAAACAGCCATAAGCGTTTTGGTATAAAATTTCAGCCATATGCAGTCAGTACAGCCTGTACTTTCAATGGGCAAAATCTAGTGTCTGAATCTCAGTTTGATGTTTTTTTTCAAAAAAACTTCCATTACACTCTTTTAATGGATGTATCATGTGTACTGATAAGCAAATGGCACCTTTGGATGTGGTTGTAGAAACCAATGATCCACAAAACTCCAGGGTAATTATCTTCTCCAATTACAGAAAAAGTGTCAGGTAAAATTTAATTGAGTCATTTCATTATCTTATTTTATGTAATTATTGGGAACTTCTGACCAAATTTGAAAATTTTCTTGTGTTAATTCAATGCTTTCAGAGATATAATGGATGCACTTGGAGATATTGGAGAATTAGTCAGAGCTACCCAGTTTATTGGTCAGAGTTCAGGTATTTATGTTGGTATAATTTTTCTCTAGCTTTGTTTATTTGGATGTTTTTATTTAATGTTAAATTTTAACCCATAAATTTGTTTCTTAACATTTGTTCGTATCTTTTTATTAAAAGTGTATAGAATTCTTTTATTGTATTATATGGTTCTTCTACTTGTCTAACATTTTCTCTAAATTCATGAGTTTTACTTTTCCACCAATTTTGTACATTTCCTGTAAAACTAGCTTCAATTAACATACTATATATATATATATATCTATATATATATATATATATATTTCTACATCAGAAATTATTCATATTTTTTTTAAAAAAAATATATTGATATTTTTATGATTTATTGAAAAAATATATTTGATATCCATCTTATTTTTAATTTTACATAATTCTTACAGACTATTTTTAATTTTTTGTAATATTATATATATAAATAAAGTTAAAATAATATAAAAAATAAAGAAATATAAAAAGTTTTTTCGATGAATTACGAAAGATATTAATATAATTTATTTATTTTTATACTTAGAACATGACACATAAATTGAGTTCTTTTGAACACATTATATTAGAAGAAATGTTGGAATATACGTGTTAGGATTATTGGTTTTCAAGTAGTACATTTTGAACAAACAAACAATCCGAATGACTGAGAAGGTAATGGTTACCTTGATCTATTTACTTTGATGTCAGTATTTATCCCATTGAGTATGCATTTGCTATATCTATTTTATACCACAGATTATATTAATTTACTCATGCCTTGCGATTACAACCTTCACTAAATACAAGATCCTTCTTATTGTTTTTTAATTATAAATGTTGTTATTATACTATTACTAATGGTTTTACTCAATCATGTTATACAAAATTTTTATTATTCATTAAGTAAGTTTCTCTTATTTCTGCATCCGATTTATTTTGTACATTTAATTAAATATCTTTTATTATTATTTTTGTTAGGAAGATAAGATTGATTAAAATGAAGAATGAATATATCAATCTTTGGAAAGAAGAACTAAATGAAGGCCTTACTTATGCAATGCTGAACTTAAATGTTCTATAAATTAATGGTTATTATAAGGTATCAAATCATATAAATTTATATTGGTGTTCAATAAAACAATGGTAGTAACGTCTAAAAATATTCCCTTTATTCTATAAAATATTTATGTTTTTATATATGTTTTATGTATTAGGATTTGATACCTTAATAGTTGATTATTTTATTTGCAGATATTGTTAGTCAATTTGAACTAATAGTGCATTATAACCGTTAACTTGTCCAAAGAAAACTGTGATAACTATAAAGAATCAAAGGTAATTAATAAATACCTTGTAAACAAATTTTATTTGATATTTTTTTCTACGTTCAAATAAATATATTTTTTTAATAAATTTATCATGAACATGGGAAAACTGAAATAAATTGAACTTTGTGGGAGTGTTTTGTAATTCAAATGATCTTATTATTGGACAAGCATGATGTTGGACATCATTTTAATATTGCGGAAATCAAATGCAAAGAAAGAAAATGATTATATATTTTTCAGTTTATCTCATTTTTAGACTTTGAACATAAACAAATTATTAATGACATTCACTAACTAAGGCAAAGTGATGCAAGGTGAAAATTCTAAACACATGCTTAATGTTAAAGTGTGATTAAAATATTGTAGTGTGAATAAAGGTGGAGGAATTCTTGGTTCCCAAGTCTTTGAAAGGATGAAGTGTATGATCACCTACTAGTTTTCTACCTTGATGTCTAGGTTATTCAATTTCATTTTCATTGGCAAAATATGAAGTTTGCGGAGATGGTTTGGTCAACAATGGAGCGTGAGGATTACTATAACTTTATGTAAAGCGAGCAAGATGGCTGATTCTATAGGGTTAGTCTTAATAATCTTGCCAAAATATAAATTTGAATCCTATAATTTGAAACTCAAATAGTTAGGATCCTTTTAAATGTGGTTCGATGAAGTCCACATCATTAATTGAATTGGATAGTCTAATTATTTTCCAACTTTTATAGAGCCTGTCAATATTATAGTCCCTGCTAATTCAATGAAAATTAAAGGTGGACCACTCAAATTAAAGGTAAGACTGTGCTAATTACGCTCAAATAGTATCACTACAATAAATACTACAGTACAATTAATGTTAGATTGTTGACTATGTCCCATGTGTTGTGCACCGTCATTATATTGTTGAAAAAAGTACTAACGTGCTCCTCTCCAAATTTGTAAACAATCTTTTCATTTTTTTAAATGATGTAATATTTATTTTTAAAATATTTTAATGGGCAAAATTTTAAAAAAATGTTGAATTAACTTTTAAATGAAGTGGATTATTGTTAGTTGATTCACTACCCGCGTCAAATCCAGATTAAGTTTTTTTATTTATTTAAGGAGCTCAAATAATTTTTAAAATTTTCTAATTCAACTTGCTTTTTACATATAGGAAGACTCTTTATTAATGGAAGATGGATATTTAAAAAAAAGTAATTTATATAATTCTTAAAAGATAATTAAAAAATTCATTATTAAGAGTATAATATTCACTAGTTAAATACAAACTTATGATATATATCTATAAAAATGATGTACCTACCAAATTAGATAATTATAACCAATATGTTTCTATAAAAATTCTATTTCAAAGAAGTATATAATCTTTTACTGTGTTTCTTAGATATTAATACTCTAGTTTTTTTAGAGTTAGTAGCTGAAAAATTAAAAGTAAATATGCAAAATATAATAATATACCTCCTATAATTTTTAATAAAAAATATTTATCAATTTTTAATTAGTAAATTTAATTTATCAAGACTTAAATATTATGTGATATGAGTAAGTTAATATGAGAATGAAGTTTTGACAAAGCTAGCTTTAGAATAATGGCATCGAGAATGATGATTGATAACTCTTGCTACTATTATGGGATAAGCATGCTCTACCTTCTGGTACCCTACTATTGTCTCATTCTTAAACCTTAATTTGCTAAAGGGTCACTCTTTATCACAATCAGATGAGTAAACAAGTAATGGACAAAGTGTTTTCATCATTTTTGAGAGTTTCTATCATCTTTGTACTACTTTCTTATTTAGATATAAAAACACAGGGGCGTTCCACGCATGAGAAAGAATCTTTACATCACTTTGAAGTGCGTAAGGATCTTTTCAACCAGTTGCTACTTCTAATTAGTTTTTCCTCATGAACATGAGTAAATTAGCTATATACATATTCACTGATAATTGCAGTTAAACTTACAAGGTTCTATTTTGAATTGGTAATTAAAATAAAGAAAAAAGAAAGATGATTTCGCTCGAGAATCCCTTTGTCAATAACTCTCCCTTTTGGAAACGTTTGTCAACATCTAAATCCACCTCGTTCACTTGAGAAACTGTTAGAAAAATTAAGAAAGGAAAATAAATATAATCCAATAAGTTGTGAACATTGTTTTTTTTGTGTGTAAATTTAAGTGTATATTTAATAAATGCCTCCATATTATTGGGGTTTTGCAACACTTTGCACATGGTCTTTCAAGTTCAAGTAAAATGAAAAATTAACTCGACTATTAATTGAAATGAAGAAATACAAATTTTGAAAGATATATTTTACATGTCAGGACTATAGTTCTATTAATGTTTTGAATTTGGGCCGACAGGTACCAATGGACAATGACATCTTCCTGTTTCTTCACCCACCGAATTATACAAACAAGGAATGCGATTATCTAACAAACAAAAGAAATTCGATCAAATATTAATTTTTCCCACATGAAATTTTTAAAATTTTATATAGAACTTCTAATTCAAACACAGCATAAAGGTAATTTTGTTTTATACTATTTAATTAAAATTAGTTTTCCAAGATCATTTTCTAAATATAATCCAAATGATCGTGATGATTTCCAAGGTTTACTTCTTTAATAAGCCACTTATTCATAAAATACTCACAGCTTGTATATAAACCGAAAAAGTAAAAACAACCAGCCCCTCAAAAAAATAGTTATTTATTTACTTTTACGTCCTTTTTTTTTGTCGATTTTATTTACTTTTGTGTCTAAGACCAATATTCAACATCGCATTCACCATTCCATTGATTAAACCCACTCGCATATTACTTTTCGCACCCTACTTTTTCTATTCACGTCTCTATTTATTTTTTATAAATTTTGTTTCTAGACTTATCCTTCCGCTTAAAATTTAACTTTTACAAGTAGAAAAATATATTTTCGAAAATGTAAATTTTTTTTTGAAAGTTAAATTTTAAAAATATTAATTTATATAAATATTTTTAAAATTTAACTTTTAGAAATATAAAAATACACTTTTAAACTTTAATTTCACAGAATATATTTTTATATGAAAATGTAAAAATATTTTTTTTGAAAATAGACAGTTTTGAGAATAAAAAAAAGTTAAAAGGAGCTGAAAAATACCGTAGTGGAAGAGGTGTGCGAAGAGGAAAATACATCATCAGTCGTCTAAATTTTTTTAATTATAATACAGAAAATTTCAATCCTGCGAAAAGTAACACCCAACCCACTCGATCAGCATGGCATTGCAAATGGTAATTCATCAACGTACTAAGTTAAACTGGGCCTGTTGATAAAAAATTAAACTGGGCCTACGATTGGACCCGGAACCAACCCTCTTAAACACCATTTGACAAGGGGAATTTGCTTTTTAACCTCTTTTTTCTTTTTCATCCTTCTCTATGTTTTTTATTTTATCTTTTAATAAATATATTTAAAAAACTAATATATAAACTATAAATTTTTATATTTTATAAATTAATTTATAAAATATATATTTTAATTTTTTATCAATTAATTTGTATGTATATTTTTGAATTCTACACATTAATTTATAAAATATAAAATTATATTTCGAATATAAAAAATATATTTTATAAGAGTAAAACGAGAATAACAAAAATTAAAAAAAAAAAAGGGTGTGAAAGAAAAAAAAGGGTGCAAAAAAGTAAGGGCTTCGACAAGTGCTAAAAGAAACCTCCCACGGTACAGTAACACGACTAACTCCTTCTGTCTAAAACCCTCAGCAATAAACCTTGTGCTGCCGCGAGTGCTCTGAACGGAACCGGAAGAACCATGGCGTGCATTGATCCTCCAAGGAAGAAGAAGAAGGGACGATACGGCGTCGCAGAGCTGAAAACCCTAGGGAACCAGCTACTCTCTTCCGCATCGCACATCAACAACCTCCCTCTCCTACTCAGCTTCGTTTCCCCTTCTTCCCCTCCTCATCATGTCCTCGAATCCCTACTTTCCCTCCACTCCTTCTTCCTCCCCCTCCTCCCTCAGCTTCCTTCCTCCGCTTCCTCCACCGCCGCCCCCTCCGACGGAGACCAATCCGAGTTCATTTACCTCACCTGGCTCCGTTCCAAGTTCGACGAGTTCCTCAAGTCCCTCATCGACATTCTCGCCTCGCCGGAATCCGATGAAACTCTCAAGGAACTCGTGTTGGACACGCTAATGGAGTTTGTGAAGGTGGCCAATGGCGGCGCCTTCCATTCTGCTTTATATCATAGAATTCTCGTTATTATTGTAAGTTATGCCAGCTTTCATGATAAATGTTTTTGTTGTTATTATCTGGATCTAATTTCTTTGTTTTTGGATTGACACTATCAGGTTCACTCTACTAGTCCCGCTACGTTTTTGGTGGATTTACTAGCATCGAAATATTTCAAGTATATCGATGTCCGGTATGATTATTATGTTTCCATTGTTTTGCTATGAGAGCTATTCGTGCATTTCATTTTATGGTTATTTCCTGTTATTATCCATGCATATTTTTTGGATATAAAGGGCTGGACAATTTATGGCATATATTGTTTTACCTTTACTTTTAGCCTCTTTTATGGTAGGCAGAATTTATGCAGTCAGTGTTATCAGGATGAATTTATCTGTCCTCGATTCACTGACATGATTTTCTTCTTTCACTTTTATGTGTGCCTGTTGAGTGCATAACTCCTGTCAGTTATGGGGTTTAGCTAGTTTACTGAATTGTTAAGTTACTTGGTGCAGTTATTTTACATTCATAAGCCTAAAAAAGCTTGCTAGTACTTTGGAGGGAAAAGATGTCTCAGGTGCTTTTCTTTCTTTGCTTGCATTTCTCTTTCAATTTTTAACACTGCAAAATTGTGAACAAGAGGTTTGTGTGTTATTGTTTGATATCCAAATACTTGGGTGTTCTCGATTGGATGATGACTCCTTTGCTTATCCTTGTCAGATGATAAAATTGCAATTGCAGATGGCACCAGCGAAAGTCAGTTAAGCTCAAAGTTAGTAAGACCTATAGCCACTGCTTCAAGCTACTTCTATTCTTTTCCCCTTCCTTCCTTTTACAAGAGACATATATTGCGATAGTTGGTTGGCTGTCATTAGTATTGATAGATTATTTTCTTCGGTCAGAACCTGTGCCTTTTTTTAATAATTGTCTGCTTTTTTTTCGATTTTTTTATCTCAGATGTTTTACTTATATATATGATTTGCCATGTCATGACATGATATATGCGGTAGATTTAGTTTCGCTGCTCAATTCTGTCTTGTGCAAGTTAAAAGTTGGGCCTTTTCTGAATTCTGCTAGGCAGACTTAGTCCAAATTACAAAACTAGAAGATGTATAAATTAACTTTAAAAATAACTAAATAACAATTTAGTTCTACTGATAACTTAAAAGTGTACTCTTTTGCAGTATGGAATGTGCCATCCACAATTTGTATTACACAATATCACATGTTCCCCCTCTTCAAGGCACAGATAATACATCTAATTTTGAAATGTGGAGCAGATCAGGTGACTTTTGCTCATTAACTTTTTAGGCTTTTTGGCTTTAAAAGCGTTATGTACCACAACGAAGATCTTGAATTTGATCCTTTTGAGGCCTATAGTGCATATGATGCACTATTTACTCAACCCCTTGGGTGGGTGGGCAAATACTTTGTACAAAATGCTATTTCCTTTTAATTTAGAAAATATAGAGGTGTACCTGTATAGGTAATTTGGACTTTTTTGTCCATAGAAAGTGACCACAAACTGCCTACTGGAGATGTGGATACTGATGATAAGCAGCTGAAGCCCCGGAAATATAACAAAAATGTAAGTTATTATGCCATACTCATTGTTAGTTTAATGCTACTGCCCATTTTGTTTTTTCATGATTGAGGATCTCTTATCCTCCAATTTCCTTGTAATTTTCTTCTTCTCATTTTAATAATTATATATTTCAAAGAACCTTATCATTTAACAAATCTTGTTATTGTTTGTCTACCCTCTCCTTTTTTCCTGGCTACTTTATCTTCATTATTGTGTGTGTAGGTATTGTCTGCAGCTAGAATTGCCAAAAAGATGAAGTTAAAATTTACAAAAGCATGGATTGCGTATCTTAGATTGCCACTTCCACTTGAGGTTTACAAAGAGGTAATCTACAGCTGTACGCTTTTTGAGATTTTAATATCACTGTAATACAACTGCATGGATTGGGAGTGAGTTGGTTTTCTAATATGGTATTAAAATCTATCCAGTTTTAATGTTGGGCAATGTGTAGATGTTTAGTCCTACTAACTTCATGCACCAAATGTCCAATTCTATATGAGAGAAGGGTGTGTTAAGATGTCCCACATTAGTTTGGAATGGGGCAGAATATTTCTTTGAGTGCCGATTCCCCTACACGCACAATTGTTCCATGCATCCATATACATCCAAATTGGATGACTGAGAATTTTTTTTTTTAAAAAGATGGGATAAGCTACTGTCCGTGTGTTGGTGGAACATTTCTGTATTTCTTATAAGGCTTGAGGCAATCCTCCTTTCTTCAACTAGCTTCTGGAAATGTGTTGGGTCTGATTTTCTAATACAGGTTATAAAATCCAACTTGTGCATTGATGGATCTGAAACCCATTGAGATGTGCCAATCCCTTGATTCTATGGGTTTACCACTTTACCCGACTTTCTCACTATGATCCTCCCAACCTCATATCTTGCATGGGCATGGAAATGATTCAAAACTTGTAGGTTCCTGTGTATCTACAAGTAAGATTGTGGTTTTACAACAATAATCATAACATTTGAGAATGTTGAGTCCTTACTTTATTTGTACATGTACGTGATGGTGCATAATCAGGAGTCATGATGAAAATTTTGAGTCCTGAATGGAGGATATTCAACTCAACCTTTTTTTCTAATAAAATATTGATTGACATGCTGGTAAGTTTCTTTAATCAAAGAGGTTGGTGGTTTAGGAATCTAGCTATCATTATTTTTCCTGCAGTTAAGATGATTTCTTATGCTGTGTCCTTAATGCCCCTCCAATTTTTACCACTATTATAATCTTGAATCCCTGCTATCTAGAAGTTCTAACTGTCAGTTCATCTACCTTTTTTTTGGTTTTGATAAGAGAACAGATTCATTTAGTTTGTGGCCTTTTGTTTTTAAATTCAGAACTATGAAGCTTAAGTAGTCTTCTGATCTCAAAAACCTTGGTTATAGTCTGAACTCACTTGCAACAATTGTAGAAAGATTCTTACAAACTGCCTGATTATAAACTATTATGCATTAGATTGATAATAACTTGTCATCATTATCCCTATTCTCGAAACACATACCTTCAATGAAGGTAATTACTTCACATATGAGATGACCAGCGCAGTCTTTGTTGATAAAAAAATCATTATTCTTCAGGACCTTGTATGAACATTTGTGTATGTTCATATGTTTGCATGTGTGCACCTGTGTTGTTGGTCTTTGTTAGGATTATTTTGTGAGATGCATAATTTGGAAAAAAAGGGAAACCAAAGGGGTTTCTTAAATTTGGGTTGGGCCTAACCCAATTCTAAAACTTATGAGGAGAGAACTGTCCAAGTTTTTATAAGCTCTACTTTTGTCATATCTGTAGTGGATATGGGATCTCATCAACGTTTCCCCTTACACCTAGGATTGCACACCTGAATCATGAAGATCGCAGAGATAGTTTTTTAATATATATTGTACTTAGAAAGCCTCAAGACCAGGTAGATTGCATTGGGAAAGTTGCAGTGCCAAGTAGATTGCACTGGAAATTCCTTAAGGCCATGTTCATTTTTGAATACTTGAGGGTGCCCAATATAGGATCCACAATAGGATTTGATTGGGTCTAAATCAACTCCAAAAACTAGGTTGTGAGGTAAGGATTGTCCAAGCCTCTACAAACTCTTCTTTAGTCATATTTTGTGGTTGGTGTGAGATGTCAATAGGAATCAGGAAGAAAACTGAACTGCTTATATGGTCAACTGGTCCTTTATACTTAACATTGGGGTGCATTATGACAAAAGCTGCTCAATACAATCTTTAGAATACAACATTGCTTTTTCATTATTCATTTTAGAACTGCACAAAAGGGAGATTGCTGTTGTTAAGGATAAGCTTGTCTTGATTTTTCTTGTTGGAAGAAAGTGGTTGGATTTTGTATATAGATTTTTTGTTGACCAGAATGGGCATAGAACTCAGCAGTTCGTCTGGTGCAAATTGATTGTTACTGTTGATTATCTATACCATTTTTTATTCTAATTTAAAATGGGAAAATCCTACAACAGGACAATAATGAGATGTTTGAATAATTGATCTTTGGATAATGTAAATTTTTGTTGAAGAGATGTTTTATTTATACATCAAATGATGGGGCCTTTGAGCCGAATGGGGGGAATGGATCAGGCTTTTAGAATGAAGCCAAATAAGCCAGCCGTTTGGATTGTCTATTCTAGAAGAAGAAAAGAGCTGAGCTGGATAGGAGTTAGTTGGTCATTTGGCAAGTGTAATGATAGGGACTGTTGGTTAGTGAGTGGTGGGTTTATGGAAAGAAATTGTGAGTGAGGGTAGTATAGAGAATAGTGCATTCTATGAGCTGGGAGATCCTCTCTCTGTAGGGGTTAGTCTCTAGGTACTTTTTTGCTGCTCTTCCTGGTTGTAAGAAGCTCATTTTCTCATGATTTTGTAAAATTTAAATCCTATCATTGTCTAGTTCTCTGTCATCAGATCTCAGGTACTTTTAAGCCAGATAATCACATGATTTGGTTCTTACCTAATGCCTTTTATTCTCCATCTGGTTTCACTTTTGGTATGTAAAATGTGAAGATGAATGGTAATGGTTATAGAGGTGATCATAAATGTGGCATTCTTGATTTTATGCCTTCGTTTTATATGAATGGAACTACATTGTCATACCTCCGCAAGTTTTTTTTTTTTTCTTTTTATTTCCTGAGCTTCATGATTTTTTAATGCCAGGTTCTTGTTAGTCTTCACCAAGCAGTTATTCCTCATCTTTCTAATCCTATCATGTTATGGTAAGCATCTATGTTCCACAAAGTGAGTAATTCATTGGGAACTAGATATTGAATCTGACATGTTACATTATTGTGTGCAGTGATTTCCTAACAAAATCATATGACGTTGGTGGTGTAGTCAGTGTGATGGCTCTTAGCAGCCTTTTTGTTCTAATGACCCAGTATGGATTGGAATACCCAAATTTCTATGAAAAACTATATGGCCTCTTAGTTCCATCTATTTTCATGGCAAAACATCGAGCAAGGTTTTTCCAGGTGAAGCTTGGTTAAATATTTTTGTCACTAATGACAAGTGAAAAAAAATATGCTTCTGTTCAGTTGTATGAAAGACATATTAAGGATTTATTAAATTGTTATATTTTAATAGTAAATTTTTTATGCTTTTCAATTTGGACAATAGTGATTGTGGAAGTTGGCATGCCTAATTTGTGAAGATTTTAAGCTTAAATAAGAGTTGGACTAAAGCAAGATTTCTGGTTTTAGTCCTCCTTTGATTCCACTTATCAACCCTAAAATTGAAGGCAACTTGTAAATTTATTCAGCTGATTGGTTGGACCTAAACCACCTATATATGATGGATTCATTTAAGAAAAGGAATATTAGGCGTACCATCTGAGTTTGTAACTAGGAGAAAATCTAGCTTTTCTTTTATTTCTGGCAACATGATCCTGTCCAATTATTTCTCATTGAGGATAAGTGCTGTGAATTGCTATCCCTGCTTTCGTGTGTACTTTGAAACAAATGCAGTTTAATCACAGAGAAATTTAGGAGTTTGATGCAGGATAATAAATACCATTGAATGATAATGGAAATATATCTAAGTGAAAGTAAGAAAAACTGTCATATTTAAATCCTATGCATGTTCTGTTTTCTGATGATGTACAATTTGCTAATTGCAGCTTCTTGATTCTTGCCTCAAGTCACCACTTCTTCCAGCTTACCTGGCTGCTTCCTTTACGAAGAAACTGAGTAGGTTGTTGCTTTCAGCTCCTCCTTCAGGGGCATTGGTTATTACGGCTCTGATTCATAATGTTTTGCGTAGACACCCTTCAATCAACTGTTTGGTGCACCGGGTAAATACAACTTCCTTTCATCTGCCTTTTGTTTTGTGTACTGCTTAAACTTCTGTGTTTTGGATTGCATCCTCAGTATTGGAGTGGAGATGTTATGAGGATTCATACAAAAATATTAGGGAGCTAGGGGAAAAGAGCAGTGATCTTGAAATTGTAGTATGTTGGCTTCGTTATAAGCTTCTCCATTTTGGAAGGTCATATGTCATGTTCTGGACTTAATTTTTTGTTCATATCAAATTATTATAGCAGTTAAGTATAAGGTTGTTTACATGTAGCCTTATGTTGGCTCCATGGGGCTTGTGAACTGGATTGTAGTTTAGCCATCTAATAGCTGAGCTAGATCAAGAACACAGACTGGTGGTCCAGCTTTCAAGTTAATAATCTCGGCCTGGCTTGGACAACTATATATTCAGATTTTTTTCCTGATTGTTTCCTTGTGCTCAAATATTAAATCAATTATGTCTTTGCACAGCACAGGTAATTAGCTAGAACTAGACGACAAAACTAAAGAAGATCAAGGATTGAAAGGGAATATCATTTTCTGCCAACTTCTTTCCAACTTTTCCTCAAGGAATAGTGTGTGGTGGTTAAGGTTTGGGTGAAGTGTCAAATATTTCTCTAGCTTCTTTTTTCTTTTGCTTGCAATTGCAGCATTATTACCCAGCTTCATTCTATTCTTCATTCTCTTATCCCATTTGGCCTTATGTCATCATTATTTAATATTTAAACCTTTTCTTCATTCTCATTTTAAATTTTGGCTCAGTTTTGGGGAATGCCAAATCTTGCTTCCCTAAATCCAAAATCAAAAAATTACTCAATTAGATTGTGTTCCCTCGTCCTTCTGACCAATAAAAATGCTTGTTAGTACACATTAATAGCAGGTGTAAATATTTGCTAATGTATTGGTGATGAAGGAATCTGACAAGACTGTATGATATATCCTGCATGACATGCAGCTGCCACTTGCCATTTTCTGGTAGTTAGATAAATGACTGGTTTTGTCTGATTTTTTGTTTGCCCAAATTCCTTTTCTTTTGAGGGTGGCCAGGAGATTGGGTTCTAATTTTAAAGTTGTTCTTACACCATGATACGAGAAATACAATTCTAGAGAATTGGGAAGAGAGACTTTCTGTAATAGAAGGCCTAAAAAATTACTATTGCCCGATCTCTTTTATATGTTAAGCCAGGGAATGCATGAAGATATAAATGCTTTGGGTTCACTTTTACTTCAGCAGTCATAATTTCACCACTGAGTTTTCCTGGGGGACCGATCCTTTAAAATAGCCAGCTACTTTGTTTAAGATGGAATGGAATTTGCAAAGTGGAACTGTGCTAGTCAAGAAACTAATTAGGACCCTTTTTCTCATCTTTTTATCACTTTCTTCTTAAGTTGTGTGTGCTTATGACTTGCCAAATTTTAAAAATAACTCTTCTTTCTGTTTTGATTGGACCTGTAACTTTTTATATATATGCAGGAAGATGGTGTTGACGAAGGGAACGGTGATCATAGAACAGATGAAGGAATGACTGTTAACTCAGATAATGCCAATAATGGTGCCATGCTCTGCCAGAAATCAGGTGTTGACCATTTTAACAATGGTGAATCTAATCCTAAGAAGTCAGGCGCTATGAGTAAGCACCTTCTTTGAGTTCTCTATTGTCCAATCTGGAGTCTACTTTCTTTTTCTGCCCTAAACCAGCCCTTGTAAAACTTGGAAAATGCATGATTGTTTCATCTCTTATTATGTACATCACACAGACATAATGTTTCTTAACTGAATACGAGAGAAACAAATAAAGCATGACATGATGAATCACAAATTGTATTTTCTGCATCATTGGATGGATATATTCAGAACAATCCCCCCTCCCCTCCTTCCTCTGCCTGGTTCCTATTTGCTTACCTGCTTTTTTGTGTCTACATAACTTTCAAGTTTGAACTCCTCAACGTAGGCCAATGCCGTGCTTCTCTTATCAATGTTTTATTACCTCAATTTGCTGCTTGGTTGACCAAGTAAAAGTTTGTGGACTGGTTTGAATTTATGACCTATAAAAGTTTGCAATAATTTTGAACTTAAATAAGTGTATATAATTATTATATAAGTTTGATCAGCCATAGTGCTGAGTTTTGGTTATATCATATAAGGCGATAATTGCAAATCGTGGGGTTGGACCAATTGGACTACCCACATGACTGTTCTTCATTGGATCCCATAGGTTGAGGGAAATACAGACACAGTAGTCAACTCCATCTTGGTGGTAGTTTGTTTTTCCTAGCCTTCTAAATTTGTTTTACTGATGAAGATCTTTTGGTGCAGGAAGTTCTCTTTGGGAAATTGATACTATTCTTCACCACTACTGCCCTCCTGTCTCTCGGCAAGTGTTTTTGATCTTGTTGCTTTACTCCCTAGTTTTTCTTTTCTTCTTTCCCAAATTAATTTCAGCTTTTTCATTTTAGGATTTTGACATACTGAGTTAAACGTTACATGCTTTGCTTGGTCTTTTAGGTTTGCTTTGTCTCTTGGGAATGATTTGACAGTCAGGGCCAAAACAAGTGAAGTTAATGTTGGTGATTTTAGTGCCGGTTCATATGCAACAATCCTTGGAGCCGAGGTGATACAAAAATTACTTTTTTTTTTCTTTTCTTCTCATGATGTGCTTATGTTGTTTGAATTATAAGAGGAAGTAGAGAAAGATTTGCATATTGCTCATTGTCTTGTGTCGTCCGGTGACAACTTTCACCATTGCAGATAACACGGAGGGTAAAGCAGGTTCCCCTTGCATTCTACAAAGCAACTCCTTCCTCTCTGTTTTCAGAGACTGATTTTGCTGGTTGGACTTTCAAATGTGAAGAGATCCCGGAAATGATCAATGACAATAACGAGATTGGTACTAAATAGTCATCGGAACATGAACGCTGTTCCTTGAAAAGACACCGAATAGAGTGCCCGTGATTCATGTTTATCAACCTTGAAATTACATCCACTTGTCTTTGTGAAGATGAGTTAGGAGGAGCGGGCTTCGCTTTCGGGGAACATGTTGGGGGAGGGGAGTATTCAATGTTTATCCACACATGTGTTAAAAATCCTGACTTAATATGTAGGATAACTATCCCCATTCATTTAGTGGATTATGATCTCAACCTGTAATTTATTCATTGAAGATTTACCATTTAGAAGATGGATTTTGTCACCTTTTTTTTTATTCCATTATATTAAATATCCATTTGGGTTAAGTGTGTTTAGCCTTATCCATAGATTTAATTTGGCGGAAAAGGAAAGGAGTAAAAGATATTTTTTATTTCTTATCCTGCTTGGTTCGAAAATTTTAAGAAAAGGAGGATATGAGAGGGTTAAAATATCTCCCCTCTAATATTGGGGGATTTGGAGAGGAAAAAGACCGATTTGTAATTTTTGGACTGGATTGATTAAATTGTGTAAATTTTATTTATTATTTTCTTCGTGTATATATAATCGAACATATTAGCGCAGAGAACGTACAGAACCTGCTACAAGGTTGAAGAGAATAACAAATCAGCAAGCACGTATGGTTCCCAGGATTTGAATCTGCCATTTATAATGAAAAATTTGTATTGAATACCTGGAGCCACCGTATATGCTAAACGAAGAACTGGAATGTGTATTCCACCTATTTTATGCTTAAAATAAAGAAAATTATTAAGAAACACTCATTTTATATCTTATGTACTTTATCGATAAGATATAATTTAAGAATATATAATAAAAATTATAAAATTTAGTATATTAATATTAAATATTATATTTTATAAAAATTATTATTTACTACTTTTTATTATATATTTTTAAATATATATTAAAAGAACTATTTATTTTAATATAAATTTTAATATTTTAAAATAAAGTACTAAATAACATAAAATTTATGATTCTATGTTTAGTTTTTAAAATTAATGATTATGGAACAAAACATTATAAAACTTTAAAATTTTATCTTTCAGTAAATTAGATAATAATTTGTTAAATACAAAAATAATTTTTTCAATGATCATACTCACCATAATAAAAAATATATAATATATTAAAATAAAAATATGATCAAAATATATAATTATAAATATTGTTATAATTACATTTTCTTAATTTTAATTGATGTACTTAATTAGATGAGTATTATATAACTTTCAATTAAAGAGAGTCCTATTTAATATTTAGTCAAACTTTTTTTCATATAGATATATAAAAAATATAGATAATATATTTTTATTTTTTTTAATCAAAACGATGATAATTTAACTAAAAATTTTATGTATATTATTTACTATTAAAAGTATGTTTATTATATTTTAAAAAATAATATAAATAAAATAAAATTGAATAAATATTCGAATCATAATATAATTTTTTGTACTGTCTATTGTTTAATAAAAAAAAGTATGATCTTTAAAAGAATAGATATTTTATATTTAAAAGTTTTGTTCTCTGAAATAAAAAATTATTGTTTGATTTATTGAAAGATAAAATTTTAAATTTTTATATTTAATATATTTTTTAAAAGATAATTTTTTTGTTATTTTTTTATTAAGCTAATATATTTTTTATTTTTAAAAAATGTTTAAAATTTTAACAAGTAAAAACAAAAAAGTAAAAAATATTTCCTTCTATTTTTACAGATATTAAGAAAAATAAAACTTACAAAAATCTTTATTTTTTTATTTTCTTCATCTTTATTTCATTCTTTCCTATTTTCTATCAATTAAATCAAATGCTTTTTATAAATATGTCTTTCATAGTTGTTTCGCTTCCTCAGCTATCCAATTATTTTATGACACATCAACTTGAAATATTTTGTTATTTAAATATAATGAAGCTTGTTCTGATAATATTAATAAAATTACTTTTAGGCGACGAAGGAAGTGACTTTATCCGACAATGTAAGTTATTGATAATATTAATATATTAATATAATAATATAATAAAATTTATCTTAGACTATATTTTAAAAAATGTTAAAAATATAATTTTAAATATACAGAAACCTTGACTCTTTTCCTCCAGCAGAATAACGTTGGTTTTACCGGATTCGATTCAAATTTGGCTTTAAGCTTTATCTTAACGTGTGTAACAGTATATAATAAAAAATTATATAATAAATTTTTATTTAGAATTATATAATTTAATATATTAATAATATTAAATATTATAATTTTTAATAAAATACTTTTTAATTTTTTATCATGTATCTTGAAGTACATAATAAAAAAATTATTTTAAATATTAACAAAAACCTATGCTTGAGACAATTTCTCAATCAAACAGAACTTTGAAGGTTCCACTGCCGAACTTAACAGAGTTAATGACTTTCAACCTAATGGAACCCCGTAGTTTACCGTTTATTTATAATGCAGCTGAGTGATGCAGGAATTAAAAATAATTCCTTTTTATCCAGGTTTAAAATTACGCAATGTATGCATAATGGATAAAAAATATTTTATTATATTTGTAAGCAATATATAAGACATTTCAAAGGGGTAGATGATAGTTGGAGGTGTGATGCATAATGAATTATTTTATCTATCACATTTTTTTGACGTATAATAAAATATACCATATAATGAATAAAAATATTTTATTATACATTATAAGTAAATATATAAAATATTTCAAACGAATTAATTTATGAATTACATTTATTTGTGATGTATTATTTTATGTATTATTTCTTCTAAAATTTAAAAATTTACATATAGAGTTAAATGTAATTCCTACATACGTCTTTTTTTAAAAATATTTCAATTTCTTTGTTTTCTCTGTGTTTACTTAAAAAATTTGTTATGTGGACCACTTGCAAATTTTTTTTTCTACATTTCATATAAAAGAATTGTTAGTATATGTTTAATATTCGATTATGATATTTGTAGTATGAATTTAATTGTTACAAATAATATTGTTAGGATAGGTCAAAAAACTTTAGAAATAATTTTAAAAAAATTGGGTTATTAAACTTAATTGTAATTTAATATTTAATTATGTTATATGTAATTTAGTTTTTATTGATAATATATTTTTCTGTGTAAATTATTTGTTAATAATATTTTTTAAAATTAATTAAGTTAGTAAAATAATTTAAAAAACGGTATGCATAAAAATATTAAAAAAATATATTTAATAACATAATCAATATTAGGTTAGTAAATGCAGAATGTAGTTAGTTTAAATTGAAAAATGAATATTTGAAAATATATTAGTAAGTTATTTATATTTAATGAGTCAGTTAGTAGAGAAAGTGTTAGTGTAGATAGAAAAATTTAATTAGGTAAATTTCAATAAGAAAGAATTAAATATTGCATAAAATTTTAAAAAGTTAATTTAATTAAGAAAAGGAAATTATATAATTGATATTAGGTGACAAGTAGAGAAATATTTAGTTAGTTTAAATTAGAAAATTGGATGAATTTCATATAAATAATAAATTTAAAATACTTAGTTAGTTTAGAAGTTAATTTAATTAATTAATTAATTTTAAAAATAATTGATATTCTTGTAGTTAGAAAAATTGAGTTAGTGTATAGAGGAAATTTTATTTATTAAGTTAATTTAAAATGAAATTGTAGTTAGTTTTTTAAATTCATGAATTATAATTACATAACTTATATTAGTCAATGAGTAGAAAAATATACTTAATTTAGATATAAAAATTTAAATAAATTTTATAAAATTAAAATTAAATATTGAATAAATTTTTAGTAAGTTATTTTAATTGATTAATAAAAAATATAATTACATAATTCATATTAGTGAGTAAGTAGATAAATTTAATTAATTTATAATGAAAAAGTTAAGCAAGTAAATTTTAAAAAACTAAAATTAAATATTGCATAAAATCATAGTAAGTTATTTTAATTAATTAATTAATTATAATAGAATAATTCATATTAGTAAGTAAGTAGAGAAATTTAATTATTTTAGAATGAAAAATTTGATTAATTAAATTTGATAAAATTAATATTAAATATTTCATAAAATTGTACCAAGTTATTTTAATTAATTATGATTGCATAATTCATATTAGTGAGTAAGTAGAGAAATTTAATTAATTTAGAATGAAAATTTTCAACAAGTTAATTTTTAAAAATTAAATTAAATATTGCAGGAATTTGTAATACGTTATTATAATTAATTATTTAATTATAAATACATAATTCATATTAGAATGTAAGTAGATAAATTTGACTAATTTAAAATTAAAACTTTAATTAAGTTGATTTTAAAAAATTTAAACAATACTTTTCAAAAAATATGAGGAAATTATTTGAATTAACTATTTAATTTTAATGACATAATTAATATTAATAAGTAGATACTTAGTTTAGATACCAAAATTTATTTAAATTAATTTAAATAAATGAAAATGAAATAATTTATAAGATTTAAGTAACTTATTTTAAATAATTAATTTATTAAATAAATAATTATAATTACATAATCGATATTAGGTAAGTAAGTACATAAATTGAGTTAGTTTAGAATGAAAAATGTAATTTAGTTAATTAATTTAAATTAAATTAATATATTATATTAAATTTTTAATGTTACTGTTAATTAATTAATTTTAAAAATTTAATTGATATTAGCGTAAATTTATTTATTATAATTAAGTTAAATAAATTTACATTAAATATTACATGAAATTTAAATAAGTTTATTTTTTTATTATTTTAAATTACATAATTGATATATTTTTTGACATAATTTATATGATTTATTAATTATAAAATTTAATTAGTATAGAATATAAAATTTAATTTATATAAAAAATTTAAATTATTATGTTGCATAAAATTCTAGGAAGTTGGTTTTATTACATTAAATAAATTACATAATATTTTATTAGATGACTACTTAGAAAAGTTTAATTAAATTTAATTAAAAAATTTAAATTGTTATGTTTCATAAAATATTTATGAAGTTAGTTTAATTAAATTAAATAAATTATATAATACTTTATTAGATGGCTACTTAGAGAAATTTAATTAGTTTAGAATGGGAAGTTTAATTAAGTTAAATTAAAAAATTGAAATTATTATATTCCATAAAATTTTAGAAAGGTAATTTAATTAAATTGAATAAATTATATAATACTTTATTAGTTGATTTTTAGAGAAATTTAATTAATTTAAAATGGAAAGTTTAATCAAGTTAAATTAAAAATTTTAATTTATTGTTTTTTATAATTTTAGGAAGTTAGTTTAATTTATATTACATAATTAATTAATTATTTACTTATTATTGAAAAATTTATCTTATGTAAGATTTGTTTATAGGTATTTAAAAAATATTTTAGGATTTTTTTCATGTTGATAATAAATAATTATATATGTTGCGGTAGATTATGACATCATTATTGCAGTTGTTACGTATCATTAGACTAGTCCATACGATTAGTTAATTCTTACGTTTCATGCTATTCATATCTCTAAGCAATTATGGAACGAATCTCTTGACAAGGAGTTCAAGATTAAGAGAACGAAGTTATGATATGAGTGCGACGACAATCCAACTTTTCTTGGTCCGATAGTGGATAGGTTATAATGAGCATGATTTCTGAGTATAGCTCAATTATAGTTTATATATAGTGATGCTTCCTTAGTGGAAGCTTTAATAGGAAGATGAAGATCTTACACCCATACTTTTCACACTCTGCCTGGAGAATATATTATTTCTTTGCAGGACATGGTTGTGCCCACAGTTTTGCCTATTGCTGGTTATCCTATTATTAGAAGTACATCTTTAAAAGTTTGAGAGCCTATCATGGAGTTGTTAACGGTGTCACTTTCTGAGAGGAAGTTCATTGAAGGATCCCTTACGATGAGTTGATTGCTACAACACTTTGGAGGATCCCTTGTGATTAGTTCACCAGAGCCTACATTTTTCATCTTATTGGTAGAGTTGTGTTTTGTAATCATTCCAACTCCAAGGTTCCACAACGATATTTTCTATTTTTTGTAGACTTCGACCAATGCAGTCAATATAGTTGAGGATTAGCCTCATTGAGTTATTTTTATTGTGAGTCATGAGTTGCATAGATTACGATAAAAAAGAAATTTGTGGCTTTACATTGCTCCTGCAACGTGGGTTGGGAACGTTTTTCTAAGATTTTACTCGTTGACCTTGCATACGTTGATCACATAGTTTCATACTGAGCAAAGTATGTATAGAACTTATGTTACTTTGTTTTGGTTTTTTTTTTTATATTAAGTGAATTATGTTAATCATGTCCATCTCATTGTAGAAGGAAACAAGGTTGGTTAGGCTTGCATGACGGGACATTACTTTCTACAGGAACATGTTTGATTCTATGGATCAACATAAGGTAATACTACATATAAACATATTATTTTATATATTTACAATTATTTAAAAAAAATTAAAATTCACTAACTTCTTTAATTATGCAGATCATATGACAACCCTATAGGGCAGTCATGAATGATTTACCTAGTATTTGTAGAGTTGGATTGGGGTTATGGATGTCAATGGTGCCTCTACTATGTTTCAACATGTTCAAGTGGTACCAACTTAATCATTGTATGCAATAGTTTGGCATGATCCAACATATCCTCCAACTTTCATCTCAATCGAAGAAGGTCCATGACATGACACTAAAGGGAAAAAAGATGAGAACTGGACCATGGTTTTTTCTGTTCCTTATGGTGTGGAATGATAAACATCAACATGTATGCTTAGGTGTACTATCTGATGAGTTATTGAGTTATAACTCAGATTACATGAGGTAATACACTCGACATATACATTAATGGATCATTAAGAAATACGCGATTAAGGGACGAGCGACTAGTTAATAAAATCCTTACTTTAGTATAATTTAAAGTTTTATTTTAAGTTATGTTTCTTAATTAAATACTTCAATAATTTACTTTGATATTATAGGCGGATGAGTTGGAGATCATACACTACTTGAGCTCGAAGATGGCTGGATTTGAGACCATCTCCTTAGCAGATGTCCTTAACCAAGTCAGACAGTACACAAAAAGGATCATGATGCTCAAGAAGATAGAGGATCGAATTGTTGAGGCTTGGTTTAGTGCACCCGAGCCTACTTAACAAGTTCTTTGCACTCAAATTTCAGCTGATATCTCGTAGACACATGTGGAGGGGCATGGACTTCAACGTCGGAGACGTCAGGTTATTCATGAGATGGAGGAGATACCTAAGTTTCCTTATAGGCAGGAGGGGTAATATTTTGTCCCAGCACAGGAGGTTCCCTGGTCACCATACTTGATCTACTCGTTCCCATCATAACGATATCATTGTCGTAACCGTAATTACAACAAAATGATGAACTCGCTAAAATTTTAGGAAATTTAAAATTGATTGTGGAGCTGCCACCAAATTTTTATTTTTAAAAGGAAAATATTTGGAAAAACCC
Source organism: Canavalia gladiata (assembly GCA_037954105.1). Lineage (NCBI taxonomy): Eukaryota > Viridiplantae > Streptophyta > Magnoliopsida > Fabales > Fabaceae > Canavalia > Canavalia gladiata. The sequence continues at coordinate 42,574,385 of CM075664.1, forward strand.
TAACTTGAGGAAGAGTTCTAGGTTCGGAAGTTGGTTACTAGTAGAGAAGGTATTAGGCACCCTACTCGCCCATTCCTAAGAACGATACCCTTAAACTGAGTGTGATTTTGATATTTTTGAAAAACTGTTTGATCCTTTTAAATAGAATCAAAATAGATAGGTTTATAAAAAATAGTCTGACAGGACTTGATTTTGCTCTTATGTATTCCTTTGTGCAATGAGAAATTTAAGGCTGCATAGTTCTAGTTAAAAGACTTGATCTCTTGGAAAATAGAAGGGTGATTTCAGGCAAGATTGATTTTTTTTAAACGAAAATAGTTAAAACAACAAATTTCTAAAATTACGTGCTTCCAAAATTCAAACCGACGTAAGTAGCACTAGAATCTTTATGAATTAAAATATGGAATAGTAGAAAATACTACCTGTTTGTATTAGAACTCGTTACACAAATTTCAGAAAATTCGAAAACAGACGTTTTTTAAACGAATTAGTTAAAACAATAATTTTCTAAAATTATGTGCTTGCAAAATTCAAACCGACGTAAGTTGCGCTGGAATTTGTATGGATTAAAATATAGAACAATAGATAATGCTACCTGTTCATGTTAGAACCTGTTACACAAATTTCAACACAAATTTTAGAAAATTTGAAAACAGATGTTTTTTAAACGAAGTTAGTTACAATAGCAATTTTCTAAAATTATGTGCTTGCAAAATTGAAATAGATGTAAACCATGTTGAAATTTACACGAATTAAAATACGGAATAGTAGAGAATGCTATCTGTTCATATTAGAACCCGTTACATGAATTTTAGAAAATTTGAAAAATGATTATTTTTGGGCTGAATTAACTAAATTTGTTGTTTTCCTTGATGCCATACTTACTGAATTTAAAATTTAAAAATAAATTCCTATTTCACTAGAAGAGTAAAGTTTTCTTTTTTAATTTTTTCTATGTCATTAAAAATTAACATGCCTTCAATATTTATACTTCAAGGGGATATTACTTTTTGAAATGAAAATACTTGGGCTTACCTTAATTAATTAATATTATCTATTTCGCTTTAGAATTTTAGGTGAGTGGGTTATTCGGGTTTTTGGCTTAATTGGTTAACCTTGGATGACGTGCATGGTATTTCCTTAGGCTAAACAACTCACGTGGGTCCAACAGGGGTATTATTGCATGTCTTCAGTGATGAAGTTTTTTATTATATATTAAAGCAGCAAGGCCATTTTAATGCTATGAATCGAGCATCTTTGCAATCCAATGACTCTCTCTAGTCCCCTGTCCTGACTTTATGTGTATCTCTTGGAGCAAATGACATTGTTTTTATATCACATGACAGAAGATAAGCCCCTCAACTTGCAACCAATGGCTTTATATGTTATAATGACCAACAACAGCAAGGGACTCTGATGGATCTTGCAATTACATAAATAGAATTGTTCATAAAAGATAGAAGAAAAGCATGAAATATCATATCAATAGGAAAAAAAAACTTTGGATCCCAATTAGCTTTGAAGGTGTTAAGGAGTTTACCAGCTTTCTATTAAATTTTGTTAAAGTCTGTTATGTTAATTGTTGTCATGCTCTTAATGAGCTCATCACTGATGTATATATATACTTGTTCTTTCTAATAGATAAACACATATTTTCTCTTTGTGTCCTCATGCTTCCTTGTTATGCATTATCTTAACATGGTATTATGAGCCAAATTTCTTCCCCTCCTTCCATGGCTTCGACCCTTGCCATTCACTCCTTTTTCAACCCTCTTTCCTTCAAGCTTTCGGAAGATAATTTTCTTCCATGGTGGCACCAAGCCCTTGCCACCATCAATGACTTCAATCTTCTTCCCTACATTATGCAAGAATGCTTACCCTCCACGCCTGCTCATGATTCTGGCCCTAAGCTTCTTAATGCTCATTCTTCTTCCCCTTCCTCAAAGCACTGGTTTTAACAAGACAAATTACATTTATCTTGCCTTCTTTCCTCTATGATCGAGTCTCTTTACACCTGTATGCTCATCTACACCATATGTTTCCAATTATGGCGAAAACTTGACACCCTCTTTACCTTTAAAACTAGGGCTCGGTTTAAACAACTCAAGACTGAACTTAAATCCATTCAAAAAGACTCTCTATCTACAAGTACTTATCTTCTTACTATCCAAAAGATTGTTGAAGCATTGGATGCTGCCGGTCATTCAATTTCTACCAAAGATCACATTGAAGCCATTCTTGATGGCTTGGGTGAAGAGTATAATTCCTTTGTTACCACCATTATCTTCCATATCGACCCTTATATTGTGGATGAAATTGAGTCCTTACTCATGGTTCAAGATGAGCAACATGAGTATCATCGTCTATAACCCGTTCAAGCTCATGTTGGGTAAGCTCAATCCTCTCGTTCTTCTTGGGGATCTTTCTCTCAAAGTCGAGAATATACATGCGAACGCGGTGCCTTTCAGGGCTCTTATCAAGGTGGTCATGGTCACCGTTAGGGGGTTGATCTTTCCAATTTTCTTCGCGTCTTGGATGTCAATTATGTGGTAAACCCGGCCACACAACATGGCATTGTTACCACCGTTTCAACCAACATTATCTTGATCCTTTCTCTTCTTCACAGAGCAATGATCCTTCCAATATCTCTTCTAAGTAAGCTTACTTAACTACAACAAATTCTCCATCTCACCCTCAATCTTCCTTTGTTCCTTCCCATGTATCTTTCCCTCCTTCTCAAACTTCGGTTGATTCTCATTAGTATCCTGATTAAAGCCTCTCATCATCTCACCCCATGATTCCTCCAATTTTACTAGCAGTTTTCCCTATCAAGGCCAAGACTTGGTCCATGTTGATAATGGTTCAGGTATGCCGATTGAGCATGTCAGATCTACCACTCTTTTAGTTCTATCCTCTTTTCTTCAATTCAAAATGTTTAATCTTCTTCATGCTCTCCATCTTACTAAAAATTTGCTAAGTGTTTCTGCATTTGCTAAGAAAAATAATGTCTTCTTTGAGTTTCATGCTTCCTTTTGCCTTGTTAAGTCTCAAGTTACCAAGAATGTTCTTCTCTAAGGTAAACTTAAGGATGGGCTTTATGTGTTTGACATTGTTCTTATTGCATCAATTTCGCCCTTCTCATGTAATGTCTCCTCCTTGACCAAGAAACTTAAATTGACCTAATAACACTATCGATTGGGTCATGCGCCTATGTCTATTGTTAAATAAATTTTGCACTCTTGTAATATTCCATATATCAATAATACTGAAAATTTTGTTTATCATTCATGCTATGTTGTCAAAATTTCTCATTCTACTTTTCCTCTTCTCTTTTTGATCTTATTCATACTGATCTATGAGGTCCCAATGCTTCCCCAAGTCCAAGTGGAGCATGCTATTATGTTAGCTTTATCGATGATCATAATAAACATACTTGGATTTATCCTTTGCGCCATAAGCCTCAAGTATATTCTATGTTTCAACAGTTTCTTGCACTAATCAAGATTCAGTTTTCAACAATCATTCAAGCATCCAATAACGGAGCTGAGTACATTGCCTTATTCAAGCTTTTTTCTGATCTAGGCTTTTATCATCATTGCTTTTGTTTGTATATTCATCAACAAAATGGATCTATTGAATGGAAACATCGTCACATTGTTAATACTAATCTTGCTCTTCGTGTTGACTCTAGGATTCCTCTTATGTATTGGGAATATGTCTTCCTTTATTTACACTACTTTTATTATTAATTCTCTTCCTACTCCTCTTCTTTCTTATCTTTCTTCTTTTGAAACTCTCTATCATAAACCTCCTAATTATTCTTCTTTTAAGATTTTTGGTTGTGCATGTTATTATGTCCTTACACCCTACAATCGTCATAAATTTGATTTCAAGTCTTCTCAATGTACCTTTTTAGGCTTCAGTATCATTTAGGCTTTCGATGTCTTTAGTCATTGGGCAGCGTTTATATTTCCCCCTCTATTACTTTTGATGAATCGATTTTTCCTTTCAAACTTTTTACTCCTTCCTTACCCTTTCTATCCCTGATTCTCTTGTCCCTTCTGTCCTGTATCTTCCTTTTCCTTCTTATTGTGCTCAATTATTACCTGATTCTTTGTCACACCCCTTTTCTTCTCATCATGCTAATACTACTAACCATGCTTCTATTTCTTTTAATGATTCCTTGTAGGAACAGGTACATATTGAGTCACCTTCACCTCCTACCAATACTCATTCAATGGTTACCCGATCAAAAGTGGGTATCTTCAAACCAAAGGCCTATGTTACTTCTCTTGACCCTTACACTGTTGTTGAATCTCTCCAACAACCTCATTGGTTTCATGCCATGAAGGAGGAGTATCATGCCTTAATTTGTAATCGCACTTGGATGTTGGTACCTTTTCCCTCTAATAGACAACCTATTGGATGTAAATGGGTCTTTCATTCTAAGTTTAAATTGGACGACTCCATTGATAAATACAAAGCAATTGCCAAAGGTTTTCATCGACGTGAAGGCTTTGATTTCATAAAAACATTCAGTCTTGTGATTAAACCCTCTACCATTCATATCATCCTCACTATTACTCTGTCTCGAGGTTGGCCTATTCATCAACTCGACGTGCACAATGCCTTTCTTAATGGTAATCTCTCTGAAGAGATTTATATGACTCAACCACACAGATTCACTGTTGGTGGTTCTACCCTCGTCTGCAAATTAACCAAAGCTTTATATGGCCTCAAGCAAGTCCCGTGGGACTTTGTTTTCCAAATTCAGTGCTTATCTATTATGACTAGGATTTGCTCTTTCTAAGAGTGATTCCTCTCTTTTTATTTTTCAAACTCCTCCACGCCTACCACGTATGTACTTGTTTACATTGATGATATCATTGTTACTGGAACCTCCTCCCTGCTCGTTAGTGATCTTATCTGAACTCTTGATTCTGCATTTGTCTTTAAGGATCTTGGTCCTCTTGATTATTTTCTTGGTGTTCAGGTTCAGCGTGGATCCAATGCCTCTTTGCATCTCTCATAGAAAAGTATCTTGTTGATCTTTTTGCTCAAGCAAATACGTCTACATGTAAGCCTATGTCCTCGGGTCTTAAATTATCTCTTCACGATGACAACCCTTTCCATGATCTGTCTCTCTATGGATCTTTAGTTGGCGCTTTGCAGTATCTAACTATTACATGACCTGAAATCTTCTATTCTGTCAACAAAGTGTGCCAATTTATGCACACTCCACTTGATTGCCATTGGAAGGCAATAAAACGTATTCTTTGGTATCTTAAAGGAACCCTCTCACATGGACTTCATTTTTGTCTCCCCCAATTTTCATATTTCTGCTTACTGAGATTCGGATTGGGGCACTGATCCTGATGATCGTTGCTCAACATCCGGCTTCTGTGTTTATCTTGAAACCAACCTTATCAACTAGTCTTCCAAGAAGCGTGGTGAGTCGTTCAAGCACGACAGCGGAAAATAGGTGTATAGTCTCCACTTTTATTGATATTTTGTAGATTACATCTTTACTTGGAGAACTTCAAATTCCTTTTTCTATCATTCCCACGCTATATTGTGACAATCTCAGTGTTGTGCAACTTTCTGCAAATTCAATCTTTCATCAACGAACCAAACACCTTACTCTTGATCTTTATTTTGTTCGAGAGAAGGTTTTGTCAAAGTGCATCTCTGTTCATCACATTCCTGCTGTTTATCGGATAGTTGATGGTCTCACTAAATCCATATCAAGTTCCAAATTTTCTAATTTTTGTACTAAACTGTGTCATAGATATATCCAATCCTAAGTTTACAAGAGAGTGTTAGAGAGTTTATCAGCTTTATGTTAAATTTTGTTAGAATCTGTTATGCTAACTGTTGTCATTGAGCTCATCACTGATGTATATATATACTTGTTCCTTCTAATAGATAAACACATATTTTCTCTTTGTATCCTCATGTTTCTTGTTGCTATGCATTATCTTCACTGAAGGTGTCAAATGCCGATTGAAATCGTGACTATGTACAATTTCTCGGCTGGGAGAGTCCATATTACCAAATATAGAATCTCATATACGAAGACGGTTGTCCTGTGATGTAGTGAGAATTTTGTTTCCAGATAACGGTGAGAAATATGCAGAGTTAGCAACCCGCATATGCTTGAGGTCATAAAGGGATGATCCAGGTTCCATTCGACGCATATCCCAGATACAAGCCTAAAAGTTAGAAATCATAACACATCTCAAAGGCTAGTACATCCAGCATGCAGTGAATATTCAAATACCAACTAAATAAATTCAATAAATGAATAAAAAGGAAAAACTCACAAAATGATCATTTCCACAATTGAAAAGGATGTCTGGTAGAATTGGATTGCAATGGAGACCAACAACTTTGCTACCTTTGTGGATCAAAATTGCATCACCTGTCATGTGGTTGGAGCGCATATCAACCCTACAAATGGCACAGGTTACACATAATTTCCGGGCTAATTTGTTTCGCAAATGAAAAGCATAGCACAAGTTAGAAGGCTACAATTTTTATTCCCTAACCAAGGAAAAACCATAATTATAAAAAAGTTCTAAGTTTTGATCTTCCCCATGAAATATTTTAAAACCCCTTATAATGATCGAAGTCAGGTCATGTTGTCTGCAGATATCAAGCTCTCTACCACCTTCAAACTATTAATGTACTCGCTAAATTAATAGGATACTAGACATGGTGCTCTCCAAAACAGGCTCCTAACGGATGCTGTGTGGCAATTCAGTTGCACTTTAACAGCTAACTTTCAGAAATGACCATGCAATAAAAAGAAAATCAGAACAGTAGGCAAGTTCAAAATTTATAGCCAGCCAGAATTGATGCAGGTATAAATCTCAACTGAGAACTACTTGAAAACCTAGAAAGATAATAAATAATGATACCATGCACTTGCAGACTCAAGTAATAATTTATCCTTTTACAGAAAAACACTAAATAAAGGTACATGCCAAATTGCCAACTAAGAACAGTACATATATATATATATATATATATATATATATATATATATATACCGCAACTAAACGTTCTGACTCGTAAATAGTAGTATATTGATAGGAAAATTGTAATTTTACAAAATTTTTATACAATTTATTTTCAAAAATAAATGAGTGATAAAAAGAAAAAACGGCAGATATTTATCCATGAAGTATATACATCTAGTGAGAGATAGTAAAAGAGGACAAAAGAAAGAAGTGATAGTCCTAAAGATAATGAGAGATAAGAAAAAAAAGGTAAAAAAGAAATAATAAAAGAAAATAGATCCATGAAAATCATGGTTGGATAGAAAAGATGAAAAGAATAAACCTTGAAATTAGTCTTTAACATTTTTAGCGTCAAACATAATTTCTAACTTATTAAAATATTCATGTTAATTTTTGAGATTGCTTGTCATCGATCAGTTTAGTTTAAAATTGGATGGGTTGGTGTTGTTTCGATGGTGGTGATGTGTGTGGTGGTGCTGGTGGGGTTGGGTCTTGGATCTAATTAGATTTTGATGATGGTGCATAAAGGTGTCCATTTGGGTTTTTCATGGTGGAAAAACTTGGATGTATATAGCTGCCGAGGAGGAGGAGTAGGAGGAAAAAGAAAAAGATGAGAAAAAAAGACCTGCCAAATTAGGCTGTGTTTAATTTTTTATTTTTTAGTACAAAATTTTAAAAATAAAAATAAAATATATTTTTTATAAATAAAAATAAAAAAATATTTTTTTAAAAGAAAAACCACCTTAATTACAAAGTTTTGATGGGTTGGACAAATTAGTTTTTTGAACAGGACAAAAATGATTGTTTTCAGCTTTCTTGACAGGATAAATTATTATTTTCGGCCCAGTAGGCATCCATGTGTCACATAACGTGATAATTCATTGTTCCGCTAATTCTCAATTGAACTAACGAGCTGAGCAATCTCAAAAATTAATATGCACATTTTACTAAGTTAAGATCTAAAATGTCCCACACTAACAATTTTAAGGATTAATGTAAAAGTTAATAAAATTGTAATGGAGAGATATAAAAATATATATATAAATTATTGTATAATTTTTTTTTTGTATAAATATTATCACTCTATTGAAAATAAGATATATGTCGCTAGATGTAAACTCAGTCACAGCAAACAAATAAAATTGATTTAGATTTTGTTTCATTATGATGTATGTTTTAATTTTTTATTTATTTAAACATAATATTAGAATAAAAATTTATTGAAAATAAATGTTAATTTTAAAATATTAATTAAAATTGTAGAAAATTTATTCTGTCATCAAATCATAAATTATCACATTATTAAAAATGATCAACTTTTTATAATATTGACTTGAAAACTCATACATATATATTATAATTTTTTAATTAGTTGCCGATAGCTTTGATTATCACTGTATCAATATTAAACCCATTTTTAAAACAGTACATATTTAATAAAATAATCTTATTCTTTGAAATGAGATTTTCACAAACATAATTTAGTTGGGAAACCTTTTAGCAAACACCACCTTTCTTAATTAGAGACTGCTATAATAATTACAAGGTTATTGTACTTTTTACGACAAGGTCAAAACTCAACTCAAGAAACGAGGGAAAAAAGGGAAATTACTAGGAGGAGACGTAATACACTGAGAAGAAACCAAGAAAATCCGAAATTTCCAAATTTATTAAGCCTCAAAATTGAGTGAATACAATTTAAAAAAAGAAAAACATCTTATTTGCCGGGATCAAATTAATGCCTTCATTGAATAAGCAGACTCCGCGCATTGATTAGCCTCTCAAGCAACAACCGGATGAATTTCAACACAGCATCCAATGTCATGTACTGTGATGTTAAAGAGCAGCTTCTCTTTTCTTTTAAAACTATATCATTCCCTCATCTCTTTTGGAAATTCAAAACTTTGACTGATACAGCGAAAGAACCAAAGAAGAGAACAATAAATCCAATAAGCACAATCACTGAAAGCCCCACAGATGAAAATCCGTTGATTGTTTGGTCATATCCAAGATTAAGAGACAAATACTCTTTCACGGAGCCCTTAAATCCAGGTCCCACAATTATGGTTTCCACATCACCAAGCTGAGACGTGATAACACCACGTAACGTCCATGCAACCGGGCAGATATAATAGAACCAAATCCACCATCCCGGAATAAACTGCGACATTGCAAGGAATGAAGAGAGAAGACATTAGAATCCAAGAGAGAAATGACAATTTCGCATTAGACAATTACTCTTAAGAGCAAAACATGTAGAAAACAATGCAATTATAAAATTTTACTACAGTATGAACAACATGATTCTGGGTTAAAAGAGAAAGTTAAAAAAGGGGAACAATTACTGCAACTGGATAAACGTTCAGCAAGTATGGCATTACTCACCGCCTTTGGGATGAGAAAACCTGAAAGAAGATTCCACAAGGAGTAAAATGCTGAAGAAATGACAGCTGCTAGATGTTGGGAAGGTGTAAGACCAACAGCCATCATGCCGTAAAAGGTGAAGTAGGTGAACGTTAGGAACATGAACACAAGATAGAGAAAAAGCTTTCCTGCAATAAATAGAAAATATCCACTTAAACACAGATTTTATTCACTTGTAACATCTAAAACAGACTTTCAACACAGTAAAATCTATTTTGGGTGAGAGGAGGGGTGATTATCCCTGTTTGTGTAATTAAATTGTAAGTGAATTCCAAAAAACCTTAAAATAATAAATATCTACGTACAAATGGAAAGATGAAATATTACCAGCTGTCCTTTCAAAATTGATCATGTAATATGTGATGAGACCAAATACTATTGTCTGAACAGCAATGTATGGTACCTCTATAAGCCCCTGTCAATCAGATTAAGCAATCATCAGAAGCAATTCTATATAAATTGCTGTCATACAGGTGAAAATGAATTGTAAAGAAGAGAAAGATAGAAGGAAAGAAAAAGAAAAAGATGCAATATAAAATATAATATGATAAAGATATAAATATAATAATAATAATAATATATTAAAATAAAAATAATGTTAAAATGTAAAAATAATCAAAACACATTCACATAACATATCTAACCATGGAATTAATTTCCAGTATTGTAAGACTTACCTGAGCTGCCGCATATGCGATTGGAGAGTACATTCCAGCTGCTTTCTCTCTATAAAACACTGTTCTTTCTATTGAAACAATTGGTTGTACAGAAGAAGCGTTGTTTACCCCAACAAACAAACAAGCGGAATAAAGAGCTCCCATAACCACAAACAGCTCCTGAGTTGACGTCCTAGAGAAAATAAAGACAACTGTTTTATGTTGGAGATTAATGGCATCACAAGCAACCTTTCATCTATCTTTGATTAAACAGAAGAAGCTTCTCGCGTCTTAGAACAATCCAATTTTAATATATGAAGGTTGACTTTACAATAATTAGTGAAGTCAATCCTGTGTGATTTAGTTTTCATTAGAAGATCCCGGGTAATAATCATTTTATCAAGCCAAATAGAGTACTTTGTCTACTTAGGCAGTTCCATTACTTTTTTTATTCCAATTTTGACCTCTTCTTTGATTTAATGTTATATTCTAAAATAATTCCCTATACAGCAAATGAACATAGAGAACGGTTACCTTTTTGAACCAATATCCCAAAATATGGTACCAAATATCAAAGCACTTATTGTGGTGAAGTATAGCCTCATGGCATTATATGCTGGACTTCTCCAGTACACAAGATTTTGTTTCCATAAGCATTGAAGAAATTGAGTCCACAGGTTTTGTGAATAAGTGCTCTCAAACTTTAGTGGTTCAGAGCCCTTAGGAGGATGCGCAAATTCCAAAATAGAAGCTTCCACCCCTCTGCAAAAAACATTGACTCTACAGTTTAATCATTGGTCAGCAAAGAAATCTTTCCATTCTACCACCCGTGTAGCTTTAGGGCTGTAACATCATGGTTTTGTTCCCTTTTTAGAAATTGAGGCCTTTGTTCATAACATCTCTCTCCCACGCCCTTACCTCATAAGGAGAAAGGGAAAGAATTTAGCAATAGCACTTAAAAAACTACAAATTAAAAGCACCTGAATTGCTCCGAAGTCTTGTAAATTTCTGCAAAATCTCCACCAATTCTCGCTTCGGCAGCAGGTGTAGTAACCTCAAGCACCCAGGTAGCTGGATTGTAGCCACTTGAAATGGGGGGTATTCCACTGATTCCCTGCAGAGCAGATTGGAAAACAAACCACAAACCAAAAAATATAAACAAGACACTAAAGCACGCTTGCATTTTGAGGAGAAAAGAAATCCACAAAAAGAATAGAAACTATTAGGCAGAGGCACTCTTGTGTCATACTAGCATATCTTACGTAATTAGAAATACCTAATAAGATTAAAAATTAATCTCGACTACAAAAGAATTGTGTTTTCTTTAATAAGAATAATGGCGTCCTACGTTATTAATATTCCCCACTCTCTTTCATCTCTTTCTTACTAAATGTCCTGTTGTACGTATTCTATTTCTTCCCCTCATCTTATTTTCCATCAAATTTCTACCTTGATATACCGATACTCATGATTAAGGAATGAAAAGTAATGAAGACGGCCACGATGATACAAAACTAAATTTTAACCTTACCTGAAAGTAGTCTATCATTATCTGTGACTGCACACCAAGCTTTCCCCCATATATCACTCGTCCCCCACGTTTCATCAGAAGTAACTGGGTAAAGCAAAAATCAGGGTTTAGATTCTTTGATAGAAGCTAGTGCATCTTAGTTATCAAAACAGCAAACTGATTAAGAAACAGTAATCAAACTAACTTCGTCAAATGCTTCAAATATATCAATACTAGGTTGATGTATGGTGCAAACCACAGTTCTTCCAGTATCAACAGTGTTACGAACAGTTCTCATGACAATAGCTGCTGCACGTGCATCAAGTCCAGATGTAGGTTCATCCATAAAAATAATGGAAGGGTTCGCTACAAGCTCCACGGCTATTGTTAATCGCTTCCTCTGCTCTGTTGATAAGCCAGAACTGCCTGGCATACCAACCAAAGCATATCTCAAAGAATCAAGCTCAACCAGTTTCATTACTTGTTCAACAAATTCCTGTAGAATATCTCAGTGAATTAAAGTTCGGAATTAATTCAACACAATCAGATATACAATTAGTCACGAAACTTACAATTCTTTTAGCAACGTCAACTTCCTTTGGAAGGCGAAGAGATGAAGAAAACAGTAGTGACTCCTCAATTGTTACTTGAGGAGAATGTATATCATTTTGTTCAACATACCCCGATACTCTGGCAAATGTCTTTTGCACTTTTGGGTAACCTGATATTTTAATATCTCCTTCTATATAGCCTCCAGTTTTCCTGCCAGCAAGTACATCCATTAAAGTGGTCTTTCCGGCTCCACTAGAACCCACTAGTGCTGTAAGGACACCAGGTGAGAAGACTCCGCTCACGCCTGTCAAGAGCTGCAACCGAGTTTCTGGTATGCCTTGTTTGCTTATCTCCTGTAAGAAAGTTTTTTTAGAACTAGTCAATGGAAACGGGATCTCTCCTATATTTTCTGGTGGGTATTAATATAGCATATATATCAGTTGATAAAATTAGAAACTAAAAACCACCCCACCTTTGGCATATCAACAAAATAATTGACATTGTGGAATGTCATTGTCAATGGTTGAAATGGAAGAATCATTCCTTTCGTAGCACTTCCCTCTTTTACAGATTTCGTACTGGTGCCCGTTTCATGGACCTGATTACTGCCTGAACAATCAAGTGATGGATTGTGAGACATTTTTGGTAAGTACATTATAAATCTTCTAATTTCTGGTCCCACTGAATTATTAATGCAAATTATAGCTTGATCGTTACCATCTGTGGAAGAATTATTTTCCGACTCATCTTCGTGGGAAAGAATTGATCTTGCCTTTTGAAGTGCTGTATTAAAAGTAAACAAGACAAAGAGGAAAGGGGCATTAAATAAAGATAAATAAGCAAATATCCATGGTTAAAGAAATTCGCTGCCCAAAGGGGATGGTAATCAAATAGTAAGAGAGAAAGCATGCTTTTAAAAGGAAAAAATGGTAAATATTATTCAAGCTTACGATTCAGATAGGCCAAGGCCATAGTGACCAAGTTGTTGAAAAGAAGTGCATATGCTGCTAAAACGCCAATACCAAGCCAATACCAGTAATCATCAGTTGGTAGGCTGTGCGCATGCAGGATATTATGACCAATTGTGTTCAACCCAGTAACTGATTTCTGTAGACAGTTAACATTGTAAACCATCAATATTCTATAAAACCATCACAAATAAAGATTACATATGATGATTCACACCTTCAGTTTAAGATTTTGATGAGTTGACTCTTGACAGGGTTAAAGTTTAACCAAGGCAAAGTTTAACCCTAGTTGCACACATTCTTCATGATTGAATAAAGTTTTGGCACAAGTTAAGGTCGTAGGCCTCTACTTTTTTGAGCTTAAGGAAAGCCCAAAAGGGTATCACAAAGTAGTAGAAGTAAAAGTCATTCTTGACTTGTTGAGTTTTTGTGTAGGATTAATCGTTGACAGTTCTAAGACATGAATTCATAAAGTAAAAGAAAACTAAGGAAGTTACATAGCAAAATGATATACCTTCATCCATCTTGAAGCTGTAAATTCATTAACTGAAATAGCGCGTTGTCCATAGGTAAGGGGTGATACCCAGTAGCCCCAAATCCACCATGGCTTAATCATTCCTGAAGTAATAACAGCCAAATCACTAAGAGCAATATAGTTAACTTTTCTCTGACAATTTGTTGTGCTTCCTACCTTTAGGTACAATAAATCCTCCCAGCAAGAATACAATTAGTAGTGCAGCTGATCCAAAGGTATTGGCAAGAACCATATCTCGTGCAATAGCAGCCATCAGTCGGAAAAGACCTAATGCCATTTGATGCATGACAAAAAGTAAAAACAAGTAGCGAAAGAACCTGAAATAATTAACAAAATCCAATGATTACGAGGGTTAAAAAGAAAAATCGCAACATTAAGATGTAATAAAATTAAGATACCTTCCCGCTGCAGGGGCAAATCCAACTGAGTAATATACAACTATAGCCCATATAACAGATTCAATAACGGAATACGGTATACGGAGAATCCAACTGGTAATAGACCACGCCCATGCAGGATAGAATAAATTATCTCTTTGCTTATAAAATACTGGAAGCCGAGTTATCATAAGAGGCAGCTCAGAAAACCCATTAAACATCATGTGAACCAGCCCAAAAAATAGAGCAGAAAGATAAAGTTCTCCGTAGAGCTCGTTTGTGGGATGTATCCTTGTCCTTATGAATATTGTACAAGTGACAAATCCAACTAAAGCAACCTTTGACAAAATAAGAAAAGTAAGATTAAAAACTACTATAGATACAGAAATTTCACACTATGGGGACAAGTCATATATAAGTTTGTAAGATTAGAAATGTACTATTACTAAAAGTATGAGCATATACATTTGTTCTTTATGAATTATCATATTTTTTAGAATTAGTAATGATTTTTTCATTTTGAATACTATGAAAATTTTCTCTTTCTATGAAACCAGGCCATCATTAAACCACTTATCGCTCATGATTTTGCATTAGATTTTTTATGATATTTATAATAAAGAAAACCTCTTTTTATCTGCTATAGTTGCGAATATTACATTAAATTTAAGTGTGGTTGGAGCAGTTCGAAAATTATATTAAAACTCTCAGGACAAAATTTTGTATACACATATGTACGATATTAAAAAAATTAAAATGTTGTGGGGGCAGCTACCACCACTCTCCACAGTGTGGGTCCATTCCCGCATAAGAATCGAAAAAGGAGAACGAAATATAAATACAAAAACGATCTTTTTAATGTGTACATAAAAATATATAATAATAATTTTTATTAAAAATTTAATATTTGATAATATTAGAAGTTATAATTTTTAATAAAAACTGATCATTTGTTAACTAAATTAAATAAAGATTATAACAAATTAAGAATACCTGGACGGTCCTAAAAATGTAAAGAAAGCTATGCCTTTTGATCAAAAGGATTTCTCGTGCAAAACAAGCTTTAGCAACCTCCCATTTTGCCACGGCAAATTCAGTTCTAGCCAAAGCTGAGGGATGACATTTTGATTTGTCATATGGACGATTCTGTATGGAATCCACATGCCTTCCAAATTTAGAATTTTTGAAGGCTTCTGCAATCGCAGAAACTGAGACGAACTTATATGGTTTTGAGGGATCAGACCAGTATTGTTCTTGATCCTTTTTAGAGGTCACCTGGCAAGAGAAAAGAGAAGTTAAGGAATAATTAAAATAAGGCACTTGATCATGAAAGTATGTTAAGAAGATATACCTCCTGAAGAAAGTCGGCAATCCCCTTACGAGCTGGAAGTTGAAAACCTAGTGACTCAAAAAACTCAAGCACGTCTTCCCGAGGGCCTTGATATACCACATGCCCTTCTGCCAGAAGCACCAGATCATCAAATAACTCAAATGTTTCAGGAGCTGGCTGAAGGAGAGCCATGAGCACTGTAGCATCCATCTGATGAACAAAGTTCTTTATGCATTTTACTATCTGGAACGTAGTAGAGCTATCGAGACCAGTTGATATTTCATCCATAAATAGTGTTTTTCTTGGGCCAACAATCATTTCTCCTAAAAGATGCAATATAAGAAGTCAATGATTGCTGCATCTGCACCACTTAATCAGAGTCATCATAGTATTTGAAGTCTTCTAGTTAAGATGAAGTTAAAACATTTTTACTTCCGTCATTTTTGGACTACCTAGGGCTAGAAACTCCTAATCAATCCAAGAAGTAATAATACTGACTGCGAGCACTATTACCAAAATATTGCGACAATGCAATAGGCTTTTCACATAAATGTAGCTTCCACAAGTATATTTATCAATACCCTTTTACCTTATGCTGAAACAGAATATTAACTAAAATCTTCTTTTGATTGCCTCAATAATACATTACAATTATAATTACAAACATTAAGTCTACTTTAGGTGGTTACTGAGTTTTTAATTTTTCTTTAAAATTAATATTAAAAATAAAACCGGTTTTTAAAATAATTTTTAACATATTTTTAAAAAGTTCAGTGCTTATTAATTTTTAAATTAATTTTAAAAATAAAATCTGTTCAAAAAATATTTTTTAATATATTTTTAAAATAAATTTGATTCAAATTTTAAAATAAAAAAATTAATTAATATTATTTTTAGTTTAAAATATTTTTATTTTTAAATCTATCAAATTTCAATATCATTAAATCATTATCACCATTGTAATAATTACTATCCAATTATTAATTTTACCACCAAATTATCATCTTTATTCTCACTGGCATCATTATTATTATTATTCATATTATGACTATTATTATTATTATTATTATAATAACAATAATAATAATAATATATTTTATTATTTTAAAAAAATAGAATTTTTATATAATAAATAATATTATTTAATATATAAATATATTAAATTTATAATAATATAACATAATTTTATATTACATAATTATTTATAATATATATTATTTTTATGTAACCTGTTGTAACTCTCTTTTTTTGGCCGCCGGAGACCCCCCTAAGCATGTCGTTGCCAACTATAGTCTCTGAGCATACATCGAGACCAAGCACTTTCAAAATGTAATCTGTGTTCACACTGTGACTTCTACCTCCAACAGATGATGCCTGTGAAGTTAATCAAAGTTCACAAAATACATCAGGGTGGCCCTGAATAGTTAATAGACACGTGTAGATATGCATTACTATCATACATGTATACTACACGTTAAGGATTATAACCTTCATAAAAGCATCAATTTCTGGACTAGGTCGTATGTTCCTCTCTTGCTCTAGGCGGCCCAGTTCTTTAGTATATGCTATAAAATGTGGAAAGAGAAGACGGAAGGGGAAGAAAGCAGTTAATAAACTTGTCAAAAAATTGCGAGAATTAAACGCATTTGTTAGAAATTTAATTGTCAAATATAAAGAAAAAATTTCAACATAATTAAATTAATTTACCTGCAAAACCTTCTTTTGCACCTTGACATCTAGCAGCAAAGTCGAAAGTTTCTCGGACTGTCAGTTCTGCAATATGATTATCTGTTTGGCTAATGTACGCAGAAGTCCGTTGAACATAGAAATCATCTATCTCGCGGCCATTGTATGTTATACTACCAGTTTTCTGTAGAAATAGAACCGTAAGAAGAAAATTACAATAGTAGCACATTTAAAAATGACCATGGATTTTCAAAAAATGTGAGCTTATTATAGTATAATCTCCACAATGGCTATTGAAAAATAAAATGTTCACAATATATTCTTTTAAGTATATTGTTTAACACAATTTTTGATTTTATTT
The DNA here is from genome assembly GCA_037954105.1 of Canavalia gladiata. Classification (NCBI taxonomy): domain Eukaryota; kingdom Viridiplantae; phylum Streptophyta; class Magnoliopsida; order Fabales; family Fabaceae; genus Canavalia; species Canavalia gladiata. Next base: position 42,591,806 of record CM075664.1, read on the forward strand.
TTAAAAAGTTAAACTAATTATCTTTAAAATTAATATTCTAATAACTAAATATATAACTTTATATATTATCTTATTTTTTATTTTTACAATTTTTATAATTATAAATAAATAATTATTAAATATATTTTTTTATTTTTTAAATAATATATACATACACTTTTTTTAATACTTATTTTATTAGTTGCAAGAGAAGTACATATATAGCAAAATTTAAAATAATAATTTTGTTCTAACACCCACAATTATCGCAAAAACAATAAGTTCAAACAACAATAATTTATATACACCCATCTAATTTTCAACCCTTATTCATGTGATTTATTACATCTTCTACCACATTTTTTATTTTATTTTTTATGAATATATCCACCTGAATTTGGATGGACGGTTATAGTTTTTCAAGTTGAATTTTTTTCACCATTAAATGAGTAGGTAATAATTACATACCAACTTTTACTGTGCCAATTACTATATTAAAATTTTAATTTGAGTGAGGATAAATATTAAAAGCACTTGCCATTCTGTACTTAAATATTTTCCGCACAGACAAGTAAATGCCTTCCATAAATGAATGTTGATTAATTTAAGAATACAAATATAGACAGAGCACCTTCAGGTTGTCATCAAGCTTGCCAGCGAGAGCCGTAAGTAACGTGGATTTGCCCGCTCCCGGAGGTCCAAGTAGCAAAGTCATCCTGCACAAAAAAAAAAAGTGGGATGCCGGTTACAACGAGCACACATGAAAGCTCTGAACCTCTCAAATTAAGAGATCTCACCCGTGATAATATTATTAATTAATTAATTAATTATCAAGTTCCGTCTGCAATCCCAGTTACGGGCATGTTTGTATTTCCTTTGCTAACTCCGTTCTACAAAAATTGTAAAAATTTGACGGATGTGTGCTCCATTGTTAATGGAGTTATCCAAACAAGCTATAATATAACAACACTATACCCTCTAATCTTATCCACCAGAAAATAAAAGTAAATTGATTCAACCTAACACGCTAGAAGTAATGGTAACCGAGTGTTATGATAGAAAAAACCATGTTCTCAACCGGTTGCGTAACGATAACATTAACGAGTTGCGAACCAAAAACAGGTGAAAAAGAAGAAAGCATCATTTACCTTCCAGGCATGATGACGCCACTAATATTGTCCAATATGACAAGGGAATGCCGTTTAGGCCGAAATATCCTCATACTGGTTAGCAAACTCTGCGCGCAACGTATAAAACAGTACACATCAATCACACCAATCACACGACAAAGCATCACCAAAAACCAAAAAAAGAAAAAGAAAAAAGAAAAGAAAAGTCATAACGAAATTAACCTCAAAGCAATCGCGAGTGTAGTTTATCAGAGTCGGTAAAGCTCGGGAACCCATTTGAACATCAGCAGTGATGCTCACATTTTGGTACCTCACTTCAATCTTCGGCACCTCAATTCCAACCCTGTAGCGATTAAAAAACAACAATAGAACACGGATCTGTATTTTCGAAAATTCGGAAACGCAGAAAATAAAAAAGAAATGAGAATTGATAATTGATAATTAGAATCTGGAACCTGTCGAGGCGTTCTTTGACAGCGACGAGGAGCCGGTAATTGTCTTGGTCGGTGGTGGCCAAGGCTTTCTTAACGACTTGCTCACGGCGAGAACGGCTGAGTTTCCTGACATCAACTAAGTTATCGGGGCTGGCGCCTTCCGGGGGAGGTTGCTGGCGGGAAGAGGAGGCCCGGAGGAGGGCGTAGTTGATCCGCTTCTGCGACGGTAACCGTGAGAGCGCCGCCCACTGGAGCTCCTCCTCGTCCTCCTCCACAGTATCGGCGTTGGAAGCTCTGATGAAGCTCTCAGCTCCGAGCGATCCTATTTCGAAATACTCACTTCCATCAGAAGCCGCCATTGTTTCTCTCCCTACCTTTTCTCACTCTGTAACCGCTCTGAGTCTGAAAAGGATGAGAATTGAGAAAGTGAATGCACTCTGTGTAAGTGTTTTGAATGTTGAGAGTCAGTCTGGTTTTAAAGGAAGCGGAAGAGATACTGCGAATTTTAAAGGGAGGATGAGATGGCGGAAATACCCCCGTGTTTCGCGCTGAAGTTCGTTAAGCTCTGGGTTTTTGAGAACCACTTTTTCACTGTCTCGTTGCATGCAAATTAAATGTAATATCATTTTGCTTAACCATTTTCTGCCTTTTGTTCAGTTGTCCTATTCTTTCGATTCGCTGCTTTCCTTGATAGGGAATTCAATGACCCGCTTTTGGGTAAACTCCAACTTGTTCCACACTCTCGAGAATTGTTCCTCTTTTCTGCTTCCAAAAAAGGGAGTAAGATCCAGATGTATATACTTGGAAAATGATTCATATAATGAATAAAATGGTATAATTCAAAATAGAATTAAAAAAGGTCAAACAAAATATGAAAATATTTATAAATTACTATTTTTAAAAAATAATATTTATTTTAAGATTTAAATGAAATTTATAATATTTTTACACCTAATTGTTCTATATTTTTTATTCAAAATGTAAATCTACATTTAATTTGATAATTTATAATTTATGGTGATGGTTAAAATATAGGAAAATATTAATTAATATTTATTGATTAAGAAATAAACATAAAAATATTAAAAATTAAAATATCATTTTTACTAATTTTTTTATAGTTTTATTTATCAAATTATATATATAATATATAATAATATTAACTAACATTTTGATTTTTAAAAAATGAGAACAGAATTTAAAATACTTATTTGAATTAAAACATTTCTATTATATATTAATTAAACCAATTTAAAATCAATGGAGTTAAAAATGATAAATATGAAAAAATAACAAATACTTTTTAAATTTTAAACAATATTTATTTAAGGACCATTGAATTTATCTTTAAAATTTTTTATAAAAAATCAAAACAAATATTTTTAAAAAAATTAAATTAAAAATAATTTTATTTTTATCTATTTATAGTTTTTAATGTGTGACTTTTTCCTTCCAATAAATTTTTAGTTCAGATTTTTTTTATCTAAATTTTAAATTATACCAATTAACTTCTTCCATTAATTTTTTATTTAGGAAAAATCCTTACGTCTTTATTTTTTATTCACATGATTGAGACCTTATTAAAGATTTAAGATACAAAAAATTTTAAATAATTTAAATTAAAGATTTAAATGATTTTATAAAATACAAAGTTAAAGTTTTTTAAAGAAGATAAACCGCTTAAAATTATCATATTTTTACTAAAATGTGATAATTTAATTTGAGCTTTTAGTTAAAAGAGAATTTTAAAAAATATTTAGTTTAGTTTTCAATATTTTTGAAAAGAAAATAAAAAATATAGTTTTAAAAATAAAATAAATTTAAATAAAATATTTTATAATAAAATATTGTTAAACATACATATAAGAAATATATTATTTAAAAATATTAGATTATAATAAAAATAAGAACAATTAATTATAAAAAAATTAGATTTTATTTAAATGATGAAATTTAAAATAAAAATAAAAATATTATTATAAAATAATAACATAATTATAACTTATTTATATGTGAGCATTCATATATAAATAAATAGTATAGTTTAAGGGAGCTCATACGGTCCAAATTTAAAGCAAATGCTGGTAGGTGATACAACACGTGTTTGATTAAAGGGTAAAGTGCTTTCCATTTGAAAAATATGAGTCAGAACATCTTCCAAGTCATTTGTATGCATGCCGAGAAAATATATTCATTCATTCACCATAAATGACTTTTACGAAAGCAAAATTCAAACTGTTAAATAATTTTTTTTTCACTGTCTGTTTGGATTAAAGAAAAGTAAAGAGAATTATTTTTTTTAAATTTGATAGATTTTATTTATTTATATTTATGTTATATAAAAGGAAAGAATTAATTTTTATAAAATTTATAAAAATATTTTTTAAAAAAAAATAAGAAAGGTTAATTTTTTATTTTAAATTATTAAATATTTTTAAAATAAAAAATTAAAATTATATTAATAAAAATATAATAAAAAATTAAATTTTTATATTTTTAAAATTAAAATTTATATTATCAATATTTTTTCATTCCAACTTTTATCCTTCTATTTTTATTTATTTTTTACTTTTTCAAATCACCCATACGAATCATAAGAGTGTATGAATGTAGAGTAGAGTAAAAAAAATTAAACGTAAGAGATGATAAAAAAAGTATAAGATGACTAGATAAATAAGAAGTTAGAGAGTAAAAAACTAGTAGAACTCATAAATTAAAAAAGTATAAGATGACTAGATAAATAAGAAGTTAGAGAGTAAAAAACTAGTAGAACTCATAAATTAGTCCGCCCTATCCATATGGATGAGGTCAACAAAACTTATACGACCAAAAAGTTCTATATATAAAAAGTTTAAAAGATTAAAAATTTATAGGATCAAGTGAGTTAGGTGTTCAAGAATCAATTCTTATATAAAAAGTCATTGCTATCCTAAACTATCCACTCTAAATTTTGGTCCAAAAATAAAAAGATTATTAGACAGAATAATGAAATTTTATGATTTTGAAAATTGTTCTAATAATAAAAATACTTTAAGCATAATAAAAGAATTTGTATTAAGTGAAAAAATATAATTGATGTCATATACTTACTTCATGAAGATTAAAAAAAATAAACTCTAAAGAACTACAAATGATAAATAATTTATAACAAGTTCAAAATAATTTAGAATCTCAAAAAAGTATTATTCGTAAGGAAACAATGACCAATGTTATAATATCAATCTATCTTTAACTATTTGCTCCAACCAAGATGCTATATCTGATATAGGTGGGCACTCACATGGATTTTCTCTAATAGTAAGTTCTATTATATCAATGTTTAAGCAAAGTCTGTTTAACATTATAAACTTGTACAATTATATTGTCTATCATGTCTTCCTACTCATTTAGAAATTTTGATCGTTAAAATTTTTTACTAAATATTTTCTACCCATTTAGTAATTTTGGTCCTTGAAATTTTTTATTAAATATTTCTTTAGTTTGAAGTTGTTTTTTCTTTACTGTTATGATGGAAACTATTCCTACTAGTAGAGATGTTAACTTGGTTCATCCAATCCAACACAACTATAATTCATGTGAGTTAGGGTCAAAATGACCCACAAAACCCATACGCATAAAGTTTATAAGGCTAAAAGTCATTAAATTGAACAGGTTAGAACCAGCTCGTGGGTTTAATTTTTTCTCTTCAATTTTTTTATAAAAAATTTCTCTCTACTTTATTTTCCCCTCTTTAAATAAAATAGTAATAAAAAATTACAATGAAAATAAAATTTAGAGAAAGGATGAGAAAAAATATGGAGAAAAAATAATTTTACAGTTTGGGAGATAAAAACATTAGGAAAAAATAAAAAAAAATAAGAAAAACTTGAGAAAGAAAGAGAAAAAATAGAGAGGAATAAATTCTAGATACAAAAAAATATATTTAGATAAAATAGAAAATCTAAAAAAGATAAATAAATTAAAGAATATTTTTGTATAAAAAAATATTGAAGAGAATATGTAAAGAGAGAAATAAAAATAAAAAATAAAAAAATGAAGAGAAAAAAATATTTTTGCATGTGACATGTGAAAAAGAATAAAATCATAGACTATTTGGACCTAAGAAAGGGGAGAGAGGGAGAAAAAACAAAATATCATAAGTTGGATTTGTAGGCATTACGGGTGATTAGGGATGGAAGTGAACAAGACTGTCCGAAAGAGGCCTACGGCTCGGCTTGTATAAAACCTAGTTAGGCTCGGTTCGTTTAATAAATAGATAGGCTCAGACTTGTTAAAAAATCTTTTTATATAAACAAGTCAGGTCTATGCTTATAAAAAAGCCTATTGAACCTATTCAGGAACCTATTTATATTTATATATTATATATTTATATTTATTTTAATATATTATATTTATATAATATTTATTTTATATTTTATTTACATAATATATATATATATATGTTTTAGGCCTATTTAATGACTTTTTTATCTTGTAAGATTTAAGTTTGCAAGCTTTTTTTAATTAATTATTTATATAAGTTTTAAGTTTATTTATTGATCTTTTTTGTAATGTAGGCTTTAAATCAGGGCATGCCTTGACAGAAAAAAAAAAAAAAAAGAAGAAGCCTTTAACAGGTAACAGACCCAAACTTAGGCCTCAAAATTTTTAAACAGGTCAGACTTGAACACTCAAAGCCTAATTCAGTTCGGCCTACTTCCATTTCTAGGGGTAATGCTTACACAGGTTCAAACGAGTTTGGTCTGTAGAACCGAGAACCATGGTTACTCGATAATTATAGAATGATAGATGTTTTTGTTCAAGTAAATGGTCGGGTAAGTTGGGTAGTGGTTTAGGCGGGTATCAGGTAGTAAGGATAGTTATATTCGATTTGGGCCTATAACATGGGACAATAAAAAAAATACCAAAAATGTATATTTTTGTAAAAATTCTAATTATAAAAATTGATTTTTTTGTATTCCTTTTTTATATTTGTAAAAAATTTGTATATAATTCATTATTACACTTGTTCTATTTGAAAAATAAACATTGGTTTTAAATTGTACAAAATATGAGATAGAAATCTAAACTGGATAATATGACAATATATTAAAATAAATATCAATTTTTCTAGAAATATGTATGATAATAATAATATGTCTCCTAATAAACATTATGAATTAGTGTAAAAGAGTAAAAATAATGTTTAATGAACCATAAATAATTACATAACCTACTTCAAAATAAATAAATAAAAGTTAAAGGCAAATATTACTAAACCATTACACACTAGAATTCATAGGAAAAGATTAGGTACGGAGACAAATTACAACTTTTTTTTAAAATTATCCATTGTGAAAAGTTTTCTAGCTGTTGGACTAGGTATGACCTGTGAGTCCACCATCATATCAATAACCTATACAAGTGAGTAAATTTCAAAATTTTAAAATATGATGATAAAATTAAAAGAAAATGTTAATTTAATCAATACTTTATACATGAATAAAAGTCATGGTTAAGTTTTCAAAAAAGATTCCACCAACAATACCAAATGAACCCATAAATATATCATGTGATAAACAAGAAGAAACAAAATCAACTAACATAAAGTATATAAAAAGGCTTAAAAAATCATAAAATAAACTAGGCAACTAAACTTTTAATTTTAGATGAAGTGATGAACATAAAGTTCATTGAGAATGATTTCAAAACATATTTCCAATGATCAATCATTATTAAAAATCATGAGTTCAAAATATGAGTCTCAAATATTGAGATTCTAAAAAAACTCAAAGGTAGTAATTGTAATACAAGAAGAAGAAAAAACATATTAAAATTAAGAAATGTTAATTAAATTTTAGAATATAAAAACAATTAAATGAATATACCATTTTGTTCATTCTTAGTCAATATTCATTGGCCGGTCAATAGAGGAAGTCCTAAGAATAGATGGTGCAGGCCTTCTAATTTGTGCCAATTCTTGTGAGCATGATAATGAAAACAAATCAAATTAAAACTATAGAATAAAGTTTCTTAATCATAATTATAAAATAAAAATATAAAGAAGATTTTACCCGTTAAGATTTTTTCTAAAATTTCAAGATCCTCTCCAATGATCCAATCTTTAAAATGATAAGCAATAGGTTTTAGCCAGTTTTGGCTACAAATCAAAGTCTCTGTCATCTCAGAGCATATGAAACTTCTAAAAGTGTCCAGCACCCTACCCCCTAAAAGCACTTTTAAATGCAACGACAGATACAAGAATTGTCAAAATATCCCTGACTATACAAGATAGAAAAGGGAATCAGGAACTATTTTGTTTCCACCATAACAACACATCAAATTATCATCTCCATCGACACATGATTCAACAAGGTAATGATCAAGTTCATTTTTATCATCAATTGAACCTTTTCCCCTTAAATGTTGCTTAAAAATCATTGTTCTGGCAACATGTGTAGCAATTTTAGGAGGACTAAATTCAAATGAGTTACCATGAACTGAACCTTATGAGGATTGACCAATATTATTTTGTCTGTCATAAAAAGAAACATACCAATGATATATTCTAGATAGGTTCAATTTGACAATAAAACACATTTCAGATACAAAATCAAGATCAGTTGGCTACATCTCCTTAAAAGACCACTCAATGTACTTCAACTTATTACTAGGATCTAAAATGACTTCGAAATAGAGAAGTGGGTTGACATGTATAATTTGACCCCATTACTTATCACATATATTCTTTCATATTATATGCATGTTTGCTATAATGATGTTTAAATTTAATGAAACATGGTTGAGTTTACAATATATCAATAAAAGTTGGTGAAAAGTGGAATGAATTGTGACATGAGTTGAAGTTGAAAACAGTTTGGTTGCATTCATAAAAAATTTTAAAAACTTGATGAAAACCTTCGAATTCTCCTAATAAAAAGTAGAAGGAGTGGGAGTTGCCCCAAAATATTCCTTAAGACTAGGCTCTTCAAACTCTAATTTTTCAAAAGCTGTTTGATAATTTTCAGCATACTCTAACATGAGATATGTGGAATAAGCAATACATCCGTTAAATTTTGCTAGTATTTGAGGTGAAGGCCTAACAAACCTAACAACAATCCTAATGCTAGAAATTGTGGAGTGCATATCATTCAAACTATCATTTACCACTAAATTAAGAATATAGGCATAACACCTTATATAAAAGAATTTTCCATTTAAGACTAAGGCATTAAAAGAGTTCAACTTTTTTTTAGATAACCAATAACCACAACATTATTGGATGTGTTGTCAACAGTTATTGTCAATACATTTTTAATCCCTCATTCCCACAAAAAATCTTCTACTTGTCTTCCTTATGTCCTTTATAATATGGAATTACAGGAAAATTTATAATTCTTTTTTGATAGGTCCATTCACTATCAATGAAAGCTGGTAGTAAACTTTTGCTAGTGTGTATATAGAAGGAGGGTGAAATTATTTACAAAGAAGTTTAAATCTCTCAGCCTTCGCAATTTTAAATGGTTGTTCATCAAGGATCACAAAAAATGTAAAGGCTTTCCTACAAGCATCTATGTTGAAATGTTGGCTAAGAGCTTGTATTTGATTACCCTCCCCACCTTTAGAAAATCCAAAAGATAGAATTTGTTGGTTAGGATCATTTATGAGCGTATATGTATGTTTTGAGCAACAGATTAGCGGGAAAATATTCTTGAAGTTTTATGGATTTTAGGATGGAAATAAAAAAAAATTTGTACAATACTTATACACATGTACAACACATTCAACTATAGTTAGTTTATTATAGTGATATCAAACGTGAGATATGGTTCGAGTCCTACTTGAGTTGGGTTTAATTTCATAGAAGGTTTGGGGTTTGGTTAGGAACAACAACTTTAGTTGAAGATGGACTCAATGCTGCTTCATTTCCACTAACATCTACAGTTGATGGTTGGGTATTTGAAAAGGGCAAAGGTTGACTAAACTACTCCATACTATGTTAATGAATAAGTCATAGTCAGTTTCTACCTACTAAATCCAACTTTAAATATTTAATGTATTGAATCTTCAGTTCCTAGGAATTACCTTTCTTCCTCAACTAAGTCCTAGTCGAGCATACATTATACCTAATCTATCTCATTAAATTAGTTGAGATTAATTTGTCACAACATTAGCATACAACATAAGAGTCAATTCATCATCATGGATCAAATGCATACTCAAAAGAGAAGGATTCATCTCAATCTCATTACTATTAGAGGTGGAAAAAGAGGAAATTCATCTCAGTCTCATTTACTTTACATATGAAAAAATGGAGACACAAAATAAAAATTCATCTAAGATTTAGAAATCATCATTGACCAATGTCATAGTATCAGACATAAAATACATAACTTAACATTAATCTCAAGATTAGAAATACATTGTTGAAGAATGCAACAAATTTGGAGAGAAGAGACATATATAGATTAACCTCAGGTTTAGATTTAGAAAGCATCATTGGTTATTAAGTATAGTATCAGAGAAGAGAAAATAAAAATATACAGCAATCTCAAGTTTCAAAAATCTTCATCAATGAATCTGAAAGGGACAAAGAGAAGAAAAGGAGAAAAGCTAAAGGTTGGTTCATTGATCAGGCAACATGTTAAGTAAAAGAGAAACTAAATTTTAAAAATTTCAAAATACAGACATTTAAGTCCATGGACCTCCTTGATGTTCAGTTTACTCCACAAAGGAGAAGGAAAACATTATTTCATTAAAAAAAAATACAAGTGCAGGTTAATCTTAAGTTTAAATTCAGAAAGCATCATTGATTGATCAAGTATAGTATCAAAGAAGATAAGACAAAAATATACAGAAATCTTATGTTTAATTACTCATCATCAATGAATCTGAGAGGGACAAAGAGAATAAAAGAAGAAAAGTTAAGGGTAGGTTCATTGGGCATGGAACATGTTAAGTAAAATAGAAACTAAATTTTAAAAATTTCAAAGTTGCAATACAGAACATCTAAGTCCATAGACTTTCCTGATGTTCAATTTGCTCCATAAAGAAGAAGGCAAACATTTATTTCCTAAAATAAAATACAGGTGCAGATTCATCTCAGGTTTAAATTCAAAAAAAACATCATTGATTAATCAAGTATAGTATCAGAGAAGACAAGACAAAAATAAATAGCAATCTCAAGTTTAAAAACACATCATCAATGAATCTGAGAGTGATAAAGAGAAGAAAAGGAGAAAAGGTAAAGGTAGATTTATTGGGCAGCAAACATGTCAAGTAAAATAGCAACTAAATTTTAAAAATTTCAAAGTTCCAATACAAAACATCTAAGTCCATGAACTTTCTTGATGTTTAGTTTCCTTCATAAAGGAGAAGACAAACATTTATTTCATAAACAAAAATACAAGTGTAGATTCATCTTAGGTTTAAATTCAGAAAGCATCATTGATTGATCAAGTATAGTATCAAAGGAGATAAGATAAAAATATACAAAAATTTCAGGTTTAAAAACTCATCATTAATGAATCTGAGAGGGACAGAAAGAATAAAATGAGAAAAATTTAGGATAGATTCATTGATCAGGCAAAGAAAGAATCTTCCCAAAATTCATCAATAGGGACAAAGAGTAGAAGAGGGACTTATACTAATTAATCTCAAGTTCATTTTGCATCATTTATGAATCCAAAATTAAATCAGAGACCATAGTACCAGATAAACATATTTAATTAAGCCATAATAGCAACATGAAGGATCACATTAAGGAGAAAATAGAGATTAAATTCAACCATAATCACAATAGATTAATATCAGGTTAACACACTCCATCATTGATCAATCTCATTCCAATCACATAATCATTATCTCACTAAGCAAAAGTATGCATTGATCTCAAACAAATTATATAGTAGTGTTGGGCAAAATGCAACTCAAGAGTATAAACCAATAATCTCAGCTAAGCAGATCAAGTAAACACCAACTCAGCAAGTAAGTAAGGGCATAATTTACATAAATATTTTATACAAATAGTCAAATATAATAGAACCTAAAGTCTACTTGAATTAACTTCTATATTTTTAGCCTTCTCAAGATCGATTAAAGCAGCTTAAGCTTTGAACTTCTTTTCCAATTTCAACTTTCAATGGCCTTTATCAAATAAAATTTATGAATTACCATAAAAAAAACCTTACTAACAAAACCAGTAAGTAGATATAAAAAAAACTTAAATAATTAAGACATAATAAAAAAAGTAAAAAACACTTATACCTATATGGGTTTATGATTCTATTAACTCTAAAGTGTGGATATTGGATACCTTAGTAAAGCAAAGTTGAAGGAATTGAACCCTATGATGCTAACAAAAATTGGAATTGTTGTGTGTTTACTGTACGTACAAAATTTTACCCACGGGCAAGTGCACCCGTCGGTGTAGAAAGGGGTATTTAAAACCCTTAATATCGTTTCCGCAGAGACTATTTTAACAATCTTAACAAATATTAAATCTTAATTTTTGAGCTCACCAGAAAAGAGTTTGTTTAGAAATATTCAAAGTGAATGAAGAAAAAGAACAAAAAGAAAGTAAGAAACTTAAAGACAAAAGAGCACAAATAAAAGTTCAATTATGAAAAGACACGAGACTTTGGTTTCCCTTATAACTTTATCCAATTTCATCCTAATTCCCTTGTGAATGGTTTGAGTCAATTGCTAACCATCCGTTCTAATTTTATTACTACCCAATGATCATGCAATAGCAATATTCTTTCCCTTAAGTTACTACCACCAATGATCATGCAAGGTATATAATTAAGAGAAGCATAAAGAACATAAGGACTTGTTAAATTAATAACTGATTAGAAATCAAGGATTCCGATTGATCCTCCAAAATCCTTAGATTCATTTTACCTTATAGTTCCGTTAATTAGACAATGGTACGATCGCTTATCCCCTAATTAACTTAGAAATTAATTCTCATTAATTAATTATGCATAATAAGGAAAACACAATTGAATAGAAATACGCAATCATTCATAAAAAGGAAAAAGGGTTCAATTGGTTACATTATAAGTTTCACCATAGCCCCATGATTTAGGGATTAGTTACACATTGAGAGATAAGACAAATAAAAACATACTAATCCCACAAAACAATCCATAATCCTAATTCTAGGAGAGAATGAAAAAACCGTAGTGCCAGCAAGACTGGCAATAGGACGTTGCAACTCATACTGTGAAGAGCTTCTGCCTCTGAAATCCTACGGGAGGATACTAAAAGAGAGATGAGAATGGAATGGTGTGTCTCCGGGGTAGTGATAGGCCTACGCCCCGGAGAGTGGTGTGGCCTTTGGAGCCTGGGGTGGTGTCATATGATGTAGTAGAGCCTCCCTTTTATAGGCGTGGATTATGGTTTCAATGTGGTGGAGGACCGGGCTTGATGATAAGCATAAATTTCATAAATAATTATCTCTCACTTTTATCTCATTAAGACTTCTTATATGTTCAATTAAGTGGTCTTTGTCATATTTTATAAGTTTGGGTTCATATGAAGTTTAATTGAATTTCTTTGCTTACCCGATTAAAATGACACTATTATAGTATTTTGAGCATAATAGGAGTTTTAGACATCCATAAATCATGAAATCTGTCTTGAAAGAAAGCTTAAAGAAGTGTCCATAGTTACAAAGCAAGAGCAGACTCTAAATGGGATGTTTAGGACTCCGAAATTATCTCAAAAGATGAGATAGTGTTGCTGACGTGCAATTTGAACAGTGTGCAAAGATCCGGCCATATCTTGAGATATAGAAGTCATATTGAGATGAAATCAAATTTATTGGACAGTTAAGATCTGGGGCTACAAATTTTGTTCAGAAGTCAAGCTCTAATTCGGACATGTGAACATCCGAAATTGCGGTGCAAGAAAGTAAAAATTTTTGTGCTCATTGGTGGCAAAAATTCAAAAGTGTTTTGCATTTTCAACAAAGCCCATGTGAAAGCAATAAAAGGGTAGAAAAGTAATATCATAGTTGGTGACTTTCTGAAGATGATGCCTCAAAAATCCTCTATAAATAGAAAGGTTTACAAGAGGAGAAACACACCATTTTGGAGATTAACTCCAATACCATTTTCTTTCTTTCTTTCTTTCTTTCTTTCTTTCTTGTTAGTTTTGCCTCCTTCATGGAAGGCTTAGGTTTTCTTTCTTGTTAGTTTGCCTCCCACATGGAAGGCTTAGTTTTTCTTTATTGTTAGTTGCCTCCTACATGGAAGGCTTAGGATTTATTTGTTGTTAGTTTGCTTCTTTCTTTGTTGTTAGTTTGCCTCCTTCATGGAAGGCTAGGTTTGTAGTTTTAATTCAAGGATTCAAGCTATTTTCATTTTAACTTTGAGGTCTTGATCTTTATTTACATGCTTATTAAGTGGTTTCTACTCTGCTTCACTATATTCTTCAATTTTATTCTTTAATCAAAGTTTGATCGGTTGACGTATTTTGATTAATGCATAATTGATTTATAATTGGTTTTTGATTGGTAAATCATTTTCCAAAAGTTTGAAGAGTAGAAATTAAGTAATTTAATTGAAGGTTTTCATTTTATTACTTACTTCAACTGAATTCTTATTATAAAATTGGTTTAGATGAAAGATTAAGTGGTTACTAAATCTTGTTGATCATAATCAATTGAATTCTGAGAGGTTTCTCAGTAGAGAATTCAAGGATCATTGTAGGGGTTCCAGATGATCCTAGGTTGATAAACACAATGCATGATTTTAGTGATCAATGATTAGTTATGAAAATAGCCTCTGAATTCCTTGAGTTGATAATTGTTAAGTCAAATTAATTTCATTCTGTATTTTGTATTTAGCACTTAATATCATTTACAAAACCCCTTTTTTCTAACTTTCTCCTAATTTGCTTAAGAATATGAAATGGTCTTTGAGAGATGACTTAGGTTGCACCTTATACTATACCAATAGTTTGGGGAAATCTAGAAATTATTTTTGCGCGTTTGCGACGAGCGTGTCACTTGACTTAGCCGCTTCCTTAGCCGTCGCGACCAATCTACGTAATCTTATAGCACTGTAGGGCTGATGTGTCATTGTCATATTAAATGTATTATCTTTTTATGTTTCTTTTATCCTCTTTTTAATCCAAAACTTGCCTATTTTTGGATTCTTAGCTTGCGTGACCATTCCTACAAAAATAAGGAAAATTAGGTAGAATTACAATTAAATAATCATAAATTATATTGTAATTATAACTAATTTTCCGCAAATAAATCAACAGAATGGTGGTTTATTAGGAATGCATCAAAAACTATATAAAACAAATATTTAATCATAATAACATAATCCAAAAACTAGAAATAAAAAAAATGTATACAAATTAAAATTTTACCTTCATAATACAAAAATTTTCTCTTCCTCCTTTCGTCGGTTCAAGGTTTATACGTGCAGAGGAGAATTCCAAGAAGACGAAACCAACATTAGTGAGATCAGAGGTGAAGGGAACTTTTCCAACGACATAAACCCTAATAGCCAACTTAACATAGGAAGACAGGAAGATGAGTATTAGGAGGAAAAATTAGAAAATAGGTGTAGAATCAACCAAACCCTAATAAATGAAGATTAAAGACGACACTTGAAAACCTTCAACTAGAGAAGATGAAGAAGATAACAGTAAAAGACATTTAAGGAGACAAGACAAGACATAGAATACTAACATGACAATGTAAAGGACATTCAAGAAACCTAAGTTCCTAACAAAGATTGTGGAGAAGACGAAGATCAACTCCATACTTAAAAAATCTTAAATTAAAAATCCTAGCAAAACTCAAATGGCAAAAACGAAAGACAAAGAAAGAGAATGTTTTTTTTAAGATTTCAAGTGCAATTAATATGTAATATAACAACACAATTAGGCAATTAGCCACTTGTTTGGGTCAAGGGAACTAGACATAGGTGCGATCGAATGAAATAAAAAGGATATGAGCGAGGTGGGAAATGAAATAATATATATATATATATACATATATTATATTTATTATTCATTATATTTACGGGATGGATCGATTAAATTTGATTAGTAATTCCTCAACCGCACTCGCTCGATATTATCCTCTGTTATATGTCTTTCTTGGTCTGTGCAACCTGCCTTTGACCCAACCTGCCCATTAACCAATTTTGGGCCATAGGTTTGTTTGGTTTTAGGCGAGTCCATTTTTTTCTAACCATAGGTTTGTTTGGTTTTAAGCGAGTCCATTTTTTCCCAGCCGTATGTATGAGAGTTAAAGAGATTAACAAAATATATGAAGTTGTTTTTGATAACTGGATGCTTCAAGTTCTAGCATGTGATATTATTCCTACAATTAATTTGTTAGAGTGAACTATCAATTTTGTCCTTAACTTTGATAACGTGTTTTATTTTGCCCCTAACTTAAAAATTAGTTGTTAGTCCCCTTGCTTTGTCACTCGTTTTTCACCTTAGTTCCCGTAATCGATTTTCATAAATAGAGTGTTCATCTGTGATGTTAAATGTTACGATGTCAATTCAAATATACTTTACAAGTTAATTAAAAATGATCAAAAAAGTCACAGTGGTAAAAATGAAACATCTAAAATTTTATTTACCAATATCATAAAAATAAAAATGAGGATGATGATAAATATAATAGACTGAATGAGATGAAGAGATCCTTAATCTATTTTAAGATGTTACTTAAACATATTTAGACGTCAACGTGATATTTAACGGTACAAATCAATATATTATTTATAAAAATTAACCCAAAAAATTAATGTAAAAGATAAATAATAAAATAAAAAATTAACAATTTAATTTTTTTTAAAATTCAAAATAAAAATAAAATAGATTAACAAAATAAAATATAAGAATAACATTTTGATAAATTTATATAAAAATATAAAAATTTATAAAATGACGAAAGACATTCATAACAAATACAAAACTCTATCTATAAGAGGCATCATAGTCGGGATGTGAAGTAGGAGGCATTTATAAGGCAGCGAATTTGCTTTTATATATATATATATATATATATATATATATATATATATATATAATTTAAAATTAATTAATAATTATCCGTAAATTAAAACAGAATTTGTTTAAATAATCCTCTATTCTTATCGGTTTTTATTTTATTTTTTCTTCATGAGCTGGAAACTTATTAATAATGATCAACTGTGTAATTGGATCACGTAAATTTGAATGTTTTGTTTGGTTGAAAAAAAATATATAATTTTTTTATTTATATATGAAAATAAAGAAAAAATTAATTTTTGTAAATTTATCAGATTTTTTTAAATTAATGAAAAATATTTAAATTTTTTATTTTAAATTATTAAGATTATTATATATTTTTAAAATATATAAAAATATATTATATTAATAAAAAATAAAATTTATTTTTTAAAATTAAATTTTATACTATTAATATATATATATATATATTTACTTATTCAAATAAAAAATTTATTATCTTTTATTTTAATAATTTATTTATTTATTTTTATTTTATTTCTTGCGTCATCAAAGGAGGCCCTAATCTTTCAACCGTCTTCGTTATTGCCTAACACTATGCTGGAGTCACCCGTGATCTTTCAACCATCTTCTATACTTATTACCTTTCCTTTTTGCAACACCTACCTCTTTCTCTCTCACACTAGTCTTAGGTTTGATTTTTCTTCCTTCTCTCAGTTTCACACTGCTCTATTATTTTATTCTCAAACAAGAGAGAGTGTAGCTGAACAGGGAACCGCACAGATAGCCAGATAGGACCGATTGGGGAATACTTTCTCAGTTTACATTTTCCTTTTTTTCTCTCTCTTTTATATGAAAGTGGGAACTGGGAATCACCGAATCAAAAGCTTCTCTATAGTTTAACCAAACTAGTACATTTTCTAATTACTATCCTTTATAGAATGTATAGGAAATAGTAGCACTAGCAATAGTTCAAACTTCCAACAAAAAAAAAGCATATATACAAGTTTTAGAAAGAAGATAATCAATGCAATTTGGACAATAGATATATTTTTGTAGTGTGGAGAAACGAGAACCAAAACTCTAGGTAGGCACTACAGATATTTTGGCCACTCAAAAGTGAAAATGATTTTGTCAATGATATGGCTAATTAAACTAGGTTAGTTCATCAAATACCATAACTAGATCTATCACCCTAAAGTTGGGCAGTGATTTAGCTTATTACTTTTATAAATATTTATGCCATAAGTTGATGAGTGAAGAGGGCATTATTTGTTGCCCATAAGGACAAAAGCTATCTACCTCATCTCACACATGGCCTAATTTAATGAGAGTACTAAAACTTGATGTGGATGAAGAAACATTCTCTCAAAAAACTTGAAATGGCAGGGTCCTATTAATGATAATGAGATGTAACTCTCACCTTGAAATAGCTACCACATCCCTTCCAGTTTTTATTGTTTGCACTATCCATTGAAAACATGCGTCACATGGGTGTGTGAATTGAAACGGGTTCCACTTTTCCATGTGCCACTCATGCCCAATGCTACACATGCTCCCACCAAACACATCTCCACACACATTTTTTCAATATAATAAACTCCCATGCTGATTTTAGTCGTCAAGAATGTACATATATGGAATAGTTTTAGTCCTTAAGTTTTTTCTTGTCATTTTGTAATATAAAAAATAAAATAAACACCATCTTGTAAATTCCACCAAACCCATCTTTCAAATTAGTATTCAAAATTATGAGTCAGACATTTTATTTTTAAAAATTTATATTTTAACTTCATTTTAATTTATAAAATATTAGAATAAAAATTATTTTATAAAAAAATTAAATATTTTTCTTTTAAATGAGATAAAGTGGAAAGAGAGAGGACTCATGCAAATCAAATACTAAAATCGTCCTAATTAAATTTTATTCGTTCTTAATCTCTACAAAATACAGAGTTTATACACTTAACGAAGAAATAAAAATACAATTTTTGTTAAACACATGGACTAAAAAAATAAAATTTAATTACAAACTAAAATTAACATTTATCGATTTTAAAAAGATTTATTCATAAAAAATTTATGATTAATAAAATTATATATATATATATATATATATATATATAGTTTAAGTTATTTTAATAGTAACTCATATAAAATTTATTGTATTTAATAATTTTTTAAAATAATTGAATTAATTCAATCATTAAATTAATAAAATTTATTGTATAAATCATATTTACAATATTTATAAAATTTAAAAATATTAATATTTAATTAAATACATTTAAATTAATATATATTAAAATAATATATATTACATATTAAAATAAAATTAATTAATAAAATATTAAATCTCTTTTAAATTTTATAAATTTAATATACTTAATAAAATTTATTAATTTAATGGTTGAATTATAAAATTCAACCATTAAAAATAATTAATATATAAAATAATTTTAATATATGTTACTACTAAATAATTTAATTTCTTTTAGAAAAGGAGAAAAAAAATAACTTAATCCACAAATAATTTTATCTTAATTTATTTTACTTAATATTTTTTTAAATAATTTTAAGTTTTATCAATCTAAATATTAAATTTATATATTTTATTGTATAAATCATGTTTATCTGTTAAATTCACCTATTTTATATATATTTTGTTGTATAAAATTTTATAATATTTAAAAAACATTAATATTTTATTAAATAAATTTAAATTAATATATATTAAAAAAATATATTACCTGTTAAAATAAAATAATTTAATGATATATTAATTTTTTTTTAAATTTTATAAAATTTTGTAAAAAATAATACATTAAATAAAATATGTGAATATAATAATTAAATTGAAAAAATTTAATTATTTAAAAAATATTGAAAAGAGTAACTTATGATAGATTTACATTTAAAATATATTGATTATTCCTTATATATATATATATATATTATATAATTTATCTAAATATTCAAATTTTTTATTCTTAACATAATTAAAAATTTTACTATAAAAAATCATTTTATATATAATAATAATAAAAGTTTAATTTTAATATATTATTAGTATAAAAATTTTATATTATCAATAATGTAAAAAATTAGGATAAATATAAAATTTAAAATAATTATTACAAAATTTTCAATTTTAATAATATAATAATTTATAATTAAAAAATATTTTTATTATTTTAATTATAATAATAAATTGAAAAAATATTTAATAATAACCCTAAAACTTAAAAAATTAAAATAGGCCTAACAGTTATATAACAACAAAAATTAGTTTGACTCTTATATTAATAATTTTTCCATATATCATATAATTATTATTCTTATAAATGGTAAAGTATTAAACTTTATAATTTTCTGTAATGAATGAAAGCACTTGCAGCCAACCACTTTTCTAAAAAAACTCAAAAATTTTAAAATCTAATAAATAACAAATTAAAAAAATTAAACATATATTTCCATACAAGAATTTTAAATATATATATATAACTGTAATTATAATTCATTTTGAATTTATATCTATAATTTAAATTAAAATTAACCTATTTATAATTATCGCCAATATAATAAAGTTATATCTAAACTTATGCGTAAAGTTAAAGGTGGGCGAATAATATAAGGGTAAATTCTATTAATAATTTTTTATTGTTAATAAAATTTTATCCAATATTTTTTATATTTTTTATTTATATAATTATTTAAAAAATTTTAAAATATATAATATTATATTATTAAATAAATTAAAAATTATATATAATAAAAAATAAAAAGTATCAAATAAAATTTTATTAATTTAAGAAAGAGTAGTGTAATTGACCATAAAAATAAACATTCTCACATATGTTTATGAATAAACTAACTCTCAAACCAAAATAATAACCAACTAAAAAATTAATTTAACAAACTTATTAAGATGGTTTGGGCCCAACAACAAAACAAATAATACTTTTCGGATATTTTAGATGACTACTTGAATAATACTACATATCTTTAGTTTAAATTGAGTACTTTTTTTTTTCTATTTTTTAACTGCACAAAAATTTTAGTTTTAGTTTGTAATACTTATATTACTCATTTTTAAAACAAAAAACTGTATTATAGAGAATCCCTACCTATTCAATTCAAATTTATTTATTATTTTAAGTTTTACTCAATATATATCTGATATTTGTATAGAATATACATGTATAACATACATCAATTATGAATTTTTTATTTCAAAATATTAAAATTATTTATTTTTAAAATTTAAAATAATAAATATTATATTATTAAAAATATTTAATAAAAATAAAAATTAATTTTTTAAAATTTATATAAATATTATATAATAATTTATTTATTTTTCCTCTCTTTTTTATCCGTTCAAATAAAATAAAAAAATTCATTTTATTTTTTTTATATTTCTACTAATATAATTTACTTTTTATTCTTATTTCTAGTCTACTTTGTAGACTTCTATTTTTCATTTTTTTTTATTTTCTACATCGTACAGACTAATTATTCGGGCCAACAGCATTCTAAGTACAATTGACAACTTATTTACATTTTTTAAAATTTAATTATGTTTTGTTAGGATAATATGTTAAATAAAAATAAAATAAAATATGAAAAATAAATTAAAAATAAAAAATAATTATTTAGATGAATAAAAAATAAAAAATTATTTTATTTTAATTAATTAAATAAATAAAAATGTATAAATTAATAGTATAATTTTATTTTATATTCATCTTTAAAATTAAATTAAACTTAAAAATCTGATTTTTATTATGTTGTTTTTTATTAATCTAATATTTTTTATTTTTAAAAATATTAAAATTTTAACAATTAAAAACAAAAAGTTCTACAAAAATCTTTTCACCTATTTTTACAGCTATTAGAAAAAAATAAAATTTACAAAAACAATTGTTCCTTCTAATATTTTATAATACAACTATTATAAATATTTTATTGTTTTTATTTTTACTATTTTCTGTTTTCTATCAACCAATCAAATGCTTCTATAAATATATTTTTTTATAGTTATTCAACTTCCTCACACATCCAATTATTTTATGACAGATTAACTTAAAATAATTTATTAAAAATATTTATTTTTTAATATAATGAAATTTAATTTGATAATATTAATAAAAATTATTTTTATATTTAAAAAAAAGTATGAAAATGTTTTGCATCTGTTTGCAAATAAAAATAATTTTCTTTTACAAATTCTACCAAATTTTTTTTTATTTTAAATTGGTAAGAAAATAAGAAAGAAAAAATTTGTATTTTTTATTTTTATTTGTATTTTAAATTGTTAAAATTACTATATATTTTAAAAATATATAAAATATTATATTAATAAAAAATTATATTTTTTAAAATTATATTTTATACTACTAATATATTTTTTTCTATTTTATATTCATTTAAATAAAAAAAATATTTTTTTATTCTAACTTATCTAAAAAAAATTCATTTTTTATTTTTTTTCTCCTAATTTTCTACAGGATTCAAACAACTCATTAGGTAACGATGGAAGTGACTTTATCCGACGATGTAAGTTATTGATAATATTACTATTTTTAATATAATAAATGTTATCTTAGGATATATTTAAAAAATTGTTAAAAATATAATTGCAAATATACACAAACCTCGACTCTTTTCCCCTTAGCAGAATAACGTTGGTTTTACTGAATTTGAATTTAAGCTTTATTCTATTTTAACGGTTATTTTAACGTATGTGTGATGATATATAATAAAAAATTGTACAGTAAATTTTTATATATAATTTCATATATTAATAATATTAAATATTATCATTTTTTAATAAAAATTATTATTTATTAAGCACATATTAAAAGAATTATTTTAATTATTAACAAAAATTGCTATGTTTGAGACAACGATTTGTCAATCAAAACAGAATTTTGAGTGGTCCACTTGCAAACTTAACACGGAATTGATGGCTTTCAGATCATTTATTGAGGCATCTGGTAATTGGGTTTCGTAAAAATGAAATTTTTTTATCCCAATGAAGTCGTTGAAAAAAAGGACAATAGCTTAAAAAATTATTGTAGGAGATGTAAATGTAAGATATATTTTATTATACGTTATAATATAAATTTTAAAAAAATTGTCAGAGTTAAAATATAATGCATTTAATAATATATTTTATTTAAATCTAAAATATATTATTAAATATGTTTCATGTCTAATCCTCTTGTCTGATCTCTTATGTCCTGTATAACGTATATATAAAATTATCTCTTACATAGGGAATCCAGAGATCATTAGAAATTTTATGCTATGACCATAATAAAATGCTTAAAAGCCTCTATAAAATGATATATCGAATCGCATGTGATCCTCCATACTTCCCTCTTCTCATTCTATCCACCATTTTTCTTTGCTTTTACTTTGTTTATCATACATAAGCTGGTGTTGTTGCTTTTCTTTTCAGGAAACCACATTTTAATTTGAAAACAACATAAAAATGAGGCGACAAAAGGTTAGTAATTTTTAAAACATCAATTTTTTTTAGTTATAATTGAATATATAGTTAGTTTAGTGTTAAAAATGTTAGGATAGAAATATTAGTGTATGTTAGAAATTGTTAGTTGACCATATAATTAGTTTAGAAAATTATACGTTATAAAATTTATTTTAGCAATGTTAGTGATTATATGTTAGTTTTAAATTTTTTAGCAATGTTAGTTATTATATGTTAGTTTTAGTAATAATGTATAGGTTATTTTATTATAATTTGATATTTGTAAGTATCATCATTATTATAAAGTATTTAAAATTAATTTAATATTTATTACATAGTAATTATTTATTTAATAATTATTAGGTAATATTAATTAATTATTTAATTTTTTATGTAGTTATTAATTTTTATTTTAGGTATAATTGATATTTAACATTTTTTAGATAATTATTAGATAATATTTACGGTTTATTTAATATTTATCAATTATTTAAAATTTATTTAGTTAAAATTTATTTTTTTATTATTTATAGGTCTAATAGATGTAATTAATATATATTTACTTAATTTTGACTAATAAATAGTTATTACTATATATTTATTAGTTAATATATGTAAAACAGTAATATTTTATTTTATTATTTTATGTAAAATAGTTAATCTATGTTTTTATTTATTAGTAATTATATATTTATTTAATATTAAAATGTAAACTGTTTTACTAACTATTTAATAGTTAAAATTTATTTAGTTATTAGTTATAAATAAAATGAGTAGTTAATGTTTATGATTTAATAATTATGTAGTTAATAATTATATCTTAATGTTGATGAAAAGGTCCGAGACCAAAAACACAAAATTCATGTGCTGATAGCCTGAACTTCATTATGTATACCAGCAAACGGGAATTGTTATGCACTTATTTAAGAAAATTCCTCCTAACTAGCAAATTTTGTACATTATACAGAAATTTTTAAATTTAAGTAATATTTACAAACAAAAATAAATTAAAAATACAATAGATATTATCATTGTTAAAAATAAGAATTTGATTTTATTATATATAAAATAATTAAAGAGATAAGTTGTTGTATTTTTTGTGATGAAGATCCAATCTTAAACTTTCATTAAACTAATGTAATCCTCAGTATTACTAGATCAATCCTAATTGTTGATTTTTAAATGCAATATAAATTTGTGTTTCTTTCTAAACAAGAATAATTTTAAAAATAACTTATTTTTATTAAGTCACATTATTTTTTCTAAATTAAGAATTTAAATTTTTATTCCCTTCAAACATTAATTTTATTTAAATTTTTGGTTTATTTTTATACAATCTAAAATTTAAGATTATTTTAATTTAAATCCATCTTAAGTTGAATTTAAATTTAAAATTGATATATTATATCAATAAATATGACATGTCTTAATTTATATATATATATATATATATATATATTAATTTTAAGAGTCTTATGTTTTTAATTTATTGATACTTAATATGACAAAAATATTTATTAGTCATAATAAAAATATTTACCTTATTTAATCTATTTAATTTTTATTTTAGTTTACCAATATCTATTAAATGCACAGATTGGTTACTAGTTGTAAATTATAATAGGAGGATAAAGTTAAACATTTTGTACAATAGAAATTACATGACTTCATACGAAAGAAAGCAGTTCTTAAAATGTTCTAGTTCAAAAATGAATAATTAAATTTAAAATAAAAATGTAAAAAGTCAAGCCCTTAAAAATATATAAATGAAATTAAATCATATGATTAGGTGGAGGGTCAAAAGCAGAATCAACGGGAAAAGCAACATATACTATCTGTTTACAAAATGATTAAGTAGAATTGCTTTCCTCCAAACTTTTTGATACTAGATAGATGCCTCACGACAAAGTGAAATCTAATATAACCTTCTAATGGGTAACAACTAAACAACATAGAAAATCAGAAGAAAGGCAAGCTGAGAGTAGGCCCCAATGTTGTAAAGAAAATGTGCATGAACCATAATTAATTCCACATGGCCACAATGCATTATGGTGTCTCCTTCAAACCCTCTTCTCATCACTTGGCAATGAAATATCTATACATGCATACAGTAATTTATGTCTGTATGAATATTAAATTTAATAGTTATAATTTTTTTGTTATTTAAAAAAATAAGATCAAATAATCATTCAAAAGATAAATATGAATCTACATACGCTACGAAATTATCGCTTTTCTTTTTTTCTTTGACAATATATAAATATCAATATACATGCACCGTTCTTTTTCTTTTATTTTTCTTTTTTTCCTTTTCTCGAATTCGCTTGTCGCTTGACATATAGCATGCACGCGTGATGGGTTTGGATGGAACCAGAACTACCTGCTAGTTACATCACTTCATTCATGTGATTATTTACGCGCTTTAAAGTCTCATCGGTATGCCGACTAGGATTGGAAAAAGAAGCAAATGAAATAAATTAGAAATGTTTGTGGATGAATCACTTATTTATAGAAGAAAGACAAAACAAAGATACATATGCTTTTTCTTGGGTCTTCTATATTTTGTATCCTTCCCGCTGTTTGCAAGGAGAATAGCAACGAAAAAGGAAAGTAATTTAATGGGTTATATATATATATATACACTTCACTTTTTTATAAATCATTTCAGAAAATTATTTATATGATACAAGAATAATGATTATACATAAAAAATTGAAAGTGATAATGTCTCTATTTTTCTTTTAATTTCTTTTTAATCAATATAGTTTTTTTTTAACCGTTTTTCCCCTTTATCAAACTCTCAATTACGCTGGGATTGGAAACTCACCCATTCTGCATCATGTTTGATTAAGCCTACACGACATCAGGCAAAATGTATGGAAAGTGTGATGAGATATCTTAAAAGATACCTATAAGAATATATTTAAAATTTGATTAGTTTTATAAAGATTATATATATGTTATTTATGTTGAAATAATTTTATAAAAAAACTGAAAAGTAATTTTTAAGTTGTTAGAATATTTTGATGTAAAAAATAATTTTTCTCCGAAAAAGAATTTGAATAAAACACACTTATCATACATAAAAAAACATGTATGAGCATGAATTATCATTTTTTAAATTTAATAACTTTTTTTACTAGTTACATTCTCATATATTACGAGCAGTTAATTTTATTTTATTTGATTTTATCCTTTATTAAAACCAATCTTAACTGAATTGGATAAGATTAATATGAAAATTAATTTTTTTTCAAAATTTTAATCTATCTACCGATTTATATTTTAAATTTAAAATGATTAATCTTTTAGATCAGTAAATATTGAACTGCATTTACCCAATATAAGAAAAATTTTGGCCTGCAGCCGCTTATTTAAAATTTTGGGTTGGTTAGATTTTGAGTTGATCGGCTTTTAGGTTTAGGATCAATTTCGATCAATTTAGACCTATATTGTGGGTTCATAGAAAAGTTTTCAAAAATTAATTTTTTTAAAATCTTGCACAGTTTTTGTAAGTTGATCTTATCTCTAATCATAATTTAATTAATTAAAGTTGAATTTTTAATATTTTAGACTTTCATATTTATTTATAATTTTTGAAAGATAAAAAATATCATATATATTTTTTATATATTTGTTCAAAAAATATTTAAAAATAATTTACATAACTTATTTAACAATTCATAATTTTATGAATCAACCAGTTTAGGCTATACACAATCATACATTAAATATACTTATACTTTTTAAAGATAAAAATATTTACATATACTAAATTATAATATTTTGAGATACATTTTTACGGTTCTATTATTCACAGTTTACATAATATTTATATATAAATTACATATATTTTGTTTAACAATATAGGATCATTTACAAGTTTACTACAAAAGAATATGAAAATACTAATTAACTTACAAATTATAAAAATAAAAAACACAAGTTACAAATAAAAAATATTATGTATACAATTTAATTTTTTTTCTTATAGATTTGAGTTTGAGATTCCTCATTCTAGGCTTTCAGCATTGTTGTTAGACTTCAACCTATTATGTATTGTGTGAAAAATTCAAATTAGCTAGAGATTAGACATTCATAAACATAAAATAAAATTTGAACATTTTAAGGTATGCCTTACATGAACAACAACAATGGAAAAAATATAACAACAATAAACATGCAATAAACATGAGTTTGAATCCTAAAACCAACATTAATACCTAATAAAAGAATCAAAATTAACACATGACAAATTGATAACAATATATGGTAAAATAGGTAAAATAAAATATAGGTGGATGAAATTGTTTTAACTCACCCAGTTTAAGATCAACAACAAATATCTAATGATTGATTAAGAATGGTTCAAAATGAAATTTCATATAATGAAATGATGAATCATCATGAAAAAGCAGTTTAGTTCAATATAAGTTTGAAAAAAATTCATACTTCAAAAACAAAAAGGTGCAACTTTGGGATGCTACAAGAGTAACAGAAAATAAATATCATTAATCAAAGAACAGAGACAAAAAGAGTTTAAGTTTTAAAATTAGTTGAAGGAGTTTGAAGAAGAAAGAAAAGTTATTAGAATTCAACAAACAAGAATCATATAGCACAAACTGATACACTCACTAATTTTATATAACAAAATAAATATCATTAATAAAAGAGGAGAAATAAGAAGAAGTTAAATCTTAAAAATTTAATAAAAAGACTCTTAGTCATATAAAACATCACCAATCAGTATTCTAAATACAAGTGTAACATGCAAGATATTCATTAATTTTAGATATCACATGAATAAATTTAAAATTAGTTTAAATTGTTTCATTCTAGAAGGTTTCAATAAAAAATACCGTAATATCTTCCATTTTAAAATTTTTATTGTATGTTAACTGTTTTAAAATTAGATAGAAAATTTTTGAATTAATAGATGTTTTCTTTTTTAAAAAAATGATTAGTACAATTTTTAAGTTTTTTTATAATTTTTAATTAAAATATTAAAAAAAATTAATAATATGTTAGATAACTTTCAATTAATTATTATATGGGTAGAATTTTTTAAAAATAGAATAAGAAAGAATGTAATGTTGTTTTTTGAGTTAAAATTGATTAGAATAATTTTTAGAATTTTTAATTATAAAACTGCTAATTTTAAAAAATATCTACTTAAGGTTGTTCCTAATTATTTAATAATTAGATTAAATTTTTAAAAATAAAAAATTTAAAGATATCATCAATAAAAAAAATTTATAATAATTTTATGAGTTTTTCTGTAAATTTTAATTATAAAATAGATAATTTTAAAAAATGCTTGTTAAAGGATGTTTTTAATTATTTGACAATTAGATTCAATTTTTTAAAATAGAAACTATGATAATTTTAAATTTATTTTTTGGACAAAGTTCATTATGATAATTTTAAAAAAAATTGTAAATTTTAATTATAAAACTAATAACTTTCAAAGATTCCTATTGAAAGTTTGTTTTTAATTATCTCACAATTAGATTGAATTTTTAGAAATAACAATGATAATTATAAAATATTTATTTTAAAAAAGTTACTTAGATTAATTTTAAACTTTTTTATAATTTTTAATTAGAAAATTGAAAATTTTTAAAATATATCTATTAAAGAAAAGCTTTTTCATTTATTTAAAGTTCATCAATATCTTTTTTTCTTATTTAACAACTCAAACAATCTCAACCAACTTCTTTATGATTGATTTTCGTTCTCCAAGAAATCATCACAAAACTCAATCTTTTGATTATTTTTTTGGTAGATTTAAGTTTGTTTCTTCATCTAGGTTGATTTTTCTCTTTATTTCTTCTTAAATCTTTTTATTTTTCTTCTATCCATGATTTTGTGAACAGTGTAGAATAGTACTCATAAGTTTTCTTTGATCTTTTAATAATTTTTTAGTTTCATTTTGATTCCTAATGGTTATATACTAATTATTTATACATTGAATGATATAGGAATCACACATTCACACTTGGAGGAGAAAAATTGGAAGAAACTCCCTCCCTTATGCTAAGGAAGTCGTGGTTATTATCTTAGGTAGGAAAGGAAAACTTCGATTTTAAAATTAGGGATTAAGTTAGCTAAAAATGAATCATCCAAGAGTTTAATTTAATTTATGGTTATATGTTTTAATTGTTGAATGTTGAGTTTTGCTCCAATCGTAGTATTGTGTTTGGAGATCATATATGAAATTTTGTGAGTATTCTTGAACTGTGATTAATTGATGTTAATTATATTTAAAGTGGTTAGATTGATTGGATTATCATTAGAAAATTGATGCTGGCTTATAAAGATGATGTTCCTTGTTGAAATTATAAATTATTAAAAAGGTGTGTATATATTATGGATGATATAATGGCGTGAGGTACAGTGAAAATCTTATAATTGGATTTTAAAATGAAATCTTTTTAAAGAAATAAAAAAAATGTGAAATTTTAACATTCTATATTATAAGTTGTTAAAATTTTTTTTTTTCATTTTTCAAAGCTATGTTTATAAGATATAATAAAACTTCAAAAAAAAAATTTCCCTTTTATTATATATCTTATTTTCGACCTTATTATTTTTATAAATCTCAATTTAAAAAATCAAATTAAACAAGCTGTTGTTAAAAAGATCATTTTTTCAAAAGTTTTAAAAATATAAAAAAATGTTCATTTAATTTTGAAATAAAGATCTTTAAATTCGTAATTTTCGTTTTGTTAATTTATTTAAAATGATATTGCATTATATTTAAAGAAATATTGAATAAAAATAGATTTTTGGATAAATATTATTTTAAAAATTTTTAAAAATAAAGATATATAAAACTTATGTTAAATTTATGTTTATTTCAAACTTATGTTAAGTTTATGTTTGAAATACATTAGCCTTGTTCTTAAATTTTATATTAAGAGTATTTTATAAATATCTAATTAAGTTTTTAAAATATATTTATTATTGAATTTTTAAAAAAAATATTTAATTTTAAAAAACTGAATATTTTTCTTCTGACTTTGTTAAGATAAAAATTAAAATTTCTAAATCATTATCAAATTCTTATATTTTAAATATTTATAACTTTTAAAAAAATTAATTTAATTGATAGAAAATTGAATTATAAAGATCTTGAGACCTATTTAAAAATAAAAAACCTTAAAAAATGCAAAAACATGTGTTTTAGTTTTTTGATCACAAGTTGTGAAAAGGCTTAATTTTCAATTCTTCTAAGTGATTAATGGTCATTATTTGTATAAATATTGGTAATTATGTAAACAGTCTGTATAAAGTGCATGCGTCATTTTCATGTATCTTAGATTAATTAGTGGTGTATATGTATGATTTAGATTAAATAGTTGTTTTGTAAACAAAGTTTATAAATAAGCTGAATTTTATTGGAAAAGGTTAGAAACATTTGAATACAGAATTGTTTCTTGCACACGTTGAGTCTACTTTGCAACTGTACATCGCAGATCATAAGTGGAACTAAGGTTAACCGAAATATTTTTGTAAGTACTACGAATATAATCTGATTCATTTCTTTAAAAAAGCAAATATATTATTTATAAGTTACAGTACTAATCAAATTAAAAAATTATTATAAACAATAATTTCGTACCAACACATCTAAGCTTCAATCTCAAAATAACTTATTAAATTAATCAATTTTCTGTCAATTGATTATATATTCAACGGTTAATTAATGTATTTTTTATCAATTTGACTACAAGAAATTTATCTTATTCCTACAGTTATTTTTAGTGACAAATGTTAAATTATAGATATAAATATTTTATATAGATAGATGTTAAATTTTATCATTATTATTTAAATAATTACAGATTTTTTATATCTATGAATATAAACTATAGGTATAAATATCACATACAAAATAAACTATAAATAAAAATATCATAGGTATAACATAAGATAAATTGTAAATAAATGTATCAAATATATATAACTTGCAAATTTCATTAATAATTGTTATGTACAAATATTGAAAAACTAGTATTAAAATTATAAAAGTATTTAAATTTATTATTCATATTATAGTTTCTATTTCCTTAAATAAATATTTTTTATAAGTTTAATGATTTAAATTCATAAAATTTTCTATTTCATATTTCAACTTAATTTAATATAATATTGGTTAATTATTTGATTTTATCAAATTATTAAACTTTTTTTATTTATCTTATAATTTTTTTTATTAACCTATATTTGTGAAAATCGAACCATCTTTCAGTTTATATCAATTATTTATTTAATTTTTTTAACATAAATTTAATAATACATAATAAAAATTAATAAATAATAAATTTTTACCAAAATATGTAGTTAAATTACATAATTTTGAATCAAAACTTACTGGGTATAGATTCTTCTTATATATCTTTAAAGTTACTTTGAAAAAAATATTATTTATTTTATTAATTATACTATATATATTACTTATTTTTAATAAAAGATTTTATTTTGTAAAAAATATATAAAATTAAAATTAAATAAAATAAATAAATTATATTAATATAAAAATATATTTTTATCTAGAAAAAATATTAAAATTATATAACTGATTCTTTTTATATTATTTGATTTTTATTATGAATTCCTATAACTGATTGTACTGAACCACTTTTGCAATATTCAGTATGTAAGACTGCTAGTATTTTTATTAGGTTTAATTATATGAACAGAAGAGAATCTTATACCGGAGCAACAGTACTTTTATTTCTTTGTATATGTATTTAAAACTTGTTTATAGTAATATAAGTTAGAATTTAGCTTTATAATATCTGTGTGCCGTGCTAATTTAGATATGAACGTAACCAGTGAACAGAAGAAATCACGAAAACATATCACAAATATGGAAAAGAGAGGATAAAAAAAGATAGGATAGAAATAGGAATTTTTTCCCTAAAAAAAAGACTCTTATGGAAGAGATGCAAAGCCAAAAAAGGTACAGAGACAAAGATGATGCTTCTAGACTTTGATTGCAATTCATATAAAATTGTGTGGAGGAGATGCAAAGACAGAGAAGATATTTTTCAGGTAGGACTTAAAAAATTATAGAATTAAAACAAGGAAGGAAAAACAAGAGAAGGGTTTAAAATTAATGTAATTTTACAACCGAAACTCATGATTACCAGATAAAATAACAAAATTTGATATATTAAAAAAATATTGACGTTCATTTTTTTACGTTGCCACCAACAATTCACTGTAACACTGACTGAATTTGAATTTTGAAAATGACAAAATTCGGTTCCAAATTTTAATTTTGTAGCAGTGAGTTATATTTTTTCATTTTCAAAATGATTTAGCTATATTTTGTAACAGAGGACCTGAGCTTTTTAAGATAAGGAGATGAATTTTACAAATAATATATATTTAAATGATCCAACTGTTAAATTATTTAATTTTAAATTTTTGAAAAATATTGAATATAAAAATTTATAAATTTAATATTTAATATCAACTAATCATATTATATATCAAATTCTAAAATTATTTATAAGATTAACTATTAATTTTTTAAACTAACAATTATAAATGAAGTTTATTGTCTCAAATGTAGCCTCCTGATTTCAGTCGATCTAAATCTATTTTCTACAAAATATACAAGATTTGTTTTGGTGAGCATTAATTCACCATTGGGTCATTGGCAGTACTTGCACATGATGCATCTTAATCTTGATGAGAGGGTGGGGTTACTTTGCCGCAAAGAAGAGAAAGAAGAGAGAATGACGGTACACCAGCTTTCTGTACTTGTGTATTTGGAAGTAAAAGAGTAAGGAAAGAGTGAGGTGCCAAAATGTTTTTTTTTTAATATAAAAACAAAAACGAAGAAAATATATTTTAATCAACTTCAAATAAATATTAATTTTTTTATAAAAAAAAGGGAGAAATTTTTTATTTTTATTTTAAATTATCAAAATTATTATATATTTTTTAAAATTAAAATCTAAATATAGTAAAAAATAAATTTTATTTTTTAAAATTTATATAAAATTATCTCTCTAAAAAAATAATTTTTTTTTCTATTTTTACTCGTTCAAATAATTTAAATTTTTTTTATATTTCATTCTTTTTTGTTTTTACATAATCTATTATTTTCTATTTTACATAATCTAAGCAAAATAAAAAAAATAAAGAAGAAAAAAAGAAGGAGGAATTGAAACAGCTAACGAGGTAAACATGTGAAGATGAAAGACGGGGAATTGGCACTATAAGAGTAAACAAAATGAGGCACTGCAAAGAGAGTAACATGAAGAAGAGATGTCTGATAATGAAAAAAACTACGAAAGCAATACACAGGGTCAGGATGATTGGGAACAAAACCCATCTCCTGCTTCTTTCAATCTTTCAATCTTTCAATCTTTCAATCTTTCAATCTTAACTTGATCTCCACCCTTCAGACCTCAAGCTCTCTTAACACTCCACTTCAATCCACCACTGAGCCATGTAACATGGAGGGCGTGTTCTGCGAGAGGAGGCTCTCCAATACTGGCGTTGAAGTCAAAGCACTTTAATGGTGTGTTGTCCCTTGCCACAGGACGCCTCACATACCTCAAAGAACTCTCTCTTGCTAACTACAATCCTTCCCTAAATAGTTGAATGCAGAAAGCTCGAAATCCTAGACCTCTTCTCCTCCAACAAACTCTCCAGCAATCTCAACTTCCTCAAACATCTCCCCATTCTAGAAACCCTCCCCGTTTCTAACAATATCTTCACATGGAGAGTCCCTTCTTCTGTCCGCTCTTTCCCAAATCTCAAACAACTTAACATCTCCGGTAACCGTTTTTTGGAAGGCTCTCTCCCTTCCATTAAACACCACACCGGAACATTTGAGAAACGTCACATCCGGGCGGAGACTTCAGAAGGAAGCAAAATCGCACCCTCAATATACCAAAAGGCTCATATAATAAAAGTTCCAATGGTTCGCTTACTTCCGCGGCTGCACCTGGTCCTTCACCTAAGCACCATAAGCACAGGTCAAGCAAGAGAAAACTCGCAGGGTCGATCCCTGGGTTTATATCAGGGGCTTTTCCAGGAACCACATTTATAGTCCTTTGATTAAAAAAGCAGAGGATTTGGCTTCCTTGGATCTCATTGGAAGAGGAGTGTGTAGAGAGGTTGACAAAGCCATGTTACCAGGAAGCCAAGAAAAAATGATTGCTATAAAGAAAATCGTAAAATGAGGCAAATTCGTTCGGAAATTAACACGGTTAGCCAAATCAGACACCGTAACCTTTTTGGTACACCTGTCAAGATCCGATTGCCATTACCTTGTGTATCTGTTCATGAAAAATGGAAGCTTGCAGGATAATTTAGCCAAAGTTAAAACAGGTAATAGTGAATTGGATTGGTCAACAAGGCATAGAATTGCACTTGGTATTGCTGCAGCACTTGAATACCTTCACATGAGTCATGGTCCTTGCATAGTTCATAGGGATATCAAACCTGCTAATATTTTCCTTGATGATGATATGAATGTTGCTGGAACTGTGGGGTATATAGCCCTTGAGTATCATCGGATACTCAAGTTTACTGATAAGTGTGATATATATAGCTTTGGGGTTATACTTGGTGGCTTGGTCATATGGAAGCTTCCTTCGGATGAGTTTGGTGAAGTGGATGAGCTAGGTCATGACTTCGGAGAATCTTAAGGAGGCTATTGATGCGAAGAACAAATGCTTCTGATTTTGAAGATTGCTTGCTTTTTGCACCATAGATGATCCCAAGGAAAGGCCTAACAGTAAGGATGTTAGTGTATGTTGTGACAGATCAAGTACCGAATCATCTGATGAGTATGTGAAAGAATGTGAAGTAATGTGTAAAATGTTTGCGGAAAAGTCTGATGTTTAAGAATATTGATGATAACTACATCATAGATGTTGGTTAAAAAAGTTAAATAATGAACCCATGTAATATTGTTTCCTTCAACTCAGACCGCTGAATTTCCACACAAGAAGAAAAATCATTCAGCTATCTTTGTCTAATCTACTTTGTCACCATCAGTTTGCAATATGTTTATCTACTCACCCTGAAGTTATAATATAGGGGAAAACTTGTGTTTTATTATTTTTTTAAAATTGTTAATGGTTGAATGAGAGATGTAAATGGATGGATGATGTTATTTGTAAAAAAATATAAAATCATTCTAATATAATATATACTCTTATGTTTTTTTTATTTTTTTTATTCGAGTACGATCGTTATCCTACCACCTTTCAACAATTGGGCAACAAAAGAGCAGGGAGGGGGCTCCAAATTGGCAAAAAAAATTCGATTGATGTTGTTGCTAAGTTGAAAATTTGGACAAAAAAAAGGACATACACTAATGCTAACAGTATAGTCTTCCGAACTTACTCTTTAGCACACTATTTGAAATTAGTTCATTTTCTATAAAGTTAAAGTAATTTTTTTAAAAATGATCAATTTATAAAAAGATAGATCAATAACCAAATGTGTTAAGAGTGTGTTATTAGCATTTCTCTTCAGATATATATCATGGGAGGAAAGCAGAAGTTTACATATATGTATCCCCTCAAATGTTTTAGAAATCTGAAAGTAACTGAACAGTTCCTGCCCGAACTATCAAGATGATATACCATGTATATGCAAATTCAACACAACTATAGTATATAATCTGGCGCAAATTAATGTGTTTCTTGTTTAAGATAAGTGAGCCTGTGACTAATTTCACCGAGAATAACGAGTCATAGGTGCAATATTCAAACAAATCTGGCCAAACCCTGAATAATAAAGAAAATTCTGAATGACAAACTCTTGGATATGCAAGATAAAGTTTGTTAGTGATTCATGGCCAATCATTTTGGGAAAGAAGCATTACATGCTATACAATAAATAAATCACGGAAATGATAATCCTACACTTTACTTTTTATAATTTTCCTTTATATTTTCTGTTCACGTGTAAAGGGAAAAGAGAGGCAAACGAAAGATGAGTATATGTTTTGGAAAAGGTAAGTGTACACTATTAATTTTATGAATTGTGCTTAGCCAAACAAATTAAAAAGCGCAATTAGAACCATGTCACAACTTACGACCAAAAATAGTGTCAGAACTAGCAAAATTGTCCGAGGGATCTTTTAATTTTGGCACGCCACACGCATGTATACAAATATATTTTTAATTAGATTTTGCCAATCAGCGTTTAAACACTAGTTAAAAATAAGTAAAAGTAAACATTTGTTATTAAAACTAACAAGATATATGAAAATTATAATAATTGTACATTTATAATAAATTTTAATTTTTTTTATTTTTAACTTCTTAACCAGTACTTTATGTATTGATTAACAAACATTTTTCTTTTAATTTAAAACAAATTACATTTATATTGTAGAATAACAAAACATGCTAATCATACCAGGTGAAGTGTTAATCTAATGTCAACTGACACATACCATTACAACTCCTGTAATATCAGCAACTGAAAATTTGATGCTTTTATGATTTGTGCCTTTTTTAGCGGAGAAAAAAAAATCCAAGGAAAGTTTGTCTCAAAAGGAATTGAGATAACTGAAACGGTAATTTCTTACACCTGATTATCCAAATCGTTCCTAAATACTAATATATTATGCATTCAATAATCCCGAAATACTGAAGCTAACGCTATGATTGTTTGGAAGAATAACTACGTATACATCTAAAAGAAATTATAGATTCTATTCTACAACAAAACTTCCAGACACTTCTTATCAAGTTTCATAGCAGAACTGTCAAATTGAATTATAGCGTTTGTTTAATTTTAAATTTTAGTTCCACATTATATAATCTATTTAAAAATAAAAAAAATTAAATTTTAATTTACATAGTTTTTAATTTAAAAAGTTTTGTTAGGGTTAAACTTAAGATTAATTTTAACTTTATATATATATATATATATATATATATATATATATATATTATGTAATTTGTTTTAAAATATAATTTTAAAATTTAAATTCATATAATCTTGAAATTAAGCTGAATGAATATGAGCTGATCCATCTTATCTTGTATTATAATTTTTTATTTTATAATTCGTTTAAAATCCATCTTATCTTGTATTATAATCTTTTATTTTATAATTCGTTTAAAAGTAGAAAAATTTGTGATCCATCTTATCTTGTATTATAATCTTTTATTTTATAATTCGTTTAAAAGTAGAAAAATTTGTATTGTAATTCACGTAATTTTCAATTTAAGTAGGATGAATATAAGTTAATTTATATAACTCTATCTTATAACCTTTTTATTTTGTAGTTAATTTAGAAGTAAGATTTTTTAAACCTAATCCACGTAATCCTTAAATCAAATGGAATAGATGTGAGCTAACTCTTCCATCTCTATATTATAACTGTTTATTTTGGAACTCGTATAAAAATATAAACTCTAATTTATATAATTATTAAAATAAGTGGAATAAATGTGAATTAATTCATGTAATACTAATTTATATTTAACTCTTTTTATAAAATTTTATCATTTCTCTTAATTTTTTCTCTCATTTTTTTATTTCTTTTTTTAAATAATCTCTTCAATTATTTTATTATACTAAAATATTCTTTAATTTATTTATCTTTCTTTTTATATTTTCTATTTTTCTCTTAAACAAATATCATTTATCTCTAGAGTTTTTTCCCTCTCTAATTTTTTCCCATTCTTTCTCATTTTTTTCAACTTTTTATACTTTCATTTTTTTATTTATTTTTTCTACTATATTTAGCTCTTTATCTCTAAAATTATATTTTCTCCATATTTTTTCTTTTTCCTCTTTCTAAGTTTGCTCATTTGTTTTAATTTTTCATTACTATTTTATTTAAAAAAAAAACAAGATAAGAAACAGTATTATAGAAAAAAAAAAAATGAAGCTCATAGGTAACCCTAACCTATAGGATTTAATGGACTTTTAGCTTATGGGATCTATAATGTGGGATTTGAGAGCTTGTAAGTCACTTTGACCTTAGTCCACGTGGGTTAGAGTTGAGTTAGATTAGATGAGCCGAATTGACATCTTTATCAGAAGGAACAACTTTCATTGTTAAAGAAAAAATAACTTCAAGCTAAACCAACCTTTAGTCGAACATTTCAAAGGGGCAAATTTTTAAATGAGCAATGAGATAGAATAGGAAATATAATCATATAAGTTTATAAAGTTAAACAAACTTTACCTAAACTTACTGATATAACAGAATTTGTTATTAAAAAAAATCTAAGTAATTATCCATTTATATTAGATATAACATATTAATTGGATAAAATTATTAAAGATGAATTAATCTTATAACATTGGTCATTGTTTTCAAGTGACAAACTTGTTTTAGTCCTTCACATGTAATTATGTGAGTAATACTCTTTTAAGATTGTAAATTGTTTTAAACTTGTCGTACATTACTTACCCTTTTAGTTTTTTTAGATTTACTTTTCTTAATCTTCATGAAGTGAAGGATATGACATTAACTATATTTTTTTCATTTAATACAATTTTTTTTTGGAAATATTTTCATTGTTAGAACTAACGTGAGAGATGAGTTGAGTTAGGTTCAGCTCAACTCGACTCGATAAAAATTTATCTGACTCGAAACTCGACTCGAGTTCAATATAAATTTTTTTTAACTTAACTCGATTCGATTTAAAGCTCATGAACAACTCAATTTAGTTCGCTAGCTCGTTAACTCAAGTCATATAAACTAAAAGTTAAAATAAATTAAATGTAAAATATTTAAAATTTGTAATTTACTAATATATTTTTGATAAAATGATTGTCTAATTAAAAATTATAAATATAATTATAGTTTATATAAAAATAAATAAATATTAAAATTAAATTATTATTAATAATTGATAAATTAAATAATTAATTTATACATTAAACATTTTAAATTTATATTTTGTTACCAGTTTTAAAATTAAAAAATTTTCTGAACATATAACTTATAATAGTAAATATTATGATTATGTTACATATTTTATCTATTTTATACAAAAATAAGAAAATAATATAAATTTAATTTTATATATAACAAATTGGTTCATGAATCAAACAAGTAGAGTTATACATAACTTAGGTTCAACTTGTTTAGTTAACGAGTTTAATTTTTAGCTCAAATTAAGCTTATTTGGTTCATGAACTAAGTTTAATGAATTAATTATTGAACTGGGTCTCGAACTAATTTTGAGTTAGTTCGATTCATTATCAACCTAAGTTAGAATCATATTCAAAAGTACAAATGTTCATAATTCCATCTACTAACCCTTTTTTATTTCTGAACCAAGATTTTCAAAATGGTTTGAATAGTAATCATTTTTATGTAAGGGATGACCTTAACACACTTGACTTTAGGAACTTTTTATATATAGGACATTTTGCTCCTAAGAACTTTTTTAACCCTAACCCGACTAGGGTTAAATAGGTTAGTACAAAAATAAAAGTAACATATTTTATATTATAATTTTAATAAATTAATTATTTTTAAATTAAAGAAATAAGATGAGAAGAAAAAATAATATATTTAAAAATATAATCACAACAAGATTGAAAATATTTTTATTAAAAATTAATTATATATTATAATATTTATTGAAAAAAAATTATTTCTATTAAAAAAATTATTTTCATCAAAATATTTAAAAAAATATATCATATTATGATAAAAAATTTAAATTAAAAATATTATAATTTAAAAAATATATAATATAATTTTAAATTTATATTAATATATTAATTTTAATTTTTTTTACTGAGATATATATTGTAAAATATATTTAAATTTATACTAATGTATAATAAATATTCATACTAATATATATTTTAAAAATGATTTATTTATTATACAAAATTTTATTTTTAATTATTTTTTTACTTTAACATTTTAAATTATATTTAAAATTAGTGTATAATATATAAATAATATATTTTTATTATAATTTTATAAAGTTAATAGGTAATTAATTTCTCTTTCATTTTAATATATAAATAATTAAAACATGTGTAATAATATCAATTAATATTCATTCATAATGATAAAAAAATATTAAATTTAAATCTAATATATAATTTATAAATAATATATTTTTCATTATAATTTTAACAAATTAATTGGTGTTAAATTAAAAAAATTAAGACTAGTAGAAAAATTTAATTTAATATAAATATTCGAAAATAGCATATAAACAAATGAGATTTAGAATAATTTAATAAAAAATAATTATATATTATAAATATTTACTAAAAATTATTATTTCTGTTAAAAATATTTATTTTTTCTTAATATTTAATAAAATATTATAATAAATATTTTAAAAATATTATATTATGATCAAAGAAATTTAAATTTAAAACATTATAATATAAAAAATTGTATATCATAATTTAAAATTTATATAAATATATTAATTTAAAAATTTTACTGTATTATATATTACACAAAATATTTAAATTTATACTAATATTATTTAAATTTTTTATAATAATTTGAATATATATATATATATTCTCATCCTAATATTGATATTAATATTATTATTATTTTTATTTAAAATTTTTATAATATTATATATTAATTATATTTATTTATAATAATATGAATAAAAAATAATTTAATAATAATTGTCTAAATAATTTTTTTTATAATATCATTTGATTTAAAAAGCGAAGACGACCTTGTCTACACAAGCACATGCTATTTCGCGTATGTGGACATCAGCATTCAGCCGCGGCTCACGTAATTGCTACAAAAGTTCTGTAGCGTGTAAAGAGATGAGACCTGAGAAGGGAAACTCAATGAATGAAGCCTTAAGACGAACAAATTCAAACAACTATGCAATAATAACACTAAGCCAAGAGAGGCAAAACAGCCTGCTTCAATTGTCCACTCCTAAAAAATGAAGAAACTGAAAATGCTCTAAACAAGCAAGCTAGAGTCCGGTGGTCCAAATCCACCAAACAAAAATTGGAATATCAGCAAACTACACTCAAAGCAAAATTTCAAAAGGGAGCAAAACAACTAATGAATTAATTACTATCCTTTATAAAATGTATAGGAAATAGTAGTACTAAGCAATAATTCGAACTTCCAAAAAAAAGAAACATATATACAAGTTTTAAAAAGAAGAGAATCAATGCAATATATATATATATCTTGTAGTGTGGGGAAACGAAAACCAAAACTCTTGGCAGGCACTACAAATATTTTGGCCACACAAAAATGAAAATGATTTTATGTCAATGATATAGCTAAGTTTGTTCATCAAATACCATAACTAGATCTATCACCCTAAAGTTGGGCAGTGATTTAGCTTATTACTTTTATAAATATTTATGCCGTAAGTTGATGAGTGAAGAGGGCATTATTTGTTGCCTATAAGGACGAAAGCTATCTACCTCATCTCACACATGGCCTAATTTAATGAGAGTACTAAAACTTGATGTGGATGAAGAAACATTCTCTCAAAAAACTTGAAATGGGAGGGTCCTATTAATGATAATGAGATGTAACTCTCACCTTGAAATAGCTACCACATCCCTTCCAGTTTTTATTGTTTGCACTATCCATTGAAAACATGCGTCACATGGGTGTGTGAATTCAAACGGGTTCCACTTTTCCATTGCCACTCATGCCCAATGCTATCCATTGCTCCCACCAAACACATCTCCGCACGCATTGTTTTTTATATAATAAACTCCCATGATGATTTTAGTCGTCCAGAATGTACATATATGGAATAGTTTAAGTCCTTAAGTTTTCTTTTTGTCATTTTGTAATATAAAAAATAAAATAAATACCATATTGTAAATTCCACCAAACCCATCTTTCAAATTAGTATTCAAAATTATGAGTCAGACATTTTAGTTTAAAAAATTTATATTTTAACTTTATTTTAATTTATAAAATACTAGAATAAACATTATTTAACAAATAAATTTACAAATTTTTCTTTTAAGTGAGAGGACTCATGCAATCAAATGCTAAGATCACCTTAATCAAGTGTTATTCGTTTTTAATGTCTAAAAAATACGGAATTTTTACACTTAACAAAAGACTAAAAATACAAATTTTGTTAAACATATAGACTAAAAAAGTAAAATTTAATTAAAAAATAAATTTAACATTTGTCAAATTTTAAAAGTTTTACTCATAAAAAATATTTATAAAATAATAAATATATATATATATTCTAATAATAATTAATGTAAAAGTTATTCTACTTAATAATTTTTTAAATAATTAAATTTTATTAATTTAATCATTAAATTAATAAATTTTTTATATAAAATATGTTTATTATATTTTATAAAATTTTTAAAAAATTATATTTTATCAAATAAATTAAAATTAATATATATTATGAGTTATATATTATATATTAAAATAAAGTTAATTAATAGAATATAAAATTTTTAAAATATTTTAAACTTAATCTTCTAATAAAACTTATTAATTTAACGATTAAATTAATAAAATTTAACCTTTAATATTAATTTTAAAACTTATTAATTTACCTCAATATTTATTTTAAACAGTTTTTATCAATCTAAATATTAAATTTATATATTTTATAGTATAAATAATTTTTATCAATTAAACTCATATTTTGTATATATTTTATTAATAAAATTTTATAAAATTTAAAAATTAATATTTTATTAAATAAATTTAAGTTAACGCATATTAAAAGAGGTATATTGTTTGATAAAAATAAAATAATATAATAAAATATTAATTTTTTTAAAATTTTACGAATTTTTATAAACATGATCTATATAACAAAATTTATAAATAAAATTCAAAAATTTTAAAAATTATTAAGGGTAATAACTCATAATAAAGTTACTTTTAAAATAAATTGATTTCTCTTTTTATATATATATATAAGGGATCAATACTTCGAAAGTAACTTTGCTTAAAGTTATTTCGCTTAATAACTCTCGTGTACAATGATATTTCATCAATCCAATCG
The DNA here is from genome assembly GCA_037954105.1 of Canavalia gladiata. NCBI lineage: Eukaryota > Viridiplantae > Streptophyta > Magnoliopsida > Fabales > Fabaceae > Canavalia > Canavalia gladiata. Next base: position 42,634,794 of record CM075664.1, read on the forward strand.
TTTAATTAATAAATTATATTTATATAGATCATCCTTGCAAAATTTTACAAAATTTAAAAAATGTTTAATATTTTATTAAATTAATTTAAATTAACAGATATTATAAGAGATATATTATCCATTAATTTGAATTTATTTTTTGAGATATCAAATATTTTTTAAATTTTATAAAAATTTGCAAGAATGATCTATATAATAAAATTTATTAATTCATCCAACTTTAAGCAAAGTTATTCTAAGCAAAGCTGTTAAACTTTTTTAACCCTTACACCAATTTAATACCTTGTATAGAATGCAAAATTCATCAATTCAACCGTTGATTTAAAAGTTATTCTCAAGTAGATGATATATATAAAATCTCATATAAAATAAAAACTAATAGATGTTTCATCCTATTACTTTATATTAATAGCTTATGTATTATTTAAATATATATAAATATCAATAATTAAATAACATGTCTACACATTTCAAATTCTTTAAAATTTAATATACAATATCATAAAAATATTATAATATAATTTAACAGTTCGATTAATGAATTTTGCATTCTGTAGAAGATTATTAAATTGATATAAACGCTAAAATTTAACCTCTAATGTCAATAAATCCTAACTCAATTTTAAAATTTTAAAAAGAATCAAAATATATTTAACCCAACTTTTAATAATTAATACCGTGAAACTTCATTTAATGATGAGTTTTGTATCATTTTATATATATATATATATATATATATATATATATATATATATTAAAATTATGTTTGATAAAATATTTTATCGAGATGAAAGATGAAATAATCAACAATTTTTTTTTTAAATTTCAACTTTATTTTTCATAACAACTATTTTGATAAATAGATGAAATAAGTAATATTTTTTAACATTATATTTAGTAGCTTTCAAGATTTGAGCTATTAACTAAAAAAATTATCCTTTTATTTTAATCTTTCACATATGTTTGATAATTTTAATTTATTATAAAATATTATTTTTATATTATTATCTAATATTACAGTATTTAATTTATTTATTAAATATTTTATTTAAATTATTTATAATAAAATATTTAATTTTTATTTTCAAAAATTTAAAAATAAAATAAAATATTATTTTTATAGAAATATTATTTAAAATATATTTATAAATTTGTTTAAAAATATATTTTAAATTATAAACAAAAATTATTTATTTAAAAATATTTTTATTAAAAAATATGTCATAAGTATATAAATAAATAAAATCATCAAAAAAATTTTAATATATAATCATTAAAATAAATATAAACTTATTTATATAATATTTTCTAACAAATATATATAAATAAAAATAAAAAATATTATTTTTATTTTAATATAATAATTTAATTTAAATAATAAAATACAAAATTATAATACTTAAACTCTAGTTTAACAAAGCCACAAAAATTGTTCTAGTAGTGGAAAATTAAACATTAAAGTAGTTTAATATGAAAGTATTGGATTCGATCTTCATTGCTCCAGTTTGTTAGCTTCAAATTTTCAACTATGCTTCTACTTATTTTTTAATTTTCAGTTAACTTATTCCTTAATTTTATCAAATATACCTTAAATATTATTACTTATTTAAATTTATAAATTTTTGGTATTAAAATAAAAAAAATGGTTGACAAACTTATCACATTAAATAATAAAATTTTTATATATTTTAATTGAATAAATAGAAAAATTAATTTTCAACTTATTTATAACCTTACAAATTAGTTTCTCATTTAAAAAATTTCATTGTTAGTTTCTCATTTAACATTCCATCTTGTATATCGGTTCCTCCATCAAACTTTGACATAACCACAATTAGAGTTGGCACGTTAAGTATCACATGAACTACAAAATGAGGTCGTTTTGAATTTTATTCTCTTTTTTTCCATCTCGGTCAATGACAATGTCTAGACACCACATTTTTTCAACCACTTTTTCAGCCACTCAATAAGCAAGCAAGTAATTTCTCTATTCTCTCTCCAATTAGCAAACTCACACTCTACCGTCACATCTCCCTCTTTCATTATTACTAGCCCCAAATCCTCTACTATATCCTTAGCCATCACTTAATCAACCACCTTCCTTCCTCCAACTCCACCATTTACACATTTTTCTTTATGTATAACAATATAAGCATAAAATCCTTGCAAAAACATTTCTTCCCTCACTCATTTCTTTGTTTTGCTGTGAGATGACCCAATAATAAAAAATGATATTCGTGTAATATTTTCAAATTCTGCTTCCCCAATTCATCTTCATCTCTTCCAACCTTTATCATTAGAATTAGAACAAGACATGTTTCTTCCACCCATTCTAACTAACGTTCTTTTTTTTTTCTTTTCTCTTCAAATTTTACGGGTTATTTAATCTTATTTCATATAGTGAGATTCTTTAATTCATTCAAAGTTTTGATTTTTTGAAAATTCTTAATCTAGATTCTGGTGCAAAAAGCTGAGATGTAGATAGTGAAGTTGGAGAATATAGTTGTAGAAAAGGAAGAGGTGATTAGGAGTGTGTTTGGTATGAGGAGAAAGGATAAAAAAATTACTTGGTTTCTTATTGAGTGACCAGAAAGATGGCTGAAAAAAATAGTGCAGTCATTGTTATCATCGAAAATAGAAGAGAAGAGATTCAAAATAACAAAATATTAGGTGAGAAACTAACCAATAATTTTTTTTTAAGTGAGAGACCAACTTGTAAGATAACAAATAAGTTGGGGACTAATTTATCCCTTTAATCTATTTTAATTTTCCATAAGACATGATATTTTATATTGATATATTAATGTATTGTAAAATAAAGGAGTTCTTTATAATATTTAAACTCGTATTTTAAAGGTTATTTTTTCTAATAAATATTAGATAAATTTTAACTACGTTATTATTTTAAAAATATTGATTATAAAAATAAAATAAAATAATTAAAATAATAATACTATATTTTCTATATTACTTTATTATTAATTAATCTTAATAATACTTTTGAAATTAATTGTTAAATAAAATTTAAATATATTTCATATCTTAAAATGAATTGTTAATGTGAATTTAAGAGTATATTAAAAGCAAGAGTATTTTTATATATTTTAATTTATAACATAAAATACTTTTTATCAATTTATTATAATAAATAAAAAATGTTGATAAATTTATCACAGCAATTGTGATATTTTTATATATTTTAATTTATAACAAATAATTTATTATTAATTTTAATTTTTCATAAGATGACATTTTATTATACAATAAATTAATATTTTATAATATTTAAACTCGTATTTAGAAGATCGTTTTCTTTAATTAATTTTAGACAAATTTTTTAACCATGTTTTGTTCGAATAATATTGATTATGATAATATATTTAAAATAATTAATGATGGTAATAATGTTATATTCTTCTATATTATTTTTTTATTAATTTTAATAATATTTTTAAAAGAAAACATTTAATAAAAATTAAATATTTTGTTTCTTAAAATGAATTGTTTAATGTGCATCTAAAAATATATTTAGTAAAAATATATATTTTTAATTTAAGATATATTTTAATAAAATAAAACAGATAATGTATTTTATTATATGTTACATATATATAGACACACTATTAAATTTGGTAAACGATTGAAAAAAAAAATATTTACTATGTTAATAAATACATTTTTAAAAGTTCAACCAACATAAAAACATTTATTATGTTGATAAATATGTTTTTAAGTAATAAAAAATACATCAATAATAAAAAAATATTTTTTAACAGTTTTTGTCTAAATTTAAAATATATAATAAAATAAAAAATATAATAATAAATAAAAAAAATCTTTAACCTTTTTTATTTAAAATACCATAGCAATATCATTTTTTTAACAAAAATATATTTTAGATATAAATTACCATATTTAATATCTTATGGTTTAGTTTAATTTAATTTTAAATATAAAATTTAGAAATTAAACCAAATTACATAAATAATATATTTTTTATTTTATTTTTTGTAATTAATATCATATTAATTTTTAATTTCTTTTTAACAATTTTTCAACAACTCTATTTTTTATATTGTTTATGTAATTAATGCTAATATTTTTTATTTATTATATATTTTTCTTTTATTAATTATTGGTATTTTTATTTAAAATTAAATTTTAAAAATATATTTATTAACATAATAAATATTTTAATAATTTTTTATTTTCTCTTATGAAAATATAGAACATAATTTTTAATATTTTTTGTAACATATTTAATAAGATATTTTATTATAGGTTACACAGATATAAAATTGCATTATAAACATTGTTATTACATTAAATAAAAAAATGTTTAAAAATATCCTATTTAGATAATATATTTTAAAATTTATCTATAGAGATGAAAAAGCCGTTTGATCAACCACATTTGAGTCTACTGCAAGAGAAGTGAATGAAGATGTGACGTTGCACCAGTAATGATTGGACACGTGTCCAGATACACGGGAAATCTGATTTATGCAGGAAAGAATGCCAAAATTTTAGAAATAACTTCGACCTGCTTCGGCTTCTGTCATCCGCAGTTACCGGAAAAGAAAAGATATTAATTATCATTAATTTTTTTACAGCCTTTTGACTTCCTCTTCCAGCCAATTCAATTCAAACTTCGCCGTTGAGCTCAGCTGTCAGCATCCTCACCCTTCTTTTTAAAATGAATTAACAATACATAGGAGAAATTAAAATTCGATGTTGTCAGAAAATAAATATGTTTTAAATAAAAAGATTCGAAGGAATGTAAAAAATATTAATGTCACTTTTAAACGTTTATTTGAATTGATAAATTAAAAATCATAAAATTTTGTTCAAAAGAAAATATTTATTTATTTTTTAATTTTCTGATGTAATTATTTTTAATAAAATTTTACTAGCTCTAAATTTTTAAATTATTTTTAAGAACTAATATTAACAAAATTAAATATTTCAAATTGCTTATATGACGTATTTAATACCTTTTTAAGTAATTTAAAACATTTAAAGATTTAACAGGTATAGCCTCATTGTCTTCAGAATGTATTTAAGACAAGCTTGTCCCGGAGGTCGTAGTCTGTACAATTGAGATGATTAGTTAGTTTTCTTTTTAATATATCTTTTTATCAAAGATGTGAAGTGTAAAATATTAATTATTTTATGGATTAAAATTAGTTTATTTTAAAAATTAAAAAATAAAATTAACCATTTTAAAAATAAATAATTCAAATTCAAATTTTCAAAATTTTCAAAATATAAAAAATATATTTAACCCCCTTTTTTTAATATTTTTATTTCTGGAACAATATTCTAATTTTTTTATTCATGGAAAGAGGGTGTTCCATTTTTTATTTTATCTTATAAATTATTATTTTAATTTGTAAAATTTTGGACATAAGTTATATTATTTTAAAAGAATTAAATTATTATTTTAATATTTTAAAATAAATAATATATTATTTTAATTTTATAAAAATTAAATAATTATTGTTTATTTTAAAATTAAAATAATCAATTTTTTATATTTTATAATCAATAATAGTAATTTTTTTATTTTTTAAAAGTTAATATGATGAATTCTAAATGTGTTGAAAATCAAAATGGCAACATAGTCTATAAAAGAAAAATATTGTTATAATTTTATTTGGAATGTATTGGATGATTGAGAAAAAAAAATTATCATATATGATATAATAAAAAAATCAAATATATTGAAATAAAAAAATTGTATAAATATATTATTATTACTATTATTCTTTCTTAATGATCACGAAAACGTGTGGACTTGTTGCCGGATATTGAAAAAGAAAGTGCAGGGTCAAAGGGTGTGTCGTACTCTTTTTCTCTGTACATAACTTTCAAGTTTGAATTCCTCAACATAGACCAATAACATAACTTTTTATCTTGAAAATTTTTAAAATTAATTTTCTAACATTAAAATAAATAGGTTCTAATTTGTTCCTCGCAGTATTAGCAAACTAGGATCATTTATTGAGGCGTTTGGTAGTTGGGTTAAGTAAAAATGCCCACAGGCGATGGAAAAGGATCAGAAGAAACTTTGCTTAGCAATATTTTAGTTTTACCAATAAATTTAAAGTGTGTTTAGTTGGAAGAAAAGTAACGGAGTGAAAGATGTTTTTTATTTTTTATTTTGCTTGATTTGAAAATTTCTAAAACAGTAACCTTCCGTTGGAAAACAGTAACCGCATTTTCATATAGTTTAAGCATATCATGTCAACGCTCTGTCAATTATTAAATATCGTACAAGTTTGGGTTAACTTTCAAAGATTCAAAATAACATTATTTTTACAGAAAAACAACAAAATGCAATTATTACACGGAAGTTAATTTCGATTTGTCACTTTATAAAAGTAATTTAAAAAGCTACTTAACACAATTTTGACGTAGCTATCTTAATTTTTTTCTGTTTGTACCATCAATAACATTTTGAAGTTTGAGAATATTATAAAATTCTTAGTTATAAAGCTTTGATATAATATAAATATTAACGAAAATCAAATGATTAACATCAGATAAAGATGACCGTACAATAAGATCCAGAAAGGCTCTATTACAAAAATAGTGCAATTCTTTTTTAAAATTACCAAACTAGTATTTTTTAAAAAAAAAAAATCACTTAAAATACATTTTCAAATCTTTTTACGTAAAAATTTTGTCAAATATTTTTATAGCTGTTATAAAATCGTAAAAAATAACATTAAAAAAATCAGAATTTTTTTATGTAAAAAATAGGCAAAAGTTGCATTTTATAGATACAACTTACTCAAATTTGGTAAAAATTGTGAAAAATGAATTAATATGATTTCTTTAAAAGGAGATTGCGCCTCAACCTGTAATTTATTCGTTGAAGATTTACCGATCAGAAGATGGGTTTTGTCACCTTTTTTGTTCCAATAGATTAAATATCCATTTGGGTTAAGGATGAGTGTTATTGATTTTGATGTAATTAATTTTAAATTTTAAATATTTTTAGATATATGGATAAATTATTTAACGTGTTTTATCTCAAAAATATAAAAAAATTAATTTTCTAACACTAAAATAAATAGATTCTAATTTGTTCCTCATTCTAGTAGCAATTATTCAGAACGTTTATTGAGGGGTACGTGGTAGTTGGGATAAGTAAAAATGGGCTTTTGTTTTATTCCAATAATGTCGTTAAAAAAATATATCACACATGAAGCCTACTTTGAAAACAAATTCATTCCAAGGATTATAAAACTGTTTATGATTGCGTTATAACATAGTTACAACATAATTCTTAAAATGTCGCATGCATTATTAAAATTATGATGTAATACAATTAATAATATATTTTATTTAAATTTAAAATATATTATTAAAGATATCATATATTTTATATAAAATCCTTTTGTTTAAACCTTTAATTCGTATAACACATAAAATTATTTGTTAAAAAAATTAAGAATGGGAAAGTGTAAGTGATTATTTATTTTAATCATGGTAAAACACATAAAGTTATGTATATAGTATTTTAAAATATAAGGTTGCATGTGATCCTACATACTTCCCTCTTCTCATTCTGGACACCAATTATGATCATTATAAAATAATATGTAGCGTCGCATATGATCCTACATGCTTCCCTCTTCTCATTTTGTATACCAATTTTTTCTGCTTCAGCTTTGTTTATTTTATAAAGGTTGATGTTGTTGCTTTGCTAGTCAGGAACTATATTTTGATTTGAAACAACATAAAAACGTGGCGACAAAAGGTGAGTAATTTTAAAAACTTTGAATATTTTTTTAAGTTATAATTGAATACATAGTTAGTTTAGTATTAAAAATGTTAGGATAGAAATGTAAGAAATATTAGTGTATGTTAGTTGAATATATAGTTAGTTTAGAAAATTATATGTAAAAATTTTAATTTTAGCAATTACTGATTATATGTCAGTTTTAAAAATTTTAGCAATGTTAGTAATTATTTGTTAGTTTTAGTAATAGTGTATAGGTTATTATTATAATTTTATTTGTAAGTATTATCATTATTATATAGTATGTAAAATTAATTTTTAATATTTATTACACTGTAATTATTTATTTAATAATTATTATTATGAGATTTTTATAGGTAATATTAATTATTTATTTAAGTTTTATTATGATTTAGTAATTTTTATTTTTAGCTATAATTGATATTTAATAATTTTTATTTAATAATTATTATGTAATATTTATGGTTTATTTAATATTTATTAATTATTTAAAATTTAATTAATTAATAATTTTTAGTTAAGATTTATTTAGTTAAAACTTATTTATTATTTATAGGTCTAATATATGTAATTAATATATATATATAATTAATTTTTACTAATAAATAGTTATTACTATATATATTAGTTAAATATATTAATTTATGTAATGTACAACAGTAAAATATTTATGTATTTACTGTAAAATAATTAATCTATATTTTTATTTATTAATATTATATATTTATTTAATATTAAATAGTCAACTATTTTATTCAATATTTAGTAGTTAAAATTTTTTAGTTATTAGTTATTACTAAATGTTTAATAATTATATTTATTTATTTATTAGTTATAAATAAATTTGAGTATTTAAAATATGTTTAATAGTTAATATTAATGATTTAATAATTATTAATAACTATTAATTAAAATTATTCAGTTAATAATTATAACTTAATGTTTATTACTTGGTGATTTTTATAAATAATTTATTTATTTATTAGTTTAAATATATTTAATTATTGGTAGTTACCTAATATTTATGACTTTATATTTATAACTTAATGTTTATGTAGTTAATAATTATTATTTGATCTTTATTAGTTGGTAAATATTATATATTTATTTATTTATAAGTAATTATTTATTAGTTAGTATGTTTTTTATTTATTAGTTAATATTTATCATTTTATATTTTTTACTTCATATTTACTTAGATAATAATTATTATATACTGTGTAGATATATTTATTAATTTATTTAATTAATATTTTTTTAATTGACTTAGAATAGTAGTAAGTTATGAAAAAAATTTACTAATAGGATTGTAAGGTTTAGAAAATGATATCCTTGTTATCAGAGTGTCATTACATCATTAGATCGGATTTAAATAACTTCTCATTTTTTACATTTAAGGATGTTCATATTTTAAAGCAATTATAGAAAAAAATTCGTAATAGAAAACTGAATATAAGGATAAAAAAATTATGCCACAAATATGATAACTTTACTCCTATACCAAAGTGAGTAGTGAATCGTTTAAGGAGAATGAATTTTTTAAGCGTATTTCAACTATAATTTATACATAATAATACTTATTTGATTGAAGCATAAGTAAAATGATGAAGATGCGAGATAAATAAGGGGAAGAATGTACATTATTTTGCAATGTATCATTCTTTTATAGGAAGTAAGAGTTCAGTTAGATTTGCCAATAGATAGACTTGTTATTAGAAGTACATCAACTAGGATATGGCAATCTCTTTTTAAAATTATTAGAGATATTGCTTGCATAGAATGAGATTATGGATTAAAATCCGTAAAGATGAGTTGGTTGTTGCAGCATTTTGAGCATCTTGAAAATGTTGAGAAGCAAATGCTGAGAAGAATGAAAAACAATAAGATTGTTTTGCAAGAGTTTACATACTTTGCCTGTTTCCCTGATACGATGATCTTTTATGATTATTTGAGAAGTGGCGTTTTCCTTCGATATCTCTCCTTTATTGTTAATTTTGACTTAGTATGATAATATAGTTGAACACGTTTGCATATTTATATCATAAATTGTGTAATTATCCATATTACAATAAGAAAGAGATATATAATTTCATCTTTTTTTAATTGTGGGCTTGGAAACAATTTTCTTCTATTACACTCATTAACTTTAATTTCTTATATCAAATTATGCAATATAGAATAATGTAATTATTTAATATTGCACATTTCTTTAATAATTTTTTATTTAAGTTTATTGTTATAAATTGTGATGCATTATTATTATAAATGAAAAAAAAAATTTGATTAGGGTTGCCTACAATAACATCAATTTCTACATACATCTATTTGAATTCATGCAACAAAATGAGGAACAATGTTAATTTTTAAATCATTACCTTTGTAAATGTATTATGAAGATATTATTGAAAGTAAATTTTGTTTTTTTAGATCAAATGGTAATTCTATAGGCATGTCATAAATGACTTCCCTAGTATAATTGTATCATCATCTTCAATGTAAGTTGTATTATTCAAATCTTGTTTTATCAATATTATTAAACTACCAAATGTATTAATTTTAACATAAATTTTGAATACTTCTTAAATATATTAATAATATATTAATATTTTCAATTTTGGTTATATAAAATCCACAATGTTGTATTCTTTTCAAAAAATCAAGAATTTACCTATTAAAAAAATTACTTGATTTGAGGATAAGTTTAATTTTTTATAAAAAAAATTTTGAATTCATTTAAACTTATATGTTTTTAAACTTGAATTAATTTTTTTTTCAAAATTAACACTTTTTTCACCTTAAAAAATTTTACCATTAAAAAAATATAATAATAATTTTATCCATAAAATTTTCAAAATTCCTACAAAATAAAATTTGACAAATTCAAAATAAAATAAATCAAATATTTTTTTTTCAAAACTAAACAATTTAACAAGACAAAGTTTCTTACCAAACTAGAACAAAAAATGTAAATGACTTTTGCTAATTTTCATTCTTGCTGTTGAAAAAATATGTATGGATGGATAGCTATTTATACATATTTTTATGCATTTAGTGTTACGTTAAACATATTATTTTATTTATTTATTAATAAACCCAATTTTATATGTTTCATGGATACTGATTGATATTTTTATAAAATATATAATATTATGTATTTTATTAATTATAAAATGCATAAATTTATAAATTTTATATAAAGCTGATTAAACACAACATAAAACACATTAAATTATATGTTATAATTATGCATAAAAAAAATAATTTTATGTTTTATGTTAACAGAACACATAAAGTTATGTATATTATACATAATTATGATCTATAATTTTATGTATAATATATTTAATAATGTGTATCTATTACGCTTCCAATTCTAACAACCTTAATAAAAAGTTTATTTTTAAACTATTTTATTTGGGTATTTCTGTTTTTATGGTTCTATTAGGAAGAAAAAAGCCAATAAAAGTGTCAATATAAGATGAAAAAGGATTAAAAAAATTGTTTAATTTTTTTTTAACTTTTATCAATAAATTTGAAATGTGTTTAGTTGGAGGAAAAGAAAAGTAAGATATTTTTTATTTTTCATCTTACTTGAGAAAAAGAAGGAAATGATAAAGTTAGGTAATGTTTGGTTGCAAAAATATATTTTTATTTTTATTTAATTTAATTTTTTATGTTTAATATTTTATATAGCAATAAAAATAAAAATTTTATATTTTTATTTTAAAAAAATTTAGTACAAAATTTTAAATTTAAAAATAAAATAAAATAAAAATATATTTGTGTAAATAAAGATAAAAGGTGAAAATATTTTAAAATCAAAACTAATCTCAAGGAATTTGGAAAGAAAAAAGAGTGATGGAATTAAATTGTTTAAAAGTTTTATTTATATCCTCTTCATTAATATATATATATATATATATATATATATAATATAATATAATATTATTTATAATTTTTCTTTTTTGGTGAATTAAATGAAGGGTTTCTTTCTCTTTTTTAATTGATTGATTTTTTTTTTATCTTTAAACCAAATATACCGTTAAACAAAAGAAAGAAAGGATAATTTATAGGTGATATTGCTGATAAGAAATTCAATAAACGCAATCAAATTTGAATTAACGTAGAAGCTGATATCAACCAATGAAAATTTAAAAAATAAAGAAATAAGTTATTGATAAAAAATTTTGAATATACATTTCAATTGAAATGCATATAGGGTGGAAAAATATAAAAAATATTAAAATAAAAATATAGTTAAATAAATAATAATAATAATTATTATTATTCTATTAATAAATATTATTTTGTTAATAGAGAACGAGAGGAATGATAAGAAAATTGTATCAGCTATGATTTTATCAATAAAGAGCGAACGTTAACTACAAAACTTAAGGAATTGTGACAGTTCAAAATTGCAAAGTAACAGTATCAACAACATCTAATAGTTATTAGGACAAATCCTGATAGATTGAACATCCACACAGTTGTATCAATCTATAAATACTAGTTATGTAACGATAACACGTTAACAACTTGTAAGACATTTGAAATGCTTCATCTAAGAACGGAGATTGAAGTTCCATTTAAGTTGTGTTATATCACTTGTTTGCGAATTTATATAGAAAAAAGGTAGTAGTATTTTTTAAATAAAATTAAAAAATTTTACATCGATTTTTTTTAATTGATGTAGAAAAATAGACGATAATATTTTTGTAAATAAGATTGAATCTTTTTATATCAATTGCTTTATAATCAATGTAGAAAAATAATGGTATTTTTTGTAAATAAAGTTTAAATTTTTTACGTCAATTGTATATAAAATCGAGGTAGAAACTTGTATTTTTTTTAACAATAATTTATATTGGTTAAGTAAATAATCGATGTAATAAGTTCTTTCTACGTCGGTTTTATGTAACAATCAACGTAAAATTTTCTTTTCCCTCCCTAAACTTCGTGCGACAGTTGTCGCTAAGCATAAATCTAAAAACTTCTTACTCCTTCAAACACTCTCCATCGTGATTGTCATCCTCTTTCTTGAGAGTGAAGACTACAACCGTCGTCAGAACTGCGAAGCATCCTTCATCTAAAACAAGGGCAAAGCACGTTGTCGTTCATCCTCCGCTGTCCGTTGCTAAGGTAGGTAGATTCTTAAACATGTCTGCCACATGCATTTACCTAGCTTAATGGTCATCTAGTATTTTGTCTCTGTTGAAACTCTTTTTGTTGAAGCTCCCTAATTTATATTCCTATTACTTCGTCTCTGATGGTGTTGGCCTGGGATGTTCTTTCTCCTTAATTTTAGTAGTTAGCTTACTGTTCTTTGCTAATATTTTGCATAGAAAAAGAGAAATCTTAGCTAGCTTGATTTTGTAACATAGGAAGATAGCACACGCAAGGAGAGTAAAAGAGAACCTAACAGCAGAACTGTTTCAACTGTTTGTAGAGATACGCTAACATTCCCGTAAACTTAAGGCCAGAGACACTGATGACACTAAATCTAGCACAAAAGTCTGCAAACTTGAAGTTAGAAATGACTTTGGTAAAATCATCAGTGATCTAAAATATGGATGAAATGTGATGAACCGAAACATAATTACTTGTAACTTATTCTTGAAAAAAATGAAGTTAAAGAGCAAAGTGTTTTGTGCAATGATGAGAAACTAGATTAGTGGATAATTGAACTCCACCAAAATTGTCACAATAAATTGTTAGAATTGTGGGGGAGGTAATCTTAAGTTTAACTAGTAGAGATTGAGTTCAAAAGTGTTTTGTGCAATGATGAGAAACTAGATTAGTGGATAATTGAACTCCACCAAAATTGTCACAATAAATTGTTAGAATTGTGGGGGAGGTAATCTTAAGTTTAACTAGTAGAGATTGAGTTCAATAATGTCAGCAAGGGTTGGAATTGTGGAGGAGGTAATCTTAAGTTCAACTAGTAGAGATTGAGTTCAATAATGTCAGCAAGGGAAGAAGCTAACCATCTATATTTAACTTTAGTGCTAGACTTACTGACGACAAATTGCTTCTTTGAAGATCAATTCATCAGATTATTGCCAAGATATACACAAAACCTATAAATGAAGCGACAATCATCCATATCAGTAGCCCAATCGAAACACAATTGACACGGTGATAGCATTGCCATGTAGTATGACAATTTTTTTCTCTTCATGTTTAGACTTGTGGTATGATGCTAATATGGACTATTGGACCCTGAGACATGCATTAGGCTACTGACAACCAGTATAACTAGTATCTTCCTAACCACACTTTCCTATTGACTGAGGCCTCATCTTAATGAGCACAAATACTAGTCCTAAGGAATGTGAAAGGTATAATTTCCATAATAATAATGTTGTGCAAGTAGTTAAAAATTTAAAACACAAAATCATTCAATTTCCATGATTCAACACACAAAGAAGAATTCAGTGCAAACACATAATATGGCAAGAGAGTACCAGAACATGAAAATGCTATCAATATAAAAGTGAGAATATAGTTACAGCCTATGAAGCTCCTATAGGACTTTTACTTGTAAAAAAATTTCATGTACATATGGTTGCCACTGATAGAGTTGGTAACTCAACAAGAAAAAGAAAAGAGGACATTAGTGACAAAATTTCCAGGATGCTATCAACTAATTCACTCTTTTTAGTCAGGTAATAGTATCAATATTATTGGCTATTAGCAAAACCATTAAATTATATAAGAATGTCTTGACTAGTTTTAAGTATGATTATATGATGTTGCATAATTTAGATTTTTTCATCATATTCCTGTGAGATAAATTACTACCTTCACAAATTATTGACATTCCCTTCTTATAATATATATAGTTAGGCAGCCCCCTTTCTTCTTTCATATAGCATCTCATTATATTATCATTCTATGTATATTGTTTACTTATTTTAAAATGATTATTACTTTTATATTTAGTATAGTTTTTAACATTTTTTTCTCTACTTTTAACAGGTATATGGCTAACCCATCTGAGAATCCTCCTTCCCAAAATGGGTCTTAGAACCCTTTTTCTTAGCAGAAGAAGGAAAGACGAGCCACACGGTTAAGGGAGTTAACCCTTAGCCAAAGTGGCAAGCAAAGGATTCCTATAGAGTTCGATCAGGCTATTGGGAATCCATTAAAGCCAATCAAGACAAAGTTTAAGAGTTATGTAGCCCTCCTTGGACGAAACAAAGCTAGTATTTTGAAGAAGGATTGAGATGATGTAGAAATGTGAGTGAAGGAATAAATTTGGGAGACTATCATGGTATTTAACTTTAAAGCTTTAAGTTTCTCCATATATGTATGATTCACTAACTAATTACATTTTCTTTTATATAGCTTACATATGATGTGTCAAACACTAACTTGCTGAAGAGGAAGTGGCTTTCATTTGCTGGTGAATGCTGGAGGGGCTTCAAGACACGCCTCACCAGTGTATATATATATATATATATATATATATATATATATATATATATATATATATCACTCAAGGATGTGTTTCCTTGTGAGAAGTACCAGTTCCTTTATAATGGCACTTGACACAGATTTGTTCAAACTCGAATGGATCCTATATTCATTGTGTGTATCTTCCTAAATTTATGTTTTTTTAATTGACTAAAAAGGTGTATTATGCGTAATTGATTTGATTTCTTATAACAGGAGAAAAGAAAGAAAACTCAACAAATTTTTTTCCAAGAATTGTTACCTCGACAGATTATCTCGTGGGGGTTATGAGTTGCTTTAGGAGAGGCTGGTGGAGCAGAAATTGAAAGAACGTCAACAGTCATCTGAAGCAGACCTATCTACACTTCTGTCTCCATCCTCTCCACCCTCACGCCATGAGAAATGGAAGAGAACACACCAAAATGTTACTGAAGAGTACACATCAGAGCCTTCTTCCATTGTTGCTGAGAACATTGTAAGTAATTACACAATTTAACATTTTTTTATTCAGCTTAAAACATGTATATTATTGATGACAGTCATTTTTTGTTTTGTAAGATTCTTTGGTTCAACAAAGCTTGAGGGAGTCTTTCTTCTAGTTGGTCGGGATGATATCCTGAGTACTGCTATTAGTCAACCAGAGCATCCAAGTCATGTTTGTGCTGCTCAACAAGGTGTTGGCATTAGACAGTACTTTGGATTATCTTCCAGACATGCCTCCAAAGAAGGTCTAGTGTCTAGAGATGAGTTGAATGCCATGAGAAAATATATGAGCCAAGCACTGCAGCAAGAACTTCGAGAAGAGCTCAGACAGGAAGTTAGGCAGGAGTTTAGACAACAGCTTGCATCTTTGGGACTTTCCCAAACACAGACACATGGTCACCATCCATCACCTTCTCCTAAGAGTGTGAGCACAAAGGGAAGTTTTGTTCCAACGGAGGAGCAAATACCAGGAGAGGAGGATGTGATTGATGCTACAGACGATTATAAGTTGTATGTTGATGATCCATATCATTTGGTAGCCATTGGGAAAGTCTACACCTTGGGTTCAACCATCCATCACCAGCAAATTGATGATAATCATGTTAGAGTGGTGGTTGAATAGGTTCAAGATGTAGATGCTCTTGTTCCTGTGCCTACTAAGGAGGTTCATGACGTGGGGCGAGCTCAACCTCATATATTAAATAATTTTAGTCTATGTTACTAATTTATAAATATATATATATATATATATATATATTTCTTACTATTTTGTGAATTTATTTTAGGTTTATAAGGAAGATCTTGGGAAGAATATTGATTTCAATACTTCAGAAGATCTTCGTCGGCCTGCGTAAAAGAAACCTGAGGTTGATTTGCTCACACATCTGTTTGGTATTACCAAGAACTTGGCCAACCAAACTTTGCAAATAACAATGGAACCAGATATCATAGGAAAGCCCACACCTATCCCCTTCTATATTACAAAGAAGGATATATTGGAGTTAGTTGTGGGTAACGATCTCCTATGTGTATCAATTTTACAATTATTGTTGATGTAAGTAAATTTCTAAACCTTAGTAGAATTATTTGATTATCAAAATCTAACATATGAAAATTATTCATAATATTAGGTACCTTGTATCTGTATGCAAAGAGAGAACTTACACCTCTATGGATTCCTAGACTCGGTTTATATGCAGAAAATTGAGAACAAAACAGCTGAAACACAGAGATACCTTTAGAGTAGATTGAAGGCTGATAAAGATTGTTGTCTAACACTTTATTTTCAATTGTAAATCAATACTTAAAAGTTTTATTTAACGAATTCAATTAAATTTCTAATTTTGGTTCATTGTTATCCATATTTTGTAGGGCTCATTGACAATTAATCATTATTTATCCAAAGTGAAATGTAATTGTATTTCTATGCTCTGCTTGGGAAAAACCAAAGAAAGACATAAAAGACATTATAAATTTGTAAGTTTAGGATTTTGGTATTTATATTCATATAATGTTTTATTTTCAAAGGTATTCATTTGTTTTTTATTTTATTGTAAAGCAATGAATGCTCGACTTCGATTAAAAGAGACACATTCATCAAATATTAAAAAGTCTTTATGGATAATTCTATGTGTAAGTATTTTATTAAAAGTTATTCAATTATTTTATATTCTTTTATCAATATATCATTATCTCTAATAATATTTGATAAAGGTGGCCAATTTGGATTGATTTGATGTAATTCTAGGTTATTTAGTTTGTAAATTTATATTTGATAATAAATCTTGATGTATTTAGATTAAATATATAGATTCTGTGATTTTTGTATTGTCTGTATGGTATTCTGTTTGTATATGTAGGTATTTTGAATAAATAATATGATAATATGCCTAAACAAAAGAGTATTTGAAAAAAATTAGATTTTTTACATCGTTTAACACCATAACCGATATAAAAAGTGATTTTCTACATTAGTTAAGATTTTAACCGAAATAGAATGTATGACTTTCTATATCGGTAACTGATTTAGAAAGTCTTATTCTATATTATCCACTTCAATACTGCTCAAATAATCGATGTAAAAAGTTTACAATAATCGATGTAAAAAACTTATTTTTCACTAGTATTTTTTTTTACATTTCTTGTATTTTTTTTTTAATAATTCTAATGTAAATTATTTTGCATTTATGTTTTTACTTCTATTTTTATCCTTTAGAAACTTGGCTACAAAACTTTTGCCAATTGTTTATAATCTTTGCCAATTGTTTATAATCTTCCCTGTGAGTTAATACTTATCATCTTCATTTCTTTTAATATATTTTTCTCTTTCTCCTGCTTGAGAGGATACAAGCTTCTGTCCTCAACCAGATCTTCCATTTTTGCCATATTTCTCATGCCTACGAGCATTTTAGGATCCACAGCGTTTCAAATACAGTATGGACAACTTATTTACATGTTTCAAAATTTATTTATGTTTTGTTTATCACTATGAAATAAAAAATAAAATAAAAAATTATTTAAATAAATAAAAATTAAAAATTATTTTTTTCTAATTAGATAAATAGAAAGATGAAAAAATAATAATTTAATAACATAAATTTTATTTATATAAATTTTAAAATCCAATTTTTAATTTTTTTAATATCATATATTTTTCAATTTTTATTTTTAAAATATTTAAATTTTTTAACAATTAAAAATAAAAATTGTAAAAAATCTACTCTTATTATTATTGTAACTAAGATCATGACGATAAAGTAAATAAGAAAACTTTATTAAAAAATAGAAAAGCCGCAACCAAAATTTACTAAAGAAAATTTTGAAAAAACTTATCAGTGTGATTTTTGGTACTCGTTTGGGTTTGGAAGTTATCTACGCACAGAGAAAGTATTAGTATCCTACGACGTCTATTAAAAATGTAACCTTCTAATTAACTATGTATCGATGGAATTAACTTTCAAAATATTTATTTCACTCAAATAAAAAAATTTACTTTTATTGATTTGTGTTGTTGATATGTAAGTTATTAAAAGAATTATTTATTTATTTTTTATGAAATAAATGAAGAAAAGACCTGAAAATTTATTTAGGAAAACTTTAGAAAATCTTTTTTCAATTTTTTCTTTTTAATTTTTTTGAAAGGACAATGCATATGGTTTAAGTAACAAATGACTATTCAATAAACCCTTTCAAATCAAATAGTGTCAAAGGTGGATTACCCACTCAACTAACACCATTTAACCTTCGTACGAAAGAAAAAAATAAAATAAAATAAAAAAGATTAATTAAAACTCATTTACATGATTTTTTTTGTTATATTATTAAAATAAAAAATGTTATGAATCAATAGCTTTAATAAAAAAATAAAAATAAATGAAGAGACGTTGTAAATTAATTTTAAACTAATTAAAATATAAAAAAATTTTACATATCAATTTTAAAAATTAAAAATATGTATCCTCATGTTAAAAGTCAAACAAAAAAGGAACAAACGAGATATTAAAAAATAACTTTTACACATCAGAATTACAAAAAAAAACATGCATCAAAGCAAAACAAAAAAAGAGAACCAATGAAGGTTAGGGAACAAATTTATCCCTACCTTCTTATATTCTTTTTAATTTTACTTTTATCCGTACCTTCTCTCTAATATTATTTTTTTTTTATTAATTTCATGTACATCTTTCTCTTGTTTATGTTTTTTCTGTTTAACAAAACTATTTTACCATTATCCTACTAATCAGAATCACTCTTCCACTATTTCATTAACTACCTTCCACTATTTTTACTAATTAAAAAACTGATTCCCACTTTCTAATTATGTATCAGAAAATAATTTTTTTTATTCTTATTATCTTATTTAATTAATTATTTTTTAATTTTTTTAATTTTTATTATATATAAATATAGACAAAATTAATTATTTACAATTATTATAGTTATTAAGACAAATAAAATTATGATAAAACTTAAAAAATAATTTTATTTTCTTTTAATTTTATATACACATAAAAATATTCAAAAAGTAATTTTTATTTTTATTTTCTTCTTCTCTTTTTATTTCATTCATTTTTATTTTTTATCCTCCAAACAAAACATGCATAGTAGATATCTTATAGTTGTTTCACTTCCTCGACCACCCAATTATTTTATGACAGATCAGCTTGAAATAGTTTGTTAGAAATATTTTATTAAAAATTTTAATATAATGAATATTATTCAGATAATATTAATAAAAATTACTTTTAGGTGACGAAAGAAATGACTTTATCCGATAATATAACTTATTGATAATATTAATTTTTTTATATAATTTTTTTATCTTAACCTATATTTTAAAATATTTGTTAAAAACATGATTGTAAATATATACAAACATCGACTCTTTTAGCATAATAGCGTTAGGTTTGACCGTATTCGATTTAAATTTGGCTTTAAGCTTTATTTTATTTTAACGTTTCTTTAACGTGTGTGTCTAATGATGTATACTAAAAAAATTTATAACAAATTCTTATTGATTTTTTTATCATGTATCTTTAAGTTCATATTAAAAAAATTATTATTTTAAATATTAACAAACAAAACTATGTTTGAGACAATTTCTCAATAAACACAGTTTGATGGTTAAATAACTTTGACAAAAAATTTAAATTAAAAAAAAAACACTAAAATGGGAGGGAGAGCCCTAATTATCTGAGCGAATATATATATATATATATATATATATATATACACACGAATCAGTCTGTAGATTATCCTTCATAAATTTTATACAATTTAAAATAAATTTGATATTTTTTAATAAATTGTTATAAATATATTTTATATAATAAAATTTATTAATTTAACCATTAAATTAATAAAATTTAACTGTTTATAAAAGTTATTAAATATAATAATTTTAACTAAAATTATTTATAAAATAACTTGATTTATATATATAAAAAAGTCTATTTCTTTCTCAAACATATTATACCATCCTTTTATATATTTATATACCATCCTTTATATATTTTATTTTTTATAAGAAATGAAAAAAATAAAATAAAAACTTCATGTTTACTTTCCTTTTGTTTTACTTTGATTTGTAACGTTTTTAATAATTTTATTTTATTATAAGAAAAGTTTAAAACGAAAAACAAACAGTCTTCCCTCTGATCTTAATATCAGGAGAAATCATAATCAAGGATCTATGATGAAATTCTTCCTAGTACACTATTTCTCGTGAGGAAGCGTCAATCATGTTTAAAATATGTTTGTCTAACAATCGTTTAACAATGACTCTTTTTAATGTATATAAAAATATATATTAATAAATATTAAATTTTTATTAGAAAGTATAGAATTTAATATTTTTAATATCTTACATTCTATAATTTTTAATAGATATTTATTTTATATATATATACTTATTATGTGAGGGTACCTAGAGAAAAAAATAAAAAAATCAAATTAAAAAATATATACAATATTATAGAATTTGTATAAACAGTATCATTCACACAAATTTCACCCTCAATAAAACTTACTCCGTTTAATAGAAGGTTTAGATACCTTAATCACTTCAATCTACAACTTTTATGTGGATCTATTGATTCCTGTAAAATTTATTAAATTTCTAACAATGTAAAGTAGAAATTATGTAACTTGCATTCTTACATTCAAATTTCTTCTAGCTAACAAGTTGGTTAAGTCAACAAATTACGTGAAACATGTAAAATACATTTATTATATATACTTGCTTTTTAAAAAATTCAATGTCATTTTTTCTAATAATACGTACAGATGAATGTCATGAACATTTTATTGTTCATCTTTACATCTTTACATCTTTACTCACCTTTACATCTTTACTCACCTTTATGATTTTCTCTGTATGCATATTGCATATTGTGTATACGAAGTAAAACATACATATCGTCAATATACATACAAAGAAGATTTTAAGCCTGAGAAAAGGTGCATCGATATACGAAAAATGATAAAATGTTTAAGACATTCATTTGTAGGTATTATTAGAAAAAAATACTGAAATTGAATTCTTTAAAAAACAATTATAATAAATATTATCATCTTTCATAAACAACTTGTTAGCTAGAAACAATTTTAATATAAGAATGAAAAAATACATAATTTTAACTTTATCTTGTAAAAGTTTGATAAGTTTTACCTGAATCTTTCTTATATTTTTATTAATTACTTCACAAATCATTTATATGTGGATGTATATTAAATATCATTTCATATTTGAACTTATAATTTAATAAGTAGCGTTAATGGTTCTCTCTTTGTTAAGATTATATTCGTTACTTTTTCTTTATTCAAATTACCTTCTATATAATTTAATTCTCCATAATTATTTAAAGAATAGTATATAACTTTTAAATTTTTATATAATAATTTATCATGTGTTTGTACAAAATTTTTAAAAAATTATTTTATGAAAGTATTTAAAATATTTTTATTAAAATATTTAAAATTATAAGGATTTAAATAGAATATTATAATTAACTAAAAGTTAAAAATTTATAATTCCACCTAAATATATGAAATTTTCCAAATTCACTTGTGAATCTAACAACTATCTTGTATTTTCTTTATATTATAATTAATTAATTTTCAATTTTAAAATATAATGTGTCATTATTTTATTTTAATTTTATCTTTAATTTTAAAAATTGTCTTTTTAATTTTTTACTAACATAATATAATATTCATTGTAAAAATTAAAATATTTATAATAATATTTAATGTTTATTTATAAATTATTTAAAATTAAAAATATTCATGCAATACATAATTAATATGTTTATTTATTAATATACCTAAACTTCAATTATACAAATAAATTTACTTAATAAAAAGTTTGAAACATAAGCATTTTCAATTATCCTATCTATACAAAAATTTTAGTCACAGTCAAATATTTTATTTAATTTTTTCGATGGAGATTTATTATATCACCTTATATTTATTTCTAATATTTTTATGAATATATAAATTATTAAATTAGAAATAATATATTTTTTATTTTGTAAATATAAAAAAATTAATTTATTTTATTTAATAATTAAATCAACTTATGAAAATAATATTATGAGAATTAGGAATTATTAAACATTTTAATACAATAAATCTAAATTATTCTATTTAAATTAATAAATTAGTATATAAAAATTTTAATTACTTTAACCAAACAAAATATTTAAAAATTAAAAATAATTCAAATTTTATATATTTTAAATTTAAAAACCGTCCATTCATGTAAGATTACAACGTCAATACAAGTCTTCAACCCAATCTATTCCTTCTAGGGAATAGGTTGCTCCATCCAGATCAATTTGAACCTATCCAATAAAATATATCTTAAAATTTTCAATTTCGAATTAAACTTAGATTTTTTTAAGCCAATTCAATTAAATTTAATCTAAAGATTACTAGAAAAAATCTGCAAAATTCTAAAAAAAAAAAAAACTTTTACTAAACTTGCATATTATATGGAAGTTTAAATTGAATTATAATTTTTTTATGACTTTCTCCATAACTTGCAAACCTATGACAAACAAAACAATTAATTACGCTACCTCTGAAAAATTTATCTCAAATTTCTTAGCTTTCTTTTATTTATATTATGAAAACTCTGTAAACTTTCATAAAGGAAAAAGAAAAAATGAGGTAAGTCAATTACTTAATAAAAAAATCAAGAAAGTTTACTTTGAATAAAGAAGAATACTTTGTTTTAATAATGAGAATGAATTAAATTATTTTCATCAAACAAAAAAGGACATTTAATTTTATCAAGATTTTCATCAACATAAAAAGTTTTTAAGATGTTATATCTGTTAAGTATATATATTTATAAAACAATTTCTATCACACTTTTTATACTTTAAATTAAATATGAAACAAACATTAAAAACTAACCTATACTATTATTTTAAATTTTAATAATTACTACCCTTGCATTTTTATCCTTTTAATTTTTTATTGAATAAATAAATCAATATTCAAATATTTAATACATTTTATTGAATAATTATATAATTCAAAATAATGATGTGTGTTTAAATTATTTATTTAATATTTTTTTATCATTCCCACAAATATGTTTTCACAAGGTACTTTTCAGAATGGAATCTTTTTATACTATAAAAGACTTCTCCCCGACTTTAAGTTGAAACTTTCTTGCAAAAGGTATCGAAGTTTCAAAATAGCTAAGCGATTATGATTCTTTTCTCCTATTTAACTAGCCTAACCTTATAAAAAAAAACTTTTATTCTAAGTCTAATTATAAGCCTATATCATATACAACTCATCGATTTTAAAGATGATAATTTAAAAACAATTAGTAGATCGACGAAAAATGATAAAAGATAATTATATGTTTGATATTGAAGTGGGGTAAAATATCGTAAAAATAACGTATTTATGTTTTTGTTCTTCCATTATAATATAAAAATATGCAAATAAAATTTGTTCAACCATTCTTTTGTTAGGGGCAATACCATGTACATACATCTCTGACAGACAATCTGAATGAAAAAATAAAATAAAGAAAAGGTAAAATTTGGAGTTTTCTCAGTTTCTATAAAACCCATGACTTCCCCCATCCCTCTTTTGAACTGAAAGCTATCATAATTAGGGAGAAAAGTATGTACAAAAGGTGTCTCAAAACTCTAAAGGATAAATACAAATGACCTACAACCATTCTTTATCACCCGTAGTTATCGGAAAAGAAAAGATATTTAATTATTAATAATAATTATTAATTTCTTCACAATGTTTTGACTTCCCAACCCAATCTTCAATTCAAACTTCGCGTTGAGCTCAGCACCCTCACCACACCCACACCCTTCTTTTTATGTTTTTTTTTCTATGTCATGCATTATCACTCCTTTCACATCATAACACCATGAGGCACTCAACCATTTCATATTGACCCGGCCCGATCAACAATCGTTCACGCGTTTTCCGTTTCCCATTCGCCGTCAGTTTAAAATTTTTGAATTAATTTTTCACCTGATCACTCCACGTTAACCAATCATTTATTTAAGCATAAAAAAATAAAAAAATAATCAAATCAAAACTTTTTTTTCGGTGTCCAAATCAAAACCTCTGTCAATTACGCGTTGCTCTACGAAATTTATTCACTACAAGTTTTCCTCTTTCTGCTTCCGATATGTAGAAACACAAGAATATCTTATATTCCGAATTTGCATAAACGCGCAAAAATTGTATTACAAATTTTTTCAAAAAAATATTTCAGTACATGATGAGATCGAGAATTACTGAATTAGTTAAACAGAGGTCAGTGACAATGGATTTAACAAACGCAACCTTGAATTTTCCATGAAACAAGAATTATCAAGACAGAAAATTTAATGAGTCCTACAAATTCTCCTACTACTAATTCTTCTTCAATCTTCAATCCCTAACCTAATATCTAAAACCAAACATATTAGCGCAGAGAATGTACAGAACGTGCTTACTGGTACTACTTCATGTGCAATTCTTACTTACCTATTTGCTTAATTCCAAACCCTAGCATAACCGTTTGAGGAAACGAAAACGTACCTGTTAAGAATGGAGTCGTTGATCGGAACCTAAGAGCGAGCCATCATCTTCTTGAACTCCTCGAAGTTGACGTTGCCGTCACCGTCGGCGTCGACGTTGTTGATCATCCTCCGGCAGTCGCTGAGGGAGCACTTCTCCCCGAGCTTCCTGAGCACGTCGTGCAACTCCTTGGCGGAGATGAGGCCATTCTTATCGACGTCGTAGAGATCGAACGCATCACGGAGCTCCTTCGAGTCGTCGTTTCCAGCGTCATTATAATGAAAGTCAGCGAACTCCTTGAGGTCAATGTAACCGTCGCCGTTTTGGTCAATTTCCTCCATCATGCGTTTCACCTCCTCAGAGGTCGTTTTGGATCCGAGAGTAACGAGCATGTCCTTCAGCTCGGAACTGGAGATCTTCCCGTCGCCGTTTTTGTCGAACTTGTTGAAGATCTTGCGCACCTCGTCGTCCATGCCTTCCCTTCACAGTCACTGGAGGGAGAGAGAAAGGAAAATCTCAACCCTCTCTAAAACGCTACGGTTAGTTGTTGATTTTTTCCAGTCACGCGCAATGGAACGGCGTTATTATGGTTATGTATATATATAGTGCGCCGTTTCACGCGGTTTCTCTTGGAGTGGGAACATAACAACGATGTGGGGCCATGGTAGGTTTGATCAACTACACTTGAGTGTACTGCAAGAAAAGGGAATGAAAAGGTTAACTCTTGACGCGTGTCCGGATGCACGTGATGGAGTGCACGGGATGCTTATTTATACGGGGAGAATGCAAAAATTTTAGAAACAACTTTTCATCAGGATTTTCAATTCCTTTTTTATTTTAACAATTTTTTAATATATTTTATCGTTTGTGAAATGGAATTTATTTTAATTTTTTTTATATAAAACTAGAATAATAACTTCAAATCATATAATAATAATTTTTTAAAAATTATACAATTACCTAAAAAATAAAGTTTAATAAGAATAATAAATTTAAGTCATACAATTTACATTTTATTATTATTATTATATATACTACATATGTTTATAATATAAAAGATAAGTTTTGTTATAATTTTAATTTAATTTATTTTTACAAGAAATAGTCGTAAGAGATAAGATCTATTAAGATTTTAATTAATTTTGTTAATATAATAATTAATTAATTAATTAATTGTAGAAAATTTCTAACTACGTTCTTATCCTAAAAATATGATTATGAAAATGAAAAAATTATTAAAATGATAATACTATATTATTTTGTTAATAATGTTAATAATACCTTAGAAATGAATTATTAAGTAAAACTTAAATATATTTGATATCTAAAAATGAATTGTTTAGCATGAATTTAATAGTATAGTATAAGAAAGTAAAATTATAATTTTAAATTTAATATATGTCTTATATTTAAATAAAGAAATTAATTTTAGATAAATTCTTAACTATGCCCTTATCTTGAAAATATTGGTTACAGAAAAGAAGTAAAATTATTAAAAATTATAATGCTATATTCTTCTATATTATTTTGGCACTAATCTTAACAATAATTTAAAATAAATTATTAAATAAAAATTAAATATATTTGATATCTTAAAATGAATTGTTTGATGTGCTTCTAAGAATATGTTATAAGATGGTAAAAGTATAAATTTTTAATTTTAAAAATGTATTATATTTAAAATGTAAAAACTAATTTTTGATAAATTCTAACTATGTTCTTATCCTAAAAAATTGATTATGGAAATAAATTAAAAAATTATTAAATATGGTAATGTTATATTCCTCTATATTATTATGGAAATTAAATCGATTTTGTTACTAATCTTAATAATACTTTTAAAAGAAATTATTTAATAAAAATAAAATATATTTGATTTCTTAAAGTAAATTGTTTAATGTGCATCTGAAAATATGTTATAAGAAGGTAAAAAAGTAAAAAATTATTAATTTAAATGTATTATATTTAAAATATAAAAGTTGTCTAATATTTTATTAGTAATTTATAGTATTTAGTATCACCCTGTATTCATGAGTATATTATTTAAAAAATCGATCTTACAAACAAATCTCACAACTTTGTTTATTTAATAAAATGAACTAAAAAAATACATATGGGGATATAAAATTCGATGTTATCAGAAAATAAATAAATTTTAAATAGAAATATTGCAAGGAGCTATCTACCGTGCGTGTGTGTGTGTATATATATATATATAATATCTTATTAAATATTTAAAATACTTATAAAAATATTAACATATCAGTTTCAAAAGTTTATTTGAATTGACAAATTAAATTTTATAAAATTTTGTTGAAAAAAATATTTATTTCATATTTAATTTTTTGATGTAATTATTTTTAGAAAAATTTTAGAGGCTTTAAATTTTTTAAATTAATTTGAAGAACTAATACTAAAAATAAATATTTAAAATTAATTATATAACTTATTTAACACTTATTTTTAGGTAATTTAAAACATTTAAAGATTTAACAGGTATATTTAACGTGTATATCCTGATTGTCTATAGACATATACTATTTTAAAAAATTTAAAATAATATTATTATTTTTTACATTGTATAAACATATTAATTATTAAAAAATTTTATAAATATATTAATTTAAAGTTTAAAACATTATTAATTATTTTTTATTATATTCTTACATTGTATAGAAATATTAATTATGAAAAATATTATTTATTCTAAGAGATTGAAAATATAATATAATATTATATAATAATTTTAATATAAATGATAATATTAAAGAACTTTTTAATTTATATAAAATAATTTTAAATAACAGATAAATAAATGAAAGAAGTAATAGTTAAAAAAATTAATTATTTTATAAAATAATGATAAATAAAAAAATGAAAGTACATTGCATTAAAATTAATAATAATTTTTATTATATATTTTATAGGTAATTGAATGCATATAATAGCTATATTAATTTCTGTTTTAAAGGATTAGAATAATGTATATTACATTTGAGTTAAAATTTTATTAATATTACTATTGTATATAAAAAAACCTATTAATAAGGTTTCTAATTTTTAATTAAATTTATTTAAAATAATTTTATTTTATTACTTTTAAAATACTGAATTTAAATTTTTTTTGGTATAAATATTAAATATTTTTTTTCTAAATATAACTTTTAAATAACTAGTTTTCAATTAGGTTACGTCAGAAAAGCAAATGAAAAAGTTATATTGGGAATTTGACTTGAAAGTTACTTTTAAGAATTAATTCTATCATAAAATAATCTTTATAAAAATTTAAAACTTCAATAATTTTCATACAGTAAAAAAGTTGATGAAATTCGAGTTCAAGACGTGTAAATCTCATCCCAAATTCCATAAAATAAATTCTAGTAGCAGTATTCATAATTTTTTAAATTGATTAAGAATTATTTTGTAAAATATTTAAATTGAAGAAGAAATTATTACAGGAATTAAGTTGAGTGAGAGTACAGTGGCCCCTGGTCAGGAACTCAGGAAGTTATGATTTAAGACTAACGCGTAGTCCGTACAGTTGACTTGACTAGATAGTTTTTTTTCTACATTTTTTGTCTGGAACAATATTATGATTTTTTATTATTCATGGCAAAAGCAAGTTTCTTTTATTTTTTATTTTTATCTTGTAAATTATTATTTTAATTTATAAAAATTTTGAAACAAGCTATATTATTTTTAAAAAATAAAATTGTTATTTTAATCTTTAAAATAGATAATCTATTATTTTCTAATTATTTTAATCTAATATTTTCACTTCATTTTTTCCTTACTATTTTTCAAATTATTTAAACAAGAAAAAATTAATTTTATGTAAGTTATGTAAAATTATTTTCTTTCTTCTTACTTTCATCCGAAAATAAATAACAAAAACACTTTTCACAAGCCCCTTTCCTTTCTCACCTTTGGTTCCTGCCTTTGTTATCTCAACCAAACAAAAGCATAAGGGTTCACGAAAGCGTGTGGACTTGCTGCCAGGTATTAAAATACAAAATGGAGGGTCAAAGGGTTTTCTAATTTTATTTTATTTTATTTTTTCGAATTACTTCTATATGATATCATGATTCATTCTTTTTGTTCGTACAACATATTTTATAAGCAATAGAGATATTTTAAATCAACTACTCTTAACGTGCTTGTCGCTGCTAAACGGCAGCATTCAAAATAAAACTTGCTGTGCCGTGGGTTTTAGGTCACTTACAAATCAAAACATCTTTAAACATGGCATAATATCTCGACTATAAAAAAATGCTATAATAATATATAAATTTTTACATAAATAATAAATCAAGTTTAAACTTTTAATATTATCATTTGTAAAAAGGTCCGAGACCAAAAACACAAAATTCATGTGCAGATACCCTGAACTCCATTAGGTATACCTGCAAACAGGAATTGTTATCCACTTATTAAAGGAAATTCTTCCTAACTAGCAAATTTTGGAGCAATGTACAAGTTTTTTAAAATTCAAGTAATATTTATAAACAAATAAATCAAAATATAATGGATATTATCATTGCTAAAAATAAGAATTTGATTTTATTATAAAGATAAAGAGATAATATGTTTAAAATTAAGAGAATTATAAAAATAAATTGTTTAAATAAGGATTTATATTTTTTATTTATACAATATAATACATCAAAATTTAAAAATAAATTCAAATTGGAATTGATTACTATTACACTAATATTAAATTCTTATTAATTCAAAAATAAAATTTTTATTAATTTGATATAGTATATCAAGGTTCAAGTTTCAAGGTTAAAAATTTAAAATTTAAATTGAAAACCAAATTTAAGTTGTTGTATTTAAAATGAATAATATTTTTACTTAAATATTATATGAGTTTCATTTTGAACAAGAATAGTTTGAAAATAACTTATTTTTATTATGTCACATTGTTTTTCCTAAATTAAGAATTTAACTTTTTTATTTCCTTCAAACATGATTTTTATTTAAATTTTAGAATTATTTTTTTAAATAATATAAAATTTAAGATTATTGTAATTTAAATCTATCTTAGGTTGAATTTAAATTTAAAATTGATATATTATATCAATAAATATGATGTGTCTTAATTTAAATATTTTTTATATTTTTTTCAATTTTAAGAGTCTTATCTTTTTAATTTATTGATACTTAATATATGATAAAAATATTTACCTTATTTAATCTATTTAATTTTTAATTTTTATTTAAATTTACCAATATCTATAAGTTACTAGTCGTAAATTATAATAGGAGATAAAGTTAAACATTTTGTACAATAGAAATTACATGACTTCATACGAAAGAAAGCAGTTCTTAAAATGTTCTAGTTCAAAAATGAATAATTAAATTTAAAATAAAAATGTAAAAAGTCAAGCCCTTAAAAATATATAAATGAAATTAAATCATATGATTAGGTGGAGGGTCAAAAGCAGAATCAACGGGAAAAGCAACATATACTATCTGTTTACAAAATGATTAAGTAGAATTGCTTTCCTCCAAACTTTTTGATACTAGATAGATGCCTCACGACAAAGTGAAATCTAATATAACCTTCTAATGGGTAACAACTAAACAACATAGAAAATCAGAAGAAAGGCAAGCTGAGAGTAGGCCCCAATGTTGTAAAGAAAATGTGCATGAACCATAATTAATTCCACATGGCCACAATGCATTATGGTGTCTCCTTCAAACCCTCTTCTCATCACTTGGCAATGAAATATCTATACATGCATACAGTAATTTATGTCTGTATGAATATTAAATTTAATAGTTATAATTTTTTTGTTATTTAAAAAAATAAGATCAAATAATCATTCAAAAGGATGAATCTGAATTGCATACGGAACGAAATTATCGTTTTCCTTTTTTCCTTGACAATATATAAATATCAAATACATGCAGTGGTTGGAAGCAGAACTACCTGCTAGCTGTATCACTTCATTAATGTGATCATTTTACGCGCTTTAAAGTCTCATCGGTAGGCTGATTAGGATTGGAAAAAGAAGCAAATGAAAGAAATGTTTGAGGATGAATCACTTATTTATAGAAGAAAGAAGAAACAAAGATACATATGCTTTTTCTTGAGTCTTCTATATTTCGTATCCTTCCCGCTGTTTGCAAGGAGAATAGCGAGGAAAAAGGAAATTAATTTAATGGGTTTTTTATATATATACTTTACTTCTTTTATAAATCATTTCAGAAAATTATTTATATGATACAAGAATAATGATTATATATCAAAAATTGAAAGTGATAATGTCTCTATTTTTCTTTTAATTTCTTTTTAATCAATGTAGTTTTTTTTTTTTTTTACCTTTTTTCCCCTTTAACAAACTCTCAATCACCCTGGGATTGGAAACTCACCCGTTCTGCATCATGTTTGATGAGGCCTGCACGACACCAGGCAAAATGTACGTGTGATGTGATATTTAAAGAAAATACCTATAAAAATATATTTAAAATTTGATTAGTTTTATAAAGACTGCATATAAGTTATTTGTTTTAGGTGAAATTTTATTAAAAAATTGAAAAGTAATTTTTAAGTTGTTCCAGTATTTTAACGTAAAAAATACTTTTTTCCCTTAAAGAATTGGAATAAAACACATTAATCATATATGAAAAACATATATCAACATGGCTTATATTTTTTAAATTTAATAAAAAAATTTCTACTAGTTTCATTCCGCAAGTGATTATTTTATTCTATTTACTTAAATTATATCTATCCTCTATTAAAAGAAATCTTAATTGGATTGGATAAGATTAATATTACAATAAAGTTTTTCAAAATTTTAATAGAGTAAACTTGATTCTTAATTTTGTTATCAAATTTATATTTGTTTAAATTATTTAAATTAAGTCTTTAATGATAAAATCTTTAAAATGTTGTTGTTTTGGCTACCGTCATAAATTTAATTGCTATATTTAAATGTTGTTATTGTAGAGTATAGATTTTATTAAATCCTTTATTAGATATTTAAATTAAACTTATTCATTCATAAAATCAAATGAATTCAAGTAAAATTATTTAAATTTATGCAAAATTACAAGTTCAAATAAGTGAATAAATCTAAAAAATCATCTAATAACTGTCCCCAATTTTTGAAACGATGGTATTACCAAAAAAATGCAAAACAAAACTTAACATAGAGTTTTCTACTAAAGTTACATGAGACAAAATAAATTAATCAAAACCATCATCAAAGAATGATATGATTCACCCTATTTAAATAAAGCGAAATGCGGAAACGATAATAAAATGTTTTGAAAATAGAAATAAGATAAGATTAGGATAAGATAAGATAAGATTAAAATAAGATGAGATGAGACAAGATAAGGTAAGATGGGATAAGATAAGATAAGATGAGATAAGATAAAAGAATCCGACACAAACTGCGACATGCTGGAGAGCATCGAAGTTATCAAGAGAAACGTGACTCTTGACGCGACCTGCTGGAAGAACTAAGTTATGAAGACAGTTCTTTGCACAAGAATAAAGGAATCAACTCACACAGATCTAAGAACTCTCAAAGAAAAATAATATTATTCATCAAAGTCTCTCTACAGTGAATCCTCAACTCCTATTGTATAGATAACCTAATCTAATAAAAAGATAATAAATTAGAAATCCTAATTAGATTGAAATTTGAATTGCAACCAATTTAAAACAAATAACTTTTAGATAAATATCAAATCCTAAGGTAATTTATAACAAATTATAAACTTTATCACTTAAGATCTTCAATGATATAACTAAATAAATTAACCCATGTTGAAATTAGGCTTAGATCCACATAATTTTTTTTTCTTTAACTTCCTTGATGAGACCTTCAAGTGTTTGTTCCATACATTTGATCATGTTTCTCGTCATAGGACATTTGATTCCTTGTAGATAATATCTTAGATGATCTTTTTTACTTATCGTAGTACCCCGTTTACATCAAAGAACCTATTATCTATTTTTTACAAATTGATTGCATGATTGTCAAACTCAAATTAATTTATAGAATTTCATGTGATTACAATTTAGGTAAGAAAATTAAGTTGAACACTTGGAAACTTATTTTTTTTCAAAGACTTGGATAGTGAAATTTTTTAAATTATAAATATATGAATAAGTGAAAATTTACAAGAGAGTTTATTATTTGCTCACAAACATGCCAAAAAATTCAAAATGTAAGAATGCGGGTGATAAACAACTTATGTCCTAACATGATTTTATCCAAAATCCAATTTTATAATGGGATAGCTTAAATTAAGTTAGAGGTAATCAATAAATTCAAAACCAATTCATAAATCACAAAATAGATTATAAAAGAAATATGAGAAAGCTGTTAAAGTTATATTCAAATAAAATTGATATAATAGATTGAAGATAATCAATGTATAGAGAAAAATGAAAGATAAAAAATTTGATGAATAAAGAATCAACATACAACACTTTAAATATGTCAAAGAGTTATACCAACCAAATAATACGATATTCAAACAATGCAACAATATTTAGGTCTAACTAAAAATTTATTATGATATTTAACATTTCATATATGCACATCATTAACAAAAAATAAACACAAAAACTAATTTAAAAGATGGATATCAAAATAAGTAATTAATAATTCAATTTAAATAACTTAAAAATAAATATAAATTTTTTTAATAAAATTAAAAACTAAAATAATATTTATTCAATTTTAATCTATCCACAAATTCAGATATTAAACTTAAAATAATTAATTTAGCTAAATTAACTCCTTACTTGTTGACACACGTGCTTCAAGGTTATTTTAAAAAATTACATCGGGTACCTTCTCAAAAATTTTGAAATCTAATAACTTTTGAATTTTTATTTTAACTTATCCATATAAGTTAAAATAAAAGCGAAATTTTAAATATCAAATTTTTTTTTTTAAAATATCTTTCTTTATACAATAAATTTAAATCTTTATTCTTAAACAAGAGTATTTTTAAAAAGTTTGTTGATATATATATATATATATATATATATATATATATATATATATATATATATATATATATATATATATTAGCTATCATTAATCCAAATGATTCCTTTTGTATTCAGAATTTATTTTTATTTATAATTCTTATTTTTAAATAATATTTTTAATTTAATTTTATTTAAATATTAATTTATGATATAGTATATCAAATTGAAAATACCATTTTTTTAGATAAATAAATTTTAAAGCTATTCAAATAATAATTTAAATTTATTTTTTGAATTTTAATTTTGATATATAATATTAATAAAAATAATATGTCTTGATTTTAATTTATTTTCATAATATTATTTATAATTTTGAAATTTATGTATCTTTGATTCATTTTTATTTAATATAATAAAATATTTATTATTAATAAAAAATATTTATCATTTATTTAAACTTATTTTTATTTATAAATTCTATGTAAATTTAAAAATAAATCCATGAAATATACAAACAGTTTACTAGTTTACTTACAAAATCATCTTCAATAAACAATCTCATAATAATCTTGAACTTTTAAGAATAATATGATCATTGTAATTTTTCACAGAAGATCATGATTATAATCTTCTAAGGGTAATAACTATACTTTAGAACCAAACTAATCAATGTCATGGTGCTAGACTAGCAAGATGATTTTAGTAAGAAATAAATAAATAAATATACATTATAGTATCTACATTCCTATATATTTTTAATTTTTTTTATATTTTTTTCTTATTACATCACACGTTACATCTCATTTATATATATATATATATATATATATATATATATATATATATATATATATATATATATATATATATTCTTTCTATATACCAATACACCCCAAAATCAAATGTAGGAATATCATGCTTCTTTTAACATTTAACAAGATAGAAGAATTCTAGTCATGAGATCAAATAATTTTGATAAAAGGTGATGATTCTAGTGATATGAAAGGATAAATGGAAGACAAATTTAGAATGAGAGAAAAATGATATTGATTTAATTTAAGAAAAGAGTATATGATTGCAAACGCATATCTTATGGCAAAACATGACATAAAGAAACAAAAGATGAGTGATTTTAAAATCACTCCTATACCTGCTTATGAAGTATTGTAATTTTTTTTAAAGTGTTACATGAATAAATTAAGAATTAGTTAAATTGTTTCATTCTAGAAGGCTCAATAATGAATATAGAAGGTAAGAAAGCTAACTTAGAAAGTGAGTTAGAAGAATTAAAAATATTATATAATTTTGGAACTGAACGTAGATGAATTAAATAAAACTCTTACTAAATTCACTTTGGAAGGAAACAAACTAGACGTTATTCTTAGTTAAAATGTCTCTATTATACCATTTCTTAAAAACTTTTGTTGCAATATAATATTTTGAACACCTAATTTTTTCTATATGTTTAATTTTATTATAATTTTAAAAAATAAAAATGAACAAAAATATATAAAAATAAATAAGTAGGTGAAACATTTCATCTTCATTCCTTGATTGTTGTGTATTTCTTTAAAGAATTTTTTCCTGGTACGAGCCTGTTATAATTCTCTTGGCTTGAAGGTTTTAGCTTGTATTTTGGCAGTCACTGCTGGAAATGTGACTTCAGTCGTTAATCCATCTTAATATTATGTAAATTTTTGTTTTAGCATTCATTTTATAAAGTGCTTGACAAAGGTGAAGACTGATATTTTATTGCATATCTATTTAATGTTCGGTGAGTTTCTCTTCATTTTTAGTATTTTTGAGTTGATATGGATTGGTTTTTCTCTAAAGATGTTTATTTCATATGTTATCTCTTTTTGTCTTGTTCTTGTTTGTTTAATGTTTGATAAAATGCTTAAACAAATAAACCTTCTCACATTTTACTTTAACTTTTAATCATTTAACACTTGAAAGGATCTAAGGCAGTTTTTCCATATGCATAAGATGTTAATGAAACTTCCGGTGCATGGTAATGAATAATTTGAATTTAGTTTTTCCTTCTATAATATACTGTCTTGACAAATTTTATGTTTCATAGGCTGATATATTAAGAAAGTTTAAGATTAGGAGAAATGCTAAAATGGAGGCGTATTACGAAAATCGCTGGATTTTTTTTATTTAGACTTATCATTTGTGATTTTTTCCACATTTAAGTTTGCTGTAACAACTCGACCTATCCTTTTTTGAATAGACTAATTTTTTTTATAAAATAAAATAAAAGAATTTTTCAATTTTTTCTATTTCTGTGATGACATTTCTTATTTTTAAAATTTTTTAAAAATACTTTTTCATCATCGCATCACAATTTACTATCTCTTTTAACTAATTCTTAAGGATCCAAAGAATTTTACGTATCTAAAATACAATTTTAAATAATTTTACAAGTGTGCTTGAAAATCAAAAATGAAAATTTGTATATTAATAGTAGCTATTCAAAGCACATGAGATAAAACCAAATTCATTCATCTTATACCATACGACATAATTTTGGTATAACTCCCTTGCATAGTAGTGCCCAACTAACTCTGCTACGGTGTGAATACTAGCAAGCATTTCCTCATTAAGCATGATTGTGGAGTCAATGACTGTGTTTAATGAATCCATCTTTTGAACATTTGCAAAACCATGTTTCGAGGTGGGTGCTATCCTCATATTAAGGCTTATTAAGTACTTTTCTTTTAGTTATAACTCCATCAATATTACCTCAAAATTGAACACATCGACTTTAGTTATCACACAATCAATAACTGCAATCAGATATATGGTCATTTGCAAGATAGTATTAGGCTTGTATGTGAATCAAACCATTGAAACTAAACGGAAATCTCTATTGATTTATTTTTTGATCCGATTTTAACACTAATATTTTCATTTTTAAATGGTTTTACTATCGTAGTTTTATCTACAAGAGTTGAAGGTAGAATTATCGTAGTTTTATTTACAAGGGTTGAAGGTAGAATTATTCTTATTAGTAGTATTTGAAGTGTTGAAATTTGATCAAACAAAATGGACTAGTTTTTCACAATTATCTTTAATCTATTCTTACGATGACATTTTAGCTCTGTTCTAAGTTTACATTTTGCTTGATTTGTCTTTTTGAAGACAATTTTTAGTTTTCCTTTATTACTATACATAATAAATAAACACTAAAAGTTACAAACATTATTTTGAGCTTATTTATGATTAAATTAATAAATAGATACCGACGATTATTTTTTAAACAAGTAATGAGAAAAATAATATACATTTCCATCATTTCTATTTGAAACTCAACTTGATCCTAAACTTTCGCCTACAAGTTCTATTCCAATTGTAAGAACTTCATAAGCATCAAGAACGATAGATAATGAAACATAAATATAATAATAAAAATATAAATTTAGGATAGTTAGATAAATTTGATAGCAAAACTATAAATTTATCAAAATGGTTTAGATCCTTAAACAGTAAGCAGTAATGTATAAACAGATCAAGAGAGTAATAATTGAGTGAAGTGATTTTGAGTAATTGAAAAAAGTTATATTAATTAAGAAAAGTGCAACAGAAAGAATATTGAATAACTTGCTCAAAATTGGTTTAATTTCGCTTTGATTCAACTTATGTGGATTATGGATACATTTTGCTTTAGTTTGAGTTTTACCGTTGCAACTTTGGTTTTACCGTTGGGTCATTTTGTTGCAACTTTGGTTTTACGGTTCTGATGAAGTCTAAATAAAGTTCATCTTCCCAGAGTAGCATATCAGCACTAGGATTACGATAAAACATGAACTCTCGCTCTCCATCACTCCTCAATGTAACAAACGCTAAAGCAATAATCCGGGCACCATGGTCAAAACGCATCATTGTTTACCTTATTTTCCTCGAGTATATCAGCAAGCATATATCCAAATTTATCCTCACCAACAAACATTAAACTTTTGTTAAACTTGGAAGTTAGAAGAGAAACTTTAACCATGACTTATAATTTATAAATAAAACTATTTGAAATTTATGTCTGTTTATCTTCATATCCTTCCACAAACAACAGGAAAAATTACATAGAGGCACGTATGAATGTTATCTGTAAACAGATAATTATGGATTAAATTCTAATCAGCAAAATTATCATCATTCTTGTGATTTAGAGATACTCAACCAAAAAGCAAGAACATAAAACATTAAATATTTCAATAACTTAATATTGTAATTAAAATTATAATGAAATAATAAAATTGTTAAATATTGAAAAAATTATTTAATTATAAAGTTGTCATTAAATTTTTATTTTGAAAAAAATATATTTAAAAAACTATAATAGAGGAAAAGTTTTAAATTTAAGACCCGATTACGAATAGAAAAGTTATTAGCATCCCATTTACCTATTTCTAAGAATGATATCTTTAAATTAAATATATATTTTTAATATTTTTAAAAATTATTTGATCTTTTAAATAGAATAAAAATAGATAAGTTTATTAAAAATAATTTGACAAGATTTGATTATGTTTCAACGTATTTTTTGGTATACTAAAAAATTTAAAATTACGTAATTTTTGTTGAAAACTTGATTTTCAGAGGTATGTGTAAAAAATAAGATTTATACCGCAAATTAAGATACAGTTTGAAAGTATTTTGAATATTCTTTAAAAAAAAATTTAATCCACATATACACATGTTCGAAACAAGATAAGTGCTGCATTGGAATCATATGATTTGTATGTTTTATCAAGAGCTTGTTGCATGATATTTAGAGTTATAAAACATTAGAATTTAGAGATAATTTTAAACGATAAAATATGTTATGTATTCGTATTCAGAATTCATTATATGATATTTATAATTTTAAAATTTTAGAACATATTTTTTGAAATCTAAATTAAAAGATAACATTTAATTGAAATTTTTTTATATAATGTTTAAATAACTTTACTAAATCTAAATATATCTTGTTACACATTCATATTTAGAATTTATTATCTAAGATTTAGTATTTTAAAACTTCCTAATATATTTTTAAAATTTAATTTTATATGATATTTAATTAAAAATTTTGATATAATATTTAAATATTTTTTTAAATTCATATATATTCAAAGTTTGAAACAAACGAATATTACTTTTAAGATTTACATGATTATCCGAATATTAAATAATAGAATATATTACATGTTTATATTTAGAGTTTATTATATAAAATTTTATTTATTTATTTATTATTATTTATTATTTTTAAAAAAACTTTAAAATATTTTTTTGAATTTTGAAAAATAAAAATAAAAGTAAAAATAAAGAAAAAAATTCAAGAATTAAAACTTCAAAAAATTAAATTTTAAAGTAAAATTTGAAAGTATTAATTATCATCTTTTACAATTTCAATTAAATATCGTATAATTGAAGGATTTATACATCAATAAATTTTTATATTATTTTTTAATTTTGGAACAGAATCTATGCTAAATTTTAACCGTAGTCCAAAATTAGCTTCTTAAAGGATACTTACATTATTTATTTAGTTACAAGAATTTGATTTTTCATTTAATTAATTTATCATCATTTAGATTCAACTATTTTCTATTCGCACAAATCAAATAGTTAATTTACTAATTTTCCATAGATATTTGAGCATCTTAGCGCCACGGAAATATCCCTCTTCCAGGCCTGTATGTGTAATTTTTGTTGAAAACTTGATTTTCAGAGGTATGTGTAAAAAATAAGATTTATACCGCAAATTAAGATACAGTTTGAAAGTATTTTGAATATTCTTTTAAAAAAAAAATTTAATCCACATATACACATGTTCGAAACAAGATAAGTGCTGCATTGGAATCATATGACTTGTATGTTTTATCAAGAGCTTGTTGCATGATATTTAGAGTTATAAAACATTAGAATTTAGAGATAATTTTAAACGATAAAATATGTTATGTATTCGTATTCAGAATTCATTATATGATATTTATAATTTTAAAATTTTAGAACATATTTTTTGAAATCTAAATTAAAAGATAACATTTAATTGAAATTTTTTTATATAATGTTTAAATAACTTTACTAAATCTAAATATATCTTGTTACACATTCATATTTAGAATTTATTATCTAAGATTTAATATTTTAAAACTTCCTAATATATTTTTAAAATTTAATTTTATATAATATTTAATTAAAAATTTTGATATAATATTTAAATATTTTTTTAAATTCATATATATTCAAAGTTTGAAACAAACGAATATTACTTTTAAGATTTACATGATTATCCGAATATTAAATAATAGAATATATTACACGTTTATATTTAGAGTTTATTATATAAAATTTTATTTATTTATTTATTATTATTTATTATTTTTAAAAAAACTTTAAAATATTATTTTGAATTTTGAAAAATAAAAATAAAAGTAAAAATAAAGAAAAAAAATTCAAGAATTAAAACTTCAAAAAATTAAATTTTAAAGTAAAATTTGAAAGTATTAATTATCATCTTTTACAATTTCAATTAAATATTGTATAATTGAAGGGTTTATACATCAATAAATTTTTATATTATTTTTTAATCTTGGAACGAGAATCTATGCTAAATTTTAACCGTAGTCCAAAATTAGCTTCTTAAAGGATACTTACACTATTTATTTAGTTACAAAAATTTGATTTTTCATTTAATTAATTTATCATCATTTAAACTCAACTATTTTCTATTCGCACAAATCAAATAGTTAATTTACTAATTTTTCATAGATATTTGACCATCTTAGCGCCACGGAAATATCCCTCTTCCAGGCTCTGTATTCTCACAAATTCAGGGGAGAGTATAGGCCCAATAATCATATTCTCGTTGCAGTTTGGGGCCGATTCGAAAAGGCTTATAATAATTTCATAAACACCCAATAAAATTATTTGTAATTCCTGGACTTTTACCCGTGCTGAGCATTTGGCGTAGGAGACCTTGGCAGACTTGTGTTTGCTGTAGTCATTTCTAATTGGGCTAGCATGGCCCAAGCTGGCCCGAACCAAGTATTGGGGGGTCTTTTTCTTAACTAAAGACCAGGGGTTTACTTGTTTGGGGAGAGCTTGGACGGGGTGATGAGCGGCAGCGGTAGCCGCTGGGAGGAGAAACAAAACAAGCCAAATTTTCCTGGGAAGGCATAGGCGCGGCCTGAAACCACATCCGCGATGTGGGGCGATATTCCGGGAATGAGCATGGTTACTGACGGGAACACCGGCTGGCTTAGACGAGAGTGATGAAGAACGTCAAGTTGGGAGGAGAAGCAGCGGTGATGGCTTTTCGAAAGTCGGTGAGTGCGGCCCATGGTCATAGGGACTTGGGGGAAGAGCAGGGCTGGACCTCTGCCATTGCCAACTATTTAGAAAGCCAATGACCGGAGTTAGCGTGGCTGCCGGAAATTTTTGCCGCCGACGAGGACCAAAGCAACTCCTCTCCCATGCTTTAGGCCTTCCTCTTTCCTAATGTCGACTTGGCTCCCCGAACACAGGACTGCTTGAGATTCCGACTGACCGAAGGCTATAGCCACTGCGCGGGCTTCCGAATGGTCCTTTGGCGGCCACTGGTGGCTCCGCCGGGGTTGGTAGCGGCTTTCCAGTGGCAGGCCCCTATACCAATGACTTCCAAAAATTGCTCGCGTCTAATTTTGATTTTAGCAACAAAAGTCCTCTCCCCTTCCTCTCGCTGCCATTTAACTAGAGATTCACTGCTTGGTTTGGTTGGGTATACAATTTCAGGTGGTCAAAGGACCTAGCACAATGAAAAAACTAGTGTTATACTGATTTCTTTTTGATTTTTCTGTAAACTATTTTCAGTTGCAGAGGTTTTCTGATTTCATTTTGATATAGTTTCGTGTATAGGATTAAATATCAATCTATATCTATCTACCTATCCAGGTATGAATTGAACTAACATTTGCAGAAGAAATTTAGGAGCGAAAAACAATCATCCTTCAAATTAATTATTTCAGAGATTATATACAACTTCCTTGACTTGAATTAGCAAGTCTACTTGTGAAGTACATACTAATATTGAAACCAATTCCGCAAATGAAACTAGGGTTTTAATGGTTGTACCTGGCATTTTGCGAAAGCTTTTGGCATAGAATCTTGAAGCTCTTCCGGTTAACAATGGCGGAGGATGTAGTTCCAAGCTTTGAGAGCAGCCGCAAGACACAGAGAATCTGGAAAATCTTTCTAAAACCCAAAAATCCAAAGTCCCGAACCACCTCCGATTTTTTGTTTTGTCTCATTTACAGGCCAGATCAAATAACTAACTTATAACTAATCTTTTTATCGTAACTAACTTGAATAATTAACCTTTCTATCCTAACTAATTTGAGTAATTACTCTAACTAATTTTTTTTTAAAATATATTTTTAAAATTTATTTGTCTTTTTTTTTTAATTATTTTCGTTTAGGTAAAAACATATTATTGTAGTTTAAGCTTCTATATAAAATTTTGTTCTTTTATCTCTTTTTTTTCTTCTCTTTTTGTTTAATTATTATAACTTTAATTATTTAGAAAGAGTGTTCACATTTAAGATTGAATTCAACTTCTGCATACCATACACAGGAGCCAGAAGAAAGGATTGTCACTGGGTAAAATCAGCAAAACATAGAGTTGATAAACTCGGGTGAGTCTAGATGCTAATGATAAGGGATCTCAGCTTGTTGGCTGATTATTGAGGAAATTATATATATATTTTTTTCACAAACAAGCATGTTTCTTTTATAGTTTGCTGAACACTATCTGTTAGGTAAGCCCAACGAGGTGGTTTCCATTAGTTAAGGGAGCTAGAGTTAGTGATTGTCAGTTAGAATTCTAACTATGGCACGGATAAGTCAAAAAGAGATAGGAAGACAATATTAGGGGCATTCTGTTTAGTTAGAGACCGTTCTCATGGAATAGATCTTAGGCTCTCAATATCATGAGAGGAACAACTTGCATGCATTCTTTCTCTTCCTAACCTGGGTTCGTCATTGATTCGATGTTAAAGGAGATCTAATCAATAAAATCCTATTTTTTTCTTGCATTCGCTCTCTAATCTACGAATCAGTACCTAACACTATACAACATAATGCTACCAGTTCACAGCCAAGTTCCTTATACAGAATATATCAAGGGTTTATTAATATCGTAGGATTAAAGCAACAACCAAGTTCCAGTTCATTATTTGATCAATTAAGCTAACCCCAATTTTTGACTCGAAGGATTCATGCGTGA
The DNA here is from genome assembly GCA_037954105.1 of Canavalia gladiata. NCBI lineage: Eukaryota > Viridiplantae > Streptophyta > Magnoliopsida > Fabales > Fabaceae > Canavalia > Canavalia gladiata. The sequence goes on from CM075664.1 coordinate 42,678,270, forward strand.
TGAGGCCTCAAATTAGTCAGTGAAAGATTTGTATCATAAATTCAACCCATAATTATGAAATGTGTCACCGTGTTAGTCCTTTTGTCAGCCTCGGTCAGAAACACCATCAATAGAGGCTGATTTAGCTTGTCAAGTGCTGATGTGGCACATCAAATGCCAACTAAACATTTATATGGTGCAGAATTTAGCAAAAGGAGTAATATGATGACAGATGAATCTTTGAGGGGCAAAAATGAGGGTTAACTAATGATTTTATGTATGTTCTGTTATGGCTTTGACTCCTGAGTAATATCATTGTACTGTAGCAAATTATTCGTTTGTTCGATTTTGCCTAAATTGGAAATTGACTTCGGTTCATTACGAATACCCACATAACACTCTGCAATACTAAGCCTTAAGCCAAACGAACCCCGAAGAATCCCTAACTAGCAAATCCAAAATGAATTCACCAACGTAGATTCCAACTACAGCAAACAAACAACACTACAACACAAATGCTACCAAAACAGAGAACCAAATGACCAGAGAAACAAGCTTCTAACCCCCAAAAGAACAAGAGACTTTTTATGTTTCAAGCAAATACAAAGACAACACCTCCTTCAATTCAAACATCCACATAGTCCGCAGCAAGCAACCATAAAACCTATACCTCCTTCACATCATACAGAATAGAGAAGCCAAAACCACCCACCATGAAACACATTGCCCACAGCAACCTCTGAACAGAATTCCCCTCCTTAAATTAACCAAACCAACGAAGACCACTAATGCACAATCCCTGTCACAACCACCCCTGGCATTGTATATTATCATTGTAGGTGAAAAAATAAAATAAAAAAAAAGAAAGAGTTGACCACTTAAACTCCATTTTGTCACTCAAAGATTCACATGTCATTACTTCCATTCCTTAAAAATTCCATCCGCCTATTCGGTTGGTGTTCCGTCAGTTTCTCTTCATTTTTTGTGTTTTTTAGTTGATATTGATTAGTGTTACTGTCTTATTCCTGCTTGTTTCATGTTTGATAAAATGCTTAAACCAACAAACCTTCTTACATTTTACTTTAACTTTTGATCATATAATGCTTGAAAGGATTTATGCTAGTTCTTCCATTTGTATAATATGTTGATAAACTTTTGGTGTATGGTAATGAATAATTTGAATTTTGGCATGATAGCATAGACGTTTCTTTCATGATATACTGCCTTGACAGATTTTGTGTTTCACAAACTAATATACTAAGAAAGTTTAAGATTAGGAGAAATGCTTCAATGAAGGTGTTTTATGAAAATAGTTGATTATTTTATGTGGACTTATCATCTGTGATTTTTTCTACATTTAAGTTTGGGGGTGACAACCATCTATCCTCTTTTGAATAGACTATTATTTTAAAAAAGTAAAATAAAACTTTCTTTCAAATTTTTCTATTTCTATAAAAATTGGCGATAACTCCTATGTTTAAACTTCTTTTAAACATTTTTTTGTCACCATGTTGCGATTTACTATCTATTTGACTAATTCTAATAGATAATTTTAGGTACCTAAAATCTAATCTTAAATGGTTTTGTAAATGTGCTTGAAAGGCAAAAATGCAAATTGGCATCTTAATAGTGGCTATTCAAAGTATAAAAGAAAAAATAAAATCAAATTCATTCATCTTATACCTAAGAATACAGAATCTATGGCTTACGAAAATATTAATAAAGGTAAATTTGCTTATATGGAAAAGCTTAGAAATACAACTTGTTTAATATTAGTCAACTATGCGATTAAATGTATAATTTTTTTTCTATCACGTGATTGCTGATAAGAATAATAATTAAGTAAAATTAATTAAAAATAAAGTAAACAACATACATGTAATATGTTTGGATGATAAGTCTTTATATAAACTTTCTCATAAATAAGAAAAAAAAATAATTCTTTCCGTGTAATCTCTTATTATTCACTTAAAATTTGAATAAAAATTAAAGAGAACATCATATCTAATATACAAATAGAAAAAATTAAAATCTTAAATCAAGATAATTTTTTTTCTTTAAAAATATAATGAAAGCTTTTAATTTACAACTTTCTATGTGGAATTTAATAATTTTCTGTAAAATATTAAGTTTATTTTTTCTTTTTTAAAAAAATAAAAAATGATTATAATTTAAGATAAAATTAAATAAGGTAGTTAAAATATGAAAATTGAAATTAGTTAAAGGTGCAGTTGTTTTAAAAACAACTTTATTATTGAATTTAATAGATAACAAATCTTAGAAATTGATTTTTGGAGACTCTTAATCCATTATCAACCTCAGATAATAAATTAAATGAATTCTTAATACACTTGAGTTTGAATCATTCTAATTGATTACAAAATTATAATAGTCAAATAAATTATTAAAAAATATTTTATATTTTATAAATGATTATAATAGATTACAATGCGTAAAAAAATGCTTCTTTCATAAAACTTAGCCTTTCTAATAAATTACAAGTCTTATTTCAAATTACTTTATGTTTAGAATATTTTAAATTTGCTTTTGATCTTTTAAATTCTTGAAAAACTTAGTGAAATATCTTTCAATTTATAAAAATCATTTGAGAAACTTTATTTAAAGTAAAACCAACTAGTATATATATAAATACGTTTAATTTTTTAAGTTAAGATTCAAGATGCAGTATTGTATTGTGAATAACTTTCATTGTTCAAATTCTAAGAAAACTCATATGAAAAATTATTTATTTAAAATTAAAAGAAATTAGTTATTATAAGATTTAAGATTTTAACAAGTATAATCATTATTAAAAAATTTAAAATAAATTTTAGAAATGGATGTTAAACCACTCACATGCAAATATGTTCAAAACCATACATTTCTCAAGTAGATATACTTGTTTATATATTATCTAATGGAAGAAATGAAGAAAATATGATTCTATTTAATTTGTACCTTAAAAATTCCTTGTTATGGTTAAGTTTTTCTATAAGACATGTCAAGGTTAATATTATATATACTTTGAAATTTAAATATAATTCATCAAATTATTTTCAGATTTTTTACAGAAAAAAAAAACATCAACTACATGATTTATGTTAGGATTTTGGTATAACTTCCCTGCATAGTAGTGGCCAACTAACTCCCTTGCATAATAGTGGCCAACTAACTCTATTACAAGGTGGATATTCGTAAGCATTTTTTTGTTGAGCATGATGGTAGGGTTAATAACCTTGTTTAATGAGTCTATTTTTTGAATATTTTACAAAATTATGTTGTGAGGTGCACACTATTCTCATATTAGGCTTATCAAGTACTTTTTTTTTTTTAATTATAACTCTATTAATATTGTTATGTATGTACATCAAGTTCTACATTTGTTAGTTTAATTAAAGAGAAAAGATATCCCTCTTATAAATAGATGTTTACCTTTTGAATAAAATTACTATCTAGAAGAGAATCTATACAATAGAGAGATGGTGTAAATGAGTTATTAAATGGTATGTCATGAATAAATTTTGTTAGTTAAGTTATTTTTATCCATTTTTGGAGGTATGGAAGTAAGTTGAAGTGATTGAACCCCTTTAAATTTGTACTCTTTGTTTGTGTTTTATTTACTTTGATATTGCATGTCTTTGATGTGTATCTTCCATTGTTCAAGAATTTTAATTCAAAAGAAAAGAAAATTATGGTTGCAAAAAGAAAAATGAAAAATGTAGTTTGTGATATCATTGTCTTGACATCAAGGATTCTACATCATCAATAGCTTAAAAGTATTTTTTTTTATTATTTTACAGATTTTTTTTTATATTTAGTTTATACGATAAAATTTGAGGTACTACCTTTTTAGAAATTTTTTTTTACTATGTGACAATGCATAATAAAAAATAATTTAATGTAAGTGATTTTAGAAAGATAAAAAAGATTTGGAAGGATGACAAAAATTGAATAAAAATTATTTAAAAAAACTATAAATATTATTGGATTAACATTTACTTATACAAAAGTATATTATATTAAATGAGACAACATCTAAAAAAATACGAACTTTATGCATATTTTAATTTGATTGTTACAATTATTATTCTTTTAATAATATCTTTATTATAAATTTTAGCTATTTTACAATAAATAATTATATAATATCTATAAATTTATTAAAATTTAATCCTTTCTTAAATATTTCTAAAGTGATTATAAATCTTTTTCAAACATTCCTAAAATTATTATAAAATTTTACTTAAATTCTTTTTTTTATTTAAAATCTACCTTTAATAATTATAAGATATACTTATTAATCTTTACTATATAAAATATTATTTGAAGTCAACACTAACATATTAAAAACTGCATCAACTATAATTTTTGTATGTGTTGTATTCTATTTATTTATTATTTTATACTTTAAACAAAATATTGTTATATGACTTTTTACATGTTTAAAACTTTTATTATTTCTATAATTTTACAACACTTAAGCATTGCATGAGTCTGTATCTAATTCATATTTAATGTTAATTTATATTTTGCATAAAATCATTTTATATAAATAACATATTTGAAACAATATATACACATGCAAAGAATAAAAAATACAACATATATATTAAATTTTAAAAAAATAATATTTTTAAAAAATCAATTTTAATAATATAATCTTTAAATTTATAATTCGCATAAAATAGGTTAAGTTCATAAAATTTATATAGTTTAAAAATTAATTAATATTTTATTATTTTTTATTTTGATATTATTTAAAATATAAATAAATAAATATTATTAAATTATATAAAATTTTATACACATAATTATTATAATAATATCACATAAACTATTAGCTAAATTAAAAAAATTAATCTGTATATCCTTAAACTTTTTAAGAATTTTTAAATAAATTTCTATACTTAAAATATTTGTAAGTAGATCTTTAAATTTTTAAAATTTATTAAAAGTATCATTTTTCTTTCAATAAGTATGACACCATTTGATATTCTGTGTTGGCAAGAGTGCGTTAGCACTAAGCAGTCCAAAAATCCAAATGGCTAGCTAAGAGGAAGTGCCATTAGACAATTTCGACAACACTACACATTCTTGTTGCTTTGCTTCCTCCGCAGCTGAGCAATCCAGCTAGCCATATTGTTCCCTTCTCTTTCTTCGTTCCGAACATTCCAAAGCCAGTTTTCACTCAAACTCCATAAATTCTCACGCCCCGATGACTCACTGTGAACCAATAAAATAGTCAATTTCTGGTGTTTAATAAAAGAAAAGAAAAGAAAGCGAAGGGTCTTTCAAGAATCAACATTTTTCCAAGGTTGTGTAGTGATTATACTTGTTTGATGGCTCTTCAGTGTGCTGCTTTCTGCTTCGGAAGCGTGGCTTTTCACCCTCCAACTTCAGTCAAGTTCAGTCACTCTACTGTTAAAGCTTCAGCCTTTTCGTGCCCTGTTTCCCCTCCACTTGCCAAATTGAATGTCAGAGGTAATCCAAATTCTAGGTCTTCATAAAATCCAAATCTTATGCTTGTTATAAAGATGAGCAACTGTTTTGTGGTCTTTTGAAACTTTGCATTATTTTGGAATGTGTTTGTTGCAACTAGGGAAGGATGCAGTTTTTATTATCAATTTGAGTTGTGTTAAGTGGTTCTAGGAGTCATAGGCTATTTTTATATGCATAAATAAGCTCTGTGAAATCTCTTTGGAATGCCACCTTAATTTGAAAGATTTTTTTTGCTGCTTTCTCTAGTTTCACTTCTGGAGGTATCTAAGTTATGAATGTATTTTCGCTCAACTTTTCTTTGTTATAGGAAAGGCATTTCCTGGTGATGGGACACCTGAAACAAAGGAATCACCTCTTGTGGTTTGTTTCGGGGAAATGCTCATTGATTTCGTCCCAACTATCAGTGGACTTTCTTTGGCTGATGCACCTGCATTTAAAAAGGCTCCGGGTGGTGCCCCTGCCAATGTTGCTGTAGGCATAGCTCGATTAGGAGGTTCATCTGCTTTTATTGGAAAGGTATTATATAAATACTTCTCAAGGCTCTTTCTATAGGTGTAGGAAGCATCATATTATAATGTGCAACTTAGGCATACAGCCAAAATTGACTTTGCTTGCAAACTTGAAACTGCCCTTGAATCTCATATTCTTTTCCAGCCAAACTTTCTCCAAAAGAAGGAGCTTGCATTGCTAACTCCATCATGTTTGTTTTCAAATTAGTTTTTATGAAAAAGAAGATAAGGTTGATCAAGAGTTAACCCCCAACTTGGTCCTTGAAAGATTTGTGACATGTCAGATTAGTCTCTTTCCATGAAAGATTTGTAGTGTCAGTATATTCCCCGAACAATGAAATGTGTCATCAGTTTGTCTGCAGTCAGCTTCCATCAGAAACACCACTAATGAATTCCAATGTGGCCATGGTCCGTTAAATAAATGCCTTCTGAGCATCCATGGTCCGTTAAATAAATGCCTTCTGAGCATCCATGTGGCAACCCCACCAAGCGTGTCCACTTGCTCTGCATGCTGCATGCTGCCAAAATGACTAATCTGATGATATGTGAATTTTTAAGGAATTCAAGGAATGACATGTGAATCTTTGAGTGACAAAAAACTCTTTTTTTTTCTTTTCTTTTCTTTTCTTCACCTACAATGATAATATACCAGACCAGGGTGGTTGTGACAGGGATTGTGCATTAGTGGTCTTCGTTGGTTTGGTTAATTTAAGGATGGGAATTCTGTTTAGAAGTTGCTGTGGGCAATGTGTTTCATGGTGGGTGGTTTTGGCTTCTCTATTCTGTGTGATGTGCAGGTGGTATAGGTTTTATGGTTGCTTGCTGGAGACTATGTTGATGTTTTAAATTGAAGAGGTGTTGTGTTTGAATTTGCTTGAAACATGAAAAGTCTCTTTTGCTTTTGGGGGTTAGAAGCCTGTTTCTCTGGTCATTTGGTTCTCTGTTTTGGTAGGATTTGTGTTGTAGTTTTGTTTGTTTGTTGTAATTGGAATCTATATTGTTGAATTCATTTTGGATTTGCTAGTTAGTGATTCTTTGGGGTTTGCTTCGCTTAAGGCTTAGTATTGCACAGAGTGTTGTGTGGGTATTTGTAATGAACAAGAATCAATGCCCAATTTAGGCAAAATTAAACTAACAAATAATTTGATGATATTACTCAGGAGTCAAAACCATACCATAGCATACATAAAATCATTAGTTAACCCTCGTTTTTGTCTCTCAATGATTCAAATGTCATCATATTAGTCCTTTTGCTAACTTCTGCACCACATAGATGTTTAGTTGACATTTGATGGGGCACATCAGCCCTTGACAAGCTAAATCAGACTATTGATGGTGTTTCTAACCGAGGCTGACAAAAGGACTAATTTGGTGACACATTTGATAATTATGGGTTTAATTGATGATACAAATCTTTCATGGACTAATTTGAGGCCTCATCATCCGTGAATCTTTCAAGACAAAAATTGGGGTTAACTTAATTCATCAGATAATAAACTGGAACTTGGTTGTTTCTTTAATCCTGCAAAATTAATAAACCCTTGATATATTCTGTATAAGGAACTTGGTTATGAACTGGTAGCATTATGTGAATATTTCAGGGGAACCTAGAAAAGGAGCTCCATATATGCCCTTGAGGGAACTCTGCAAGCATGAAATTTGTTGTAGAGTGTTTAGGTATGGATTCAGAGATTAGAGAACAAATGCAAGAGAAGATAGGATTTTATTGATTAGATCTCTTTCAACATTGAATCAATGATGAACCCAGGTTAGGAAGAGAAAGAATGCATACAATTTGTTCCTCTCATGATATTGAGAGCCTAAGATCTATTTCATGAGACCGGTCTCTAACTAAACAGAATGCCCCTAATCCTGTCTTCCCATCTCTTTTTAACTTACCTCTGCCAAAGTTAGGATTCTAACTGACAATCGCTAACTCTTAACTCCCATATCTAATAGAAACCACCTCATTAGGGCTTACCTAACATAGTGTTCAGCAAGCTATAAAAGAAACATGTTTGTTTGTGAAGCTAAAATTTGGTTGTGAAAAAAATATATAATTTCCTCAATAATCAACCAACAAGCAGAGATCCCTTATCATTAGCATTTAGAGTCACCTGAGTTTATTAACTCTCGCTGTTTTACTGATTTTACTCACTCACCCTTTTCTTCCTGCTCCTGTGTATGGATGGTATGCTGAAGTTGAATTGAATCTTATGTTATTAAAACACTTGGTGTTTTATGCCCTTGCTTTCTGGTTGAGTAGCTCCATTTGACAAGAATTATCAGATAATGTTACATGATCAGAATTTCATCCATAATTATCTGTTTACAGACAACTTTCGATTCTGCCTCTGTAATTTTTCCTGTTGTTTGGTATGAAAGGCAAATGAGATTATAATATGAAGATAAACAGACTCAAATTTTCAAACAGAGTTTTATTTTATTTATAAATTATAAGTCATGATTAAAGTTTCTCTTCTAAATTCAAGTTTAACAAAAGTTCAATGTTTTATGCACCATGAACAGGTTGGTGAGGATGAATTTGGATATATGCTTGCCGATATACTCAAGGAAAATAATGTAAACAACGAAGGGATGCGTTTTGACCCTGGTGCACGTACTGCTTTAGCATTTGTTACATTGAGGAGTGATGGAGAGAGAGAGTTCATGTTTTATCGTAATCCTAGTGCTGATATGCTGCTCCAGGAAGATGAACTTGATTTAGACTTAATCAGAAAGGTACAACCAAAGTTGCAATTCATGGTACTCAAACTAAAGCAAAATGTATCCATAATCCACATGAGTTGAATCAAAGGGAAATTAAACCAACTTTGAGCAAGTTATTCAGTATTCTTTCTATTGCACTTTTCTCAACTAATTTAACTTTGTTCAATTACTCAAAATCACTTTATTCAACTATTACTTTGTTGATCTGTTTATACATTACAGCTTACTGTTTAAGGACCTAAACCATTGTTTTGATTGCTTATATATAGCATTGCTGTTTCTATAGCCTTTTTGCTTTCTGCTTTGACTCTAATTAATTCATAAATTATTGTATTAATATTGTTCTATTATTTCTCTCTGCCAGGCCAAGATCTTCCATTATGGTTCTATAAGTCTTATAACAGAACCATGCAAATCAGCACACATAGCTGCAGCAAAAGCTGCAAAGGATGCTGGTGCAGTTCTCTCCTATGACCCTAACCTGAGGCTTCCTTTATGGCCTTCTGCAGATAGTGCAAGAGAAGGAATTCTTAGTATATGGGAGTCTGCAGATATCATCAAGGTTCCTCTCCTATCAATAGGGCAGAATATGTATTCTTACCAATAGAATATTCCCATTCCCATTCCCTTTTTTTTTTTTTTCTAAAATACAGGTTACATGGGAATGTAAAATAGAGACAATACCATCTCTAACATAACCTATCTAATAATTGTTCAGATAAGTGAAGAAGAGATTTCTTTTCTCACAAATGGTGAAGACCCATATGATGATGCTGTTGTTCGTAAACTATTCCATTCAAACCTCAAGCTACTCCTCGTTACCGAAGGTGCAGAGGGTTGCAGGTATTACACCAAGGTAAGCCTTCTATAGATGCTATTTCCAAAAATCATTTTAACTTGCCAATATTTGTTTTATGGCCTCCTTTTGGTATATCTTCAAAGACATGGCAGTAACATTTGACAATTAAACTGTTGCTGCATAAACTGTGCCCTCATATTCCTGTTAGCTAAAGAATTGAAACAAGTTATTTCTAGCACAATTAATGCATCCATCATTTTGCACCGTTGGGTCATTTTAAAAAAATCATACACTTCCACAAACAGGATGAATGTTTTCTCTTTATACCAAACGAAGGCTAAGCAGCTTGTGGTATAAAGAGTTCAGTGTTCATCTTGTTTTAGTGTATTATTGATAATTATTAATTTAGAGTTCAGAATAAATATTTTCTCTTTATACTGCTGGTTATAGTTTATTGTTGACAATTATAATTTAAGACCTATCCTATTTATTTTTTTTGCAGGAGTTCAGTGGTAGAGTCAACGGTTTGAAGGTGGATGCTGTTGACACCACTGGTGCTGGTGATGCTTTTGTGGCTGGAATATTATCACAATTAGCTGTGGATCTATCATTACTTCAGGTGAGCAAAAGATAATTGCTTTTGATATTAACCTCCCAAAAGTTTACATCACACAACTGCAGAAACTATTTGTTTGGAACATTTAGTCATTTATTATCGTTTGAATTATCCATTAAAAAATATTAAAACTCAATTTCTGGCATCTGCATACTGCAATCTTATGTCTGTTACCCAAGTTAAACACAAAAGAGTTGAAACTGGCTTAATCAAAATCTTCTTTCGCTTGTTCCGCTGCAGGTGAGGTTTCGGTGTAAATAATCTGAGTAGTACATTAAATTAGTACTTGAAATTACAGTCATTTGTCATTTTAGTCTTTAAAATTACAAAAATGTAATTTTAGTGCCCAAAATTTTCAAACATCTATCATTGAGTCCTTAGTGTTGTAATTCTAGAGACTAAAAATAACTGTTTGATAATTTTAGGGATTAAAATGATATTTATGAAATTTCAAGGATTAAATTGATGTAAACATGTAATCTAGGGATTATTTGGTGTATTATTCGTAAAGGATCTAAGTCTAGTAAAGCCGCCTGTAATTGGGACAAATTAATGATGCCAACATAACAATTCTTGTTAGTTTAAAACTACCGTTTATGTTGCATTGTTTCTACCATTTCTGCTTCATATTGCACATAATTTATGGAGAGCATTGAAAAAAATAGTGTTGTTTCATTTATTTCTCCCTTTCAAGAATGAGTTCAATTTTAAAGTTCTCGTTATATTTGCTTTCGTGTTAATATTTTAGTCTTAATCCTGGATGACTTGCTGATTATTTTTATTGAATTTATATTTCATCTTTTCTTCCTTATATACATGTTTACTTAAACGTTATGTACTTGGTTTTTTAACTTGCAGAAAGAGGAACAATTGAGAGAATCTCTCAAGTTTGCCAATGCCTGTGGTGCATTGACTGTGACCGAGAGAGGTGCAATACCAGCTTTGCCAACAAAAGAAGCTGTTCTGAATGCCATGCTTAAGCCTGTTTCATAATTTCCCACTCCAATCTCTGTAATTATGTGAGGACTTTTTTTTTAAAAAAATTCTTGGGAACTTTGTGAACTAATGCAATAAATTAGTGCTAACTGTATCAACAACTAGTATAGTGAGTCGTGGGATATGCAGAGTTGTTTCTCTGTTAAAAATTACAGAAAAGATTTCGCTCAGATCAACCAAAATCGTTGTTGCAATCTAGTCCATCATTGGGCAATAGAGGATTGTTCTTCATCCAATTCCAGTTTATTTTTATTTCGGTATCAGGCCTAAGTGTCTTATATTGTTCATAAAGTTGCATATTGAACTTAATCTACCGGGCAAAATCTTTTCAACCTATCTATCACGAACTAATTGCTATAGCCAGCAAGTATTGAATTCCAATAAAATATACATTAAAACATAAAATCTATGTAAAAGAAAACTCTTTAAAATTAAAAAAAAAAGTGAACAGTTAATTAAAGTAAATTAAGTAATGTTTCAGTAAGTAGATAAGAAACAAGCATATTTTATTTTGCAACTTGTAAGAAGAGTCAGGTAATGAATTGAAATTATTAAATAAAAAATAATAAAGTAGAAGAAAGGATATGCGATTTAATGAAGAAACATCAAAGAAATAAAATGCATGAATATTTCGCTTTCATAAATTATTATAGAATTAAATGATGTGTGTATCATGTCACAAAGAAAATGATGTATAAGCCGAGAAAATGGAGCACGGATTCTCTGTAGTACTGGACAGGTCCAGTTCCTTAAATGAGGGAAAAGTATGTGTGTGGTTCTATTACATATATAAGAGAAAGAAAAATATAAAAAAGATAAAAAAAAAAAGAAAAAAAAATGGAGAAGGAAAATAGAAAAATAAAAAAAAATAAAGAAGAAAAATGGAGAGTATTCTTGCTCGAAAAAATGATGTTTATTATTCCTTTGGTTTCATATTATATGTTAATGCGTATTTTAGTTTGTCTCAATATTTATTATTTAAAAACTGAAAAAAGATATTAGTTTTTTTTTTTCAGTTATACTATACTTATTTCATTTAAATACATATATAAATTCACAACTATATTTTAACTCTTTTAAAGGTGTCTTTGTCTAACAAAGTTATTTTATCATAGTAATTGTGTTATTAATAATTTTTAAAATATATACATTACCTGGAAAGACACATAATATGAGATAAAGGAAGTATATTGATAAAATAATTATATTCATTCAATAATTCTATAACATGTCATTAGTTGTTAGTATAAAAAGTTTTTACTTTTTGGTGATGCATCAAAATTCAATTTCCATGACCTACTATGAAGGTTGGTTAGACCAAGGTTTAATTGGCATACCATATCATTATTCTCTTCCCCTACCCCAAAATGCCTTTTTTAAGGGAAAACATTTATTAGTTGATTTTAGCTCTTTTCCGAATTTTTTTGGATGATATATCTGGTAGTAAGACAGTAGGATAAAGCAAATCTTCTAGGATAAATTTAACAAAATTTTATCTAATAACTTTTTATATTATTTTAACTTGTTAAGACATGTAATTTTGTAAAATGGAACCATGATAGCTTTGGAGGGTGACAAGAGAATTGAGGAGTAATTTATGATAGAGGTGGGTTAAAATGATAATAGCACGCGGTTTTCAATTTCAATGTTGGCATATAGAAGAGAAAAATAAAGAGATTGATAAGAGAGAATTGTTAACATAGCATTGTTTTGTTCAGTACAGGTCAGAATTAAGGTCCATGATGAAAGATATGGTTAAAATGTTGAAAAGTTCAGTAGATATTTTCAAACTTCTAAACCCATTTCAGAACTTGATTGATAAAAGATTCTTTACTAATCAAATTCAAGCATCACATGTCAATTTGGAAGGACTGGGATCCTTCCTAGGCAATATGTTCCCCAACTGCATTCTATTGCATTCAAAGCATTGCATAAATATTGATATCATTAGTAAGAATACCTTCGAAGATACTCCCAGATTCACATGCCTCAAGATAAAATACCTGCATTGCCATTACATAAATCCGAAGATTTAAAATGTGATCATATTAGCTTATTTTGTGTCCAAAACACCTTATACTCTTGTGGCCAAAAGCTTTGTGAGAGATTTAGGGGGAAAATTTAATCAAAACTAATCAAATCCAAAAATGATATTATTAAACGGCCCAAACAGATTGATAGAAAACTTAAGAAAATGATTACTATTAATAACTTACTAGGCTTTTATATGTTCCGGAAGCATGCTTTTTCTTCAATACATCAATCAGATCAGATGCATATAAGGAAGAACCAGCAGGCATCCATGCAATCCATTCCCATGTCCCAAAAGTTATTTAATTTTATGGATTTTTTTGAAGGAGATTAAATATTATTAATTTAAACTCAATTATCAATAATCATTTTAATTAGTGTTAATTTAAATTTTTTACTTATTCTACTTATCAAAAATGCTTTATAAAAAATTTAAACTATCTTATGATAAAAAGGATCATTAAAATCTTTTAGAATTGACGGAATATTTTTAAATTAAGAAAATAATGTTTTTTTATGATAACTAGCATATTGTATATCCATTAAATTCAATTTAAGGAATGTCAAATCATGTGGGTGTAGGGTTGATAAACATTCTCAAAATGCAAATTAAGGCAATTGTAAAAATGCTTTGAAATTTCAACCATGACAAAATCAGAAAAATCATACCTCCATTCCATTTCCTAAACTAATATTTTAGATAATTTTCAACCATAAAAAATTATAAGAAAAAACTAACAGTTGTGAATGATCAGGACTAAGTCTTATTTAGAGTATAACGTAAATGGTGGGTTGGGTTCCCACCGCTAAAAAGTAGGTTTGTGACGTAGAGGGCGTATTAAAGGGTGTCCTTACATCATTTGCAAACCAAGTTCCAAGGCTTTTGACAAATCTCCAATTTCAGTGCAACTCCAAAACCATAAGGAACTCGTTGTCATTACACACATTTCAATCTACAATGGCTGATGATCCACAAGATGTAGCCGATAGAGAACGCGTTTTCAAGAGTTTTGATGCCAATGGCGATGGTCAAATCTCTTCATCAGAGCTTGGGGAAGCACTGAAGACACTTGGATCAGTGACAGCAGAGGAAGTGCAAAGGATGATGGAAGAGATTGACACTGATGGGGATGGGTACATTTCTTATGAGGAGTTCACACAATTTGCCAGAGCCAACCGTGGCCTAGTGAAGGATGTTGCCAAGATTTTTTAAGCTAATTAACCCACCTTTTTTGTTAATTAATTAATTAATTAATTTAATTCCATTCTTCCTTTGTGCTATGTTGTCAGCAATTGGAAGACAAAATGGTTCTTGTGTATACATTATTTCTATATACATGATGACAATTAGAGGTTCATTCAATTCATGATGTCAGCCTCTTTTGGACTTTTTTTATTTTTCATATTACAATCTACGTTTTTGTTCTGTGTCTGGTTTCATCTCTCAGTCTTCCATCTGACCAATGTACATAAGATTTTATGCACTTTAAATGGAAAAATACAATTAATTGTAACCGTTCATTAAAAAATTAACTCTTCTAATTTTAATAACTTCATAATTTGTTTTACATGTGTATGTATTTAATCAAAATCAACTTTATAACTACACTTTATATGTTCTAAAGGGAAACTCTTTATTTTGTAAGGGCTAAATAATATTATAAAACAAGGCATTTGGTCCTTTTCCGAGATGCAAAGATAGGTGACTAACATTTAGAGATGATGTAATCTTCAATGGGACCTGCTTTAAAACACAAAGTTTGTAGCTTTGTACGTCATATTAGGAATATCTATACACATTTTATGATTTTGTCGTATCTATCTTCACCCAATACTCTCATCCATTCCTTTGGCTTGGATCGGTGGAGAGAGAACAAGAGCAAGAGTCTTCTAAAACTTGTATGCTTTAGACCCAAGAACGTATGATAAACAGATAATAATTTTTGCATCATGAATTGAATATTAACCATACAGTAATGAAATCTCTACTTCAAAATTTTACAACTTATACAACCCACCTTTTTTCTCTTTATTTCATCACATCACATGCTTTTCTCTCTCTCTCTCTCTCTCTTTTTTTACATTTGGCTCTGTATTATGCAAGTAGCATTTCTCTTAACCATAAAGAATGAATGAAAATCTATTACACTATACCCCTTCGGGGAAAGGGGAAGGTGAAGGGAAGAAATGTACAAACAAACAATCTTCCTCTGAGCTCCTAATTTTATCAACAACTTGAAAACGTTCTCATCTAATCTCTAGCATTGTAGTGAGTCATGGCAAAAATTTGTCTTAACGAGCATAAAGACAATAATCATCATCCTCACATTCTGAAACTCCTAGCATTGCCAAAGCCAAGTGACTTTTCATCTCATTATTTGTTTGTTGTAATTGAGGGTAATAATCAATCAAATATCCATTACCAAGATAACCAGACTTCCTTCTTCTAGAAAAGACAGGTTCTACTTCACCTTTAAGTATTGCAAGAATCTCATGTATGCTAGGTCTCCTTGATTCTTCATTTGTAACACAAGCAGCTGCTGCATCAACCATCCGAGCCATTTGATTTGAGTATCTCAACTTGTACTTGAGTTGAGGATCAAGCAATTCTTCTATGGCTCCTTTCCCTTTTTTCAGCAAAGGTTTGGCCTGCAAATTTATGTCAGATTGAATGTGTCTTAGAAAGACCATGCCATTTGGTATTCTTGTTTTAAACATAACTATTTATTTAAATGCCAGCTGAAATTACCAGCACAAATGTAATCTTAACTGCCAATTTTTGGGGGTAAGTATTGTACTATAAAGGAAAAGTCATGATTCACTTTAGATACTGCAAAACACATAATAGAGCGATTTGTATTAATTTCTAAATGCGTGGTCTATTAAGATTATTGCCTGACATTAATCTAATTTTAGTCAGAGCTATCCAAAGTCATACAGTAATTTCATTGTTCTCACCAGCTTTTATAGGATTGTAGAGAATTCACCATTATTTTACGCACAAGTAATCACTGTATCAGTATTTCTTTAGTTCTCCATATAATAAAAATCTAAAAGCTGTCTGAGCTATTCAGAGACACATTGGAAATATAAGATCTGTTTAGTTTTTAAAAAAAATGTTTTTTTTGTTTCTATTTGTTATTTTCATAACAAATACAAAAGAAAAGTGAGGTGACATCTTTATAATTATTTGTGAAATAAAATAATATAAACAAAAAACATTTCCTTGAATCAAACAAGTCCTACTTGTCATAATTTGCGGCTAGAACAAGCAATTCTATTAGGGAACCAGATAAAATGACCAATTTTCAGTTTTATTGTGTTTGTTCTGGTCTTCTAGAGGTTAGAAACTGATGTGAAAGTCATATGACTTATATCATTGGTGTGTTCATTAGTTAATGGATTAATTGACAAAAGTAATTGTCATTGATGCTTAGAGCGTTTAGGTTATTTTCAATCACAAGCCATAAAATTTGACCATTCACTCACCCACAAGACCAAGTTTTCTTCCCCTGGAGGCCTTTTTGCTTCAATTGGCTTTCTGCCAGTTAAGAGTTCCAATAAAACAACTCCCAAAGCATAAACATCTGTTTTATCTGATACTTTCCCATGTTGGAAATACTCAGGAGCCAAATAACTGTTGAAAAGGGGGAGGTATGAAATGCATGATTTCAATGATCAAAACATGAAAACAAATAACGCAAAAAGACCAAAAGGTAAATAAAAATTACAAAATCATCATGAAGGGGTTAAGTTCATACCCAAATGTTCCTTTGACAGTTTTGCAAAGGAAAGGAACAGAAGGTGCAGAAGTCCATGAAGCTAATCCAAAATCACATAACTGAAATTTAACTAAAACAATCAGAATGACTTGCCCAGGTATAATACAATTTCCACAACAATACCCTACAATTGATTGGCAAGAGAGCATCTTACCTTGGGAATCTTCTTAGAGGAAAGCAGAATGTTTGAAGGTTTAATGTCTCTATGAACAACACATCTTTCTGTTCCATTATGCAAATAAGCCACACCTTCTGCAATCCCAATTGCAACTTTATACCTCACAGACCATGGAAGTGATGAACTACCCTTGACACTCTTCTTCCTCCCTATAAAAAAGGCAAGCTACAATCAGTGAAAATCAATTGTAAACGCTATACTTAAGAGTCAAGGAAAATAAGAGAAAATGAGTACCATGCAAGTGGTGCTCTAAGCTGCCCCCTGATACATACTTGTACACCAAAAACAAACCCTCTTTGGAGTCAATACAAAAACCCACAAGAGGAACAACGTTTGCATTATGAAGAGAACTAGCAATCATCAATTCTCTACAAAAAGCCTTGGCACACTCCTTGTCTTCCATATTCAACCTTTTAATAGCAACAGCAGTTCTCAAAAGCCCAACTCTTCCTCTGAAAACACAGCTCAAGGCACCTCTCCCCAATACCCTCCCTACCCATGACAAAACAATGGATCAAATTTGATTTCATCAATACAAAATTAACTTTGGTATATCATCTTACATAATTAACTCTCAATAATTCTCATTTTACAAAGTAAATATTAAAGGAAAGTTAAAAAAATATTTAGTACATGTTTGAGAATTATGGTTTTTGAAACAATCCTTTATTTTTAAAAAATTCTTCCAAAAAATTAGCAAAAATAAGTTGAACCAAAGACACACTTAATACATTTTTCAGTACAAGGATTCGCAATTATTCATAGAAAAACACATAAAAAGTTACCTTTGGAGAAATTGCGAGTAGCAGATAGAATTTCAGCATAGTTGAACCTGACCAAAGTGTTGACCACAGGTGATGTGCATTTCTCCAAGGACTGTAGTCTCCTCCATTTCATCTCCCTAACTTGAGATTCATATTCCAAATTCACCATCAAAACGGTTGCAGCAGCAGAAGAAGAAGAAGAAGAACTCATGTGGAAGGACTCAACTTCAACCTGAGAACAAAAGCTGAACCGGAAAGATGAATGAACCGATTGCGGATCAGCACATGCCAATTCTGCTCCAGGCTCCGCAAGCAACCACTCCTTGTTCTGTTCCAACGTTGTCTTTTTGAGACCGTTATGGTCGCTATTGCCACCACAAGGAACAGCAACACATGCTAAGGCAAAGTCCCAGATCACTTTTCTCAAAAAGGATCTGAATTTGAGACTTTTGTGGTCAGAAAAGTCATTTACAATTAAAGAGGAAACTTCTGCATTGGAAAAATCCTTGGTGAAACTCATGATGAAGTAGATCTCAATTCCCAACAACAGCACAGAAAACTCAAAAACTAGATAAAGAAGAAAAATGAAAAGAAGTTTTCTTGTTTGTTTGTTTGTTGGGTTGGAGAATATTTTCTCAACTGCAGAGGAGAAAGATGGAAAGTTGGTGTAGTTGTTTTTGAATGATTGAAATTAGATTATTGTAAGGTTGCATTAGACTGAGAGAAGGTAAAGGAAAGTTGGATATCATGGGGTGAGAGTGATTAATGCTCTGAAGTTTTTAGTTATGAGGAAAAGAAAAGTTTTTAATATAGAGGAAGGAGAGAACATGAGTTGATGGTGAGAAACGAGGAAGAAGAGAATCTTGTGTTTTTAAGACCCAAGGTGACAGAAAGAAGAACACACACAAGGGAACATTTTTCAGCATAATTTAGTTGTTAAGACTCAAGTGGGTCCCCACATGTGAAAAAACACATAATTATGTGTAAAATTCAGGGAAAAGTTGGTCTTAAGAAAAAAAATATAAATTATTAAAATATTATTAATGTTTATCTATCATAATTTTTAATATGTTCCAATATATTTGTAATAGAAAAAATTATTTTAAAATTTTCAATTACTATTCTACGGGTTTTAGCGGTGCAGAATTTAGAAGATAGAGTTTGGTTTTTATTCTTCTGGTAACTAAAAGAATATTAAAATAAAAGTGTGTGATCTAATAACTCTGAATATAAAATATGAATGCTTATGTAATGTATGAGCAAAGATTCTGAGTTGTTTAAAGAGGATTGGAACGCCAATGTAAAATTAAATTTGAATCTTCTTATGTTTTTTACTTTTATGCTATGGGATGTAAAATTATAATAAAGATAATTGTTTGTGTAAAAATCTATTAAAGTAAATTTTATATGAGGGGAAGGATCATAAGAGGCTTGAATCCACCAAAATCAATATCAAATATCCTATTGGCTTTGCTGTTTGGTGACCATACATTCAATCCCTTCAAATTAATGCTTGTTCCATATGATTGTCTTCATTGATAACTCTTACTTTTATTTATTCAGGTTTTAAAATGTTCGAATTCAAATCAATTTTTTTGAAAATATTTTTATCTTATTTAAATGAAAAAAAAATCTATTTTACCTTCTTAATTCGTAGCAAAATAATTATTTTTTAACACTATTAAATTAAAATTAATTCAAATATGTCTTATCTCGTAAAGTAAATAAACTATTATTATGTTACTTTTGAATTTTGATTGAGACTTCTTATTTTGTAATTCATAATTTCATATATAATATTAACTGGCTCAGCATGGTTCTGATCAACAAAGGAACCTCATCCTATTAAGGGACCCCTAAGACCTTAATGACGTCTTATTCCACGATGTTTCTGGCGTAGTTCTGTGTAGAGCTTAATTTTTATTCTTACATATATAATTAACTTTTTATATTATTCCATAAATATATGTGTATGATATTAATTATAAGTGGTATTAACCATCTTTTATGTATAAATATTACATGGGTGTTAAGCTAGTCAAAGTTCATTCACAAGAAAGCAAGGCAAATCCATGACACTTTAATTGCACAAAAAGGCTGATACAGTTGATAAATAATTGTTTTTTTTAAATATAGTAATAAAGGTTTGGATTCTAATTGTATGTAAAAATTATTAACAAATAAAACTTATTTCAATAATTTTTAACAGATTAATCTTTAAATGTTAATTAGGAAATATTTTTAATATATACGCAAAACGGAAAAAATTCCACTTCTAATATAGTTAGGTAGGTTACTTTGCAAATTTAGCTTGCTTAAAATTTTCAAACAGAAAAGTGCGGAATAATATTTGTATATATTTGTTTCAATTTTATTTTTATAAATTGATTATTTTTATCAATAGTTTTATTAAACAATTGAATTTAAAAAATTTAAATTGTTAAATTTTTTTATCTATTTTGTTAATCATTTTTTAAGAAAAATATTTAAAAGGAAAAATTGAAATGTAATGTTTAATATTTAAATAAATTTCAATTATAGTTTCTAATAAAATTTTTATTTATTCCTTTTTTATCATTATCTTAAGGTCGATGATTAGTAAAGCTGATTTTTAATAAACTAGTATAATTTAATATATTTTTTTCCTTTAAAGCATAATTACAATTCTGGATGATCCAAATCCTTGTTTGCGGTTAATGGACTAAGTTTATGATGACACGTGGAATGCGATTCCATATCCGAAATTCCCAATGGAGCCTACCTACTTGAAATGGACATGCACCGCACATTGATCTCCAACCATGTTTTTTATGGCTAATTGTGCTTCCAGATATCTTCTAGTTGATGGTTAGAATTAATTCCTTTCTGAGGTGTAAAAATTGTAGAATATGTCCAATTGCACTTTTAATTTTTCATCTTTAAATTATGTAATTTTAGTTTTTTATTTTTAATTTAATTATATTTTACTTTTTAAAATTTTTAAATTTTATTTTTATGTTAATTTTTATATATAAATTCTAAATTATTATTCTTATTTAAATTTTCAAATAAAATTGTAATAGAATTGATATATGACATAATTTTAAAAGTCTAAAATAAATAATTTAGTAAAATTTTTTGAAAATTGAAAATTTTATAAGATATAAAATTTAATTTTTTTATTTTAGTCAAAATTTAAAATTTTAGATTTTGTTCAACATGATTTTTAATTTTTTTTATTTTGTAAATATTTAATTTAATTTTAGTTTTAAACTTTGAATTTTAGGTTTAATTTTAAAAAGGTTGTTATTATAAAAATAAGTTAACTCTTTTTATTCTATTTTTTTACTATAATTTATTAATAAATAAATAATTTATAATAAAAATTAAAATTATAAAAAATTTAAAAATCATAAAAATATTATTATAATTAAAATAATGATAATTATAATATTTATAAATAATTAACAATAAAATTATTAATTAAAAATTTAATTATTTTAAAATAATAAATATAAAAAAATATTAAAAATAAAAATAAAAATAAAAATTATTATTATAATTATATTAATGATAGCTGTAATAATATAATTTGATGAATATAATGTAAGAAATAATAATAATAATGATAGTTTGATAATAATAATAATAATAAGTTATGATTATAATAAAATTATGATATATAAAAATTAAAATTAAAAAAATTATCATTATAATAATAAAAAAATTATGATATATAAAAATTATACTTAGAATAAAAATAAAAAAATTAAAATTAGAAATGATAGTTAAAAATTTTACTTTTATTTTAAAAATAAAAATAAAATTATTTTAAAAATAAATTATAAATTAATTTATAGCTATTTTATATAAACTAATTTTATTTTTAAATTTAATTAAAACATTAAAAAATTCATAATCACCGTGAACTGATTTTAATTAATAAATTTTAAACAAAACATAATTTAATCAATTTAATTGGTAAAAGTTAAAATAAAAATCGAAAACAATTCATTAATATATCGAAAACAAATAAATAGTGATCAATCTTATTAACATTGAATTTGATAGAAAAAATAGTTTAATAACTGAAAAATAAAATTTGTAAAGAAAATAATTTTAATTTCCACAATTTTTGTAATAAATAATTTAATGATAATAAAACTATATCTTTTTATTAAATATAATATATTGAACTCATAATTATCGTAAATAAATTACTTATGGTTATTCAATTATTTGATTAGCAAGGTTAAAAGTTTTAAGTAAAAAAAATTAATAGATAATTTTTTAAAAAAAATTTAAAAATGAAAAATTGTAATTGATTTAAAAAAATTAAAAGATGAAAATTACAAATAATTCAAATTAAAAGACAAAAAGTAAATTTTTAAAATTTTTTTTTTTAATAAAATTATATATATAAGTTTAAGGATCATTTTTATTTAACATATTTAAAACAAAACTAAACTATTTATTATTGTGTCGAATCTTACTAACTTCAATCATGATTAAAAATTGTGACATAATATGAACTTCAGCGTCAAAAATGTGTAATTTAAGGGATTTGCTCCAACCTTATTATAGAGTATGGCCGCCCATTCATCGCCAACCACGTTATTTGATAAATGTTTAGGAATGATTGTGACACAATTTATATTTTTAAAGTAAAAATGCAATTATTTTTTATCCATCGATTTCAATTCATCATGTTGACTAGTCTTTAAACTATAAACTATAGAAATTGTAAAATTATAAACAAGTTTTTAATACTAAACTAATGCAAATATGTTTTCCAGATATCAATAATTAATTTAATAATTCAATAATAAAATGATACAAAATTATACTATAATTATTTAATTAACATTAATTTTTTAGAGTGTTTTACTTTCGGATTATTTTCCGTTTTATTTCTATTTTATAAATAATAACATTATATTTACTTTTTATTCTATTTTTTTTTTGCAAAAAAATTATATAAAATTTTAAAAACTTTTGTTTTAGCATTTATTATATAAATTTTTTTAAAAATAAAAAATAAAACAATGCTACCTATATAATATATGTTTGGAGCTTAGTATTTGCGGTATATATATATATATATATATATATATATATATATATATAAAAAGTTATTTTATTTAATAATTTTTATAAATAATTAAATTTTATCAATTTAACTGTTAAATTAATAAATTATATTATATATATTATTTATATTATTTGTATAAAATTTAAATTTTTATTAAATAAATTTAAATTAACAGATATTATAAAAAATATATATTATCCTTTAATTTAAATTTATTTTTTAAATTTAATAAAATTTTATAAAAATAATATATATAATATAATTTATTAATTTAACGATTAAATTGATAAAATTTAATTATTTACGAGAATTATTAAATAAAATTATTTTTAGAATATTTTAATATATATATATATTTTTATTTTTATTTTTTTGATGTTTTTAAAAGTAAAAGTAGCTGGTGTGAAATTAAATTGATTACCAGTCATGACTACACACGTTAGTTTAAATCACCAAATTAATCTTTTGAATAAATATCATTTTAAGACAATCTTTCTGACAATAGCTTATAAAGATGGAGAATGTTGATAAGTAATTTTAGGGGAATAATCAAGAATTTAAACGTGAAAAGTTTATATAAAAATATTACCAATCCGGTCCATTATAATTTTTTATGTAAATTCATCGTTATTTTCTATTATTAAAAGTTTTTTAGTTATTAAATTTTTAATTAATACTCTTAAAACACTTGTTTATAGGACGAAGTAGTCTATGCTCAATGGTTATAAACAAGCACCCTGTGATTAGAAATTAACAATTAATGAAGTTTGTTAGGCATTCTAAAATTAATTTCTGACCCAGTCCAATAAATTGATGCAAAGAAAAGTAGAGGCTAGGCTTTAAGAATTGGACCCAACACTGGTGGGATTTTGACTCTTGATAAACTTAAGTATAAGTGTTGATGTCATGAAGTTTAAATTATCATAACTAACCACGCTTAAGCTACATTCAAATAAGTACTACGCTATTGATAATTTTTTAAATATACTATATTAAGTATTTAATTATTTAAAATAAAATATTTTATTTTAAAATATAATATAATCAAATTCTAAATGGTCATAATGATTCAATGACCACAACAATATTTAATTGTACATGCATTGTCATTTTACAATCTTTCAAGTCTGTTTGTTTTTCTGTTCAGCAATCAAAACACAGTTTATAAAATGAAATCAATACCTAGAATGATTCATCACAAATCTCATCAAAACTGATTGAGGTTTTTTCCCCATTCAAAATCAATTTTATATGAAACACAACTAAAGTGAAACTCAAGTTAACCTAGGATTTGAGATTTCTAGTTGGAGTTTGATAGATGTAAACAAAAATATGGAATGGATCAAGAAGATCATCGTATCATTATTGTATTATATTAGTATTGTAATTTATCATATCATTTTGTGGATTTTTATGATACTAGTGGAATGTTTTATACTTTAGTGTTAGAATTCAATCAATAAATTTTACCTTCAAAGCTTGCTGCAAGCTCTATGATTTCCTTTATTAACAAATAATAAAATGTTATTATTCATGTTAACACTAACTGTGGGCGTGCCGGAGTGGTTATCGGGCATGACTAGAAATCATGTGGGCTTTGCCCGCGCAGGTTCGAATCCTGCCGCTCACGTTTTTAACTTTTCAAGAACTTTTATGGAAAAAATAATTGAATCCTTAATAAGAACTAAAAAACAATTTATAAAATCGCTAGAAGGAGGGTTTGAACCTCCGACCTTGTGGTTAACAGCCACACGCTCTAACCAACTGAGCTATTCCAGCTTATTGATATATTTATATTTTATTAAATGTAATAAAGTGTTAATAAGAATTAAAATATAACTTAAAAACACTGTAAAAAGGGCTTGAACCTCCAACTTTGTGGTTAAGGGCCACACGCTCTAACGAACTGAGCTATTCCAGCTTATTAATATATTTGTATTTTACTAAATAAATTACAAAAGTAATTTATTGCTATGTTCCCCACCAACAATTTTGTGTTTTCTGAAGATCATCATATTCCCCATTCCACACTTCACCTGAAATCCATAGCTTACACTTTCTTTCGCAAAAGGAAACTATAACTAACTCTTGTCCAGTACTTTTTAAGTTCTCAAATTTTGCCATTATAAGTGATATTGATAAGGGCTTATAAATTACAAGTCTTTTATGTTTTGTTTGAATAAAAAAAATAAAATAATAAAAAATGATAAGGAATGAAATAAGAAAAAAATAATAATGAAAATAAAATAAAAACTTAAATTGTTTAGATGGTATGAAAAAAAAAGAAAAAATATTTTTTTTTTATTTTTATTTGAATGCATTGCATGAAAATAAATAAAAAGGTGTATATTTTGTTTATTGATAAAAATATCCTATAAAAACAAGGTTTGTATGCTTTGTATATAAAGACATAAATAAAGGGTAGAATGATTTATGACATTTTTCATTTCAACTTTTCAGCACTTTCACGGTTTATTAGATAGAAATAATTAAAAATATAGTTAATAAAAAATAAATTTTTTATTTAAATAAGATAAAATTCACCAAACACAGTTAAAATTGATCATTTATACTTTTTTTTACTAAAATTTTTTATCCTTTGTAATTCCGTGCATCCAAGTAAAATGTTAAGATTTTTTCACCTACAAAAAAGAAGTAGATATTTTTTTTCTTTTAAATTTTATATTACCTATATGACTAAAAATCGCTATATAAATAAACAAATTTTTGTAACCAAAACTTGAGGTTGATTTATCAAACCATTTGAATAGTTTTATTCTGTTATGTCCTTGACTTTCATTTGGATTTTTTTTATTTTAAATTAATTTTTTATCTTGGCATCTGTCAAATCTATGATAATATTTTTCAATAATTTTAAGTTGTAAAATACATTGGATTACATTTCCCTAACTTTGCACAAACTTAACTACCCCATTGTATATGCAAATTATATTAGTGGTGAATACCCATGTGTCAACTTGTACTTGAACTTTTTTATCATTGCATGTTAAGTAATCTATGATGTGAAGATACTGAAAATTTAGTTAGTTGACTTTGATGGGTTCTTACATCAAAATTATGGTGACTATATTTTGATCTTTCGTATAGATTTTTTAGGATGTGGTAACCAAGATTGTATTTGAGGAGAAAAAAAATTATTTGCAGATCAATGGGGTTTGCATTTGATAACATAGGAGCTTTAGAAAATGCGAAGGACACATTAAGGGAATTGGTCATGCTACCTCTATCGAGGTTGTTTAGCAAAACACAAGTGATTAATGTGGAATGATTTTCTTGTCTCTGTCCTAACACATGAACTAAGGCTGTAAAGTTCATAAAACAAACAGTCTATAGATCTTGGTTTAACTCAGACTTAACAACCAGTATTTTTTTTTTCTTTTTAAATCAAATCCGATTTTCAAACATAAAAATCATGCCGACATCCGCATATTAAGGTGTAAATGGTTAGGTTTTTTTTTTATAAAAATTTTGAACCGTTAAATTATAAATACAAATGAATATATGCTACTATTAGTATGTATAATTATATTTTTGTTTTTAAATATTCATTAAATGGGATGATTTTAATTTACTATGGATCCATCTTGAGATATTATTTTTAAATATATATATATATATAATTTAACATTGTTTTTTTATTAAATGCATAAAAAATTAATAATATATATATATATATTCAAACAATATATAAAAAAACAACCATTACATACCATAATTAGAGGGGCCGCAACAAAGATATCTTAAAAAAATAAATATTTTTTAATCATGATTAATTTAATTTAAGTTAAGAAGTATAATAAAATATTTTATAAAATGATAAATCTATATTAAAATTTTTAAAAATAACAGACGAAAATTAAAATTTAGTTATTTTAAAAAATTAAAAATATATTTAACTCATAATTTTAAAAAAATATAAGATTGAAGAGCAATATAGAATATGTAAATATTTTAATATTAATTTAGATGATATCTATTTTTTTATATGCAAAAGAGTTTACAAAATATGTGAATTATAGATGTAAAATCTTATCACTCAATTAAAAACTGATCTCTTTTTTTAAATACTTCTTTTACAGAACATGTGAATTATAGATGTAAAATCTTATTACTCAAATAAAAACGGGTAATTTTTTAAATACATCCATAGTTATAATGAATTTATCTCTAAGCTTAACGTTGAATGGTAAATAGTTATTCAGAAAATGGAAGCTAGAAGAACACAACACATGGAAAGGCAGCAGCCAACACATGTACTTCTCTGCGCCTGCCTAACTATAGCTTTCTCAAAAAAGCACTTTTTCTGGTTAGTTGAAAACACAAATTTTAATAATCAGAAAAATAAAATTATATAAAACAAATATAATGTTCAAATTTATTTGATATATTGATATTGATTTGAAAAAATAGTCTCATAGAGGATGGTAGTTTGTTAAATTATTGCATATGTTAACTTTAACGTTGAGATATTTACCTCAAGTTTTTGATATAAATTCTAAGGTTGCGATTAAGAGCTCTGTGAACTCATCATGCGTGTATCACTGACCATCTGCCAAGAACGGCTACAAGACAGTAATTGACCGATCAATGAAAATATTGTATTAGTAACATTAAATGTTAACATTTTTTTTCACTTCTATTTTTTAAGTTACCTTAGGTTATGCTAGTTAGCAAAACCATATAAGGAACTGAAGATTTTATTATTCAAAACAATAATAAAAAGTGTAGAATATAATATTTTTGTGGATGTGAAGTATTACCAAATCCTATGAAGTACATGGCTTCATTGCAATGCTTGTTGGCAGCAACCTCTCCTATTTTTGTTGTGAGTGCTCTTTTGGTTTTCTTGAAATTGTTTATTTGATCATTATAAGATAATCTCTGAATCTAAAATATTCAACACCAGTTAAGTTGGAAGAAGTTTTCTCAAGATCCTGTAAATAGAATCCCGAAGGTTTAAAGATGTTCAGCTTACAAAAGTAAAAGTCCTGTATCATTGACAATTCCTGCCCCACCAGATGCACAGTTTACCGATTTGAGGATGGTATCAACGTTTTGGAACACTGACAGATAAGTTGGTGGTGATGTGATTCCACATTTTACAGGTGCAGAAAGCCATAAAATCAAACCATCAAAGTGTGGCTGGTCAAGAGTTTATTTAATTTCAATATAAGAAAGTGGAAACAAGAGAAAGCTTTGAGATGCAGGACATACATATGAAATCACCAATCCTCCTCCCATTGGTGAATCTTCCAGAAGCTTGGCCACCACTATAGTCATTTCAACACCAGGATAGTTAGACTTTGTTAAAGAATATAGTAGAAAATTATTGTTCCCAACATTTGTTAAGGAGTCACCAAAGATATAGGTCACAGGCTGAACTGCTAAAGCAATTGCTGCCTGTGAGAATATACAGGCAGCAAAAACCAGCCTTGGCATTGACACTTAGATTTTTTCCATCTTCTATTTTTGAAGATAGGGAAATGAGTCAGAGTTTTTAAATGCTAATTTAGATATTTTTTAAATTGCTTTCATAACTTTTATATGCTATCTTGAAAAAGGTATGAGTAGAGCTCCTGAGTGAAGTCATAAACCAAATCTCAAAGCAAATATTCGGTTACAAAGGGATACCCTTAAAAATGTCTACACTCCACTCTGTCAAAAGTTTACACTATTATGTGGTATAGCAAAAGGTAAGGACACAGCTACCAGAGAGTCACCGATGTGCAAAACTACAAATATGAAGGTGAAGGTGGTTCACGAATCAGCTTATGCATTGTATGATTTGATTAAATGTTGTTAACCAGATCTGTTATGATCATCTGGTGGTAAGAAATCTCTTGACATGGCAATAGTCTTCTACTCTAGTGACACCAATTGTTTTAATTAGAAAACAGTTAATACTGTATTGTTCTTGCATCTCTTCACATCCAAAAGCAAATCTCTCTACGTCATAACCTCATTTAATAGAGTTACATTTGATTAACTTTAAGGAAAAATAAATACCATAAAAAACTTACACTGTATTTTTGTTGCTAGCTTCTACCATCCAGTCCCTTTCTTTCCTTTCCACCACTTAAACAAGATCATTTTTATATTTTATGTTGAAAAGTTCTTGATAACAAGCAGAAAAGTAGACTTAACAAAGAATTGTGTACCAAAGAGAGAGCCTTTATCTATATATATATATATATATATATGGCTAGTTGGGCAGGCTGCATCCACTACATATAAGGTTTTGCTTCGGAAATCAGATAGCAAGTAATCTGAAGTCTAGGCTGACACAAAACCACAAAACCAGAAAGCCACAGATGTATATATGCATATCTTGACAAGATTGAGGTTGGATAAGATGATATATATTATGTTTGTATACATCACTATGTATTTCATATTTGAGTGCCCTCATAAATATATTATACTTCACCTATTTAATACTGTCTGATTTAAGAAATACATTAGTTAATTTCAAAACCTCTTGAAACAATCAAATTAGAAATATGTGCAGAACGAATATCAAAAAATACTCATTGTTTCAGTCAATCTATTTTTAATTCAAACTCAATATTAAGAGGTTTCATTAAAAGAAATTAAAAAATTTACTTATTAATTTTTAATTATTATCTACAAAGTATACCAAATATATTCTTCAATGGTTGAGATTATCCATAATCACATTCTACCAGAAATTGTAGGCAAAATCAAAATTTTTAAAATCAGATTTATCAAAGCATTGGTTTAAAATTTAATTATTTAACTATAGTTGAATTAGTACTAATTAATATTATTTTAAAATACTTATAATATATATTATATTTGTTATATTATATTAAAAATATAATATATATATATATAATAATAAAATATATTAATATCATAATTTTATATAATTAAAAATTAAAAAATCACATATATTTTAGTTTTTAAAATTTAAATTATACATATAAAATTAAATAAAATATAACATAATTTTTTTAAAAAAAATATCAAAATAATATTTTATATATAAACTGATTTTTTACCGTTTTTATCAGTTTATTATTAGTTACTGGTATTAATGATATATTATTTATTTTTTTAAAAACAATTTTATGATTCAATTAATTTAAAGAAATATCATAGACAAAACTTGATTGAAATTGAAAATTAAAAAAATTATTACAATCATCAAGTTGTTCTCATTGTGCATGGGTCAATTAACGCATCATAATGAGAGTCTAAGCATTCTTAACCTCAGTTCCAACCCAAACTACTCCTAAACGTCACGGTCACTCAGACCATTATCAATATCTTGCTGATCCTATAGCTTTGAAAGTGAGAAAACACAGTCCATGTCCTCCACTGCAAGTATGCGACCATATTGTCATCACCATGCATGCATACATACAATTGAATTGATTAATGGAACTAAATACCTATGTAAAAAGGAACTAAAAGCAAGTAGCATGATACTTATGTCCACTCAAAGTTGCACATGTCATTCTGCAGGAACTAATTTTGGCTTTTCTGCCTTGCTTCATTCTATTCCTTTCAATAAATAATACATACCATTTACAATTATTAAAATGTGTACATATTGATATGTCTTTCCCTATGCAGGATTTGCATTTACCAAGTAACTACATGATTTGTATTTGACGTGCAAGCTGATCTATTTGGATGCTTATTACAGTGACGTTGGCAACCAAACGAATGACAAACAAATGTTAGTAATTTTGGAGGGAAGCATTACTACTCTTTAACCTTAAGAAAAATATAATGAAAAAGTGTTCATTTAGAAATATGTAAAGAAAGTTAAACTAGTTAATTTTTAATCGGAAAAATGCTGTCTATTCAGAAACAAAAGGAGCCCCCCAAATGAGGCAATCTTTTTTGACGATGAAGTATGGGTAAAGAGCAGTTAATATGGTCACTAAGATTATATCTACACACTACATATGACATGCTATAAAAAGGAAACTCTGTACTGAGAACTTCATAGAGGAATCCAATAGCTTCTAAAGTTGTTGAAAATTCAAAATCTATCTCCGGAAAAAGCTTTTATCATTTCTAATGTATGTCTTATAGAAAAAGAAATTTTTTAAAACAAATTTCAACTTTCAGTATCATCCACACCCATTTTTCAATTTGTACCATGGGAACTCCTCACCATGCAAATAAGCATTTATGGCCTACAGTAAGTTTTAAGACAATTTACTATTTCCCTCTCTTAACTTAACTAGAACAAATTTGCATCATTTTTACAAAATGCACACAATTTCTTTTGTTATTGATCCAAAAGAAAAACGGAACTCAAACAGAACATTCCATCCACATACCTGCCATAAATCTTATTGCTCTTCCAATAGCACTGATATATAAATATAAGTCAATCCTGTTGATATAATTACATGGATCCAGTGCTGAGTCTCTTACTCAATTCAGGACAATTCACAACAGAGAGAGGGGAAATTCTATCCAGTGCAAACTGCAGCGTTTAAACCCCATTAACCAGAAACTTCCTATTGAGTACTAATTCAAATTAGCAAAATATCTTGCTTAGAGAGAATAAGTGGTTAGGTTGATCTGATAAAATTTGTTAATTGGATAAAAGTTGTGTACTGTTTTAAACTATTTCCTGATAATTAGTTTAGCAGTTGATAGATTGAGTTACTTTTCCGTATAGGGATTTATGCTTTCTCCTGAACATAACCACATATATAATAAAAAGCCTCATTGCTTTTCTCTGTCCCTTTCATGCTTTCTTTCCAACACTTTCCAGCAAAATTAAATATCTCTACAAAAAAATTGGAAAAATGAAACAACATTAATTGAAAAATTAGACATGCAAAATCGACAAAAAAAAAATGGGATTAGGGTTTAACTCTGAATAATCTTGACCTCACACGCTAATAACGCTACTAGTCTTCAGCTGGATAGCTTTGGACGAAATGGGGAAAGAGTGAAAAAAATTAAAAATTTATAACATTAGGGTTTAAATATATACCTAGTAAATTAATGTGCAATACAAGACTATCTATTGTACTCTACGGAATGTCAAAATTAAATTCAAATATTTTAGAGCTATCTAATAAGATTATTTTACTTATTTAATTAAATGAAAGATTAGAGTATTAGGCTTAATTATTTAATTAAACAAAAATTAGGACAGTAGGTTAAAAAGAAGATTGGGTGTTGGACTGGTCCTAGCCTTCTGCTAAATTTAAAAAAAAAATTACTAATATTTATTATAAATTTACATTTTAAAAAATAAATGTAATCATATTATCTTAAGTTCACTTTAAAATAAAATAAAATTTACAAAATTAAAATTAATTCAAATTCATGTGAGTCGAATGGATTAATTAGTGACAAAATGTTTTGAATAATAGAAGAAAGGATAATGATAGTATTTTGCCTATTTTATTTATCTATTTAAAGAAAAAAAATACTATACATAACAAGAAATCTAATTATTTTATTAAAATTATTTATATAAATTTTTATTTATCTTTTTTTATGACATCATGTCTCCATTCAT
Source organism: Canavalia gladiata (assembly GCA_037954105.1). Classification (NCBI taxonomy): domain Eukaryota; kingdom Viridiplantae; phylum Streptophyta; class Magnoliopsida; order Fabales; family Fabaceae; genus Canavalia; species Canavalia gladiata. The sequence continues at coordinate 42,710,765 of CM075664.1, forward strand.
TTTTTCTTTTCATAATTTTTTTTATATAAATAAAAGTGTACGAGTAATAACATAATTAATATTATTTTTAAATTTTTATAAAAATAGATAAAGAAAAAAATTTAAAGAAAAAAACTTCAGAGGTGAAATTCAGAGATATATAGATTAATGGAAAGGAAAAGAGAATAATATTTGGAATAGTTACTTTATAGTTGAATCTTGTAAACATGTTACTAGAAATTTACTTTATCGTGAAAAATATTAAAATAAAGGGACAAATTCGTTTATTATTTTATTATGATCTTATTAATTTGTCTGAATTCTTAAAAGTTCTCCATCAATAAAGAGAAAATGTCTGTTTGCTGGATGGTCCAAAAGATTAGTTTGTGGACGACGTTCTTGTTGTTGTTAGAAAAAAAAAAACGTCATGAATTATAATTTTACGTTGAGTTAAAAAAATTTATTAAATTTTCCTATAAACTTACCTTTAAAATAAAAAATTTCAAACATAATCAGATCTTAAACTCACTTTAAAGTAAAATCAATTTTACAAAATCAAGTTAATTTAAACTTAATTTTACAAAAGTTGATTCAGGGACACTGATACATTCATCCTTATATTTGAGTTGGTTAAGAGCTTATGAATACAATGCTTTTTTTAAATTAATTATATAATGTACGTTTATCTCAATACATTTTAAATTGTCATGAGTTTTTACCATTAACTCTTAAAGATAACTTCATTATACAATAATAATTTTACATGGCATAGATGTGAGAGTCTTAATATCCACATTATATATGAAAGATATATCTAATTTCACCAAGGTCTCTTTTTTTCCACTGATATTACTATTTGCTAAGTACTAATGGTATTCGGACTGGCACCCTGATTCTTAGACCTTAGGTGTAAGTGTAAGTTTGGATGAGCTTGTTTTCAAGGAAATAAATAATCATTTAATTTTCAAAAGCTCTGTGACAAAGATGCAATAATAATAATAATAATAATAATAATAATAATAATAATAATAATAATAATAATAATAATAATAATAATAATAATAATAATAATAATAATAATAATAATAATAATAATAATAAACGATTAGTTTTTCAAAACAACATAAACCATGCATACTCTAAATACCAAGAGATTCAAGCACATTCCATCTTAGACACAATAATCAATATATGTTTATATGCATGTAAATTGATATGAGAGAGAGAGAGAGAGAGACGCATTAGAAACATTTCATTCTTTGTTGATAACCTATAATTAAGTGTAATTAATATTATTTATATCACTTCAATTACCCCAGTGTATTCAATAAATTAACAATGGAAATTAAGCTCATGACAACACAAATTGGCAAAGTCTGAAGATGTTATCATAATGTTTAAGTGGATATGGAAGATAAGGCAAACTCTGATCTGCTTCCTGATTAAGAGTTTCCAAGTTCATGGTAAGAAGGACACAATTAGACAGTGTCTGCATGAAACAAAGAAAATGAATTGCTCATGTTCAATGCCAGCTCTGATTTTTCCCCCCTTGCCCCAAAATTTGCTTGTGTGTAGAACTATACATGTGAGTGATGATCTTCTTTGAGTTTATAAAAGATATACTTAACTGTCTTTCATGAGCATCCAGAAATAGTTCTGCACAAAAAAATTGAAAGATAACCCTAAAAAATGGACATATGATGATGGAAAGGAATAACTGAGTTGACCACAGGAATTCCTTTTGGTTTAAAATATTCAGTCTCATGGAATCTGTTAGAGATAATGTTGACTTTTTTTTCTTTGCCAACAGCTAATGGTGATTGAATTGTTTAAACATATAAAAGCCAGCACTTAAGTTTTTGAAGGTACAGATCCCTGACAATGGTGAATGGTGTTGAAAGAATAGTGAATGGTGGTTTCTTTTTTCTTTTTTTTCATACACATTTAATCCCACGATTAAACCTTCGACCCTTGGTATATCTGACTTTTTTTTAACTAGTTAAAATATGCTATATGCGTATAATATTTTTGGTTCCATAACAAAGTGGTCTTAATTGAAACATGCAAATCAATAGTATTCAGATTATTCTGTCATGTAATTTATTTGTTATAATGCCCCCATTTTAGTATTTTAACTTTGCTGTTCTAGCAATTTTGTTGTGAAGACATCAACATGATGTTTTAACCTCTTACATTTTATTAAAACATATTCAAAAATCAACATTACCACATGTAAATGTAGACATAGAATATTTTAAGTATAATTTAAAATATAATTATAAATTCTTTTTTTTACCATTTTTGAACAAATAAAATTATAAACTTTCTTTCTTATAATTTTGAATAGACAAAATTATAAATCTTCTCCTAACATATAATTATCTTAAATCTTAAATATATATATATATATATATATATATATATATATATATATATAAATAAAGGATTGTATTATTATTATGTAAAAATATATACTAAATCTTTATATTTATAAAAAAATTATATTTTTATTTCTCAAGTTATTTTATATGAAATTTGGGTGCATAATACTTATTTTAACATAAGAGGATATTTATAAAAAAAAATTCTATCTTCTTTCAAGAAGTAATTTGATCAAAACTTAAATAAATAATATTTATTTTAGTATAAGAGAGGATTGAACCATCAAACTTACATAATACATAATTAAAATTTTTTAAAGATAATCTTAAGTTTAAACCTCATATATGGAAGGAAAAAAATTATTCTTCATCATAATGTTCATATTCTTAACTCAAAAGATTACTCCTATAAAAAATTCATGTGGTCTAAAGAAAAAGATGATTGATCGTTATTTTTTATGTAATACACTTTTTAATAAAAATATAATTGTTACTTATATTTTTTTGTAATTATTTACTGTTAGGTTTAATTATAAATTTGATCTTATTTAACCTTTTTTTTAATTCCTATATAAAAATCCAATGTTAATTAAAGAATAAATACAAATCAATGTCTTAAATCCAATTCAATTATAAAAATGTAATTGTAAACAAATTTAAGAAATCAACTTTAGAATACTAAACACCATCGATCATTGATAATTTGTAAAGTTCACCCATGCAATGGGACTTTATTTAGTTTGTAAAGTTCTTTATCAAAACCTGTCAGCATGTTATTCTTTTCTTTCTTTGGGTTTTAGTTTTATTTTCTATATAAAGGCATACTCAATTTTTTAAAAGAAAAAAATGTAAAAATTTGAGCTAAGTTTTTGTGATATGAGATGTGATTAAAATTGTTTTCAAGAAAATATGCTAGATTTGTTCGTGTATACTCAATTTCACTTTATATTAATCAGGTTTTAGTTATCTAAAATTTTCCAGTTGCTCACTAACCATTTGAACGTGACCTTAAGTACGATCTCTCATAAACTAGTAGGAATTCATGCTATGTGAGACTACTAAGTATACAAGAAATTTAATTATTTATATTTCGTATACAAGAACCCTTTATGCCAAGATTCCAAATGTTCCACATAAATTTTATCTGCATATTTTCCAATCTTGCAACAACAAAAAAATAGAGGAAAATAAATGAAATTATATACAAGACCCATCATGCAAATCAGTGATATCTTAGCCAGTTCAATAACTAGTGCAGACAGCTTCACAGAATGTTAAATTGTTAGCATATGGCTCATAAATTAGAAAATGAGTCCACGTGCTTAAGTAATACAAGGGAAGCAAGTAAGAAGCAACCCAAAGTAGTTCCACCTTATTCATAAAAGTGAGACTAACCAAAATGGGAATCAAAAACAGACGTGGATTTGGCGTAGGATCCGGCGATCCTTATGCTATTTTGCTCTTCTTTTATCTTCTCCAATGCATTCTCTTTTGCCAGCTAACAATCCCAAAGTGAAGATGAATTAAACTAACATTTTAGAAATTCGTAAACACACTCCAATATTTTAGTATTATATTTTGATTTCTTGTTCCCCCATCATAGTTAAGATTTCAGTTAGGTATTATTACTCCAATCTCCATCAATACAAAATGTTAGTTGGTTTTTGAAAGCTTGTAACATCTATAAATAAGCTTCCTTCACTAGTTGTCACCCACAATATTGTTGACCTGTTAGAACAAACCATAGTTGCATTTGCATTTGGGTTTCCTCTACCTCCTTAATGGCACTCTCTATGAAGCCTCATAATGAGTACCAAAAACCTGTGGCTGAAGAGGAAGAAGGCTCACAGAGCACTAATGGGCTAAGTAATGATTCAGCTTCAGCCTTAACCCATTCTCCTCCTCTATGTGGCACAAGCAATGGGCGTGTTTATAAGAGCACAAGTTACCAACTTGAAGAAGCAGAGTCTCTGATTAATTTCAAAGCCAATGAGTATAGCAACCTCATGCAAGGTAGTGAATCTTTGCTGAGCTTTCAGCAGAATTGGCTGGTGTCCAAAGAGAGTAATTTGCATCAGGGTTATAACCAATGGAATCATATTAGTCCTAGAAGCACCACAGACATGCGCCTAATGCATAATTTCAGTTGCTTTGAAACTGCCACTGGCTATGGTTCCATGTTCAATGGTGCAAAAGAGAAGCAATGTGGTGAAAGTTCATCTGGGTGGCTATACTCTCAACCAAATGTCCCTAGTGATAGCATACATGAGTCAGCAACACAAGAATTGGTCTTGAGGAAGCGCTCTTCTATGGTATTTTATTAATTACTTCCTCAATTATACCTTAACCTTTCTTTATTGTTTTGGTGTTTAGAACTGGTCCATAGAGAAGTCTATGAACTTGGAATGAAAAGATTGAGGTTAGGTTTGTGTTTACAGGAAGAGAACATGCAAGCTTCCAGTGCCAAGAAGCAATGCACAACTGCAAGTAAAGCAGCAAAACCAAAGTCAAACCCATCTAAAGATCCTCAAAGTGTTGCTGCCAAGGTTTGCTTCAAACCCAAGTTAAATTATGTTTGATATGTACCAACTTTTGATTGCAAATTAAGCAAAATTCAAATATGAGATTCAATACTGATAGAATGTTTGTATGATTGTATCACAGAATAGAAGAGAGAGAATAAGTGAGCGGCTTAAGATATTACAAGAACTTGTGCCCAATGGCTCCAAGGTGGATTATTTTTTAAACTAGTCCTGAAAAGTTTCTTTTTTTGCACTTCCTTTGCAGCAGTAATTGGCAAAATGATCATATGTTGCAGAATTGAATTAAGCTTCAATTCAACCAAACTCTCTGAAATTTGAGTTATTAGAATTATGATTTAATTCTGTTGATGAATTTTGCAGGTTGACTTGGTGACCATGTTGGAGAAAGCAATTAGTTATGTGAAGTTTCTTCAGTTGCAAGTGAAGGTGGGACTTGCATACAGTACACAATTTTTCTTCTTATTTTGATATTTACCTTTTTTGGTTCTGTATAATCCCTTATGCATGTTCAAATCTTCAGTTTCTTCAAACTATGCTCATAGCTTTGAATTGGAACTTGTTGATGGTGCAGGTGTTGGCAGCTGATGAATTTTGGCCTGTCCAAGGTGGAAAAGCTCCTGACATTTCTCAAGTGAGACAAGCCATTGATGCCATTCTTTCATCTCAAAGATGAATTGAAGATCGTGGATCCATTAAATAAGTGTCATCATAATTCAAACACAACTTTGCAGAACAAGAAAAGCCTAGTTCTGGGAGTTGGTCGTTCTGAAGGGCATTTTAGTAATTCAGAATGCATAACATTTTCTAATTTGTTAACTTCTAAATCAAGATCTAGCAGCAAAATTGAACATCTTATGTTTCGGACAGTGTATGTGCATGCCGGGGGTGCAACCTTTTCCCAGGATTTTATCCACAAAGTATCTGTGTCTACCTTGTACTTTTCTTTGTACTAGTGATGGAAGTGTTTCTAATAAGTTATGTTAATCCTATGGCAATATTTCACAGAAATTTTTATTCACTCATTCTTTTTCTCCTTTACATCACTCATCTTATCAACATTTCACTCATTTGTAAAAAAAAGTTGTAAAAGTACAATTTCCCTTCTAATAAATACCTGATAACTCAGTCAACAATTGCATACAGTATATGAATTTTTGTTTGTTGTTATTAACATGGAAAAAGGGAAAACAATAAAAGATATAAATTATATACTGTCCTTTGACTTTTCTCTCAATTGAATACTAGTGGGCTGCTAGCAATGAAGTGTGGTTATGGTAGATGAAACATAATGGAGAGGTTTGGGTACTTCCTGTCTAGCATGTCTAAGTTGGCAATGTGCATATAGAATATTTATAAGTAATCCAGTTTGTAAGAATGAAAAAGTTTTTCATTGTTATCTTTCATATTTATAATTAGCTAAATTACTAATTCATCAGCATCACTGACTTTTTAGCCTACCTAATTACATGTTCAAGGTTTCAAGCTGTAAAACACATGATTCAGAGTCACTATTTTACCTGTTTTAAAAATGAAATATATTCACATATAAGAAATTAAATCGTTTTACAACAAGAGGCGCAAAGTTTTTTATGTTCTCGATTATTACAACAAATTGGCATGTGGTGTGTCATTAACCGACAACTCCAAAAGCTCAGAGTGTCAGAGATGGATAATGCAGAAACCCATCACCTATTTTGTGCTAAAATTTAACAGTATTGGAAGAATGAAACTGACAAAAATAGAACTCTATACTTAAGTTGTCTTTGGAAAAAGTAACTAATATACGTGTAAGTGAAGTCAATATATATCAAGTAATGTAAGTTATATATATAATAGTTTTTACAACAATTTATTACTTTCTCTATCTTTCTCCATATCATCCATATTATCCCATTCTTCTCCCTCTTCTTTTGTTATTTCTCTTCTATCTTTCTCCATATCACTTTTATTATTCCACACTTCACTCTCTTCTTTTATTTCTCTTATTTGAGCAGAAATTATGGTAAACTTTATTCTATACATAACATTATTTATTATCTCAATCATAGTTAAGGCCCTGTTTTTTATTGGAAAATTCTGTATTGTGGTCATACTTCATTAACAAGTTGGTGTGTAAAATATGTTAAAAGTTTTGAAAGGTAAACAAACATTCGAACCAAGCAATGACCTCAACATCTGAAGAGTAAAAAGCTATTTTGGATGCTACTTCAAGATGAGTAGGGGTACGTTTGGTCACACATTGAGAGGCATACACACAAACCACGTGGCTCTAGTGGCCTAGATACACGTTATGCAACCTGAGAACATATTTGAATTCTCTCATTTTTCTTAGCATTTTAGGGATAAGTCCTATCATGTGAAGAATTTCACAGATTTTATGGTGAAAGCTAGGATCCCTTTTATTGCCTGTACAAGGGTCATTTGCACTCATAAGGGAAAAGTATCACATTCTTAAGAAAAATGAGCCTGTTCAAAGTTCAAACATATATCCAAATTAACGTTGATGATATAACCATGTATAGAACCCTCCTCAATGCATAATTAGTAAAGTACCTAGATTTGATCTTAAGCCTAATGTACTCTAATATATCTGAATATTGTATCCAACTTTTCCATTGCAGAGAGCTGATCACAAAACTCATTTTGGCATCAACTAATGATTTTTTTAGTTAGAAAAATGATTAACAAACATAATTACATTAACTACATCCATATACACCGTCAATTTTTAACTTTATAATCAATTCCTATAAAAAGTTATGATTAACATTATAAAAAATATAGTTAACTCTTTTACATCCATGATAAATAACTAATTATTTCACATACACGATTGATTTCGATTATACATTTTTGATAATCAATTACAATTTTATTATAATCACTATTTTTTATACTGTTAATTATATTTTTTCACGATCAATTATTAAAAGTAAAAAAAAATATAAATTAGTAATTTTACTATTTATATAGTTGTATGTTAAGGTTGTTTTAGTTAGTTTTCACAATTATTAAAGTACATCATAGTTTCTTATAACTGTAAAATTTTAAACACATTTAAAATCATTCCATAATTGTCTATGCGTTAAGATCTTCTTCCATTTGAGTTGACTAAGGTGTGAAATATGAGAATAATGTAGATCAATATTTAAGACAAGGTACACTCAGATTTGGATGCAGTAGTTACATGCATCTGGTTAGTTCATTGGTTGTAAGCCTTAATCACATTTGATTCCATGATTTCCATCTTCAACTCATGATGCCTTTGATAACCCAATTGGTAATTGACCAAAACAAATGTGTTATCTTGATGAGCTATGCATGCACATGAGTCTCCGTACAGTTGTTTTAAGCTTTGTCAAACTAAATAATTAAAAAGATTCATATCTTATACAGATTCACTCATAATGTTATTATCTCCCATCAGTCTAAGTTGCACTTCAATAATTTTATTTTTTTATTTTTTTTCTATTTGCTTGTGTAATTTTCTTCAGAATGAAGAGGGGGACCATTAAGCACGTGTGACTATTAATAAGGATCACATGGGCAAGGGTAATCACATGTCCAACCCCACAATAATCGTTGACACTACACTATACATTCCCAATGAATATACTTAATTCAATGAATAATACACTATAAATTTAATAAGTTTTATTCATTAAATTTAAAATGAACAAATAGCTTTAATGAGTTTGCTATCCCTCTCTCATCATACTTGCTTCCCATTTATTTGGGCATAATTGTTTCCCATCCACTTGGACATTTTTTAAAGCGATTTGCATTTTCAATCATTGGTTTAATTTAAATTATATTTTGGTACAATAAATTGATGTTTTGTCACAAAAAATTGATCTACTAAAGTAGTCAGAAATAACTTGAAGTTATAGAAGAACATACAAAAATTAATTAGTATTTGCCCCACAATTTGTTAATTTATCTAGTTTCCTGTCTGCACTCTGCAGCCTTCGGATCAACATCTTAACACCGCTTAAGTAAAAATAAATTTAAATCAAACAATATATAACACATATTAATATAAGTGAAAAAAAAAATTATACTTCAATTAACAAATAATTGATAAGTGCTCAATTCAATGCTAGAAATTGAAAATAATTCCATATTAATTATTTTTCAAAAATATAAAAATTACATGTCAGCGACACATGCATTATCGTCCGACCACATATACCCCTCTTTCTTAATTTATTTTATTTCTAAGTTTATATATTTGAGTTCATAATATGCTAACACCCACATATAATTCCGTTCCTTCAATGAAAACAATAATATATTTTCAATCGCAATTTAAATAATTAGTAAAAGAAGATTTGCAAAACCCAGAACAGGAATTAAGACAGGTAGGCAACCGATTATCATCTACACATTATGACTGGCAAATAGAACACACAAATCATATATTTAAAATTCATGAGAAACCAAGTAGCTATAAGGAATGAAATGGCTGGGTGTATTTTCCAATTTTAAATTGACATATCCTAATATACAATATAATATCCATATTTGTAATAATAAAACTAATTAAATGAAGCCTCGGTCTGCATCATGGAAATAGAATGCTACCAAATCCGTGAAACTAACCCTTAAAACATCTAAACAATAAATTTTAAAAAAAAATTAATGAACTGATTTTTTAGTTTTTTACCCTTTTCATTGGTTTTTTGAATCAGCAGTCGCTCATATAAATTGGGATTTCAGCTGCAATTGTTACGTACGTAATAGGAAAATGTTTGAAGAATTTGTCACCCCTGATTTATGATATATTTTTGAGATGTGTGTACATATAAATATTCAAAAAATTAAATAAAAAATAATTATATATAAATTTAATTAGAATACATATATATAATGTAGTAAAAATATTTTTTACATTATTATCTAATTATAAATTATTGTATTATTAAAATTGTTAAGCTTTACAGTAAATATTTTAATAGTTAGACTTATAATATTTTCAGTTAAGTGTACAGTACAAAAAATTTTATCCTATATCAAAACTAATTAAATTCGTATGATATTACATTCTATGTCAATTTTAACTATACACAAGTATAAAGTCAATCGTATTTTATATATTATATTTATTGAATTATATCACCATAATAAAACTATCAAATATTAAAATCAAATTTTAATATAATTTTAATCTATCAAAATTTAAATTATTGATATAAATTTTAATATTTGTTTTTTATAAATAAAGAAGAGTATATTAATATTTATAATATAATATAATATATTATAATATTAATATAATGTTATAATTAATACTTAGATTAATAATTTAATTTTTTTTTAAATATACATCATCAAAGATTAGTTTAATATTAAATTAAGTGATTAATATTAGAATAGTAATGATAGATTGAAAATTAGAATAGTTTATAAAAAAAATTAATATTAAATTATTAATTAATACATGGTAGTTTTTTTAAGTGAATTCAATAGCACTATGGGTCGTGCATGGGGAGAGAAATCTTCAGATTTTAGGCCGAATAAAAGTTGTGTACTGAATGGATAAAATTTAGATACAACAATAATTATCAAGATGAGTTTTTAATTTAATTGAAGAATAATATAAAAAAAACCGATAAGAATGAACACTCAACCTTAAGTTTTATCCATAATGAAAATGTTTGGATTGAGGACATAAGAATCAAAGTGACAAGTTATCAATTCAAGCGATGCCAACAATTCATGCAATTCACTTTCACTCACTTCTCAATCTCGCAAGCACTGATAGGAAAATGTTGTCTTTGGAATGATTTGACATACTCAACGGCTGGAATAATTCCTTCCTATACTTTTCTTTTATGCTTAATTTTTTCTCGGTGCTAAAAAAGTTGAAAGGTAAAGTTCCCTATTTTAAGGGGTGGATTTTCGGGGAATTGAATCTAAAATTATTTTTATTGACCATGTTGGATGCTATCATATATAAACCCTCGTTAATTTTTAGCTTATGTTTTTGGAGAGGAATAAAATAATATACATCTTGTTTAGAATGTATTTGAATAAAAGAAAGAAAAAATAAAAATATATGTTAAAATTAAAATAGACAATAATCGACAAGTTTTTAAAATTTAGACACAATTACTCCTTATATATAGTGCAGGAAAAGAGAAAAGTAACATCCATTACTAAAATTGCTCATCACTTATATAGCTAGAAAAGTATTTTGTAAATATTTTAAGGGGTGATTATATTTTGAGATGAAAAGAGAAGGAAGAGGAAAAATAAAAATTTATATTAAAAGAATATTAATATTATTAAATATACAAAAAATTATAATTGATTTATACCGGAATAAACCAACATGGCATTAGTTAATAGGGGGGGGAAATATATAAGAAACTGACATGTGGTAAAAATTATACAATTATTAAAGATTGTAAACCTTTAGATTAAGTTATTGATGAAAGAATTGATAAATTTATATGAGATTATAAATTTAAATATAATATGAAAAAAATTCACTAAATTATAGATTGAATCTAAAATAAATTAATTTTTTTAATATACTATAGAAGTAATGAAATTCAGATCTATCTTGTTTAAACTATTCAGTTTTTTATAACTAGGCCGATTCTAACACTCCCACTAACATAAATCAGTTTTATAAATCATGTTCCATCTATTACATGTTTAAAGAAGTATTGCGATGAACAATTTAATTAATGATTTATTTAATAACTTTTTATTATATAGAAATTTATAACATAAATTTGATTATAAAATTTATCTGAATAATTTTAAAAAAATCAACAAGTTAAGTACATCAAAATTTATCAAAATAAGTTAAAAATAATATTATAAAAATCATAAGTTATTTTCACAAACTCTCATAAACTCCTCTAAACACTCCTTAAAATGAACTCATTCTATTTTGATTTCAAAAATTAGACACAATTATCTGCAAATACGTTAAGAACCATCATTTTTTTTTTTATTATTGGGTGTACAAAAGTAGCATATATATTTTTATTGGGCTTATGTTTTATTTTGTTTTCTAGAATATGAATAGAGATGCATATGTATGCATCACGCGTACACATCTTGGAAAATTGACTCCTTGGGTTTACATAATAGTGGCCCTATTCCAATTTTGTTGTATGCATGATTAAGGGGACCGTTGCTTACAAAATTGTGGCCACATTAACATGAAACAATTAATGGGTTTTGATCCAATGTTTAAGTAAACACTTCCATTTGAACAAAGATTCTACATTTTGTTTGGCCTTTATTTAGAATGTACATAGAAAAAGACCTAGAGTCTCACACAAACGGCACCTTATAGTGTTCATCATGAGTCATGACTGCTTCTAAAAGTTAACTCCAATTATTTAGTGAATAAAATTATTTAACTGTGTCAGATATTTATTCTTTTATAATAAATTTGAATTTTTTTTTTCTAAAATGACTAACTTTTGTGTGTATGTGTATTTTTTTCAAATACTATATATATATATATATATATATATATATATATATATATATATATATATTATAACGTATTATTTAGTTTATATAGAAAATTAAATGAATTTTTAATTAGTTAATTAAAAGAAAATTTTATTTTTAATTTCTTTAGTCCATACTATTTTTTTTAATTAATATATACATAACAAGATATAAAATTATTTGTTAAATAACAATCAATGAAATGTATAACTAAATTATAATTGTAAGACACTATATATTTAGCGTTTCTCTTCGATCAATTCATCAGATTCAAATTGCATAAAAACTATGGGAGAATGGAATATTTTGTGTGATCCACTTGAGAAAAAATCTCTCCTTCCTCCACCAAAGTTGAGGAAATGGGAAAGGGGAGAAGGATAATATAGATATTTTTATTTTAATAATTTTAATTAATATATATATAATATTTTATTAATAAAATATAGATTTTTATTTTAAAAATACTATAGTGAAATAATTAATTTTTTATTATTATAAATTTATAAAAAAAATTTATTTTGTTTTACCTTTTTATTTATCTAAATAACAGGATAAATTATTTTTTTAATTATTTAAATAATTCATTTTTTTTACATTGTTTTTATTATTTTGTTTCTCTATCTTTTTGTTATATTCGGGAAGATTAAAATAAATTTTATTTAGAATAAATTTTTCTTTTGATCGTTCAAATTGTAAGTATTTTTTACTTTAATTCTTAACTTTATAAAATATTTATTTTAATTCATAAGTTTTACAAAATAAATTTTTATTTTATTCTTATATGTAAAAATAATAATAATAAGGTGAAAGGATTAAAATAAATAAATTTTTAAAAATCAAGTATTTAAAGTGAATATCTTATATTGATTAAAATAAACAACAACTTATAATTTAACGAACTAAAGTTAGAATTTATTTTTTTATTAGCATGTCAAAATAAATATATAAACTATTATCAAGAAGATAATTAAATTAAAAAAATAAAATTAATTATAGTTTTATCCTTCTACAATTCAATGTTGACTTTTATTCGGTGAAAATTTTGTTGAAATTTAATTCTCCAAATTTTTAATTAGTATAATCAAATTATTTTGTTTTTTAAGCCACGCTTTATATATTGTAAAAAAAATATTTTTTTTATTTTTATATACAAAACTTATAAATCCTTATTTTTTATTCGAATAATTAAATATTTACTATCATTTAAAAGATTTTAATGTTATTACAACACTAAACTTGAATAATTTTGTAGGATGTCTATTTAAGATTTTAAAAGAAATAAAAATTTATTTATTTTTACTCCTATAGAAAATATAATATTTGAATTGATAAATCTTAAATAAAAAATTAACATAATCTAATTATCTTAGTTTACGATAATTTTGAAAAAAAAAATGTAATTTTATATAAAAAAAACTAACAGAATATTTTTATTATAATTTAAAAAAATTAAGAAATTAAATTTTTAAAAATAAACATTATTTATAAAAAAAATGAAAAGGTAAAAAGTAAGAATGTGAATTTAATTGACACCCACTGATGATGAAATCAAATATGAATATTAAAACCAGAAATTACGTGGAATGGAGGCCCATATTTAGAAAAAGGTCAAGAAGCCCCGTCCCAGTGTGCCTATGAATGTAACGTCACACCTATCTTTGTTTCCATTTCTGTCATTTCAAAAGCCTTTGCACAAAAACAACGTTTCGTGTGTGGACTAATGAACTCAATTTTCACTGTTATTTTATTTATATGATATATCTTTTTATCATATCATTTTATATATATTGTAAACTTAATTAAAGTATTAATAATCTAATTTTTTATTATATTATTATAATAAACTTTTTATTTTTTATTTATCTATATATAAAATATTTTTTATTTATCTATACATTTAAATGTTTAAAATAATAATTATTTTTTATATTTATCTAGTTATTATTATCTATAATAAATAAAATAATTGATGAATATCAAAAAATGAAAAAGTCTAAAATGTAATAATAAGAAAATAAAAAAATTATGAAAATAGGAAATAAATAATAATTTTTAAAAATAATAGTATTAATTATATTTTTAATATCTATATATATACATATATTTAAACAGATAAAATAATAATTAAGTTAAATTTTATATTTATCATAATTTTTAATTAATTAGTAATATAAAAATTATAACATTTTTACATTAATAATTTATCAAAACTGACTTTTTATCTTTCCTATTTATAAAATGTTGTGTAAACATAATTTATCATTGGAGTAGACATACCACCGATGTGTGGTTTGCCGTTTGACGTTTCCAAAATGGTTCGGGTTCCCAGCCTATTTATTATTAAAATTAATAGGCTGTTTGCGTGTATGGATGTTTTTCTCAGATTCATCAATTTTAAATTAATTATTAAAAGTTGAGATTTTTATATTTCAGATTAAATATATTTTCAATTTTTAAAATTTTTTATTTTTAAAATAATTAATTTTAATTTTTATATTAAATATAAATTAATTTTAACTTTTTACAATTAATCTATTAAAAATTAATATATATTATATATTAAATATTAATTATTTTAAAAAATTAAATTATTACTTTTATTTTTTATTTTATTAATATGTTTTATCTTTTATTTTAATTTAAAAAAATTAAATGTTAATCTTCGTTCTATCATTTATGTTTTCTATTAATTTTTGTCATAAACAATATATTTATTTCTATTTTAAAATATAATGTCAAATTAAATATTTAAATATATTTAAATAATATTATATAATATATTAAAAAAAATTATTTTATCCATTTATCTATTTTTATTTTTATTTTTATTTTGACTTTATCGATAAACAAATATTTAAATATTTTATTTTTATTTCTACCATAATTTTTTTTATTTAATTAACTTTTAAGATATATATAAATTAATATTATAAAAAAATTAAATATGTTAATAAAATAAAAAATAAAAATAACTATTTATTATTTTAAAAAATAAAAAAAAAATTATTTTAAAAATAAAAATTTTAAATTAATAATTTTAAAAAAAATTTTAAATCTATTAAAATATTTAACATTTATATTAATTTATTGATTTTTGGTTGTATAAATTTAAATGAGCCACAATATTAAAAAAATAATTAAAAATGTATCACATGAAAATATCAGAAGTGTCTTACACATGTTCACCGAGTACAACAATGCTATGATTGAGGATGACGATAAATTTACGTTTATTAAATAGTTGCAAGAAGTATTGTTCTTATAATAATGTTATCCTTTGACTTGGTGGGATTGAGATAAGAATGCTTCTAATTCGGTTTGATTTTGTTGCAGCATTTTTCATCTCCTCTTTCAATATTTATTTTTAGATTTACTTTTTGGAATTTACTTGAAGTATATTTTTATATTTTTAAAATTTAAATTTAAAAACATTATTTTATATTTGTATAAATATATTTTTAAATCATAAAATTATATTTTTATATTTTAAAAATTTATTTTTTAAAAACATATTTTTATAATTTTAAAATTTAAATTTTATAAATATTATTTTATATTTGTGTAAAAGATAATTTTAAAAATAAACCTAAGAAAAAAAAAAACAGAAGAGAATGCGAATAAAAAAAAAAGTGTAAAAAGTAAATGCCTTGATAGAATTTGCAGCAGAAACTTCCTACGATTTGCTCTTTTGAAAATCCAATTGTATTTATGAGTTGGAGTATTTTTTTCATTCTTCGTGATATAAAATTATTTTTCTTAACAAAAAAACAAAAAAATACTTGCAAAAAGTATTTGAAAGCGTAAATACTCAATTTGGCAGAGTTGGATTTGAACGTAGATATAAGTGAATATTTTATAAATATTATGAAATTACATATATATGATTTTGACTTTTTTTTTTTGAGTGAGTAAAAAATATAAAATGAAGAAATAAAGATGCAGTTATTTGTTGTTAAATTTGATATTCAAATATTTTATAAAATATTTTGTATTATAATTAATTAAAACTTTAAAATTTCACTTTTTAACTAAACAAACTTTAAAATTGATTTGTGTCAGACATGTTATTTAGTCTTAACTGAAAACTTAGACCAATGGACAGGTCGTGCAGCCGTGCTAGAATGTCTAGACAGGTAGGTAGGATCTTTTCTCCCTCATATCTTTATGCTTTAATGAAGTTTTTTTTTTCTTATTTTATACTTTTTAGTTTTGAAAATTTTTAATATACAATTTACTTCCTGAATTTGTTTAATTTAATACTTACATTTTAAACTTTTAACGACTATTTAATTTCTTAAAAAATTTAATTTATATATTTTAAATATATTAATTTATTCATACTTTATTAAAATATCAATATATAATTAAATTATATACATTAAAATTTTTAAAAATTTAAAATATATAAGATTGAAACATTTAAGAACTAAATTATATATTTATTCGAACAATATCATCATTTAATAAAAAAATTAATCATAAAAATAAAAACCAATAAATAAATTTTTAAATCATAAAAAATAATAATAACTGAAAAAGATTGGATATAAATTTAACAACTATAAGGTCATAATATGTTGTATTTTAAGTTGGAATACCTTGTACTAGTTTCTAATATAATTTTTTTGGTCTATAAAAGGAAAAAATTTGAGAACTTACACTTAAAAAAAATTATGGTGAAAATGAAGTTATTATTTATGCAAATATAAAAAAAAATACAGATACCTTTTAAAAACGCAGGTGTGGAAATAAATAGCATAATATTTACCATATCCTGCCTATTATGAATCAGTGTAACACAGAAATTGTGTTTATGAATATATTTTAAAAGTTAAAAGTTAAAATTATTATCTGAAAATTTGTTATAACATTTTTAGATATATTTTATAAAGTAAATTTTTAGTAGTTATTAACATGTTCTGTAATAACAATTTTTTGAAATGTTAGTATTCAAAATTTTCAACTTTTAATTAAAATATTTTTATTTTTATGTTTAATATATTTCTCTAGTATATTTTTATAAATCTAATATCTTTTCATTCTTTATTATTATTAACTTTGATTTATTTATATTTTATATTGTCATCGAATATTAAACTGTAAATTATTATTTTAACATACCCTATTTATTTTAGTTATTGTGTTTGTTAATTTTTTAAAATAAAATATTAATTTTTATATAAAAATAAATTATAATTTTTAAAATTTTTATTTAATTTAATATGAAAAATAAAAATAAAAAATTTATTTTTAAAAAATAATTTATATAATTTAATACAATTTTTATTTAAAAATACATCATAATTATCAAATTTTAGTTAAATTCTTAATTATATTTTTTTATCATTTTATACTTATTTATTAGTTTAAGAGCTATTTTAATTTTTTAGTTTTTTAAATTTTTAATTTTTTAACTACTTTTTAACTTTGAATATTAACTTTTTAAAACAAATTTATGATAAATATTATCACATGAGATATATATTTATGCATGATTCTTCTATATGACAATATTTAAATATTATTTTGATAAAATATTTACGATTATTATTTGACCCATTGGTTAGGGTTTTTATTAAAATATCCATCCGTGCACTTTGTTAGAAGTTATTATGATTTTTTTTAAACATAGATCTTATATTTCGTTTTTTATTCTTTTATTTTATTTTTTAATAATCAAATGAGAAGAATTAATAACTATTTCGTTTTTTGTTTACTCTGACTTTTTACATTAATTTTTCTATTCATTTGATTGTGAGGGAAATAATGATATATTACTATACCAATGTATATTTGATAAATTTGAAAACTTATGCGAAAGTCAATTCATTAAATTATAGGGCAACACTTTTATGAAAGAGTATCCTCCAACAACCGCCAAACCTGCAGTCACAAATTACATGTTATGTAGAGGTGGGACAATAAAAGAATATATAAAAGAAATGAAAAAAAAATAGTTATTCAAATAAAAAGAAGAAAAAAATAAGATTTAGTTTTACTTTTAATTGAAAAATTAAATAAAATATATTTATATAACGTGACTTCTATATTGTTATGATATAATAAAATATAAGTATTTATTATATGTACTTTACAACAAGTTAAACAAAATATAAGTATTTATTACTTATATATTCAGGGCAACTCGGTCATCCACAAACCTACAAATATACAAAAATAGAAGCTTTTATCAAAATTAAAGAACTTTGTTTTACTATTAATAAAACATTTTATAAACAATTCCTTCTCATATTTTGTTTTCAACATAATATTGTCAACTAATGAAATAAAGTCATAATATCGTTTTTTTTATGAATTATCATTATTTTACTAGGTCTCAATTAATTCGACTAATGAACTGATGCATAAAGTTATATTAGTTTTCTTAATAAATAAATATCCTATTTTTAGCCACCAACTATTGATAAAGCAAAAAAACACGCAAAGTTTAAGATAAAGTCTTTTTAATTAGTAAAAATATCTTTTTGAAATTGTTATAATTTTATATAAATTTACTTTTAACTTTGTTAAATGTTAAGTTTATGATAAGAAAGGAAGTCATAACCAACGTTTGACCTAATTTTTTAAATGTTAAAATCTAGTTTAATGTTAAGATTAGAAATATGAGAATTAAATGAGAAGATAACTAGCTTAGTCTTACGTGTTTTACTTTAGAAGAAAAATTCTTCAACCACACTATACATACAAACAGTAATTATATCAAGTCATAGTTTTTTTTAATACATACAAACAGTGATTATGTCAAGTTATAGTTTTTTTAATATTGAAAATCGTTGAATCATATATGTAAATAAATATATGATATCTTGTTGTATGTAGAATTTTTTTTTTTTAATTTTTTTCAAAACTTTAATATAATACTATATTTTATTTCTTTATTAAATATTTGATTTTAAATTATAGATTTGTTTTTATTATTAAATAAATTTTTTTTAAGAATTATTTTTAATTTTTTAAGTTAAAGAACTTTTCTTGTATTAAATATTTATTTTTATTTTTATTTTTAAAATATTATTTATTAATTTTATTATAATTTAAATTAAATGTTGAAATGGTATATCAAAATAAAGAAACTTTTTATTAAAATAAAATAAAATAAAATATTTATTTAAATTTAATTTAAATTTTAAATTTTAACATACCAAATAAAAAATATTATGTATTTTAATTTTAGCAAGTTGTGTCATAACTCCATCCTAAATTTGAAAAGTATTATTTTTAATTTAATATTTATATTTAACAGAAAAAAAATATTATTTATTACTAATAAAGAAGTGAAATCAATTATTATTACTATAAAAAATAGCACATATGGTACATTCAAGCAACAAGCAGTGCTACACAAATACAATGGGAAACTGGTTGACATAATAAAAAGATGGATTAATTTGGTTTTGACAGTGTTGGTGGGGTGTTCACGGGGAATGCTTTTTACATTCTAGATAGGTTTAATAAATTAATTATATGGATATCAACAAACACCAAAAGAAAAAAATTAACAAAGGAGTTGAAAAAATATATAATATTCACTTTGTCTATTTTTTTTAAGTATAAAAATAATAATATTCAAATTTAAAATTTTCATATAAAATAATTTAAATTTCAATCTTTCTTAAATAGACTAATTCCAATAACTTTAACTACATTAATTTTAAAACACACTCAATGCCTTTCTGCCAAAAAATTAAAAAGGTAAAAAGAAAGGGAAAAATACACCGACAGTCCAGCACGCTGGCGTTTAGAAATTAGAAATACCAAAACTCAAAGGCATAGCCCTAGCAAGAGACACAAAATAGGAAAAGAGAATATGCTAAAAAAAAAAGATAATTTGATTTATATATTATACTTGAGTTAATTTTATAAATTCCCTTTGATTTTTGCTTCTTGTATAATAACTAACATTACTGCGAACAAATATATTTTATTTATTGTTTAGTTTATTATTTATACAAAGCTTGTACTCCACGACAGCTTTAGAAAAGAAAAAATTGTACTTTACGAACAAATATATGTCATGTGGCAAAGGTAAACAGTAATGTGCCAACAAACGGTTCCACATCAAAAACAAAATTCTAACAAACCACATTTTTTGTTATATATGATAATTGGTGATTTCCCTATTGAACTATGCACAAAGGGATATAGTCATCACCTTAATTAATTCATAGATGCTTCAATTCAAGATTGAGTTAATTAGAAGGTAGTTATTAGTTAAATAATTCAAGAGGATGCATTAGTGTGGGGCTTATAAAGGAGTCTTGACAGTTTCAGATTTGGCAACAACCACCTTTGGATGTTAATTATTATATTAGCAAATAATTTTTCCGATAGAAAATATTAATATAATATATTATTTAATGATATTAATTTTTAAAAATTATATTAACAATTTACTTCATGTTAGACAAAGATTGTATTAATAAAAATATTTTATTATTTTTATTTTATTAGTAAATACTAATTTTTTTTAGTGAAACCATGTTACAATTTTTGTTTGTATTGTAATATCTATAATATCTAAGCACATGATAATTGAAACGCAATAGAGATCAATTACCCCAATTAAAAGAAATCCATATTAACTATGGAAATGATGCTTGTGAGATGTTTGAGAATACCGTTTTTAAGAATTTATTTGTTTCTAGATATTGCAGCTCTAATCCCTGACCTCCAAATTTAACAGTTTTTTTTTTTAGAAATGTTTTTAGATAAATTGGACAGTAAATAAATAAAATAAGGTGTTTAAGAATTTCTAAGATCATCAAAATTGTTGAAGAACCAATAATACTATGGTTAAATGGAAATGGATCTTCTACAGTGTAAAACTGAACTACACTATATGAATGATGTAATGGCACTCAATTTTTTATTAATAGTTGTAAAATATAATTTAAAAGAAATGAAAGATGAGATTATACACTGCACCTGTGCAGTTTCTCTTGAATTGTAGAGGATCTTAATCCTGGCTAAATCATTTTTACAAGTTCAGCTCCGAAAAATAAGTGTATATAAACATCAATCAAAGTAAATTTTCTAAATTAAAGTTATTAACTGGATTTTATTAAAGCAATTCAATGCAGCCGTTTAATAGTTAGTCGTTGAATACATTCAATTCAATTCAATTGTTTTCCAACAATTTTGTGCACGTGAACTTATATTCAAATTTAAGTAAAATTCAAAATGTCATACATCACAAGTTATTAGAATCAATTTATCGTAATTAACAATTAATGACAATAATAATAGAAACAATCCGTTCACACCCACAATATTAAATATAATTTAAAAATTATATTTTAAATATATTAGCCTGTGAAATACCTTTTACAACAAAACCTAACCATAAAAAATTAAGATAAAACTTAAATACACTAATATTATACATGTTTTATATTATTATTCAATTACAATTAAAATTTATTTTATTTTATAATTGACATAATAAAAAGTAATATTGAAACTTAACATTTGCTTATTAAAAATAAACTTGAATCTTAATTAAAAATATCAATTTTATTTTAAAAATTAATTTGATTAAATACCAATAGAAGTTTTATCCTAATGTTATAATTTCATTTTACTGTTACAAGTAATAATAAATACATAATTTATATAGTAAAAACAACAGCATCAAAATCAAGAGAAAATTTTGGTAATGTCTAAGATTTAGGTGCAACAATATAGCTAATGTTATAGTCAATTGTGCCTAACTGCCAATTAAATTTTCTAACTAGCAATTCTAATCTAACATTCACATCAATTGAAACATATCTTAATTGCACCCACATTTTATGACCTTAACTGCCTATAGCATACGTCATTTTAAGTTCAACACGTGTGGAGGGTATATTAGTCATTAAAAAACTTCAGATTCTCAAAACTGGACACAAATAGTCTACAAAATTAGCTTAGGTGGACTATTACCTGATTATAGACCAAAAAAGAAAAGACTACTACCTGATGTAGACCTAAATACCACCACGGCGCCAAACATGCAACCACAAAATATAATAAAAAATTAAAATATTATTGTAAATTTAAAATAAATAAGTTAAATGGAAATATATAGCATGGTAAAAAATTATAAAATGTTCAAGTAGAAATAATGTAAAAATACACAAATATCAAAACTCAGAAAACCATAAGTTATACCGACGATAATTGTCTGGTACAGTTTCATCCACACGTGCCACGATTAATTATACGAATCATTATTATTCATTATTAATTTCGTTATTTGAATATAAAAATTTAATATTATACGTGATATAATATATGATTAGAAAAATTTAATGTATAATCACAGAACTTTTTCCTTTACTAGTACTACTAGAGTTAAGTTATCAAAGTGAAATAATATGACTGACCTAACAGGCCTAATTCCTTCTAATTCAAATAAATTATAAGTTTCCTCTATTTTACTCACTGATAATTATTAATATTACTAACTGATAAGATAAGATAATGTTCCTTTTTTAAAACAAAGGAAAAATGATAGATGTCAAAGCACAATTCTAATATATGCTGTTTATTTAAAAGCATAAAGTGTTTTTCACATTGAAGTACGAAACTACTATTAGAGCTTTTTTTTTTTTGGATATTCCCGAATTGATAGGTCTATATCATATTGCCTTTAATTTAAATTTAAAAAACAAATGTTTAGTTTTTCTTAAAGAAAGTTCAATGATTTAAACGATTGTTTTAAAAAAATTAAACCAATCACACACTTAAACAAGGTATGATCAAAGTGATTTTTTTAATAAAACGTTTTATGTACATAAATACGATAAAAACTTGTATTATAATTAATATGTTTAAAAACATATTTAGATGGAATTATTTTTAAAGATGACAAACTAATCATAGAAAAAGTCATTGATGTTACTATTCAATGTGTTTAGTAATTTTGATTATAATCTTGACAAAGGATATATGTTTACATATAAGAAACAAAATTTTAAAAATTATGATTAAAAGTTAAACAAATTATTTTTTATTAATTTTATATTTTCTTATTTTATTTCAATTAATTAATTGATAATTTTATATCTTATCTATATAATTTATTACAAAAATAAAATATTTTAAATTTTATTTTTTAATTATATATCTAAATACAAATTTATTTTATATAATTAATTATTGTAATAATAGTTAATTACACTTTTGATCAATATTAAAAAATATATAAAAATAATCCGATTTAAACACATACGAACAATATGTTTGGTTGAAGAAAACAAAGAAAGAGAAAAAATTAAGGAAGAAAAAACAATCTGTGTTTAAATGAGAAAAAATGATAAAAGAGGAGGGTGGATCTCATTGGATAAAAGATTTCTTCTATCATTTTATAGTGGCAAAGTTATTGTATGATTTAAGATTATCACCTTTTTATAATTTTGATCAATTTCTATAAAATATATCATCAAATTTTATTAATTTTTTCTTATATGTATCACGCAAAAAATAGTTAGAATAATAGGTAATGATTGTAACCGTGCACTATATTTTTTTCAAAGTGGAAGGAATAGGGAGAACGGGAGATTGGGTTATTCTCTTGTTTTAATAATTTTTAATATTTAATAATATTTTATATAATATAAACATATAAAAAATTAAAGATAAATTTTTATTTTAAAATATTATAATAAAAATTAAATCTTTTATTAGATTAACTATTATATACAAAAAAAATTTAAATAAATTATTTAATTATTTATATTTTTTGTTAATCTAAATAAAAAAGATAATTTTGTTGGGTCTTTTTATCTTCCATTGGTGTTGATTCAAATGACATATTGTTAATGATGGTTGTTCCCAATTATTCCTCCTTTATTACTTTGTGTCTTTTATTTTTTTTGAAACGTAAGGAAGAGATCCGTTTAGGAGTACGTAGTGTGATATGAATTGAGAAATTGTTACTTGAACGTTAACCAATAGCGTTTGACTGGTTAGGCAGAGAGATTTGAAGCCGAAAATGTGGAGAGTTTTTGGGAATTGAAAATTGAGTTTAAGAAACTGTTTCTCAACAAACAACTGCCCTTTCTCTCTCTCTATCTCTATATCTATATATGAAGATGGTGTTGTGAGTTTTAACTGTTTCTTAACGCCACTCCCAAACTAATTAACTTCCACCTCTCTCTCTCTCTCTCTCTCTCTCTCTCTCTCTCCTTAAATCGTTCTCTTCTTTCTCTGTCTAAACTTATGGAATCTCCTCCCTCCGATGCGGCGGAGCCAACGCCGGTCGCCGTGAGCCGAGCTTTGGAGCTGCTCCACCTAGACGACCCCGTTTTCATGCTCCAAGCCGCTCGGGACATTCGCCGACTCACCAAAACCTCCCACCGCTGCCGCCGACAGCTCCGTCAAGCCGTCGCGCCACTCGTTTCCATGCTCCGAGTCGACTCGCCCGAGTTCCATGAATCCGCTCTCCTCGCTTTGCTTAACCTCGCCGTCCAAGATGAAAGGTACGCTGCTCTGTTTGGCTTAACAATTACTAGTCTTCACTCTTTTCTCAAATTTGGCTTTCCAAAAAAAAATTGTTAAATAATAATTGTAATCAATATTTTATTTGATGAAGGTTAATTGTAATTTTTGTATTGTTTGAGTTAATTGTAGCGGGTCATTTTTGGGATCAGAGATATTCCTCCGTCTTGATGCGAATAATTTTAGTTTCGTTCTCGTAATTCTTCGTTCGATGTGTATGTCATGAGACTGATGGAATGCATAGAAAATGGAAATCATCAAGTTGGGAATTAGATATAAATATGCAATAAATAATTCCAATTTGATAAACCTGTTTGTATAAAAATATATTTACACATGCCACAACACTAGTCTTACTCTTTTTCTTTTCTTTATTTTTTTAATTTCTATTTACATCCGATTCACTTGTGGAAAATACATGAATTTTTATGTTGTTATGCTCATTTCATTCAGGAAAAAGAAGAAAAACATTTTTTTCATGGCTTAGAATTAGAATGCGAAAGTAGGTTGGTTGAATTGAAGAAAAATTCTTAAGTAGAAAAGAGAAAAAAAACGAGTCGATAAATTAGGTGCCTATTGTATTATATAAAAAAGGGAAAGATAGGGACCCTGAACGTGATGAAACCATGTTTATCTAGCAATACAAACAGCCCTTTTAAGTATTTGCTGGTCTTATTTTTCAATTTTAATGATTTTGGATTTTTTTTTCTTGTGAATACTGTGTCACATGTACTAAGATATGGATTTATCGTTGTTTCTTATAGATTGGATGCATGCATATGCTGTTTAACAAGAAATAATTCGATGCTTTAACAGTAGAATCTTATCCAATTAAAGGGTGGTTTTTATTTGGTTCATATGGTGCACTTTACCTTTTTAACTTTTTCGCCCTGTCTTCTTTGTATGAACTTAACTTGATATCAATTGTTTGCGAGGACCTAATTTCACCGTGGTTATACAAAATGGAATTGCTTTAGTTCCTTCATTTTGCTGCCGCTACTGCTGCCTTTTATTTAGTACCAAAATACTGTTAGATAGAAGCTAGCTGCTGCAAAATGTTTGTGCTGGTTATAAATCTGTACAGATCAAATAGTAAACAGAATTCCAACAAAATAATAAATGATTCGGGTGGGGTTTAATTTATTTTTCACTTTAGTTATATTGCTATAATATTTTTTTAAAATATCAGGAACAAAATAATGAAAATAAACTTTATTTTATAAATTGTTAAAAAAATAATGTAAAAAAAATTCTTTTATAACTATAAACTTAAAATAAAAGTCATATTTGCACTACACGGTACAAATACCAACAATTCATATGATAGAGAAATATAAAATATGATAGAGAATGATAAAAAGAAAATATATATATATAAATTTATACTACAAACAACATATCTTTTAATTATATGAGTAAACTGTGGGCTCTTGTTTTAATATTTAATTTTGGAGTCTCTTCATTCAATGCTGTGTTCAACCACGGAATGGTCTTTTTTCAATATTTCGTACTATTCTCATAAAGGCTATGCTTGTGCTAGTAGGTGGAATGGAAAGAAAAATAATGTGATATAAAATAAATTGTTTTAATAATACTAATTGTTTTTGGATGAAATCATTTTCAGGCTGTTAGAGTGGCAAACAACATTTCATGGCGGAGTGTAAATCATTTAAACTCCACCTTTTTGTTTTTTGCATCTTTTGTTATACCAATAAGTTTGAAATGATTTTCAATTTGAAATTTCCATCTCTCTGTTTCCGTGTAGTCAAATAAGCATAAAAAAAATTCCTGATTACTTTTTATACTAAATGCTTTTGAGAAGGCCACACTTTTTTAAGTGTTTTATTCGGAATTTTCCCTTCCTTCTTTATCTTTTTCGGGTCCTTGTGGAAGGTAGGGTTTTTGAGGGTTAATATTTATCTAATAACAAATAGCTTGTCGGCATCATAAATAAGCCATAATCATGGAAAATGTCTGTCATATCAACCTTAGCAAGCAATAAAATTATAATAGGCTCAAGTCATCATCATAAGAGTGTAAATCAGGGGAACTAATGTTGATATGGCTTAAATATGTGGTCTTGGTATTGTTTCCCCTTTGTAACATGACATTAGAGTCTTGCATATGAGGCATGCTTGAGTATGTTCTATCGTGTGATTGAATTTTGAAGATAATCAGAAAGTGCCATAGATTAGAGACTGTAGTCTAATTGAAAAAAAAATCTGGTTATGATTGCTTGTCCTGGTCTTTCTAACGGTTAAACATGCACCAATATTGGTTTGTCTGTCATATTTTGTATCATCTGTTCTCTTTATTACAAGCACTATATAGCCTTCCCTTTCTTTCTCTTCGGATCAGATGGTTCAGATTCAATGTGTAATTTCTGCTATGTGATTTGTATGCATTATACAAAATTCAGTTATATTCATTGCTTGACCTGGTCTTATCAATCAGGAACAAAATTAACATTGTGGAAGCCGGTGCTTTAGAGCCAATAGTTAGTTTCCTCAAGTCACAAAATCTAAATCTGCAGGAGTATGCAACTGCATCGTTGCTCACCCTATCTGCCTCTCCAACTAACAAGCCAATTATTAGTGCTTGTGGCACCATTCCTCTTCTTGTGAACATCCTTAGAGATGGAAGCCCTCAAGCCAAAGCTGATGCCGTGATGGCTCTCTCCAATTTATCAACACAACTTGATAACCTCAGCATCATTCTCGAAACAAATGCAATCCCCTGTATAGTTGATATTCTCAAAAGCTGTAAAAAGTTCTCAAAAACAGCTGAAAAATGTGCTGCTTTGATAGAGTCCTTGGTGGGTTATGATGAGGGAAGAACAGCCTTAACGTCTGAAGAAGGTGGGGTTCTTGCAGTTGTGGAAGTTCTTGAAAATGGCACTCCTCAAAGCAGGGAACATGCTGTTGGAGCATTGTTGACAATGTGCCAAAGTGATAGGTGCAAATACAGGGAACCAATTCTTAGAGAAGGTGTTATTCCAGGACTTCTTGAGCTTACAGTTCAAGGCACCCCCAAGTCTCAGCCAAAAGCACGTACCCTATTGCAGTTACTAAGAGAGTCTCCATATTCAAGACCTGAAATTGAACCTGACACACTTGAGAACATAGTGTGTGACATCATATCCCAGATTGATGGGGATGATCAATCTGGTAAAGCAAAGAAGATGTTAGCTGAGATGGTACAAGTCAGCATGGAGCAGAGTTTGAGACATTTACAACAAAGGGCTCTTGTATGCACCCCAAGTGATATGCCTATTACAAGTTGTCCCTCTCAAGTTTCTTCAAAATAATAGTTGGCCATCTTCTACATTGTATCCTTTTCCTTTTTCTCTTTTATCTCCTATCTCCTTTTCTTTTCAGTTGGAACTAGCGAGATTAATTTTCCATACTGAAAAAGACAGAAAATTAAAAAGGAAAATAACACAAAAAAGAAAATGCCAGTCCAGGCCATCATGGAGGTACCGAGTGACTGGTAATTGTCAAATAAAGCTAAGTTGTAACAGGATAAGAGCATGATGTTGTAGTTGGTTTGTGAAAATTACAAAAAATAAAAATACTGCTGTATAAAATGATGTACAAATTACAAAGTAGCAGAGGATCTTAGTACAATTATTCTTCCCCTCCACCGAAAGGAAGGTATCTTTTGTGTTGCTTTCAGTGCAAAATATTTCTATTTGGGTGAGACAGAATACAATGTAATTCGTGGCAAATTTGATGGTGATGTTGATGACTTGATGTGGTGGGGTTCTACTTTGACTAGTCAAGAGAATCATTTTAGGATAAGAATCGAATTTGATATATTTTTTATTTTAAATATTTTTATATTTTACTTAAATTTAATAAAAAATAATTGTTTCAAAAGGAATTTATTTATTTGGGTTTTAAAACTAATCCAATATGATATATTTTTAATTTTAAATATTTTTATATTTTACTTAAATTTAATAAAAATAATTGTTTCAAAAGGAATTTATTTATTTATTTTCAAAAGATTAAATGATTTTTTAGGTATATAAGTAACAATCTGTGTAACATAAAGATATAATCTGTTATGAGAAATTATTGAGTAAACTTTGTTTAAGCAAGTTGTTTATACTAAATTAATCAATAATTTATATATTATCTCATATAAAATATACATATATTCATGTGCCAGGCAATTTATATACCTTTTTTGTTAAAAAAAATAAAAGGAGAGGATAATGTCTGCACATTTAACGTTTAAAAGGATGACATGTCAACCATTAATTCGTTTATTTACGCGTAAATAAGACATACCCAAATCTCTTCACATTTGGTAGTAATAATATTAACATTTGATAACGAAAAGATAGCATGAACAAAATGTAATTTAAAATTTAAATATCTAATTTATAAATAAATTTAAATTAGGAGGGCTGGTTCGTGGCAGGAAGATCTCCTGATACGAATGAATACAAACTAGTTGGATGTTTTATCAGTTATCGTTATACAATAAAATTAGAAAATGTAAAAGAAATCGTGATTGAATAAAATCAGGTAGCGCTGTGAATATAACCGTTCTTGTCAATTTGTTTCATCAAGTATATTGTGTTAAAGCCTATAGAAAAAGTGTATTATGTTAAAACAAATGGATTTTTATTTTTTTTAAAGAGAAAGGTGGATTTATATCCGTGCATTATTTGAATACAAGGCTAACTAATCTTATTCATAATAATGGGCTGCAGTTCAATGAAAGAGAAACGATCAATAAATTTGGCAAGACCAGAACCACACAAACTCTGACGCAAATACAAGGGAAAGGAACAGGTTTGAAAAGAAGTGTGTTTATCTCTTTGAAGATAACCAGCGACTTATTGATGGTGATGTGTGAGTTTAATTGGCTAAGCGGTCACAATAATCAGCTATTGGCCTATTGTATGTTTACTTAAACTTGAATCAAATTGAAAATTTGGATGTTTAGTTTGGGGATAATATTTTTCATTTTTACTTTTAATTACAAAAATGTCAAATACCAAGATGTTCGTGATTCTTAGCCGGAGACATACATGGTTATGTGGTGCAATACCACAAATCCTTCAGAACTGAATTTGTGATAATAAACTTTTGCATTCTAATTTCATACAAGCTTTCATAGCCCTTCCTTTTCTTTCCGGCTACTGACTGATTCCTCCAAGAAACAAATGGTTGAGTTGATAATGAATTCCAAACTTTCAAAACTTCAAAAACTCATAGCATGCTTACCAATTAAGCATATATTGAAACCTCCCAATGAAACTTCTTTCTCCCGAGATATTATAATTTGTTTCCTTAGCTG
The DNA here is from genome assembly GCA_037954105.1 of Canavalia gladiata. NCBI lineage: Eukaryota > Viridiplantae > Streptophyta > Magnoliopsida > Fabales > Fabaceae > Canavalia > Canavalia gladiata. The sequence goes on from CM075664.1 coordinate 42,740,964, forward strand.
CTTGTCAATGAGAAACCACGTAGACTGCACACCGATATCTCTATTGCTATCCAATTTCAGTAAGTACAGTACTCTAACACATTATTCCACTAATTTCTATGATTGATTTCAAGGTTTTGTTGTGGTTCTTCGGAACCAATCATGGCCTAAAATTGTTTTCAATTCCCACTCCTTTTTAGTAATTACACATCTTAAATTGATTTCGATTAATATTATCCAAACAATATTCATCATATCAATTGTTCAAATATAAATCATATTATTATAAACTCATTTCTTAACGAAATCAAGTTGATTTACAATTAAATTTACAAACTTTAATCTAAAAATGTCTGGTGTGTGAGGTATAAAAAAGTTATATTTATATATTAAAAAATTGTCATTTTAATGGGCTGTTTATTTAATTAAAAAATGGTTCATTATATATATATATATATATATATTTGAGAATTTTACTAGCTTGTGTTTGGATGAAATGTTTTAAAATTTTAAAAAATTTGAAACATTTAAAAATTAAATTTTTTAATTTGAATATTTTTTATTTTAAAAATATTTTATTTAAATAAAAAAATTTAAATTATTTATATTTTAAAAAAATTATTTTTAAATAATCATATATTTTTAAATTTTTTTCTATTTTTTAAAAAATATAAATATATAAATTTTTTATTAAAATGTTGTAGAACATATTCAAAATAACGTAATATAGAATAAAAATCTTCGTATTCAAACACAACGCTAATTATTGCATATTGGATAACTTTAAGTGTTATCATCAATTTTTAGCAAAGAAGAGTGAATTGTAAAAAGTATTGAGATTGGATGCAAGACTATATTCATAGCCGTGCACATGAGGAAAGTGCACACCTTGAACGACGAAACAAACACTGTCAAGTAGAATTTTACACATCTCGACATCAGAATTTAGTTTAGGGTTTTATATATAAATTTGATACGGATGAGAGGATCTTTTATCCAAGTCTGGCTGTGTTTCTTTGTAAAGAGAGTTTTTAGAATCAAACATCTGCACATCATTTAGATTCATATATATTTTAAAATTTTAATTAATGTTGGTAGTAGATTATATAATTAATTACATAATTAAATTAATTATAATTTAAAAATAATTATAATATTTTTTAATTGATTACTACTCTATTAATATACGGTAGTTGATTATAAAAAATGTATAATTTATTATAAAATATGTTATGATTATTCCTGTATAAAATAATGATTAATTTAGTTATATAATTAGTTAGGTGATAAATATCTATATTAATTAGTGTACATATAAGTATAATTAATTAATATTTTAAATTTTAATATATATATATATATATATATATATATATATATATATGAATGTAATTGGAGTGCATGTTTGATAATTATTTTCTTTGGGCATGTTGGAATATGAAACGGGGGATTTTCTTTACACAAAATACTCGTACCCTTTGATATTCTCTCTACACTACACCTATTACTGCCAGTCAGTGCCTCCGCGGAGGTTCAAAGTGCCTTCTTGCAGAAGTTCTTCTACTTCAATTTTTTGTCGTTTGTATAGGATCATCATAAAAAAATAAGGAAATTGGATAATATCTTAATAATTGTATAGGTAAAATCAAATGATTTAAATTAATCTATATTGAATTTTTGTCTGCCATATTACAATTTTTTACTATTCTTTTTTTAGTTGTTTTTTATTTTATTGTTATTATTTTATTTTATTTTATTTACTCAAACCACTCTCTATCTTTACTATTATTTTTTTAGTTGTTTTTTCATTTTCATTTCTTATTTTTCTTAAATGCTTTGTACTCAAACAACAATCTCTTTTATCGTCTGCGTAGTCAAGATTTTGATTAAACTTAGTTGTTTGCTATAGATGTGGAAAGATATGAAATGAAAATATACCAAATTTTATATCAACAATTTAACATAATTTTCGTCAAATATCCAACTTAATTTTTACTTTTTAATTTATTACTATCTTCTTTTTTTGAAAATCACCTACTATCGTATAACAAGATAGGATCACATCTCATTTGTCACTATTTGTAATAGAATTACTTGTTTAATAAAAAAATATTTACACCAATCTTATTCAAAGGAATGCATTAATCAATGACTAACATGGTTATATATAAAAGACAAGTGATCAAATGAATTAGATAAAACAAAAATAGTATAAAATTCTAAGAAAAACCACAAAGAATTAAATAAAATTTAAAAGATGTGATTGTATTTATCTTTCTCAAGATAAGTAGCAACCCTAATATGATAATTTATTGGATGCGTGTTTAAATTTGCTTTACGATCACAATTAACCAAGAAAAAATTTGTTGGCAATTATTTTTTCAAAAATAGAAAAAAAAATATTCCTGTTATAAATTAGACTTTAACTTGAGCAAGGCCAGCAAAGACACATAAAATAAAAAGGTAAGTTTATGATTTTGACCAAAAAGCATGCAATGATACATGATAGAATGATACAAGGCCACAAAAACAATAGAAATTTATGTGTGATGATGAAAATTTTACATTCTAATTTGGCACAAGCTTTAGTAGTCTTTCCTCCTCCTACGGCTTCTTACTCTTCCACATGCTTCCAAAAAACAAATGATTGAGTCCATCTTGAATATCAAAGATCCCAAACTTAATGTACTCATAAGCATGCCCACCAAGAACATCATGGAACCTCCCAATAAAGTTTCCATACGCTGGCAACAAGATGTTTTCCAGGGACATTATTATCTGTTCCCTTAATTGCTTATCAGAGAGAAACCATTTAGACTGAATACTACACATTTCCTTAAATTGCCTGTTGAACAAATTGAGTTTGTCTTTCATTGAATCCGCTGCAACATTAGACACCACCAACTCATTGCTGTCCAGCTTCAACAAGTCCAAAACCAAATCCCATGAATTTCTTCTATATAATTCAAGATTTTGTTGGACTCTATCTCTAGTTTTTCGAAACCAACCATCACTGGAAATGGTTTCTTGTTCTTGCTCCTTTTCCATATCCTCTATGTACCTCCTATTATTCATCATGTAAAAATAGCGCAAAGAAAGGCTAATGTAGTTTTTGGACTGTGCCGCCAATCTCCTCTCTAACAATTCCATTACCGACTCCATCTGTTCTGAAAATGAAAAGCATGTTCTCCTTCCTTTAACAACCTGCCAATTTTTAAATTTGAGAAAATGTGAAATCAATAATAATAATAATATGTTATTTTAATAGTCTTAATGTAACCTTGGGGTATTCTTGTAAGATATGCTCCAGGATCCGTCGTGACCGGTAAGAAGAAACAAGGTAGCCTCTAACAAAGCCAGTCACTGGATGAAGTCCGCCATTGGAAGGAGGAGGTACCCTTAATTTTGGGGCACCGAAAATCACACTTCCCAGTTTCATGAAAATGTCCCTGCTTGCTTCTCCCAATCTGTTCTTCGTTTCAATCGCTTCATTCACCAACGACACTGGAAACAGCGATTCAAATTCCGGAATTAGGTCACGCAATGTCTCGAACATGTCGAGGATTTGCCATAAACGCCACTTTGAAGTGCCGCCACTCGCAACCTTATCCGCAAAATTCAAAAGCTGAATTGCGGTTCCTCCGCAAATCTCTGCGAAGCAATTATCGGAAGCAGAGAAGACACGGTAGCATAGTTGGCGCTCACAGGGAAACAGTATCCTTATGGCAATTTTGAAAGCTTTCGTCCATCTTCCAATCATGGAATCTTCAACGTGTTTCTCTTCCATGTTGATCTCTTCAAGTCCGAATACTTCACTTATTAGGCACTCCTCCAACCGTTTCCTTCTGCAAGTGATGAACACGTCAGCACACTCCTTCCCAAACCCAAAGTTTGCCATAAACGTCGCCGTTTCACGAAGATCATTGATCGTTTCCGACGGTATCGCTTCCATCACCAAGTTAAGGTCTGACTCTGTCACCGCGAATTCAGAATTATCTTCCAAAAGCTTGTCGGTAAGATTCGAATAAGCCTCCTCTAGTGTTCTCATACACGTCATGAGTCGTTGCATCGTAGTAGAAAGATTGGTACTAGCTAATTGCTGTGAATCAACTTCAATAATTACTGAATGCTTGTCTTGGATTTCGAGGTACTCATCATGTGTTGTGGCGTTTAACGAGATACGGAGAATGACAAGAGCATAACTGAAACATGCTCCAATGATAGCTAATAGCAATTTAATCTTCATGAGCTGTACTATTAGACATCCAAGGAAAAAATATAGAAGATCCACTTGGAATTCACACTGAGATTGCCTTGATATTGATAAGCTGAGTGACATGATAGCAAAGGCAGCACATGAAATCAGACTATATGCATCTGGTTTTCCATTAACTACTTTATCAAAGAAAAAGGAATAGACTGAGGTGATGGTTAAAATCAAAAAGGCTGAATGAGCTTTGACCCGAGGTCTCCTTGAGAGTTTACATTCCTTTGCAAATAAAATCATGTAACAGATGAAGAAACTGAAAACACTGTAAAGAAAGATCTTCAAGACATTCCATTCTCCGAATAGGAAGTTGAAGGAGGAACTGAGAGCGTAACAAACTAGTTCAACTACAGTTGAAGCAAAACCTGCAAATCTCCATGCCTCTTGCTGCATCATCCATCTCGGAATTTGGAGGGACAGAGACTTCATGTTCTCTCTCAGGTGAGTATGAATTGTTTTCACAGACTAATCAATATGCATGGACCAGCTCTTTTTGACATAGGATAAGGCTTTTTCTTCAGACGAAATTTCAAGGTAGGGAACCAAAAGCTTGTCCTCCTATAACATGTCATATGGTGGGTCCATGTTTGATAAACTGTCTTTCCTCTCTCTAACATGACCATATCAGGTTATTTAACAACGTAACAATATCTCCATTGCTGCACCTTACAAAATATAATTTTTATATGAACATGTCATTTTATTGTAGTTTAAATAAGTTAAGGAACTATTTACTCCATCCGTGAAAAGTATGAAGGTGATGAATATGGACATGCTCAGTTTCAATATCACGGTACAACTGAACCCCCTTTTTTTTTACAAGTGACAGTAGCTTATATAAGATAAACGTAGCTATATTTCATTGCTGCCCAAGGCTGCAACCGTGTTTTGTTATTATTCCCTAATTCAGCTAGAAAGTAACTTGAGCTACCGCATTGCAGTTGCTCGAAGAGATACAGATTTCATGTTATATTTCTCTTTCATGAGTTTGAGTAAGGTTTGAAAAGTAGTAAACTTGAAAGGTAATTTATATATTAAATTTGAAAATTTTGTTTTTTCCATTATTCTAGATTATTTTTTTTATTAAAGTTGTTTTTTATTGTAATATTCAGGAATCAAAGGAAATTAGACGAAAAGTTACAAGCAAGCCCTAATTTAGAAGAAAGATAGTGATTTCAGGTTTAAACATAGCTTATGTTTGGCAGACCTGGAGCTTGGGGTATGGCCATGCCTAAATGTAGATAGCCAAACTTGATTATGACCCAATCATTACACCTGAATCCTCACACACTCTGCTCAACACCAAAATGACTAACATCTTATAACATTACATAATTTGGCATGCTACTCTGGTTCAAATTCAACATCCAATTTAAAAAAAAAAATAATGAAGATGAGAACTCTTTGCCACAATCCATGACAAGATCTCAATTGTATTTGTTTTTAAACCTTGTTACAATCAAATAGTCACGAACCATATAATTTACCACCTTGAGATATGATTATGTCTAATTTAATAGTTTGTGACTTTGAGTGATATTAATGATTTTGAAAAGATTTAAAGAGATTTATGAAAATTGAAAATCTTAAAAAATTTTGATGGCTTAAATACTATTTTTTTTTCTTTTCCTATATGCAGTAGGCCCTTTTAATTTGGTCAGTGAAAATTTGGTAACTTCAATTGATTGTTCCAATGATTAAGTTATCAAATTTTTACTTATAGAGACCCAATAAAAAAGACGTGTTGCATGTAGAAACAAAATTAATATTTAAGTTTTTTTCTTATTGTATGCTTTTATTTTCTTAGTTTTTATCCGAAAATTCGGACGCTTTAACTGTTGAAGTAACCATTTATCTTATTTTAGGATCAGGTCAACTGAGTGTTAGCAACACGGCATTTTAAATTCTCAAAATGGAGCTTTCCTAGTTTATCTCAACTACCAAAATATTGGCTTTATAACTTTCCTGTATCAGTTTCATTAGGTTACCGAAACAAGTAAACCAAGTTATTGAGTTATTATTATCTTTAAAACTGATCAATATAAAATCCATTTTAAACCTTCCCAGTGAGATAGTATTTATCCCTCTCAAACTGCATGCAACTCTGATACATTAACACCAATGGCCAACAAAGCTGAAGGCATCCAAGAAGAAGAAATGTCAAGAGTGGAAGTGGGTGTTAATCGCTGCCCTTTCAACTTTTCTGGCTTGCCTAGCTGTTGTTCATCAAACTATGTTGTAACCCTGACACAAAAGGTCAGTAAAGTTTTTTCGTCTCTCAAGAATTAACAATCGCACACATAAAGACACAATTTATAGGAGTAAAATAAAATGGGGGATGTATTGTTTTTTCTCACAAGGTGATCGCAGAATTCATTGGCACATATTTTGTGGTATTTGCTGGTTGCGGTTCTGTGGCAGTGAATAAGATCTATGGCTCTGTCACATTTCCTGGCATTTGTATCACATGGGGGCTTATTGTAATGGTCATGGTCTACTCCGTTGGTCATATCTCTGGAGGTCACTTTAATCCTGCGGTCACTATCACTTGGGCCATTTTTCGCCGATTCTCATACAAAGAGGTAATTTTCTTTTGTGGAACATTTTGAACTGCTGCCACTCATCAAAGTCAAATTTCACCTATCTTTTACTGAAGAAAGAACAGGTAAAAACTCAAATTGTAGAGATGCCTTGAATTTAATGGCTCGATCCAAATAGTAACTTGACCCGATATTTTGGAACCCAAAAATGATATGGACTAGACCCGGGTTTTTGTATTTTCTTGCATTCTGGATTAATTTATTGGGTTACAGATTACGGTAAAAATGAAGGAGTTCCGACAGGTTCATTATAACATTCGTCATATTTTGAGACTCTTCCTTTCCTCTAAAAGAAAATAAAAATCTCTTAACTGCCTCTAAATATATGTAGGTCACATTGGGCAAACCACATAATTCTGTGTTCCTTGTTCTCTCTCTCCTTTTCGTCTATGCTGTAACACAAGCTAATAACACTTCATGCTAATTACAGGGGAAAAGGAGTCCGGGTTTTTTTATAGATGTGAGCCTTCACTGTTTAAATTTCTAAATGAAGCTGTAAATTTGAAAAAAACAAACATTGATAGATCTTGATGTAATGGTTTGAATGCTTAGAATTACATGTGAACAGTAATAATTTTTAAGAATTATTTGATAATCCTTGAAATTGGGTCTTATTATGATGGCTTTGCGCATGTAGGTGCCAATATACATTGTTGCTCAGTTGCTGGGGTCGATACTTGCTAGTGGCACATTAGCCCTAATGTTGGACGTCACACCTAAAGCTTATTTTGGAACGGTACCAGTTGGATCTATTGGCCAGTCTTTAGCTGCAGAAATCATCATCACTTTTCTCTTAATGTTTGTCATATCTGCCGTATCTACAGATGACAGAGCGGTTTGCACTCATACACTACCTATATATGTGGCTTTAACAATTTCTCTTGATTTTTTTAATCCAAGATTCTCATAAGCATTTTCGCTTGGCTTGATCAATTGGCAGGTAGGTGACTTTGCAGGAGTTACAGTGGGAATGACTATAATGTTGAATGTCTTTGTTGCAGGGTAATTAGTTATGGGTTGATAGGTTTTGAATATTGGTTTTAGGCATGAGTTACAATGGTCCTTGAGGCTGGTGTTGGTTTCTTATTAAAATTGAAATTGGTTTTGCTTGCTTGCAGGCCCGTATCAGGAGCTTCCATGAACCCTGCAAGAAGTATTGGTCCCGCGCTCATCAAGCATGTTTACAAAGGGTTATGGGTGTATATAGTTGGTCCGATTATTGGAGCCATAGCTGGAGCATTTGTCTATAACTTTCTTAGATCCACGGAAGAGCCACATTCTGAATAAACCGAAGGATCATCCTGAAGAGCCGTGTGTAGAGCTGTACAGCATGATTTTAGGTCGATGAGTTGTTAGAGTAATTTAGACGATATGTGAATTTGTACTTTATCGTTTTCAACACAAAAGGTTTGTTGAACACAAAAGGTGGATGAAAATCCAAGTTCTATTTGGTTTTAGAAAACCTTTTTATTTTTTGTAAAACAGTTATTTTTATTTTTATTTTTCAGTATAAAATTTTGAAAATAAAATAAAAATAAGGTGATATTTTGTAAATAAAAATAAAAAAAAATTTCTGAAAATAAACAGGTCTGTATATTCTCACTTAAAAATATTAAATTAAAATTAAAATTAAATTACATTACAATAATATTGAAATTTAGTTTATAAAAAATAATCTTCAATTTGTTATAATATATGAAGACTTGAAATTTAGATGAATTTAAATTGCAATTAAATTTAAATAATGATATTTAAAAGAAATGAAAATACAAGTAACCATGATAAAATAAATATGTTTAGTAGAAATGCTCAAAAGTTGGTTTCAGGCAGCAAATATGGGTTCAAAATTTAAGAACCATCGAAAACGGAACTTCTAATAATATCATCACTTCCAACCGAAAAATATAACGGCCGATAATATAGGTGGGTTTAATCGATTTTGATGAAGAACTTGTCTTTTCTGGTAAAGAGCTTATGTTATCCAATGAAACTTTTACTTTTCAGTAGAGCTTGTATTATCTGATGGCAAAATTTGAAAATAAAAATGGTTTAAAAAACAAAATGCGTACTCCATTTTTTATGACAAATACCAGAAACACGACAAAGAAGGAAACAAGTAAACTAGAATATTGAATAATCTTCAACAAACAATAAACATGGAGAGCACGGAGATCAGAACACTGAACGTAACATATTGATCCGTTTGGTTTTCCGATAATAAAAATTTTCAAAACCATTTTCACCTGATCTAATCCATATTACCCGAATATCCTTCGGAATCCGATTGCTGGCGGTACAGAAAATTACGTAAAGATTTTTTTTGTCTATTATTTATTAAAGATTTTTTTTTAAGGTCTGATCTGATTTAAAATTTATAAATTTACATTATAAAAAATTAATAAATAAACTTAGAGTTTATATAAATAATTAATTAAAAAAATTTACAAACTTAAAGTTTATAAGATAAAAAGATTATTAAAAAAGTTTAAAATATATATATATTAATATTATGTAAATAAATTATAAAATAAATATTATATAAATATAATATATTAAATAAATATAAATATATAATATATAAATATAAATATATAATATATAAATATAAATATACTCCTGAATAAGTTAAATAAGATTTTTTTATAAGCCTAGACCTAGCTTGTTTATCTAAAAAGATTTTTTAAGAAACTGTCTCTATCTATTAAACGAGTCGAGCCTAACTAAACTTTAAACAAGCCCAACAGTTCGACCTTATTCACTTTTTCATCTTATCGGTGTATTAGAGATTCGTGCTATAATTAACATGTTATTTTTCTACTTTATAAATATTTTTTAAATTTTAAAATAGTAAATATTATCACTATTGATGAATATTTTTATTAATAATAATAGATATTATATTATATTGTATTATTAAAAAATTAAAAGATAAAACTTTTAGAAGAAAATAAACCATGTTTAATCGAATTTTTAATTTTTATATCCGCTTTCTATTTTATTTCCTGCAATTTTTTATGATTTTGATCTTTTGTTTCACAAAAATTGTTGATTTGGATTTTACAGTTCAATTTTTTTTATTAAATAATGATGCTGAAGTAAATATACAATTTTAGTTATTAAAAATTACAATTCTATGTATTTAATTTCAAAAGGTATGATGTGTATATTTTAATATTAATTTGTTCATATTTTAATTTTTACACAAAACATAAATAATATATATAAAATGGAAAAATTAACACAAGTATTAAAATATATAAATTAATATTTTTAAAAATTAAACAATTGTTAAAAATTAAAATTAAAATAAATAGCACAATTTAGAAATCAAATTATACATAACAAATTTAAAGACTGAAAGTATAAAAACTTAATAAGAAGTGCTAAAACCAACAAATTTTTATAAAACGAAGGGTTAAAATTAAAAAAATGTAAAACTAAATTAAAAATTAAATATAAAACAAGATTAAAAATTTTATTAATCCAAAAAATTATTAAATCATAATACAATTTTTATTAATTTAAATTATTAAACTTTAAAATTTATATTAATTAAAATTACTATAATTTGAATTTTTTTAATTTATTATAATATATATTAAATTTTATATTTTAAATCAAATTAAACAAATAAAATTTTAAAAAAATAATATAAAAATAATTACATTATTTAGTATGAATAAGGTGGATAAAGTTAACTTCTACAAATGTGGATGAGAATAACTATTACTTACAATTTTCTTTAAAAAAAAATTATCTCTTTCCATTATATTTTATTATCCTCTTTCTGCCTTATTTTATTTAAAAAAATTATCCTGATTATGTGCATTTATGTTGTACAAATATAATCTGGAAAATGAAATGGTATTGTCCTTTTCCCTGACATAGTCGACATCCTTTGCCTCGGAAATAAATATGAAAGGGTATTGAAGTATTAAAGGGCTATTGCCTATAATTAACAAAATCTTTTCAAGGATGCTATAAGTAATTTTGTAAAATTTAAAACTCTGAACTATTAATTTATGTAACAAACATCATTTTAAGGAATTGTGCATTATAGATATTCACAGTTTAAGTTGAATTTATTTTGAGGGAAAAATATTTAATCCAATCATAATAAAAATTTGTATTTCGATTAAAAATAATTTTAACAATAAATTAATATAATTCATTTTTTTATGATTTAAATTAGATTCATCAATTCAATTTTTACCTTACGTTTTATTTATGGTCGAAAAAAACATTTAACTTTTTTGTTAATAAACAAAAGAAATTATTAATTTAAAAAAATTCAAACTAGTATAAAAATTTATCAAACAACTAATATTTTATTTTAAGGGGTAACTTATTAAAAAAAATTAAATATATTATATATACCTGAAGGTGTCAAATTGAACTTTAACCTATGAGTTAACATTAAACTTTGATTTTAAATTTTTAGAAGTAGAATTTTTTTAAATCCTAATCTTTATGACTCTTAATTTAAGTTAACATTAAACTTTGATTTTAAATTTTTAGAAGTAGAATTTTTTTAAACCCTAATTTTTATGACTCTTAATTTAAAGGGATTTAACGTGGGTTAACCCATAAACTAAGTCATATAACTTTATTTTATTTTAAACTTATTTAAAAATAAAATTTTTAAAGTTAACTCATTTAACTCTATCTTATCTCATTTATTTTGTAATTTGTTTAAAAATAATATTTTATATATTTTATTTTATATAATCTTTAAATTAAGTGAAATAAATGAGTTAACACATCTTATACCATTATATTTTATAGTAAGTTATAAGTAAGATTTTTAAATCCTAACCTACGTAACCTTCAAATTAGGTGGAATGAGTGTGAACTACCTCATCTATTTTTGTAGCTCGTCTAAAAATAAAATTTTTTAAACTTTAACTCACGTAATTCTCAAAGTAAGCACAATGCTAGTAAATTAACTTTTATGGTAGTATCTTGTATTTAACTCTTTTTTTTTAATTTTTTCCTCTCAATTTTTTCTTTCTTAGATTTTATCTTCAATATTTTTATTGTACTAAAATATTATTTTATTTTATTTGTATTTTTTATCTTTTTCTAAATATTTTTTCACTTATCTTTAGAATTTTTTTCCGCTCTAATTTTTTTTCTTCATCTCTCCAATTTTCTCAATTTTTTATACTTTTATCTTTTTCTTTATTATTTTTAGATATATTTGTCTTTCAATCTCTAAAATTATATTTTCTTTCCACTTTCCCATCCTTTCTCTAAACTAGAGATAAAAGTAAACTGAGTCGAACTAAGTTTTGAATGTTTAAGTTTGACTTGTTTAAGAATGTTAAGATTTGAGTCTAAGACTATTACATGTTAAAAATGTTTTTTTTTTGTCAAGTTTAGCTGGATGTAAAACTTACAAGGTCTACGAAATTGTTTACAAACCTACATTCCAAAAAAAGTTAATAAATAAATTTAAAATCTATATAAATAATTGATTAAAAAGACTTATAAGCTTAAAACCTATAAGTTAAAAATTCATTAAATAAGCCTAATATATATATATATATTAAAATAAATATTTTACAAATATAATATATTAAAATAAATATAATAAATATAAATATATAATATATAAAGATAAATAGATTTCTCGATAAGGTAAATTGACTTTTTTATAAATTTAAACCTGATTTATTTATCTAAAAATACTTTTTAATAAGTCTGAACCTATCTATTTATTAAACAAGTTTAGTTAAACTAAACTTTAAATAAGTAAAGTTGTAAAACCATGTCGAGTAACCTTATTCACTTCTATCCATACTTTAAACTTTATTACTAATTTTAATTTTTATCTCTATTTTATCCTGAAAGAGGGAAAAAAATTAGAGAGGAAACAAATTAAGAAAAAATTTGAAAAGAGAAATTAAGCCATAGATTGACCCTAATCCTTAGGATTTAATGGATTTTTAACCCTATAAACTTTACAAATATGAACTTTTGAACCATTTTATCTTAGACCACATGAGTTAGGATTGAACCATTTTTAAATGATGCTTTTTTAACAACTGAACTTATTTTTATACAAATTATAAAAAAAAATTATCAAAAAATTTATAAAACAATCCCTTATTTATTTCAATTCAATAAATAAAGAGAAAAAAGTAATATTGATATTTTTACTAATTTATTCTTAAACTATTAATGATTATGTTCAATTTATTTTTTAAATTTTAAAACTTTAATCCAAGTATTATTTTTTACCAAACCTTTTCAAGTTTTATTCCTGAGTAAAAATAGAAAACTAACTTTAAAAGCTATATAAAAAAATACATGAAAATAGTCAACAAGCTCTCTTAAAATTAAACAAAAAGTTCAATATACAAATAGCTAACTAGCTAACATCACAAAATAAATGAGAAAAAACAAATGCTTGTTTGTTCTTATTGATAAAAGACTTTTGTCTATTTTTTTTAAATGTGAGATCATTATATATAGGTTGAGACATCTTTAAAGTGAGAATGATTTGTTTAACACTTTTAACAAAATAAGATCTATTTTTCATACTTTTTGTACTTGCATAAGGGACTCCCCTTTTTGTACTTGTATGGTGGTTTATCTCTAAAATATCTCGCTTATTCTCTTGTCCTTAAACTATCAGAGTTTGCAAATACTTGATTTTGATTAAGGTTGCACATGATAGGACTTGCATAACATTGACTTCAATGTAGTTTGCCTAGGATATATAGCCCCCCCTTTAGATGCTTCTTGAGTAGTTTCAATATTAATTTTTAGGTGATTTTCCTTTGTAAAGCTTTATTACAATATTTTGTATGGTTTTAGCATGGCCCGTTTTAAGGCGGGTCTCCACACTTAGTGAAATTGTTGTACAATTTATTTATTTTTTAAAATTTTGAAGTTAATGAATTTTAGATATGTTTGTTCAAACAATATATATACTTGTTTAAAGTATTAAATTTGATTATAAATAATAAATTGGTTTAAATTATAAATTATGTTAAAATAATTTCAATTTTCTAAAAGATAAATAATTTAATAAAATATAGTTTAGGTTAGAATTTATATAATAATAATAAAAAATTAACATAATTTTACATACTTTTAATTTGATTTAGTTTTAAATAATAAAAAAATTTAAATACAGAATATTTTCCTCTCCCCGTTAATGATTTGTTTGGTTGTCAATTTTTAGATCTGTTTAATAATCTGAATAATTATTTTTATTTTAGATATTAATAAAATAAATAATAAATTAGTTGAAAGTTGAAAATAAATAAAAATTAAAAAATTAGTTGAAAGTTTAAAATTAAAAGTATGCTGATCAAACTAAAAGATAATTAATAAAATTAATTATTAAATTAGTAAATAAAAATAAAATAATAAATAAAATATAATAATTCAATTTAAATATAAATATTATAATTGTTTATTAATTATTAATTTTAATATGTATGTTATTTAAATTAAAATTATTATAATAAAAATAATTTTATATTTTTTAATCTATTTTTATTTATATATTTTATTAAAAATATTATATAAATGAATCTATAGCTATTTTAATATTATATATTATAAAAAAGTGGTTGCTAATTTTATTTATTTTATTAATGTGTTTTTAAATAAATATATTTTTATTTAAAATTTAAAAATATTTATTTTAAATTTTATAAATATATTTTAAATAATATTTCTATAAAATAATATTTATTTATCTTTATAATTTTTAAAAAAATATTAAATATTTTATTATGAATAATTTAAATAAATTATTTAATAATTAAATTAAATATATAATATTAATTAATATTATAAAAATAAAAGATTATAACAAATATAAAAAAAATAAAAATAGAATAATTATTTTTAATTAGTAGCTAAAATATTGAAAACTGTTAAAGATAATATTTTAAAAATTAGGTTGAAATCGTCTAGTTGTTAAAATAATTATTTAATTATTAAAATAATTACTAGCCAAATACATGTAAAATTGTGTTAAAAAAATTTCAGCCAGCTATTATATATTTAATTTAGATGAAATTTAATATCGAATACACTCTTAAATTTAAAGGTTATTTATTTAGTTTAATTTAAAATTTAAATTTTATTATATCTTATATAAAAATTTATTTTTATTTAAATCATATAATAAAAATTAAATTTAACTAAAATCTGTATTGAATAAGTATGACTTAAATATGTATTTCTCATTTAAATAAATCATGCAACCCAAATCCAATAAAAAAATATAAATAAATTGAGGATATTAAATCTGAAATCAATTCAACCCCAAAATTAAGCTCACCGTATCCGATGAAGCATACAAAGTAGGCACGAACTCATTTTGGCAAGTCTAGTCATGATCGGAATCGTGATTTTCCATTTGCTGAAACACGGACGTGTCACATAACATAATAGTATTGTTGTGAGTAGTGAGTGGTGATGTCACCTTGCTGCGAAACTGAACTACCCGGCCTTGCTCTGCTTGTATCCCACTCCCACTGCACTCTACACAAAGACAGAGACTTGGCAGAACTTGTTTGTTGAGTGTAGTTATTAATTGAACCCTAACAGTGAAGAAATGGGATATCCACTGGAGAGGTTGGGATCGGAGGGTGCAGCTGCTTCTGTAGGTCTTGACTCCAGTATTAAGGGAGATTTGTGCATGGAAATCGATCCTCCCTTTCAAGAAAACTTTGCCACCGCCGAAGACTGGAGGAAAGCCCTCAATGAGGTCGTTCCCGCCGTTGTCGTCCTTCGAACCACCGCTTGCCGCGCCTTTGACACCCAGTCCGCCGGTGCCAGTTACGCCACCGGTTTTGTTGTCGACAAGCGTCGCGGGATTATTCTCACCAATCGCCATGTTGTCAAGCCTGGTTGCTTCTCACTCCTTTCGTTCAATAACAGCAGCAACAACGATAATAATAAAAATGATGATAATATTTTATTTCTTAATTAGTTTCTTAGAAAATGAAATGCAAGAGTTCTCTTGCTTTTTTAGACTATATATGTGGGTTTTTTGAGTTATTGCTTGTTTGCTATTTAGCATAAAAATTGTCTGCTTCGTCAACTTTACTACTACTATAGTGGAAGTGATATGAATTTCTATGTGGCATTTTCACTGTTTAACAAAGAACTCAAGAAGGATTATTGAGAGCAAATTGTTTATCGGAACCTTTGCTTCATTATACTGGTGTTAGATGGTTCTAGTTTATACATGACTAAAAACGAAATGCATTTGTTGTTTGTTTTTTGTCCCTTGAACCACTCAGAAGCTAGATAGATACTATTGTGCTTTGGTTTTTGATAATTCCATATTCTTTTACGTCAGCAAATATGGTATTAGAGCATCAATTCGGATTTTTTGGTTGTTCTGCTTCTTGTTGACGTTATGGCTTTAGAGGCCAAAAGGGAGTAGATAGAAGATTCAGAGTCCCTGTTCTGCTATGTATTTAACCCATGCTTTGTCCTGCTTAAGTTTTTTATGATCTGAAAATCTGTTTGTTTACATTTCCTTTTCCTATCGGTTTTGAATTTGTAGGACCGGTAGTTGCTGAAGCCATGTTTTTGAACCGAGAAGAGGTTCCAGTGCATCCAATATACAGAGATCCGGTAGGCAAACTTATGTTTTTAGCTATGATTTTTCCTTTGTGGTTCCAAAAACCTTCATATTAATTGGTAGCTTTGCTGAGCCCTTATTTCGTTTGATTATTTGGGACTTTGACCTTACTGCATGGTCCTTGCTCCATTCTAGAAACTTAGTGGCATAAGTGCTTGTAATCCTTGCCAGGCAAAATGTGTTACTCAGATATTCCAAAACTCAACAAACATGACCTAAACCATTGCTTTTAAATAAGCAGTCTTGATAATAAAATCCTTGATATGACCTAAATTCCAATTGATGATCATGTGACAAGTATTTTATCATCTCAAGCCACCTTTACTAATATTATCATAATTTAATTCTTCTTCATATTTAGCTTGTGGAATAATGAAATAAGACTCTTTTTTCTTTTGTTTTATGTCTATCCTGGTATTTACAGATTTCTCATTTTTTTTCTTTTGTAATTTATTGCTGAATATCGTCTATTATTTCTCTTTCTATGTGCATCTGTTGCTGCAACCAGTTATGTATGTACCTTTCTGCAGGTCCATGATTTTGGATTCTTTCGTTATGATCCTAGTGCTATTCAATTTCTGAACTATGAAGAGATACCTCTTGCTCCCGAGGTTGCTTGTGTTGGACTAGAAATCAGAGTTGTTGGTAATGATAGTGGTGAGAAGGTATTAACTTGATATTCACATCTCTGATTTTATCTTCACGTTTCATGTCAATTGGACTTTGATTTAAATGCTTGGCAGGAGCATTTTTTGTTTAATAGTTTTACTTTGCTGCTGGAGGAAAATGACTAAGTGATTTGTGTGGTTATATGCAGTCATTGGCTATTGGTTGATAGCTTATTTGACTATTTGACCAACAGTTAGTTTGGGTGAGCTATTAAAGAAGTTTTTTTTAATGCTTTTTTCTTTTAAGATCTTTCTGAAGAAAGTAGAAGCTCTTTCAGGGTTGGACTTTGGATGCAATGTTTCTGAAGTAATTTTTGCAAATATTTGAACAGATTCTCTATGTTATGTGTCAAAACTGTTTTTCTGATTTATTCTTCTTTCATTTAGAAGAGCAATTGCTCTTAAATAGAATACATGAGTTTTAATAAAGGAAATTCCTAAATTGTTGCATATACAATTAATTCCTACATTATAGGGTCAACGATTCATTTACAATAAATACAAAATCAGAAAGCTAATTTGCTCTGCTAATTATGACATTTAATTCTGCCTATACAAGGAAATATCCTATTCTAGCCAATTTTCCAGGGATTTTGACACTCCCCCTCAAGTTGGTGAATGGATATCATGCATTCCCAACTTGCCAATAATGGACTGAAATGTTGTACCGCTTAATCCTTTCGTTAGTACATCTGCAAGTTGATTTTCAGAGGATACAAATGGTGTACAAATAGTCCCATTATCCAGCTTCTCCTTTATGAAGTGTCTATCTACTTCAATATGTTTGGTCCTATCATGTTGTACTGGATTATGTGCAATGTTTATTGCTGACTTGTTATCACAGTATAGTCTCATGGGTTTATTCCACTCAACCCTCAAATCTTCAAGAATTATCTTTATCCATAGTAGTTCACATATACCAAGGGCCATTGCTCTGAATTCTGCCTCTGCACTTGATCTTGCAACAACATGTTGTTTCTTACTCCTCCAAGTCACCAAATTCCCTCCAAGAAAGGTACAGTAACCGGATGTGGACCTTCGATCATCTACAGATCCAGCATAGTCAGCATCTGTGTATGCTTCCAATGTCATCTCCTTCCCTCTTGTAAATAGAATTCCTTTTCCAGGTGTTCCCTTCAAGTACTGCAGAATGCGGTAAACAGCTCTTAAATGAGTTTCCTTAGGATTATGCATAAACTGACTTACCACTCCTACTGCATAGGCTATATCCGGTCTTGTATGAGACAAGTAGATTAATTTTCCTACCAATTTCTGATATGATTCTTTGTTAACAGCAGCACCTCCTGTTCCTTCACTTAGCTTATGATTTTGATCAATCGGCGTTTCTACACGTTTACAACCAAGTTTCCCTGTTTCTGCCAATAGGTCCAACACATATTTCTGTTGAGAAATGAATATTCCATGGTTGGAATGGGCCACTTCAATGCCTAGAAAGTATTTAAGTTTGCCCAGCTCTTTGACTTCAAATTCTTGCAACAAACACTTCCTCAAGGTCTCCATTCCTTCTGGATCATTTCCTGTAACAACTATATCATCCACATATACAATTAATGCAGTAACTCCCCCTGAGGATGAGTATTTGATAAATAAGGTGTGATCACCTTGGCTTTGCTTGTATCCCATATTCTTCATGACTATTGAAAACCTGCCAAACCACGCCCTAGGTGACTGTTTTAGTCCATAAAGAGCCTTTTTAAGTTTGCATACTTTACCTTTAACTGATTCAAACCCAGGGGGTAGCTCCATGTATATTTCCTCTTCAAGATCGCCATGTAAAAAGGCATTCTTGACATCAAACTGTAATAAATTCCACCCATAGCTAGCTGCTAAAGATAACAAAATTCTAACGGTATTCATTTTTGCCACAGGTGAAAAAGTTTCTAGGTAATCAACTCCATATGTTTGAGTGTAACCCTTAGCTACCAACCTTGCTTTGTATCGTTCTAGTGTCCCATCAGCTTTATATTTAACAGTGAAGATCCACTTACATCCAACAAGTTTTTTTCCTTTAGGTAGTTCTACCAACTCCCAAGTTTTGTTCTTTTCTAGTGCATCCATCTCAACCTTCATAGCATCTCTCCACTCCTTAGTACTCAATGCTTTGTCAACAGTTTTTGGGATTGTGACAGTGCCTAGGTGAGTGAGGAAGCTTTTGTGATTATTGGATAATTTATCATATGACACAAAGTGGGATATTGGGTACCTTGGCTTTTGAGTACATGCTCTAACACCTTTCCTTATTGCAATTGGAAGATCTCCATCTTCAATGGGCATATTCTGTTCTCTTTGTCCAGCATCATTAGTTTCTAAAATTTCATGTATTGGTTCAGAATTTCCTGGCATTTCAAGTATTAGTTCAGAATCTGGGACTTGTGGTGGTTGGATAACAGCCTTGTCCCTTCTGGAGTATACCTGTAATGGATGAGTAGCACTTTGAGTTTGATTCACAATTGTTTTTGGACCTGCAGTAGATGGTATATGATCAAGATTTGACTCAGATAATGAGATACTGTCCCTAAAAGGATTCTCCCGCAAGAATGAAATATCCTGATCTTCTATGTATGAGCTCTCCCCCTGAAGATCAGGCTGGAAAAAAGATGATTTTTCATCAAATGTAACATCAAGGGACACAAAGACTCGTTTTGTTGGAGGATGATAGCATTTGTATCCCTTTTGGGTAGGTGAGTAACCAATAAAGATGCACTTAATAGCTCGAGGATCGAGTTTTCTTCGATGATTGGAATGAATATGGACAAAGGTGACACACCCAAAGATTCGAGGAACAAGGTGATTTGTTGTTTTGAAGTCAGGGAAAAAATTGGAAAGTAGCTGGACAGGGCTGTTGTTTGCAAGTGTTTGTGAGGGTAACCGATTGATCAAGTGTGTAGCAGTAAGGACAGCTTCCCCCCAAAATTGTTTTGGAACATTTTTTTGAAGCAGAAAGGCTCGAGTCACAGTTAGAAGATGTCCAATTTTTCGTTCTGCCACCCCATTCTGTTGTGGCGTATTAACACAAGAGGATTCATGAATAATTCCTTGTTCATTAAAGAAGGAGGATAGTGTTTGATTGAAATAATCCTTGGCGTTATCAGAACGAAATCTCTTGATGGTTGTCTCAAACTGATTTTTTATTAGTTGGAAGAAATGTTTGACGACCTGACTAACCTCACTCTTCTGTTTCAAGAGAAACACCCATGTTACTCGAGTACAATCATCAATGAATATAACAAACCACCGAGCTCCTGTTATGTTTGGAATATTAGAAGGTCCCCACACATCACTGTGTATTAAGGCAAAAGGAACTGACATTCTTTTATTACTAATGGGAAAGTTCACACGTTTGTGTTTTGCAAATTCACAAGTATCGCAATGAAATAAACTAGTGTCATATTTTCTAAATAAATGGGGAAACATGACCTTTAGGGTAGTAAATGAAGGGTGACCTAAACGAAGGTGATATAACCAGATTTTTTCTTCATTGGAGAGGGATGATTCTGACAACAAAGACATAGGAGTTTGACTCTTAGGGCAACACATTTTGTTAGCTTCCTCAAGAAGGTAAAGACCATTGTCTTTCTTTGCAAGTCCAATCATCTTCCCCGTTCCCTAGTCCTGAAACTTGCATATTGTTGGAGAAAAAGTCACTAAGCAGTGTAAATCTGCAATAAGCTCGTGAACTGAAAGCAAATTTGCAGACAATTTTGGCACATGCAAGACATTTTTCAAGATCAGATTCTGGTTTATGATGATATCTCCTTCTCCAGCCACTGTAATGAAAGTTCCATCAGCAATTGCAATTTTTTTATTGCTTGGACAGGGTTTATAGGAGATAAAACTAGTAGAAGATTGAGTCATGTGGTCTGTAGCTCCAGAGTCAACAATCCATACTCCTTTAGGAGAATTTAAAACACTAAGTGCATAAGTTTTAGAGTTATTACCTGAGAATGCTAAGGAGATATTACCTGGGTCAGTGGGTCTTGTTAATGTTCCCAGTAACTCCCTCAATTTTTTAATCTCATCTGTGTTAAATTCTAGAGAAGGATTGGAAGGGCTGCCATCTATAGAACCTGTTTGTGCCATATGAGACACTTTTGTCTTCAAGGGCAGGAAATTTGGGGTTTCAAAAGAAACGGCAATGCAGGCCAGAAAACGAAAACACAGCGGAAGAAAGAATGAAGAGCCTTGCAGCAATGCAGGCCGCAAGATCAAGACTACACAGGCTCCCAAGGATTTTGGAGCTCTGATACCATGTCAAAACTGTTTTTCTGATTTATTCTTCTTTCATTTAGAAGAGCAATTGCTCTTAAATAGAATACATGAGTTTTAATAAAGGAAATTCCTAAATTGTTGCATATACAATTAATTCCTACATTATAGGGTCAACGATTCATTTACAATAAATACAAAATCAGAAAGCTAATTTGCTCTGCTAATTATGACATTTAATTCTGCCTATACAAGGAAATATCCTATTGTAGCCAATTTTTCAGGGATTTTGACATTATGAAAACAAGGTCTTTCTTCAAAAGAAAAACCAGGCTGGAAAAAAGCTCAAATTGTGTTTTACATGCCATTTTTTCCCTATGATTCAAAAGCTTCAAACACACTAAACATATAAGCAAAGTACTTTTTTCTTAATTAGAGAACACATCTAAACAAGCACTAAGTCAATAGAGTATTATTTCCCATAGCACAAAGACATTTTCAACCATATTTGAGAAATGAGTGTGTTGTTTTCTTCTTTTTCAATTTCTTACCATTGTCTAAATTTGGTTACATTCATTTGTTGTTTTTTGTGAATGTTCTTAACCTTCAGTTCCTAAAATAAGCTGTGCTATATTAATTTTTTATCTTTTCCATTGAAGTCATGTTTGTGCTTGTTTTTTGTTGATACAATTCAGTACCATTCATTGTTTTGAATATTATCTTAGTTCTTTTTCTCCCAATTGTATTTTAATTTCAGGTTTCCATTTTGGCTGGCACTCTTGCACGTTTGGATAGGGATGCTCCTCATTATAAGAGGTATGCTGTAGATATCTGTATTATTTGTGTATGATCCCTTTCTAAATATGTTGAATTATTCAATTAAATTAAACAATTATTTGATCATTTGATGCAGGGATGGCTATAATGACTTCAACACATTTTACATGCAAGTAAGTGGTAACAAATATTAGTTTTGGCATTTGTTTGAATTATGGTTTTTCTCATGTTAATTTTTTTCCTGACCAATTATGTTATCCTGTAATTTCTTTTATAGGTTGTATTTGCCCTATTTAAATGTCTTTAGATTGTTCATTTGTTGTTAATGACTATCCCTTGTTATGAGGTGCAGGCTGCATCTGGGACCAAAGGAGGGTCAAGTGGTTCTCCAGTTATAGATTGGCAAGGCAGGGCAGTAGCCTTGAATGCCGGGAGCAAGTCATCAAGTGCATCAGCTTTCTTTTTACCTCTAGAACGAGTGAGTTTTTTTTTTTGCCAAACTTGTTGAACACCTCCTTAAGTAACCAAGGCATGAATCTTTTAGTTGGGAGCAATTGATTTTAGGACATGCGGAGTAGTAAAGCACTGAACAAAGTGACTCTCATTTCAGGTTGTGAGGGCATTAAGGTTTATTCAAAAGGGCAGTGAAACATTTGAAAGTAAATGGACAACAGTTTCAATACCTCGTGGTACACTTCAGGTTTGTCCTTGAGATTATCCTTTTCAGAATGTTGCTTTGATGTTTTTCTCATGATTTAATGTTATATTTAAACCTATTTAATTAGGCTGGTTGAGTCAAATATGAACATTCTGTATGTTGCATTGTAGTGGATTGTATAGATCAAATTTCTTCTCAATCAAGTTTCTCTTCTCGATCAACATTCCCCAATCTTTAATTTTTTTTATTGCTTAATAGGAGAACTTGGCTTTCTCCCTTGTCTTCCCACCTCAATTTTGGTAGAAGTAGGTCAGCATGGACATACTGACCTAAGCTGCATCATTTCTTAATTTGTAGATAAATATATTCCTCACATCTTTAATCTGCTTGTCTGTTCTTTGCAGGTGTGTTTTCTACTATTTTATTTTAAATGAGATGATTGTAGGATATTTTATATCTTGGTAATTGAAGGTCCATTTGATATTGAGGAGCAACATTATTTTAATTTTACTTTAATAGGTGACATTTCTCCATAAAGGTTTTGATGAGACTCGTTGGCCTTCAAAATGAGACAGAGCAGGTGGTTGTTGTTCTATAGTTTTTACATGTTATCTTTATGCTGCAGACGTTTCTTTTTACATGTTGTCTTTATTTACTTTTTGTAGATAGTACGACATGCTTCTCCAGCGGGTGAAACTGGAATGCTTGTTGTTGACTCTGTGGTAAGCAAATTTGTGTCCTTTCCACACTGTCCCCACACTTTTTGGGTGTGTGATAACCGATAAGCAAATTGTTGTATAGAATTTCAGTTGTTTAAAATCACTATTCCTTTTGAATTTTTGTGGTTTTAATCCTTGACTTGTTTAGGTACCAGGTGGTCCAGGTCATAAACATTTGGAACCAGGTGATGTACTTGTTCGTGTAAACGGGGAAGTAAGTTTGTTTGAAGACAAATGTTTTATTTTTCTATTTTCTTCCTGTTCTTAACTTTGACTTTCTGTTATTCACTATTTCATATGGATTTTTTGTATACTGTCCTCAGTGACAATCTATGGTATATTTCATGTCTAAAAGAATGAGACTTGGCTGTTGAAGGTCATACATTGTGCTGTAATAATCTGAATGAATTCAAACTTTTGTCTTATGAATGACTGATGTAGAGGGAAAACAATTATGGTGGAATTATTCATTTGGATCTAAAATAGTTGTACACCCAAACTGTTGCTCATAGTTATTATGCTTACCTTTGGTAAAATAAAAAGGAGATTGCTACTTGGAAAAGTAACAGATGTGAGTTACTTTTAACTGGTAGATTTTTTATGATTATTATTATTTTTGCATCTATAATGCAATATGTATGTTTCAGTACCTGTTTGTTGAAAAAAGTGATTTTAAAGAGGTATGGAGTAACAGGGTTCTTAAACAATACACTCTTAGTTTTGGTAATTTGGTTAACTTTTGTCATTTGGAAGTTATTGTCATGATTTTTGGAAGCTGCAAAAGTGGGGGCTTTTCCTGTGTGCTTGCTATTTTTTGGTTTGAATTATACGGAGGAGCCTTTTTTTTTTAAAAAAAATTGTTTACTTGAGTTTGATTACTAGAAATTCATTGCAGGTCATTACTCAATTCCTGAAACTGGAGACATTGCTTGATAACAGTGTAAAGAAGAATATTGAATTAGAAATTGAAAGGGGCGGCACATCAAAGAAGTTAGTTTTGTTGGTGAGATTATTTTCGCTTGGATTATATATAGTTTCATCAGTAGTTTAGAGATGCCCTAATACTTACATAAATGGTTGTTAAAATTGCATGAATCAGACAATTTGTATCCCAATTTGAATCGATTTTTGAAGAAATTAATACAAATCACATAGAGACTTGTTTTCAATCTTGATTCGCAGCTTCAGTTGTGTGAATTGCTTTTGTATAAGACAAATCACAGATCTGAGCTGCATGATGAGATTTTTGCACAGTTGGGTTGTCCTCAGAAAGGGGCTTGAGTCATGTGACTCATTGTGAAAATAAGTGATTTTGGACTTTTTTGGATCTTTTTTAAATATAAAATTAGAGGGAAAGTGACAAAATCTTTCCCTTCCATGACTCATTATTGATGTATAAAGGCATATGTCAAGCTTCATTCAGTTCAAGTTGCTGAATGGAGTTGGCAGTATAACTTTTGTTCATCAACTAGGAGAGGATAAGCTCTATAATGGGCCAAATTTTTTTCTTTTGATCAGTTCAGCCTGATTAATGGAATATAATACATTACTAAAACTTAAAAATTGATTGAGTATGATACATCTAGTGCAGAAAGCATGTACCATGGGTCTAGTGTCTTTGTTTGTAGGTACTGCTGTATCTCTTTTGGGCTTTGGGCCAAAGTGTGTTTTTTTTCCTTGTTTGGCAATTAGGTAACAACAAAAAAATATTTTTTCTTTTTAATGATTTTGTATGTTAAAATATTTTTGTGGCTTTTTTAGTATGGATCACGAATCTTATAATTTACGACGTGATTCAATTCTCGATTTAGAAATTAGACCTTCTAATTCATGATACAAATTTCAATTTGACTATCTTGCTTACATATATTTCTTAATGGGAAGGAGGAATGTTTAGTTGTTTGTTGACATTGTGTTGGTTAACTTACTACCTTCTCTCTTTCTGAAAGAGAGTAGCTCAAGAACCCTCACTTTAACAAATGACTTGTTATTTGACTGACAGGTTGAATTAAGGCTCATTTGTTGAGCTCCTTTTGAAATTAAAGTGCCTTTTTTGATAATTTTTTTAAAAAAATTATAAGGATTAAATTTTATTAAAAAAAAGCAAAAACCTCAAAAAACCTATTCTAATGCTTTTCTTAGAAACTACAAGTAGTAGCTACTGAAAAATGCTGGAGAATCGTTGTATTGCATACTCACTTTTTTTAGCTAAAACAAATTGACCACCCTTAATCAAATTGAATTAATGCTTACTGTCATGATTTTTATTTGCTTTCTATCCTGGATTCGTGCAAATTTATTTTATATTTTCAATCTTTATTTTAGGTGCAAGATCTGCATTCTATAACTCCGGATTATTTCTTTGAAGTTAGTGGTGCAGTAATACATCCACTTTCTTACCAGCAGGTTAGTTGGATTGTAATTGATATACTTTCTGTATTTATATTTTCTTTTCAGAAGAGAGTTGTGTATGATTTTGTGTTGAGATGGGGATTAAGGTATTCATTTTGATGAACAAATTTGTCTTGGGTATTTTGATGTTCTTGATGTTTAAAAATTGTATATATGACAGATTTTACCTTCATTTTATTGGGTCATCTCTCTCTGTATGCCTGTCTTTTTTAAAATTACCATTTCTTGTAAATAGTCAATATGCATTCTCTTTCCCATGATATGTTGTACCACTTAGTATTCTTGTGGATAGTGACAGATCTATCTGAATATGCTGTATGTTCTTCACATTAGATTCTTCTTGTTCCAACTTCCTCTATGTTGTTCATCTCTCCTAGTTTTGCTTCTACTGCTATTTTAAAATCTTAAACTTTCTGTTTAATTAAGCTCTTGTTTTATGTCTTCTCAATTGCAGGCTAGGAATTTTCGTTTCCACTGTGGTCTTGTTTATGTGGCTGAACCAGGGTATGTACATCTACTTGAATTACGATTTTAACTTGGACAATCCTCCCACCATGAGCTAGCTTTTAGAATGGATTTAGGTCCAATCTGATCTTAATTCTAATATGGTATCAAGGCTTATTTTGCCCCCACTTCCAATCTTGTAAACTGCATGCTCTGTCTAGTCTTGGGTGTAAAGGGTGTATGTGTTAAGATCCCACAATGGCTTGGTATCTGGCCAAACTTCTTATTAATGACTTGGGTGATCCTACCCTCTTGAGCTGGCTTTTAGGATAGAGTTATGTTCGATCAGTTCTCAATTCTAATACTAATGTTTGCACCACTGGTTGAAAAAAATATTAGATATTTTTGTAGTTTATATATATATATATATATATATATATATACATATATATATATATATATATTATGCATATCAAAACTGTAATCAAAGACAGGTGATGTCATTAACTAGTTATAACTTGATGATCAGGCAAGTTAATTCCTTTGTTGTAAACTTATATGCATCTAACAATTCCTTAAAGTTGCTCATCACTTGAGAAATTTGCTGATTACCTTGAGTTGGACATTATTACTCCCTCGATATACAAGGCTTTTGGAAATAAGGGCAGAGAACCTTGTAACGTTTAACATTTTGGTCTATGGCATGTGCTTTCATTTAACATGTGCTAGTTACCTTCTGCAGATATATGCTCTTCAGAGCAGGTGTTCCTCGACATGCAATAATTAAGAAAATGGGTGGTGAAGAAGTATCTTGTATTGAGGAGCTGATATCAGTTCTTGCCAAGTTATCCAGGGGTGCTCGAGTACCATTAGAGTATGTAAGCTACACGGATCGTCATCGTAGGAAGGTAATGGTTACTGTACATTCAAGACATGATATTAAATGAATGTATATTTGGATATACTGGTGATTTCCTGTTCTCTTGAATATAGTATGATGTTGCTTACCTTATTCATCTTGATATGTATATTATACACAATATTTTGTGTGATAAGAACTGCCAAACAGACAAGCAATTTTACTGAATATTCTCATAGGAATGAACTCTTGGCTATTGATATTCAGCTCAGATGACAATATCAGTATTAGATCAATCTTTGCAGACAGACAAAATGGAAAACTCTCAGTTACAATCTGAAACTAAAAGCTAGAAGTAATGCAGACACTTCAAGGGGTCTTCTTCTACCCCTTCCTCACCCATACTCAGTACTTGTCTGCCTGTCTTCTGCCATCCCCTCTCTCTTTGTCATTCTCATCATAATCATTTTCCTCCCTACCTGCCTGCAATATTTGCAGGTTATATGAACTTCTAATTCCATGCTACCCTTCCCATTCCTGCTTACATATACCCTAATAATGAGAGGGCATCTAACGATGTCCTTTTGGTGATGCATGAATAAAACATTGACTTTTAAAGATATAAGTATGTTTTCATTTCTGTTATATAATATTTCACATTTTAAGCTATAATATTTTTACATCTGTAATGTGTTAATATGCATATTAGGATATTTTCCTTGGATTTTGCAGTAGTCAGCTTATACGGTTGTACATATTATTGGTTTCTCTTTTGTCAGTGTTGTTGTCAGTAAATGTTTATTAATGTCCATAGTTAGATTAGCTTATTTTATGTTTAGAAATGCTTTTAATCAAAATGTTGCTCAAATAGTTTTTAGCTAAAAAGTTGTTTGAGTAACAAAATTGAGTCCAAACAGCCAATGAGTTAGGATCCATGGACACTGATGTAAGACTTGACTCATACCATCAAATAACTTTTTTCCTAGAACGTGATCTTCATTGATTCAACCACTAATATCATGCAGATATGCTTGACAGTTGACAGTGACTTATGTTATGTTGTCCTTTGTTCCCATGGACAATTAAACTTGATAAAAGTGCTGATCAGTGAACCAGATTGCTTTTTTGACACAATATTTTCATGAATGAAGCAATGGTTTATCTATTTAAGATATGCTATGTTATTATTGGTGCATTAATGCACTGACGTCTCTTTAAAGATGTTGCTGATTTTTTTCATGAACTCGTCCGATGGCTGTAGTCTGTCTTGGTCACTGTTGATCGCCATGAATGGTATGCACCTCCCCAGATATACACTCGTGATGATAGTACAGGTCTCTGGATTGCAAGGCCTGCTTTTCAGCCAGATTCCCTTTTCTTATCATCTGGTTTTAAAGATGTTGGAGATCTGGCTGGGCAGCCAGTTTCACTACCTGGAGAGCATGCTTCTGTGGGACATATCCATCAAGATAACAATCAAGAGTTGGCTGATAGTATCACTGGCATGGAGACCAATAATGAAGATGTTTCTGAGTATGCATCTCACTATCATCCTTCCGATGGCAGGGTAAAAAAACGACGAGTGGAGGATTTATCTACTAATGGAAGCATTGTTAATGATTTTTCCTTGAACGAAACCAGGGGAACAAAGTTAGAGAAATCAATTCAAGATGATGTTTTAATGGACCATCATTGTGCAACTGCAGCGGCTGCAGCTGCAGCAAATGCATCAGTTGCTGAACGTGTGATTGAACCTACACTTGTGATGTTTGAGGTAATATATTAGAAAATTTGTTGCATTTTTGTTTAATTGCTTCCCTAGAATGCATGATATAGACTCACTCATCTGTCATCTGAAAATAAAAATGATACTAGGTGCCCTCCTCGAGTTTCAAACTAGTTTCAAGATATTCTCCTTAAGATGTATGAAATATATAAAAATTTAATTTGTTTTTGTGGGTTTCAGATGAGTGTAAATTCATTTTGTTGAAGTTAATACAAAAATTAGTAGACAATATATGTTCCTTTCACAAAGTATCAAATTTAATTGTTTTTGTGATCGAGGATGAGTTTTAGTTCCTTTTTTTTGTTTTTGCTTAATTGAAATTTCTTTTGAACATTTTAGAGGTTAGGAATGTTTCAATTATGTTTGGCTTCAGTTTAAGGGCATGTTTCTCATGCTTTTAAACTAGGAAAGTTTCACTGTTTCATGCATGCCTAAAAGTGTTTTTGGTCATTGTTCAAAAAAATAGGACCATAGATATCAATTTAAGTTTGTTTACTTAATTCAGATAATAATAAACCTAATGTTAATTTAGTGTGCCAGCTATTAATTGATGTATGGATGTATGGATGTGCATGTGTGTATGTATGCATATATTGATACAAATGACCATTTCCAGCTAATCTATATTCTTATATATGCTACAATTCAGGTTTTACACTATTACCCTTATTCTAGCTCATTTTTTTCTACTTATTGCATGCTTTTTTCCTGCCCATTTGTCTTGCTCATTTAAATAATTTCTTTTTGCATGACATCAATGCTTGATATTGAAGCCTGATGCATATTTATAGTTCACAATCATTCCTTGCATTTGAAAGTTCATGTAATAAAAAACTGGTATATGCAGGTTCATGTCCCTCAATCCTGTATGCTTGATGGTGTTCATTCACAGCACTTTTTTGGAACTGGTGTCATAATATATCATTCTGAAGATATTGGATTAGTTGCAGTTGACAAGAATACAGTTGCAATATCTGCTTCTGATGTGGTGCTATCCTTTGCTGCTTTTCCAGTTGAAATTCCAGGAGAGGTAAATCTTTCTAAAAGAATGGGACCCTATAAATTTTAATGAATAGACAGGAAGGCTGTCCCTATTTTACTTAACGTTCCTCTTTCTTACTGATTGTAGGTTGTATTTCTTCATCCTGTTCACAATTATGCTCTCATATCATACAATCCCTCTGCTCTCGGACCAGTTGGTGCTTCAGTTGTTCGTGCTGCAGAGTTACTTCCAGGTGGGTTGAACCATGTAATTGTTAGGATTCCAGTTTTAATATGACATCATCAGATCCATATGTGAGAACAATTTCTCCACTCTCTCTGCCATATACATTACTATTCTTGGGGCATAAAGAAAAAGAATTGGGAAGGATTTTTATGATTTACCTGTGGTCCAAAGTTCAAAATTTCTAGCCCCCCTTTCTGTGGAATATTTAGGATCTGATCTGTGAGGATAGCATGATAGGTATGGATGTTGATTAACTTTGTATACACTTATTTACCACACATCGTTGCAGTTGACAGTTTTTCTTTGATGTGTGAAATTTAAATGCTTCTGGTTTATGGTTGAAATTCATTCAGACATGGTTGAGGGAGATTTTTAAGGTAAAATGAGCTTTTGGCTGAAAAAGAATATATTTGAAAATGTATATGATGCGGTGAGAAGGTTGGAAGGCACGTACACTTTTTCTTTACCATTTATCTGAATTGACGAAAACTCATTTGATTACATTTTTTTCACCCAGAGCCTACACTACGTCGAGGGGATTCTGTTTACCTTGTGGGATTGAGTAGAAGCCTTCAAGCTACATCTAGGAAATCGGTTGTTACCAATCCTTGTGCTGCACTTAATATAGGATCTGCTGATTGCCCACGGTACCGAGCAACCAATATGGAAGTAATTGAGCTTGATACTGGTAAAATTGAACAAGTGCGTTTGTATTGTCAATATGGTACCGAGATAGAGATGAATGTCTGATCTCTTAATGTGTTTGAAGTCCAGATTTTGGTAGTACATTTTCAGGTGTTCTTACTGATGAACAAGGAAGGGTCCAAGCTATATGGGGAAGCTTCTCAACTCAGGTTTATAACTTCAATTCTCTGCTTGCTGGGTATTTGGGCTCTTTTAATTGGAACTAAGATGGGTAAAAATGCTATAAATATCTGGATCACAAAATTAGTTGATGAGAGACATTAATAAATTTATGCATTTTTTAATGGTTAAGCTTTTAGAAGTTTATTCTTTGACATGATAATTGAACCTCTTAGACCAAACAGAACAGTTCAACTCTATATGCCCTTATTTTTCATAATTAAATTAATTCTAACCCAACATTTGAGAGAGAATTTATGACATCCTTGCTTCAAGCTTAAGGCCTCTTTTTGTGTGTGGGTTCATGTTAGACATTTTATTAAAACCAATCTTAGCCAAGTTTCTTTGGAGAGTTGCTTGAAACTAATAGATGTATATTAAATTTCAAAAGAGAAATCAAGGAAGGAAAATTAGGCTTTGTTAGTAGGTACTATGATTGTATTGGAAAAAATCCCCTAATGAGAAATTGTTTTTTTCTATGGAGGTTTTAGTCTTTTCATATGTTTAATATAATAAGGTCCAATCCTATTCAGAGGCATACTCATAGAAGTTAAAGAAGAGAAAGATATAAATTGGAAAAAGGAGAGAAGATAACCTTAAAATTAAGAGGATTTTTGTTTTAAAAATATATAGTAATAATCAACAATGAAAGGTGTTGGACAGTTTAAAAGCTATAAAGTCCACACACTCCAAAAGATCAAGTATTGGTGTCTGCACATGTATGTGATCCTTTATATGGGTCCAATACGTCTAGATAAGTATCCAGGAAGTATCCATTAATTTTTTTTTAAAATTTATTGTTAGTTGCGGCTTCTCACATCAAGATACGACTGTTAACTTATATATGAAATGAATATAATAATTAAGAAAAGGAATATGATGGACATCAGGATATGACAAAGAAGTAAATAATAATCAAGATATGGCAGGGAAATGACAACATCAGGCGATGTCACATTGGATTGTGATCAACATAGAGCTGAAGGAGATTAGCAGAAGTACTTAAAAATTGTACTGTATTGTCACTGAAATTCTGCTACTGATATCAGTATGCTAAGTATATAGAGAAAGTTGCATAAATTAAACAGAACAGAAAATAAAATACTGAGTACCTGGTAATTCAAGAAACCAGGTTGTCTTCCTCTCAAGTTGAATCTCTCACTTGCTTCCCACATTCCCTCCTGCCACCAGTACAGTGGGTAATTACCTCACTTGTCTACAAATATTGTGCACTTATATAAAATACATATTTTTTTTATAATTTTCTATTAATGTATTTAGGCCGTACCGTATCTTGATTTTTCAAGAATGTCTTGCATCCTCCTTATCGTAACGTACCAAGTATCTGGGCCTCATAGTTTAGAGGTAACATGAATTATAAAAGGTGAATCTTAAACCTTTGAAGTAGCAGAATAAAGTATAATTTTGAGTTTTGACATGTTAATGTTGCTTGGTAGAGGGGATAAAAAAATAAATAAAAAAGGTGGAAAGTAGAGAGGAGGGAAAATGGAGAGGAACGTGAATACTTAAATTTTGATGTGTTGATGGTGCTTGGTAAAAAATATGATAAAAGAGATTATTAAAATTAATATTATTCTTGTGCCTCTTTGTTGGTGGTCTTGTTAAAAGTTAAGAGGAAGAAAAGTTACTTTCTTATTACATGTTCCTTATTGACAATAACTATAACCTAAAAAAAACTATTAATCAGTTAAAAGCATTTATTCTGTGTTTGTACTGTTCTAATTGCAAAATCACTTCATTTTTCATCCCTATAGTAGCTACTTAAAATTCTTGATTGCATTTGTACCACACCTTTTCTTGGGGGGGGGGGGGGGTTCTACCAAAGACTTCAGTGTTGTTTTGGGGGGAGAGGGGTCCTTGGGAGGGGGATAGCTTGTATGATGTTCCACCTTGACTCTGAATTCTTATTTACTTTCTATATTTATTTATTGGTACTAATGGCCGAATCCTCTTTTGCAGCTTAAGTTTGGTTGCAATACATCTGAAGATCATCAATTTGTGAGAGGTATTCCGATATATGCAATAAGTCAAGTCCTTGACAAACTTGTATCTGGTGCAAATGGACCACCTCTTCTCATAAATGGTGTCAAAAGGCCCATGCCACTTGTGAGAATTTTAGAGGTTGAACTTTATCCAACATTGCTTTCAAAGGCTCGTAGTTTTGGATTAAGTGATGATTGGATTCAGGTATAAATCTGTCAAACATAATTTCTTTATTTTTTGGGTATTTCCTTTCTTTCAATGCCATATGTAGGATTTTCCCCTCTTACTTTGGGTATATGGAATTTGATTATATGATATTCGTTAGTAACTATAGAATATCAAAGAATCATAACGCTTCCTTAATTGTTATTATTTGTAATAATTTGTAAATATGTGTACTTATTCTAAAGCACTATAAATACTACATGTGTGATTTGCTTTAGACACAACACATT
Source organism: Canavalia gladiata (assembly GCA_037954105.1). Classification (NCBI taxonomy): domain Eukaryota; kingdom Viridiplantae; phylum Streptophyta; class Magnoliopsida; order Fabales; family Fabaceae; genus Canavalia; species Canavalia gladiata. The sequence continues at coordinate 42,774,530 of CM075664.1, forward strand.
AAGAAAACCTCTCTCTTATATGGTATTAGAGTTGGATAGATCCTTGGTTCTATTTTTTTTTCGCACTACTGTAGCCATGATCAGTAGTAGCGCCTCCAATGACCACTTTCTTCGCCAGTGTGATACTCCAACCATAATCGGATGTCGTTGACAAAGTTGCTTCGATGGTTGCCTCGCCAGAAACCTCCACACATGCTGCCACTGTTCCAATGCGAGCACTCTTTAGCACCCATTGTTGCTGGCACTTCTTTTGCACACATTCCCACCTCCTAAGGCTTTTGTTTGGCAACTCTAACTTCGTTTTCCGTAATGTCTTCTGGTAATGCATCTGATTCAGTCGTTGCAATTATGAGTTTCACCAACGTCCCTCTCATTGCTTGTGGAACCTATTTGGTTCTTTTAATTATACCTCATGGGTTATTGAGGTTGAGCTCTGATTCCAAGGACAAAGGATGTTCTGATCATCTCACTAAACAACTCAAAGATATTCCTTGGAAAAACCAAGACTGTTGGAAACAAATTGATACTTCTTTATGTAGTGTTCTTTGGTATTTTATTGACCCTAAATTACAGGTTATATATCGTGCTTACTGGACATGCTACGATGTATGACACAAAATCAAAAAGGTCTACTCCAATGATGTTAATTGCCTATATACAGTTGTCAATGATCTTGTTCATTTGAAGAAAGAGGACTTGGATATGGAGACTTATTTGGGTAAGCTTGACAGTCTCATTATTGACTTTGATAGTCTTTTGCCTTTCATTGACAATGCAAAGCAACGTAGTAGATTCTTCATGATTCTTGCTTTGGTCGGTCTCACACCTGAGCTTGATTCTCTACAGAATTAAATCCTATCCAAGCCTTCAATATTGTCTTATGATATGGCCAATGTACAATTGTTGCGCATTTCTCAGACATCTGCTCTACCTCCCTCTGTCACCGTTAACTCTTCCGCTTTTGCTTTTAACTTTGCCTAAGCAGGTTGCGATGGAAATTGTAATCAGCTCCGTCCATGTTGCATCTACTGTAACTGCTATGGTCAAATTGAAGACATGTGTTGTACAAAAGCTCAAGCTTAGAATAAATCTTCCAATCTTGCTACAGTCACATATTCTGCTCCTTCTGATGAGGTGACTCTCTCTAATGTTGAATATAATGAGTATGTTCAATGGAAAGCAATCATGCAATCCTTCACTCTAGTTGCCTCTGTTGCTTACACAAATATTCTTGTTGCTTTTATCTCCCAATCCTCATCTCTTGGACTTTGGATCTTTGACTCGGGTGCTTAAGATCACCTGTTTGGTAATAAATCCCTTTTCTCTACATTCTTTTACATGACCCCATGTCACTTTAGCAAGCGACTCCCCAACTAAAGATACCTTTTCCACTTTCCACTCTTGTTTTGAAGTTTGTGCTCTATGTACCTGGATGCCTATTCAATCTTATCTCCATTAGCAAACTTACATAAAACATTGCCATATTATGTCATCTTTGCTAATAATTCTATTTGATTCAGGATTAACAGATTGGAGAGGCAATTGGACCCAGTCATGAGTCTGGAGAATTGTATCACCTTTCTTCTCCAAAAGCTTGCCTCACCTGCGAGTCACCAGAAGTCATTCATCAACTATTGGGTCATCTAAACTTTCCAAGCTACGACTTATGGTTCCTCATTTCAAAGTTTCAACACTTGAATGGGTCTAGCTAATTGGGGAAACACTTTCTAAGCACATTTCCTAATAGAGAAAATAAACGAGCTGCGTCTCCATTTGAGTTAGTCTATGATATTTAGGATCCTAGTTGCGTTATGTCCACTTTAGGCTATAAATATTTTGTCACTTCTATAGATGATTTTTTCCGTTGTACTTGCCTATTCCTACTACGAAATAGGTCTAAGCTATTTTTAGTTTGGCAAAACTTTCCGTAGAAATTTGTAATCAATTTGGTGTGGTATGAAAGTTCTTCCCAATGATAATGCTCACGAATACCTATTTTCCACATTTCAAGACTTTTTTTGCTCACACGGTGTTATTCATCAAACTTCATGTTGACATACACCACAATAAAATGGTGTTGCCGAATGCAAAAATCGTCACTTGATTGAGATAGCTTGGACAATGCTTCTTCATTACCCACATCCCCAATCTTTCTGGAGCGATGCTATCATCACTGCTTGTTATGTCATTAACCACATGCCCTCTACAGTTCTGGACACCAAAGTTTCATATTCTATGCTATTTCCAATACAAAAACTATATTCTCTTCCACTTTGCATATTTGGCTATACTTGTTTTGTACATGATCTCACTCCAGGCAAAGACAAGCTGAAGGTCAAGTCTCCAAAGTGTTTGTTCCTTGGATACTCTTGTATACAAAAGGGCTATTGGTACCATTCTCTTAACCTCACACGATATTTTGACTTAGCTGATGTTAGTTTCTTTGAGACTCACCCTTTATTTTCCTCATTAGATTGTTTGCCTGCTTTCGAGACTTCACCACTAGAAAGTTTCACTGCTCCTACCCTAGTTAGTATTCCTCTGGTGATTCCACCTCCTTTGATCACATATCAGCATCATCCTCAACCTCCTGAGTCTCTGGCTGTTATACAAGCTCCTCTAGACTCATCACTTGTTCCAATGGCTACTCCAACTTTGTCTCCTGAAACACTTGCTCTATGCAAAGATACTAGGTCCTCTCGAAACTTTAAACCTCTCTATGCTTGGGCTTTCTCTTATCATCGTTTATCACCTTCATATTATGCATTTGTTTCCTCCTTGGATTCTTTCACAATTCGCAAGATTTTAGGTGAGGCCCATAATCCTGGGTGGTGCCAGACAATGATTAATGAAATGACTGCTATGCACTTAAACAACACCTAGGATCTTGTTCCTTTACCTTTAGGGAAGGTCACTATTGGTTGTAGATGGATCTATATGATCAAAATTGGCCCTAATGGTACCATTGATCGACTGAAGACACATCTAGTTCCTAAAGGTTACACTCAAATTTTTGGTCTAAATTATGTTGACACCTTTTTCCCTGTAGCAAAAATGATGTCAATTCGTCTCTTCCTAGCATTAGCTATTATCCAATAGTGGCCTTTACACCAACTTGACATTAAAAATGCATTCTTACATGGTGAACTGCAAGAAGTTTATATGGCCCAACCCCTAGGTTTTGTTGCTCGCGATGCTTCTCATCATGATCTATGACCTGAAACAATCTCCTCGTGCTTGGTGTGGTTGGTTTAGTGCTGTATTAAAAGAGTTTGACATGACTTAATGTGAAGCAGATCATTCTATATTTTTTCTCCACTCATCTCCTACTACTTTTCTTTATCTGGTGGTCTATGTAGATGATATTGTTATTGTCGGCAATGATCATGATGGTATTAATCGACTCAAATGTACTCTTGACATTTTAGAAGAAACTGACATGCACAATTGTAAACCATGTGACCCATGGATCCCAACGTCAAACTACTCTCGGGTCAAGGGGAGGCATTGAAAGGCCTAGAGAGATATCAACGATTGATTGGTAGACTAAACTATCTTACCGTACTAGACCTGACATTACCTTTACAGTAAGTGTGGTAAGTCAGTTTCTTAATGCTCTGTGTGATGCTCATTGGGACGCAGCAATCCACATTCTCAAATTCATTAAAAATTCTCTTGGTAAAGGTTTGCTTTATATAAACAAAGGCATTCTAGCATTGTGAGCTACTCTAATGCTGATTGAGTCGGTTCACCATCTGATAGAAGATCCATATCACGGTATTGCGTACTCTTTGGAGGAAACTTGATTTTGTGGAGAAGGAAGAAACAAGATATGGTTGCTTGAAGCAAGTAGAAGAAGCAAAATATTGTGCAATGGTCGCCACAACTTGTGGGCTAACTTGGCTTCAACAGTTGCTTCAACAACTAAAGCTTGGAGATACCAAGGAGATGAAGTTGATTTGTAACAACCAAGCTACACTTCATATTACCTCCAATCCGGTCTTTCATGAGAGGACCAAACACATAGAAATATACTGTCACTTCATTCGAGAAAAAGCCCTTGCCGATGAAATTACAACTGATTTTGTCAACTCTAACAATCAACTAGCTGACATGTTTACCAAATCTCTTAAAAGGACCCAAGTTGAATTTATTTGTAACAAGTTTGGTGCATACAATTTATATGCTCCAGCTCGAGAGGGAGTGTTAGTAACCCTAGAATAACAAAGAATCATAACAGTCCATTAATTGTCATTATTTGTAATTATGTGTAATTATTCGAAAGACACTATAAATACTATGTGTGTGATTTGCTTTAGATACACAACACATTTATAAAACCTCTCATAATATTCTAATAGACAAATACCATGGTTATTGGAATCACACAAATCAAATTTAAGAGTGGGTGTGCATTACTAATACCATGGTTATTGGAGTCACACAAATCAATTTAAGAGTGGGTGTGCACCAAGTAATGGATCAGGTTCACACAACCTGGTTGAGAAAACTTGCATTTTTGGGCTCTTTTTTTGCAAATTTTTTTGACAAAATTGGAGGGAAACTGCCAAAATATTTTACTCTGTAATCCCAACAAAGAATATTTAAAAAAAAAAGGCTAGGGTTGTCTCCTTCTCATCATGACTCACTTGGTCCCCACCAAACATTCATCATGTTCTTTCAGCCTCTGTCCTTTCATTTGACATCTTATAAATCTTTTGAGGGGCTGAACGTGTTTTTTTGTGCAGTCAACCACCGTTTTTCTTATCATTTTGATTTATGAGTTGGATCTTCAATAGTTGTATTATTTTGTAGTTCATATATGATATATCAAGTTTATGCAATGAGTTGTTCACTTGCTTGACTTAGAAATGCTCATATTAGTGGGTTTTAAATACTTCTGTACGTCAAAATATGTTATTTTAATAATTGATGATGTATCTTATGATTCATGATAAGATTGGATTTACAATTTGGAAAATAGATCTTTCAATTCACGATTCATATCTCAATTTGATAACCTTAATAAATACTATCTCTCTCTATTTCTCTATTACGAATAGTTGTCATGTTATTTGGTGAATAAAGGTTTCAGCAGCAGTCTTTACTCAGGCATGAAGTTGGAAACTAATAAAGATAATATACCTGTAATTGGTGAAGTCACCATGTAAGAAAATTTTCTATAGTTCAAATGGTATTTCTTGATTTGAGAGATAAGTGATAAGCTATTAAAAGAATGGTTTATATTAATTCACTCAAATGGTTTATTGATTTCCTCGTGTTCTGGAACTGGAATTATGTACTGGTACTGGTGACTAGTTGTTCTCTGTTTTCTTGTTGGATCTCTCTGTCTCTTGTTAATCTTTAGTTGCATTATGGTTGGATTCCTTACATTCTATCACTTCCTGAAAGTACTGGCTTTTGATATAACCATGTCATTGTTGGGTACTAATATTTGTTGGTCACACTTAATTTAGGCGCTTGTTAAGAAAGACCCAGTTAGACGACAGGTTTTACGTGTTAAAGGTTGTTTGGCTGGATCAAAGGCTGAGAATCTGTTAGAACAAGGGGACATGGTTTTAGCAATTAATAAAGAACCTGTTACATGCTTCAGTGACATCGAAAATGCTTGCCAGGCATTAGACAAAGTTTATACCAATGATGGAAAGCTTCATATGACTATTTTCCGGCAGGTTTGTGAAAATACATGCACTTCGGTGATTAGATTAATTTTATTTCTTTGTTTGATTTAGGTGCTGGATTCATTGTTGCCTGTACTTTGCCTTCTGTTTTGAGGCTGCGCCTTGATGATTGATTTGCATGTGTCAGGGCCAAGAAATTGATCTTTTTGTGGGAACTGATGTAAGGGATGGAAATGGTACCACTCGTGCAATTAATTGGTGTGGTTGTATTGTTCAAGATCCTCATCCAGCAGTACGTGCTCTTGGATTTCTTCCTGAAGAAGGTCATGGTGTGTTTGTGGCAAGGTATGGTTTTATCTTATGATTACAATTACAATTTTTTTTGTTTGTTTATTAAAAGAGACATTCGTTATGACAATTGACCAATAGAAGAAATATGAATATAAGGGATCATGCATGGAGGGAAAAGGGGGAATTAAACAACAGAAAAGTAGAAAATGCTAACAGAGCAAAACTGCCCAGTCATTCTGCTCATCTACTAAGGAATCCTTTAAAAACAATGTTCCTTACACATAATCCAAGCCTGTTGCCTAATTTTGTTCAAAATGAGCATATTAGAACCTGAGCCAACTAAAACTTCAATCAAAATACAAGTGTTACATACACTGAATGCGAACTTAATTCTGTCAAAAGGTGGAGTGTCTGATTAGTGGGTAATGGCAAGGTGGGATGCTTATATTACAAGTAATTATATGAGGATCTACAGCAATAGTTACCAATGTCACTTGGGCCATGTTGATCCTATGCTTACAAACTGCTGTCATGTCAAACGTCAACTACATTCATCACTTTTGTTCATGGTCTAGATAACTAGATGCTGGGCCTGGAACATTTATGTGCAACATTCCCACCAAACTTCCTGACCGCACAGAAAATAAAATAGAAAAAGGGAACTTGGTCTTCAGCAGTTGTCTTAATATGTCTGCTATATGAAAAAAACTATCATCCTTATGGAGTTACAGGAATTTGTTAATTTGTGTTGTTTCTAAATCATTTCCATTGGATATTTTTACATAGAATTATTGTACATTTTAATTAAATATCTGTAATTAATGTAAACTTTGATCTTTATTTTTAATTTTTGAGTAGTCTATAGTTTTTAAAATAAATTATGTAGACACAATTTTTGCTAGATGATGTTTTTGTGCACTTGCACTCATATGCTCGGCGAATTTGTCAAATTCTCAGGTGGTGTCACGGGAGTCCTGTGCATAGATATGGTCTATATGCTCTTCAGTGGATAGTTGAAGTTAACGGAAAATCAACCACAAATTTAGATGCTTTTCTTGGTGTGACAAAGGTACACGATTTACTAGTCATAACTGTGACCTGCATGGATATGAAAATAGTGCCCATGGTGAATGAGTGCCCTATGGAACATGTCTTGTATGAAGAAATCTATTTATCTGCTAAATGATGGGTGCTGGCATTCTGTGTCGATACACTGTTGCCAACCATTTTTGCAACTATTTATTGCTCCTCATTTTCTGTGTTTGATTTGTGGTAATTTGGAAATGTTGTATTGTGATGCATGAGAACCATAATTGAGTTATTTTGGTGTATACATTTGGTTGAAGTATCCTACATATTTATATCCAGGACGGAACTAGGCCTCTTTTTCTAGTGTCCTCTCCAATTATAGTAGTTTGTAATTATCTTGATGATGTTGACAGGAACTAAAGCATGGGGAGTTCGTTCGTGTAAAGACAGTTCACCTCAATGGGAAGCCACGAGTCTTAACATTGAAGCAAGATTTGCACTACTGGCCTACCTGGGAAATGAGATTTGATCCAGACACTGCGATTTGGCATCGTAATATAATCAAAGCGTTGGACGTCACTACTGTATGAGCAGTGATGTTATTGACGCATTCTTCCTAAGGAAGCAGCAGCATAGGAACGTCTAAAATTGTCCAATGCAGCTTCCGAGCTCAGACTTGGAATTAAATGATTGCAGGTTTGATGCTCATCATTGCATGATAGGTCCATGACCTTTGTTGATAAGGGATGAGGCGATAGATCCAGGCTGTCGGAATTATTTGGATTTTGTTCCTCATCATTTTACCAGAAGGTTCACTATATTGTATACTGGAAAAGCGATGCACATGCCGAAGGTGGTTAGGTGATAACAGAAATAACAAAAAATAAATTATTAAATTTTGGGGGTATTTCATGTATAAACATAATGAATTCTCATATTTTCCTATGGCTTGTGAATATCTTACTCATTCCACAATTTCCGAGGAAGTGGGTGAATGCTTGGCTGTAAAAGTGAGAGCTTATTCCTGCAATAGCGTAAAGACTACATTCAGCCTAAAAATGTTCTTCATTATCGTCAAATAATTAGACTTTCATAACAGAGTCTGGTGATACGGACATAACTGCATGTATGGGAATGGTCATAATGAAAAATGATTTTAGAAATATTACTGCATATTAACAAGGTCTAATGTTATATTAAAATTTCAAACGTATATTTGGGGGAATTTAGTAAGTGCCATTTTTTTTGGTCAACAGTAAGTGCTACTGGCTTATTAAAATATAATATTTATACAAATAAAATAATCAGTTGTTAAATTAAATATAACAAATAATGTTCTATCTTAAATCAAATTCAAATTAATTTAAATAGTATAATATCTAAGAACCTATTAGTAATAGTAACATTAATAATAGAGTATAATATTAATCGATTGATTTAAATATTTGTTCCTATTACTTTATATTAATGTTAAAATTGATTCTAAAGGTATATTTTTTATTGCTGAAAAAATTTGTGGAAAATAAAAATTAATCTATTAACAATTTTTAAACATATTAATAAGTCTTTAAACAAATAAAACAAGTATTTTGTGATTTAAGTGTGCAAATTATATATTAACAATTTTCTAATTAGTAGAGAAGATTTGAATCAATCAACACTTTAATTAGTCAATTTATGTAATTGGTTGATGCTAGTTAAAAAAATGATTAAAATTATCCTAATTAAATAAAAACTGATTCAATAAGATAAGAAGGTGATGAAAATTGCTCATAATAAAATTCATCAGAGGTTGTTATAAGCTAAATATTTATGTAGTTATTTTAGAAGATATAATTAGTAGGAATTAAAATATGTTAGATAAAATAGGTTTTATATGGTTTGAATCTAAACTTTAAATTTAAAGCTTATGTATGGAATGTCTAATATAAATCAATTTTTAAGGTCTAACATGATTTTTTAAAAACTTGCTTGACCTATTTATACATAGATAATAGGTTACAATAAAAAAATAAAAAAAGCTAATAAAGTTAAATTTATATGCAAATAAGTAAATTAAATCTTTAAATAGAACAAATATATAGTTTAAAAAAAATATTTATTACATAATAGTATTATTATTATATCACTTATATTTACTTAAATAGACAAATTGTTAAGCTTATAATGTTTTTTAGATAGTTCAAAGTCTGATCTTCTTAACTATATAGATTTTTAAAAGAAAAATTAGCTTGATCTATTAATTAAACCTATGTAGAGTAAACCTATTTTTATTAATTTTTAATAGGGATGGAAGAACAATACGGTCCAACAGGAGCCTACGACTCGGTTCGTTTAAAATCTAGGTAGGTTCGGCTCGTTTAATAAATAGACAGACTCAGATTTGTAAAAAAATCTTTTTAGATAAACAAGTTAGGCTTAATCTTATAAAAAAACCTATTTAACCTATTCAGTGGTCTATTTATATTTGTTTCAATATATTATATTTATATAATATTTATTTTATATTTTATTTACATAATATTAACATATATATGTTTTAGGTCTATTTAATGATTTTTTATCTTATAAACTTTAAATTTACAAGCTTTTTTTAATTAATTATTTATATAGGTTTTAAGTTTATTTATCAATTTTTTTAATGTAGGCTTTTTAACAGACTTGCAGGTCTTGTAAGCTTTAAATAGGCCTTGACCTAAAAAAAAAAAACCTTTAACAGGTAACAGACCCAGGCTCGACTCAACCTATTTCCATCCCTAATTCTTAACAATTAGTTATTGATTGACAGTTTTTAAATTTAATTTTTATCTAATTTAAACATAAAAAATAGAAATTATTAAAATAATAATTTTTTTTTTGAATAAAATCAGAATTTTTGTATTAAAATAAATGCATCTCTAAATAAAAGAAAATAGAAAAATTTGTGTTCATAAATAATCAGGATTCTGTTGAGGAGGTTTTGTTAAGCAGAAGGAAAGGCATGACAGTAGGAGTTGGTGTTGATTTGTAACATTGGTTTGAAGGCCTTTACATGACACAGTCCTCTGGCACATTCTTTCTTCACTCCAACAGATTGCTCATGTTCTGTTTTTCTACACATGCACATTGTTTTCTCTACAACCTTTTTGTTAGTGATGATGATTTTTAACTTTACTCAGGCACCATTGTTTTCCTATTGTTTCTTAAATTCTCATATTATGCATAACCTCCAGCGTGGGAGGTGCAAATTTTATCTGTTTATCGTGTTGTTCATGATTTGCTTTTGCTCTCTCTCTCTCTCACACACACACACGTCAAACACGTAGTTGTTTGCTCAAAAGAACCTTTTTTTATGCCTTTTAATAGCATTAATTTTCTAAACATACACTAACACTTCTGCTAGCAACTTATGATACTAAGGGGGCCAACAATATTGGGGGAAATAGTAATGATTTCTGTAATTTGTTTGAGTTTTGTAAGATTCACTTTCTTGGCTCATGATATCTCTGGTTAGGTAGTTTCTTCTGTTCTAATTTGAATAACGTTGTGCTGAAATCTGTGTTATAATTGAAACATGCTTCTCACAAATTTCCCCCGTAAAATAACATCTAATATATTTTTCAAAGTAATATTTCTTTCTGTTTTTTAAACTTTCACCAAACTTAAGTTCATAATGAAAACCAAACAAGTTTTTTTATTGTAAACTGGTGCGTTATAGGATAAGCAAGTAAAGTAGAAGATACATGAACTAATATTTTATAAAAAAAATAAATATATTAAAAATAATAACATTCAATATTTTTTATTTAATGATAAAAAATTAGCGGTAGTTTAAATTATTCATATCTAAATTAGGTCCTAAAAGATATATCCCGAGTCATGCTAATTATTAAAGATTCAAATTACAAGCATGTCTTTGAAATATGTAGGTTTTGTATTGGCTGCTAATTAACTCCGTTTTGTAGAATTAGAAAATAATCACTTCCATCAGATGAGTTGCATAAATCATATCCAATTAATCTCAACCATATATTGCATCTCGTAACTCTGGCTTCGTTGGTGCAACAGTAATCCAAACATGCTCATAATTTTTCGATCAGATTAATCCTGATGTTAATGATGAAATTAATTTAATGAAAAAGATATATAAATTTCAAGAATTTACATGGTAACGTTCATCTTTCAAGTATTAATGATTAAATGATCAATATTATATTTTTGGAAATTAACTTTTGATAGTTAAATTTGGACTTCATGAGTAGTAAAAAAACTACACAAAATAGATAAAATCTTTTATTTCTCAAATGTGTATAGGTAAATTATTTGCAAAGAATATTTGTAGGTATAGCTGTGAATTTGGGTACTATGTCAGCCACTTGCACATGCGTTCATATAGATACACATATATTGGTATTAAATTGTTAATATTGAATTGTTGAGCATCACATATTAGAATCATTCACCAACAATTTACCAGGAAGGACAAAAGCCAATTGGAATTAAATAAAATGATGAGGTCAACAAAAAAATTAAATGAAAAAGAATAAACAAAGTGTGAAACAAGGAAGAATCAAACATTTAAGCTGTTGTTTGGTGGTGGTGGTTTGTCTTAAGCTTCATGAAGTCACCCAAATAACATTGTGATTGAGAGTGCTCCCAAACCAGCCAAAATCAGCAACCTCACAGCTCTGTTTGGAGCTCCAGAGTAATAGTTTGCATATGCATCCCCTGGCACACCTGTTACATATATAAACCTTGGAGGTGGCGGTGTTGGTGGTGGTCGTGATGGTGGTCTTGGAGGCGGTGGTGGCGGCGGCGGCGGCGGCGATGGATCACAACTTTGTGGAGAGGAAATATCTGGGAGGAGTAGTGGTGGTGGTGAAGAAGGAGGAGGAGGAGGAGGAAGTTGTTCACTGCAGGGGTTTCCACAAGGACATGATCCACACTTGATTTCCACAAGTGATTGATCTAACTTGTGAGAAGATGTGGTAGCTTCAACTGTAGATGAAAATGTGATGGAGAAAAGGAGAAGCACTATTGTAAGTTTTTGAGGACTCCTCCAAATCTTTGTTGGAGACACCATTGTGATTTGTCCAAGTAGGAAGACTTGGAATTTTATTCCTTTTGAGACAAGGTATAGAACTAAGAGCTTCTATGTTAAGGCCTTACGTTTATTGCACCTATAATGTCCTAAAGCAAAGATCATGGCACTAAGTAAACATGGGCATTTTTAAAAATGCATGTGGAAACTTCATCTAATTGATTGGTCCACTTGGTGATTTTTTTTTGTGTATTTTTGATAGTGACTTGAATGTGGTTGTATCATGTACACGCTTTCAATTTTGGAGTTGTGAGGTTTAAGAATGCCAATCTTGTATGAAATTGTGAGAGAGAAGGGTTAATTTTGTGTAGCCAACTACGTTTTTGATTCCCACCGCCATGTATCAATATTTGGAGGTCTTTATTCCTTTCTCTTTTCATGGCGTGTAATTAATTATATTCTTGCCTTCTGCATGAGGTATGGTGATGACTCATGAGACATCACTTCCACCCCCTAATTTTATTTTCAATTTTAATTATCACACCTTCTAATCGTATATACATAACATTATATTTTATTTTTTCTTTCGTATTTTTTTATTGTATCATATAACATATTATATGTTTCTCTTAAATTTTTTTTCTTTTTTTCTTTTCTTTTCGTCTCATTTTATATATTTTTAGATTTACAATAACATTTCTTCCTTTTATTTATACGGCTGTTGTAAGAGATAATGGAGATTACATAGTATTTGGTTGGCTAAAGAAAATAATAAATTATGGTAATAAAAACATTAATAATAAACTATTTTAAATAATAATAATTATACATCCTTATAATATTTTTATTCTAATTCATCATTTTTTTATCAGATTACACATCACATCTTATATATATATATATATATATATTTTTTATTTTATTTTTTACTTTTTTTTATTAACTCTCTTCTATCCTATCCAATATATCTAAAAAAAAATTGCAACAAATATTTTTGATTCTTGTTCGACTTATCTTTTCATGCGGATCGGTAATCTATTCCTAGTGTGGCAGGAAAAGTAAACACGGTTATTCAATCCGATTATTGTAAAATAAATAATTGTTAATAATTTCAAAGATAAAATTTACATAAATTCAAGTTTGTTTTTTCTTTTTCCACCCCATGTTGTGAACAGATTACCTATACTTTGCATAAAGTGTAAATCTGGCATTATTCCTTTCCCCATACGTGACCAATTATTGGCATCTTCATTTAATATATAAGCATATCGTGATTATGGTCTTTTTCTTTCATCCTTTTTAGTATGAAGGGAACTACACTATCCTTTGGCAAGGTTGAATAATTGATTTAAAAACTACTTATTGAGTTCCTAAATTTCCATTAATAGAAAGAGATTAAAGAGAAAGTTGTGGGATTTATTTCTCTAGAATCAAATAAATAATACAGAAAATTAGTCTCTGAAATTAATTACATAATCAGTCAATTTAATTTTTAAAATTACAAAAATAAAGATAATTTATCTTAGAAATGTTAAGGACTAAAAATATATTTAATTTTAAAAATAAATTGATTAGAACTAGTAATTTTGAAGATTTCTTTTGTTGTAATAATAATAATAATAATAATAATAATAATAATAATAATTGAATTGATAAACTAATTTTTCAACACTTTGTATAAAAAAAATTCAGTTGAGTTTGGTAACTAGAATGCTTAACATGTGATTAGACAGGGTAAGAGGACGTGTTTCGTATTTAGCGTTTTCGTTTCTAATATTCTCTCTTTGCTTAATTTAAAATATTAAATCTCATTTTCATTCTTAATTTATCCGACACTCATCTTTAACTTTTTTATATTTTATTTTATTTTTTATAATTTATTAAATTATTATATATTTTTTAAAGTTATATAATTTATTATTTTTATAATTTTATATAATATTTTAAAAATAATAAAAATATTTTAATAATTTTAAAAATATAACATATATCAATCACTATCTTCATATTTTTTTTTTCTACTTTTGAATATTGAATTTTACTTGAACTATCCAGATTCTGATTAATTTAAATTTTCTCTATTAAAATTAGAATGGAACAGGATTCGATAGACGGATATGAGTTTTTTTTTGTTATTCCTTCATATAATATGTAACTTCCACCCTTAAAAGAAACTTTTTTTAAAAAAAATCACCGTTCAGTTAGACAAAGACAATTTTGTTTAATAATATCATAAGACTATAGTTTTAAATATTTTTTATAAATTTTTTAAATTAACTTTATTATATTTTTAAATAGATTTACCTTTACAATAAGAATAATAATAATTATTATTATTTCGAAGTCCCAAACAACGATTTGTATTCATCAACATAAAAGGATATATTAGAACAGGAGACTCCAATAGTAACTCTAGTAATTTCAAAATTAAATATTTATAATAAACTTTTAACAGTCAACACAGTTAGATGGTAGTATACGAAATGCAGTCTTGGAGTTGCCAAAATTTCTTTCATCAGATGATTAATTAATCATAATTTTAAGCTGATCCAATTTTTTTTTTTATATTTCGTCTAATGTGGTAGAAATATAAAATTATAAATATTTGTAACTTTTTATATAATGACAAACTTTAAGTTTTACATATTTTTCAAAAGTCAATCCGATGCATGGTAGTAAAAAATTGTCTTGGGATAACAAACTAAGAAAGGAATCATATATCCAGCAGGCAACCAAAAAAGTACCTGCAACCTTTTTCTTGATTGCGACAACCATTGCTTTTTTCTCTTCAAAATTCTTAGCCAGTTTGTAATTGTACGTCAACCCAAGTAAAGTTTAATTTGCATCAGATGCATCTACACACAAATTTATGATGGGGAACATAAAAATAAAACACATAAATTAAGATAAAATTTTTAAGATTTTTCTACGTGCAATTTTTTTTATTATATAAAAAATGGTTTCTTTAATACTTATTCTTATCTTTTATATAAGATTTTTTTTAACAATTCATATTAATCCACTCTATAAGACTCTCTCTTCACATTATTTTTTGTATTCACTTTTTTACAAAAAACACCTTAATTACTAAAAAAAAATGGTCAAGAAACAACTAATGTACTACATTAATTTTTCCATTTTGTTATTTTGTGCAAAAAATAATAACAAGGTTTAAAGTTAAAACATAATACAAATTTCTCAACCTCTTATAAATAGATTAATTTTGATGCCTTTAATTTTTCACTTTTTCTCTGACAAGGATAGGAAAAATAACTAACCATAAATGTCTCTCTCTCTTTTTCTTAAGTGCAGACACATTAAACAATTAAGTAAAAAAAAATAAGATAGCAGAGTCTTAATAGTGTTAAAGATAACAGTGTTAGGTAAAATAGACCCAAAATGGAAATAGCTTCTTGTCCAACAGATGGGCTGGCAGTAAATAACCTAACCATGTAAGGTACTATTGGATTGGGCCTGATCTTATAGATCCAAAATACAACTCAATAAGGTGACCAAGTTTCTTCTTAAAATCAGACCATTTATCATTTTGACTTTGCACCATGAAACAAAAATTCAATTTTCTTGATGATGGTGATCACACCCTGTCAACAACCTATACACATAAACTTCTTGAATTCTGTACAGTTAATGTCATAAGCAATAACTGCAGAAGTGCAAATTATGGAAGTAGATCATAAACAAATACATAAGAAGGCCATACAATGGATCTCTACAAGTCTCATATTCTTGGTCTCCTTAAAATATGATATTTCGTGAAATATATAGAACCCTTACTGAATACACAAACCTTTTATATCAGAACTGAAACGTGTGGAAGACTCAAATTTGTGAGTAAGAAATCTCTATTGCGGTGATAACCCTTCATTCAAAAAGCATACTCAGGACAATGGAAACAAAAGAGGAAGAAAGAAGAGAAATAACAACATTCAATGAATGAAAAAGTTCAACACATTAACACTTGCATTCTTTTCTCCCTCCACGACCTCATTCAATGTTTGTCTTTCAACCAAAAGCATAAAAATTTGCTGCTCCACTTTCATATTTAATCCTTCATAAAAATTCTTGCATTTCAAGGTAAAGAGGTTGGCATTTGGGAGTATCCATAGTTACCGAGCCTGGACACTCTGGAATCGAGACATGGCTTTCGACCATCATAAAGCAAAAGCTATTTTGTATCCCTTGGCTGCATCAGTTAGAATGTTTCATATTTGGTAATAGTAAAAGACTACAACAGGGTCTGCAATGAAAGAATCAATACTTCTACTTCATTTCCAATATCTGTAGATTAGTTACTGGTCTACCTATTAACTGTAGCATTTTAGAAGGGAAAAATTGTCCTACATTAGAAGAAAAAAAAATGTTTTTTCAATTTCTTTGAAATCTGAAGTTCATTTTAAAGTATCTCCCAATTACATTGGATGATTGGAAATGACCTCAGAACACCTTTAGTGGGGGTCACTTAGAAATTGCTTATTCTATTTTTTATGACATGACAAGCAAAAGAGAAACAGCTTTAAGCTCCTAGAAGTAACTGAAATTCCAATATGTTGGACTAGCAAGAGAGAGGGGGTAACAGTTAAAGTTTCTCTCATAGCTCAAGTATGACAGCAAATAACTATGGTTGAGATTTGAGACTAATTAGACTCTTGCATGAAACATCAAGTCAACTTTCTCTTAACAGGGTTTTTTTTTTTCCGATTCCTTGACAGCATATTTTGATAGAAATTTAAACATGAGTGATTAGAAAACCTATATCTCGGGTAGGTTTGGAAAACAAATACACAATGGTTAATTGAACTTTGATAGCTGATGCATATTTTTGGCAAAGTACTAAGCTAAAAGTTAATGAAATTTTACAAGTAAAATATAACTACATCTAATCTAAATCACAAAGGGATCCAAGCCAATAATTAATTAAAATTTAACAAGCAATCATACGTATATTGCATGATCCAAAAGATAAAGTCAAATTTATATCTGCTTCGTGAAGGGCTCATATGACATTGTTTCAGTCAGTTAGGTAACAGGCCCGTGATTTATCAGAGACTCAAGCTACTAAGTTCAGCAGAACATCATCTGGTATTGTTCTGGATTCTGATCTTTCTGAGAAATGGCAGAAGTTCAATATCATTAATCTTCATGTATACATTACATTGTAGTGTTATTTCTAAAGCACTCCAAATTGAGATAAAAATTTGATAGAAAACAAGTCCAACTGAATTGACTAGTTAATTGAAGGTAATAAATTTTTTGAAAACATCACATATTGGGTTTGATCTTCATTTTTAATAAAAAAAGCTTCAACAAACTAAGAAAAATAAATTTTAAAGAGATAACTATTACAATTTTCTCTAGGTCATCATAAAATCACTCCAAGATATTTTATGGGAAGTGCACACCACTCACCATAAATAGGATGCAATAAACTCATCATCAAATGCTCGTTTTCATAACTACTATTTTCAACAGTTTCATCTAACTCAAAGGTATTTGATAACAGTAAGAAAAACTAACAGACACGGAGGATTCATGCATACAATCCTAATTTCAGTATTTATCCCAATTCAATGAGTCAGACTAGAATCTCTTAAAATAAGATCATTGACCATGCGTTTAATTTTGGTAGCCAAAGCAATGATGTTTATATTTTGTCCTTATATTATTATTTACATAAAAGGTTATACACTTAAAATATCATTTAACTCCCTACTTTTGTGGTTGAGAAAGGCTACTAAAATGGGTCATTGGCCAATGCTTCAAGGAAATCCAAAACCATTTACTGCCATTTTGCCAACATCTGAACAGTTCTCATAAGACATAGGACCACACTTGCCTTTGTAAAAGGTTAAATTTAGAGTCCTCACTCCTCAACAATCACAAGATAAGAAGCCTTGTATAACTTTCCTTTTATGTTTATGTAAAGTGCATGTGATGCAAAGATTTAAGAGGTCTTGTATCCTAAGTGAGGCAATATAAGTGGTCAATCATAATGGGATTCTTTACACTATCAGTGTCAATGTTTCTGTATGACACTCTTGATACTGATCCACCTTCCCACCACTGCAATCTACTCTTCTTCCCTTGAGAAATGTTATTACAATTCTTCTGTTGGTCTTCTATTGTTTTCCTGTTAGTTGGAATTCCATCTTCCTTCTCTTGCATAATGGAATGTAATGGAATAAAATATTTTATATTTTTATTTAGTTGCTATAGAACAAAACAGGATCATATCTCCTGTGTTTTGAGTTTATTGCTTTTCCTGCTTAATATTTTATTGAGTATAAAAAATTAAATATAATTGAATGAAATATTTATGCACATATTTTTTTTATTATCATATAATAATCTTAAAAACTAGTAAGATGCTTGTATATTATATAAATAATTTTTAAGTTAAAATAAAATTTATAAAAAAAATATTAAATTATATTACAACTAATATTCCATTATATTCTACTATGCATTAAATGAATATTCTATTTTATTAAATTAAAGATATTTTAATATTATTAGGAGATAATTTGTTTAAAATAAATTTTAATTTTTTTTCCAATATGAAAAGTGATAAAATTTAAAGTCGGAATCCATATGTAAAAAAAATATTAGAGAATAACTTATTTGAATTTAAAATAAATATGTTATTATGAAATTAAATATATAAATTAAAATTATAAATATAATATTTAAAAATAAAAAATTACGAAGTATCTCATCCTCATAAATTGTGTGTAAAAAAAGTCCTATTTTATAAAGAAAAGAGAGAATTTTTTTTTTTAAAAAAGTATGGTAATAGAGCAAAGTAGAATTTATTAATTATCTTACTCTTTAAAATGATGAATTTAATTTATATAATAAAGGTTGATTCTTAGTATATTAATATTTTATAAGTTTTAAAAACATTTATAAATAATTGAATAATAAATATTTAATAAAATATATTTTTTGATGTAGATAAAACATAATTTATAAACATAATATGTAATATTAAAAAAAAAAAAACCCAAACGGCAAGCAACAACACCCACCTTCTCCACATAGAACTTAATAGTATAAACAGGGGCAGGGAGTGAAGCACACAATCATAACACACTCACACATAAAATTCACAAAATTGAAATTGAAGATGTCCGAAGACTTGAAATGAACTGGAACCGTACGTAGAGAAAGGATAGTAAAGTTCATGCTGAATGATAAATTTAGGAATAGAATTTAATTATATTTTAATTTAATTTTGGATATAATTTAATTTTTTTAGTGAGATAATTTTAGAGATTTTTATTTTAAAATAAATTTTTATAAAATTTATCTATAAATATATTTAAATTTGAATGTAGGTAAAATATTATATAATTATAAAATTGAGAATTAGACTAATTAGAAATTAAATTGAGTAATTTAGAAGGAGAGAAATATGATATAAGATTTTAGATGCTTAAAAATATATATAAATTTATTTATAAATTACATTAATAAATTTTATAAAAAAAAATAAAATCAAATACTCTTATATAAATTAATATAAATTATAAATATTATAATATTTATACGTAAAGCTGTATATGAAGATTTTAAAATAGACTCCTACTTAATAATTTTAAGTTTTACAAATATATTTTGACGTAATAAATATAAGGGATATCCAATTAATAAATTTGAAAGAAAAAAGAAATTACCTAATATTTTATAAAAATATTTAAAATCTAATACCTATGATAAGTATTACTCCTTCTAATATATTCCTACGTCATATAAAAAATATAGTTAATAGTTAATTGACCTTACTTATATATAAACCATTATATTTAACCCTTAATATAAAAAAATAAAATACATAATTATCAAAGGAGATTATATTAGTAGTTAATTTATATAAAACTATTGGCCTTAGTTTTAAGCTAGTAGAAAATATAATTAAACGTAGAAATATATATATATATATGTATATATATATATATGTATATATATATATATATATATATATATATATATATATATATATATATATATATATATATATATATAGTGTTAAACAAATCAAACAATCGATTGAGAACTAAGAGATCTTGTCCCTTGAGAATAAGACAATGTCTCCAAGGTGAGATAGAAACAGGACTTAGAGCAATTAGTTAACATGCATTATTTGTATAAAATTATTTGGTGAATTATAACGAGAATAATCTGCGAGCCCTCCTATGAAAGGGGACTGCTGGGAAATCTAAGGATCTGTTCACATGGGAGTAGACCGAAGTTCATGATAGTAGGGACTTCCGAGCCTAGGGGTATGTAAGCTGAGTTTGAGTCTCTCAATGGCATGGGGTTGCTCCTTGTAGTCGGGACCGCTTTGATCGGATTTAGTCGCCTCGACAAAACTCTGACAATTATCATGATCGATCGAACAATTTCATAATATTATGGAATGAAAATGATGATGATTTTAGCGTAGCCAAGGGCACACTGTGATTTGAAATTAAATTCTGGTATCCTGTTATTTTGATAAAGTTGTGAAAAAGTTTGGGTCCACATGCATGTGTATACTATTAGGATGACAAAATTTAAAATGGTGACAATTATTGTGGTATGTGACGCAATAATCTCAACTTATTCTTGAGTCTGTCATCGTAGAAACCTGGAAAGTAGAAAATAGAATAATTTCATTCGTACTTTGTATAGGATGATTGATGTTGATAGTGTGTTGAGAAGGTCAAAGAACTTCTTCGTTAAAATATAAATGCAACACTCCTTTTCTTCTTCTCTTACTAACAAAGTGTCTCACTCTCCCTTTGTTATATTTTGTATGCGTGACTGTGACTCCTTAGTAAACCGAAAACGTGGATAACCTTTGTTTTGGCGTTGAAACAATCTTCGACATAGAAAGCAAACAAAGGTTCCTCACTTTGTAAACAGGGACAACGACTATAAAATAGTATCAATTCGAAGAAGAAAAGTAAATCCCTGTAGTTTTTAATTAGATACAAGCACACACTGTTGTACACTCTTATCTTATCCTATCACCCTACTCATAGTATTTTGGATTACCTCTAATCTACGATTGTGGAACTGATTTAGTTTTAAATAAGGATGTACATATGTGTATGCAATTATCATAAGCTTGTTTATTCGGATATACGCATGATTGGCAAATCAGGTATATCATGATTATATAATTATTCGGTACTAATACGTATATGTAAAAAATTGTATACGAATAATGTTAATAAAATATAGATAATTTGTGGATGTGACATAATATGTATTATATATTTTGATAATATTATATAAATAAAAACTTTTAAATAAAAAATAAATTTTAAAAATACTAATATTTATTAATTTTAATATTTTAAAAATCTTAATATATAAATTTTATATTTTTTAGATTTAAATATCAAAATATTAAAAAAAATAACTGAAATAAAATTATCATGAAACCAAAACGTATTATAATTAATAAATGATGGTAATATTGTTAATAAAAAATAATAGTAAAATATTTTGTTCTATTTTATTTTGGTTTCACCTTCCTTTTTAAGAAATCAAAATATTTCATTTTTTTAATTATATGCTCTATCATATTCCTTTTTTAATTGCCTCTTGCATGGGATAGAATTCATATATCCTCTCTCATTTCATTCTAATATATGTTAAACTTTTTTATTGTATAAAAAATGTGTGTAAAAGTTGAAATCACTATCACAGGATTTAAAAAATATTTTTATAAATTAAAAAAGAAAATCAGATTGATTAATTTGCATAATCACTATTTTTAACCAAAGTAACATTGTATTGTGCATATTAAGAAAAAAAAAATTAAGAATATCTTCAAAATAATTTATTCAAATAATGATCCCATAATATAGAGAAAGCGAGAGGAGGGTAAGGGTTGTATTTCAAGTATGTTTACCGAGACAATTATCTTAAATTTTTACTTTTTTAACAAATTATTTAGTATTTTAGTGATTAATGTTTATTAATTTGATATTAAAAATCATATTTTTAATTTAATATTCTTAATATAATTTTAAATAAATCAACGGTTATGATAATTAATTATTCTAAATTATTAATTTTTATGATAAAAAAGAATAAAGTTAAAAATTTAAGATATTGTATAAACTATTTTAATTTCTAATTCTTTATTATTATACCAGCAATTCCAATAAATTTATAAATTATTAGTTGATATTTTTCACTGCTATTAACATAAATTTTAAAATAATTTATGTATTATGTTTTAGATTTTATTTTTAAATTATTCAAATTTTCATTCCTTTCTTTTTTCTTATAAAAAATATCATCTTTTTCTGTAGTGAATATAAAATATTATCAAGTGAAATATTAAATTATTTAAGTGTAATAGATAATTTCAATTCTTTTTGTTTTCAACTTTTTCAAGTTCTAACATCATTATTTTACTTATATATATATATATATATATATATATTATTTTACAACTTTTGTTTTATTTATTTTTTTGTTTTATCATTTTATTTTGATACTTTTTAGTCATGTAATGGGAGATATCAAATAGAAAGTATAAATATGATTTTGAAATTTTGAAAAATTAAAAATTAAAAAATTAATTTAATTTTAACTTAATATTTTTATCAATTTATTAGTGTTGAAAAAAAGGAATTTAGTTGATTAAAAAAATATATAGAAAACTCGCATATATAAATGTAGTTGATAAAGGCTTCAGAAATGACATAAGAATATTAATCATTTATATTTATTTTTAATAATTTTATTTAAGGTCTCAATTGTTTTTTAGACAACTTGGAAAGGGGGCGGATTCGGATTAACTAAATTGGATAATTAGTCAGTAAATTTCAGATCATAAAATCAATACTCAAACTAAAGATAATTGAATTTTATTGTTTTGGTTCAGTTTTATATTCGAACATATAAGTGGAATCAAATTAATTTAATTAATTTGGTTTAATTTTTTGAATTCTTTATATGATGTAAACTAACGAATATCCCTACAAGTAATTTATGAAGAAGATAATAATTAAATTACTAACAATATAAGATTTTCAATGAATACATTATAGAATATCCAATTTATTTTATCAGCATAATACAATATTAATTTTTTATTATTTTGCTTTGCATTATTTAATGAAAGATATACATGAAGCAAATGAAGGGATGGGTGGCCACTGGTTTTGTGAGTATGCGAATGAAAGGGAAGTTGAAAAGGTGGTAACAATATATATTGACATTTGAAGGGAACAATCACTATTCATTTTTCTTTTCTAAAACCAAATAATTATTGAAGCCACTCATTATAATTTGTAGAGCTTGTTTGTATAGTAGTTGGGACCAGCCACCAGGTGACATCAATTTTTTCTTAAATGGCCCAAATCACCTTTATATGTATTTAAAATTAATACTTTATCCCTCAAGTTTTATTTGTTATTTCATATTAGTTTTTTATTTTTTTTTCAATTTTTAATATATATATATATATATATATATTTAAGAACATATAAAAATAATATTTAATATTATCAATATATTAATCATGTATTTTTTAACAAATTTTTATTAAAAGTTTTAATATTATCAATACTAAAAATTTGTTTTATATAAATTTTTATTTTATACATTTATGTACATATTAAAAAATTGTTTTTATCTTTTTATTTTTTATTTTTTAAAATTTTTTATTTTGATTTGATTTTCTAGTTTTTATATCTTATTAAATCTTTTATTTTTTAATTTTTTTATTTTATATTTTTTTCAACTTTTACCTTTTGAACCAAATGAAAAACAAAAAATAAAATTAAAAGATTAAAATGAAAAAAAAAAAAGTTAAAAAACTAAAGAATCAAACCAGCATTATCTAGTACAGTAGAACTCTTGCACTGACACAGAAAATTTAGTTGCCACCAACACCATCTACATCTTCAAGTCCATAAAAGGGTAATGACCACCTTGTGCTTAAATTGACCTACTCAGAACCTTTGCAATTAATCAAGCAAGCTGGTTCAAGCATTATTATAAATACTAGCCAAGACAATTGTTCCAAAAGAGCTGGTAACTAACAATGATAAATAATTAATTGGCCAAAGATGAAACGCACAGTTTAAAGCTTCTCCAGTTTTGTTTCTTCTCGTTTAAAGCAAGCAACGTTAGATATTAGAATAAAGATTAAAGAAATAAAACATATACGTAAGCCGTTAGTGTGACCAGTGACTAGAAGACGTTTTACAAATGGAAACCAAAAACGACGACCCAAGTCTACCAGTCTAAGTCAAGTAAACCCTTTGGACAAGTAATGCCCATTTGCCACTCAGTTTGATGCCAAATCTTCACCCACTTGTACTTACACCACTTCATTAAGGAATTTTTCTATTTGCAAATTAATAATGGTACATCATTTTCTTTTCACTTTTTATTATAAGATAAAACTAAACAGTGTCCTTGAATAACTATTTTTATTTTTATTTTAAAATTTTGGTTAAGAATTAAATAATAAAATTTACTAATAATTTTTTTGTAAATTTGCATTTGGAATATAATGATTTTTTATGTGAAAATTATTCTTATAAAATTTTATTCAAAAAACCTTGCGCTGGTTAGTCAGGTATGTGTATGATCTGATTTATTAAAAAAAATAAAAAAAAAAGCAGTGGAATCAATTTGCTTAGATAAAAATGGCTATTTGACTGAAAAAAAAGAAGATAAAATTGGCTAAGATGGGCAAAACCCAAATAGGGGTGGGGCCTAAACTAAAAAAAACTATTACCAAATGACCTGAATCTAAATATATGGTGATATTTGATTTTATTTTTCATGTTTAATTAATATTTATTTTAAATTATAAAAGTTCACACCCTTTTATAATTATGAACAAAAAAACATAATAACTGAAAATGAAAAATTATAACTAACCGAACACCACGTCCACGTTCGTACAGATATATTGTTATAATTTATAAGTACACTATTCTTCTAAAGTAAGCAACTACATAAAGTAAAAAAAAAAATTAAATATTTATGGCTTGAAATCCAACCCTGAACCGCGAACTTATTCAAATCAAATCCGGACAAATTAAAGATATATCTATTATTGATTTGAAGTGTGTTAAATTAATGACATGCTTTCTTATTTTTAGAAAGTGAAATTTATAATCATTTCAGATGAATATAAAATAGTTTTTTTATTTGTAATTTTTAACTCCGTGCAAATACCATAAGGAATTAAGGATCACTTTTTATTATTTTGATATATATATTAAAAACTGTTTAGCTTGAAAAAATATTTTGATTCAAAAATAATTTTTGAAAATAAAAAATGAAATATATTTTTATTAATAAAAAAATTACAAAAAAAAAAATGAAAAGTGTGAAAGATGATTAGAGTTGTATAAGTCATTTTGGGACTTAAACATTGTAATTCTCCACAGAAAATTTTGAAGAGAGAGAGAGAGAGGAAAATAGGAGTTGGGAATTTTGAGCGTGTAACATACTCTTAAACGAGAGAGTACAAGTGCGTTTTCTTGTGTCTCTTTTTATTACAACCTTTCCTTTCTCTTCCCTTTCCTTCTAAGTAAGTAACTTGATTTGTTAACATGGCGAGGCCTCTTCTTTCCTCTGCCATGCACAATCTTCCATTCTGCTCCATCCCCATGTCACTTTTCTTTGCTGTGCTTGCTGTGTTCTGTGTATTTTCTGTTATATCTTTTCTGTGTGGGTCTGGGAAAATAAAGAAGCTCCACATAGAAACCGAGGAAGGTGCAGCAAGATCCAAGGAACACAGACTCATTTCAAAGCTAAACAGCAAGCTGAACAACAGAGCAATTTCGATGGTGAAGATGCTATCTTGGAAGAAAGAGGGGACAGAAGGAGAAAGAGAAGAAGAAGGAGAAGGAGAAGGAAATTATAGTGACCAAGATCAAGAAGCACTGTGGAGGAAGAACATCTTGATGGGAGAACGGTGTCGTCCTCTTAGCTTTTCTGGCAAAATTGAAAATCACTCTCAATGGAAAAACGCTTCCTGATTTCTCTCTTCAATCCAAACTTCATGCCTAGTCTCTAGAGTTAGTTCTTGTAAGATACTGTAATAAACCTCAAAGTTTTTTTCTTTTTTCTTTTTAATTTTGTTTCAAGGTTTTAGAATTTACAACGGAAATGTTAAAATAAAATTCTGCAGCTTCTGATTTAGTCACCACATGATTCTTCTATATGAGTGGATGAAATTTATTGTCCAGGTCTCTACTTTCCAACTTAACATACACTGTAAACAGTGAAAGCCTCTTCATTTTCTCACTCTTTGTTGCGTTTGGATGGGGGAGGTTTTACCTCTGTTTGGAATCGGTTATGTGTTCCTTTGAATCTTTCTGGGGATTCTAGAATACTTATGCACGAAGTAAAAGGCCAAAGGTTAAAAATTTGGAAAAGTTTGATCATCTTACATCCAGTTCCATCCTATTTCCTCCTTTTTCTTATGAGACGAAGGCGATATTAAGAATTAGATAATTTTTTTAAAAATATTTTCAATGTTGGTAGAGTAGTGACAAAGATTAAAAAATGTCCTTCTAAAAAATAGTACAAAGGATGAGGTACAGAATAATTTGAATTCCAACAAATTTGAGAGCATGGGAACATGTTTATGTTGCTTTTGAGTTACTAAATTGTTATAGATGAATTTTAGTTCTCAGTAGATTACACAGAATATCATCTCCTGAGTTACTAAATACGTCTATTTCTTAATGGATGAATTTTGTTTCTTAATAGGCACATAAGCTTTTAATTTAATGAATAAGAGCTTGAGAAAGCTTTCAAGTTTTGACTCTACAACCTGTCCTTAAATACTTAATGCGTTACAACGGTATTTTAGAGGTGTCTAAGAAAAAATATTTAAGAGATCATGCCATTCCCAAACCATGCTTATCATATAGCAGAACATCCATCTTTTCTTACATTTTTCATTTATGTCCAAAAATGGGTTTAGTTATTTATTAAATAAAATATCAATCTTGAATGGAAGAGAAAAACCAGATCCATTTTTAAGATATTTTGCAACATTTTCTTTTCTTTTTTCTTTTAACAATAAATGATAACCAATAAAAGTGACAGTGGAATGACAACAATAATCATAACTAAGCCTTTTCTCATAGGTGAGGTTAGCCATACAGATCAAACAATAGCGCAATGTTCTCCAAACATGGCTCTACCATTTTTACTACAATAGCTATTATCCTAACTTTCTCTCTAATGCATTCATTCCTAATCCTTTCTTTTTGATCATTAACTCAATCAAAATCTGTAAAGCTACCTGATCACACTCATTGTTCTTCCATCATCATCTGCTATTGCAATGCTTCCATCTGCATTGCTGCTGCCTTGTAATCATTGCCATTGTGTAGTTGGCAGCTATTGTTGATCTCTCTTCTTGCTCTTGATAAGCTGTTTTTAGCCGGTCAATTCTTAATAAAAATAAAAAAAATACTTCAATTAATAACTGAAAAATCTAACGAATATTTAAAATAATGTTAAAATAATATTTTATCAAATAAAGTTAACATATCTTAATTTTTAAATTATAATTTTGAACTTTTAATCAACTCACATATATTATCAAACAGACTCTTTATCTTTTATCAATATCATTTTATATTAAATATGGTATAAACCTTTGTTTCGTGTGATAATTTGTATATTATTGATTGGTTAAATCCACTCAAGTTGTATATACTCTTGCCATTTTGATTTTGTACAATTATTTCGCCTACATTTACATACACATTCATGCATATGCACAATCGACATATTATTTATATTAGATCAATATTTTTAATTTTAAATAAAATATATTAATAAAAGTTTGGGTATTCATAAAAATTTAGAATGATAAAATTACAAATTAAAAATAAAATTAAGAAAATAAATCATTAAAATTATGATATATAATTTTATTAATTGATATATAAAAAATTTAATATTAGTATTTAGTTTCTTTTTAATAAAATAAAATTATTTATAATATTAATATTTAATGTTTGAATCAAATTAATATTTGAAGAAAATGAAAAATATAAAAAATAAATAAAAAATTTTAATATAAGAGAAGTCATATAATTTAATAAGGATGCAGGTTATTCTTTAAAATGCTTGTATTTAAGAATGAAGAATTATTTTAATATATAAACGTAGATTGAGAATGTTAATAATATATACATACACAACTAAACATATTATCATAGTGTTTCAAGAGTATTTTTAAATTTAAATATATGTAAAAATATTTTTAAAATATTTTTTTCATTATTAATAAATATATTATATTAATATAAAATTAAAGAGATAAAATTATTAAAATTATAAAATAAAATATTATGAAAATCATAATACATAATCTTTATTAATAAATTGTATCAAAATTTAAACTAAAATTAAAATTATGTTAAATTATAATAAATTTAGTATTATTTTTAATTTAGCATAAAAATTATAATTTATTAAAGCTGTCAAATTGAATTGTAATCTTAGGAGGCTAGGACCACTCCCACACCCAATTTTTTTTAACCTATTATTGACGGTTTTGTAGATTTTTCTTTATGTATATTTCTAAATTAATATTTAGGATCGTTCAGAAAAATTAAAACAATACTTAGTGAAGTTAATAAAATCCATAACTAGACTTAATAAAAAAATTACAATAAATGAACATTTCTTTGTATAAAAACAATTTCTGACATGGAACCTCTCCGGTGCTGACCCATTCAAAATATCCAATCCAACCCTTGGTTTAATCAATGAATCTAATGCCATTAATGACATAGACATTTATAGCTCCAATAAGATGATGTAGATTGACTAAGAGGAATGAATACAGAAATAAGAAAAGTCTGCATTATAGAATTTGTTTGTAGAATTGAAGTTTTTCTCTATTTTATTTCTTTACTAGTATTATTATTATCCATTTTTATTTTATTCTATGAAATTATGCTGAATGTAATTTTTTTATTATTCGATTATTAATTATCTTTTTTAAACCTTTATATATCATTTTTTTTATAAGTTATCTTGAATAATAAGTTAGGATGTGGGTTGTCTATTAAACCAAACATACATGTGTAGCTGAGCAAGACTATCATATAAAATTAGTTACCTTTTACTTCTCAGATCTGTTTTTTGCTCTTTAAATTGTTTTGGCACTTTTAAACGTTAGGAGGCAACCACTTAATTCTTCTGCTTTATTTAATAGTAGTTGCTATGTCAGATTTTTAGTTTTAAACATTTGAATCCTCTCATGTTTTTAAATAACATATTATAACCTTCTAAAAAGAAAAAGACAATTTTTATCAAATTTAATAAATGAACCCTACAATCTGGCATGTTTATATTCAGTTGTGCTCATATGCAATACTAAAAGGCCATATCATCTAAAGCTAATGCCAAAGCAAAGGGCAGTGAAGTTTCTCTATTTGAACAGTTTTTAACTCAGAAATTATGGTGGAACTGCAAGTGTTACACACAAGGAATCTGACAAGGCATAACAGGTGATAATGTGATATAGCTTGAATTTATATAAAACTGTACATTAAAGACAACAAAATAATATGTATAATAGTTAAATCAATCCAGAACCATGATATTAAATAATTTGGGTCTGTTTTTTCTTTCTTCTCTCGGTTTCACAACACTACATTATTTTATTCTCAAACAAGAGAGACAGAGAGAGGGTAGCAGATTGGGGAACAAGACAGAGTCCAGATTGGGAAACAAGACAGAGCCCAAGTTACCAAACTAGTAAATTTTTTTAAAAAAATACTACAAATTACATTTTTTGATCTTTTCAGGTAAAAAGTCTGTGATTATTTTAAATCGTCAAATATTGTCATAACTGTTGAAGAACTGTAAAAAATAACATTTAAAACCATAGCCAATTTTTTATGTAAAAAAAATAAATAAGCAAAAGTTGCATTTTATATATACAACTTACTAACTTTAAAAGGAGATTGCACCATTTTTATATAAAAAAAATCGTCATTGAATGCATCATAACTTATAACAAAAACATAATATATAAAAGGAATCATAAGTTTGTAAATACCAAATTTTCTGACAATCATATGTAAGAATTGTGTACATTAAATTTATTCATGAATGTATTTATGATGCTAATCAGTAAATATTTAGACACAGTATAGCTTCATGCTAAATTTAATTGGATGTTACGTTATTGTTGAATTTTATACTATTTGATCTCATTAGACTTTATTGCAAAACGTCGTTAATTAACATGGGAACAACACCATAACTTCAAGAACACATTCCTCTACATCTTCTAATTATGAAGGACATGAATGTTAATTTGACCATCCGCAGGATTAGAAGTTTATTGAACAAAGACGTATTAGAAGCCTTACTAATTATGTCTTGGGCCAAATAGCTCCCAAAGGCCCATGACTTGAGCCTCGCTTAAGGATTCATCAGAGGGGTTATAAATAAGTTTTAGTATCTGAAATTAAGGGGATTTTCCATTTGGAGAATTTGGAATTCGTTGGTACCTTTTTGAAGAAGTTTTCTCTTCCCATTTTTTGTTAGTTTTCTTCTCCTTCTTTTTCTTTTTGAAATTTTCTTATGAACCTTGATGAAGGATAACTTCTTTGGATTAACTTGCGTGCGTATGATTTTTAAGTTTAGATATTGAGATTTGTATTTAATTTTGTTTTCAATTATTGATCTATTTTCTTTTCATTTTATGAACTTAGTTCGTAATTTTTTATTTTTGAATTGATCAATCTTGTGGTTGATTTAGTGCAATGAGTAACATTAAATTATCTAACTTAGATTTATCAAATTTTAAATACTTAATTTAGTACAAATTCTAAAATTTAACTGGTACTTAATTAATTAAAATTAAATTAAATAAAGATTAAAAATACAATTAGGATTAATCTCTTAAACCTTATGCT
Organism: Canavalia gladiata; assembly: GCA_037954105.1. Taxonomy (NCBI): domain Eukaryota; kingdom Viridiplantae; phylum Streptophyta; class Magnoliopsida; order Fabales; family Fabaceae; genus Canavalia; species Canavalia gladiata. The sequence continues at coordinate 42,805,462 of CM075664.1, forward strand.
GCTAGATATGCATTAATTTTGATCTAAATATGGGGTATGCCAATGTATTAGATGCTTTCTAACCAATGGGTTAAACGTCTTACTAATATCATTATATTTATCTATCATTATATAGCTCTAACAAAACATCGTATTGAAAAAAGGTGATTGTTTGGAGGACGTATAACACTCCTCAATTCAGTTCTATCCAGCCTACCAGTGATATATTGTTTATGATAATAAATAAATAAATCAATAAATCAATAATATATTAAATTTACATAAATATATTATTTTATATCTTATATTTTAAAATATATTTATTTATAATAAAAAATTTGCTCTCCCCGCTCTGATCCTCCAAAATCTTAGTTTCTAAATAATCCCTTAGCACTTAGGATTTAGAGGTGCTGTTCCTCATCTATGATAGTCATAAGAAGTTTTAACTAGATTCCAATTCCTACGCTTAAGGCAAATTTTTTTTGTACGTCAGCAGTTAAACCACATCTCACGAATACTTTTTCTCCATTTCATGAGATTTTTTTTAATTTGAGAATAGTGTCACGAGTACTAGTAAACCTTCCATATGACAGATTAATTAATTTAAAATAACTAGCAATTTTTCTAGCCCATCATGATGAAATGTGAGAGAGATGTGAGAAAGGGAGAGAAATAAAGGATAAAAATGAAAAATAGGACATTATGATAAGAAAGTAAGAGAAAAAGCAAGTTATGGATGAAAAATCTCATGGAAAAGAAATACCTTTTGCTTTAGGGGCCTGCCCGTCTTTGACATACTGTTGACAAATTTCCAAGAAACTTAAATAAAATTTCTTACTAAATACCATTTAAGAATATATTTTACAAGATAAATTATGTTTATATCCACAAATACATGTATACTAAATTTTAAAGTTGTTAAAATCTCAATTTTTTTTAATTTACAAAATGGTGACAGATGTTTTTATTTAAAGAGTATAGAAAGTTTTAATTTGATACGAAAGCTTGCCAGCCAAACAAAACAAGCTTTCCTGGGTATGGATTGGAACATATTTATTATTGACATGACCCAAAATCAATACAATTGAGATATTGAATTAATTAGTTACCGGTAGAATTAATGAATTACTAGACAAATCATATAAAATAAATTAATATATTTATGAATAATATTTTACCTTTTTTATGTTCAATATAATTTTACTCAAAAATTACGAATTTGGATCAAATCTAAATAGTGAGTTTTTGTTTTTGTAATCAACTTTATTTGTTTTTCTAATCTTAAATTTATTATCGGCCAATAGTATGATCGAACCAACCATTAAGTTGAAATTGTTCATTAATCTAAAAAAACATAACAATCCTTTATATTTGTAAGGTTTTATTTTTCTTTTCAGCAGGAATATTTATCTTACATGTCTCTACATCATATGCATTGTTACCTTTTTTGAACGTTTTTTCCTCTTCCTTATTGTCTGATACTTTTATCTTATCACATGATCCCCTTTCTTCTCTTTATCACATGATCCCCTTTTTTCTTTTGTTTCTGTTTTGCCGCATGTCTTTCTTCGTTTTTCTTGTAATGTGCCTAATTTCTTTTAAATTTTTCTTCTTGTGGACTAAATGGTGTCTGATCTTGAAGGGGAAAGGTAGGTTAATTGGCATAATAATATTTTACTAGTGTTGAGTGACATTCTAGCCAAAAAGTTGGCAACCTCGATAAATGACTAACGAGAAAGTAAAATTATTGTCATGGAAAGCTGAATATTATGATGAATGAATAGGTATACAAGATAAGGTGGATTGAAAATATGATCTACAAAGAGAAAATGTTAAAAAAAATGTTAAAAAATAGAATAATCATTAAAAGTAAAAGACGATTAAAAAATGTTAAAAAATAGAACAATCTTGTTCTAGATGATTTGATTATATATTTAAAAAAATGACCTAATATATATTAAAAGTAAAAGAAGATTAAAAAAATTATAAAAAATATTTTCTATTTAATAAGTTTAAATAAGATAAGTTTTAAAAATTTATCAAACCAACGCATATCTTATAATTCAAAATACATTTATAGATATACTTATAAATCATCTATCAGCAAAATTGTCAAATTAAAAATAGAATTTTAATTTATAATATTATTAATTATAAATTTAATTCTCATAAACTGAATCAACCTCGGTTAATAATTAAAAAATATTTTAAAATAAATAATTTATAATATATTTAACATAAAATAATAAATATATTATATCATACAATCTATACAACAAAATTTACTACAATTCAGACCTATATATATATATATATATATATATATATATATATATATATATATATATATATATATATATATAATTTATGCAACCAACTTCGTTTACTAAGAAAAAATTTAGTTTTGTAGTAGTATTAAATACATAATATATCATTACATTAAAATTAAACTAAAATAATTTTTCCAGTCAAAATCTTTTGAAATGTGTCTGAAAGTGAGGTTTTAAAAAAATGGAAGGAAAGATAGTTTTTTATTTTTAATTAAAAAAATATATATTTATAAAAAGAAAAAAAGAGAGTAAAATATTAAATTTACACCAATTTATTGCTTTATTTCCTTTATTAAAACAATTTCAAATTTTGAAAATATATATTAAAAATAAAAATTTCATTTTTTTCTCCAAAACCTTACTTCTAAATATGTGCTGGAAGAATTTGGAATATTATATTTATAATGTGTTTGGTTTAAAGTTTAAAAGGTTAAAATTATGATCCGGGCAAATGTTACATGAGACAAATTTTTGCACTAAACCATAATTTTTAGAGTTTTCCGAACATAAAACCATTAATCATTCAGTGATTTCTTTTGGGATAAATAAAATATTTATATCTTGTTTTTAAACCTTGAGATGATTCTTTTAATGCGTTTGTTTAACATAATCCATTTTCTGTGTGTTTAAGTGCCTGTTCCATTTTTTGTGTGTCTAAGTGCTTGTTTGATATACATACAGTTAAGTAGATTTTATAACTAAAAAAATATATTTAAGAATATATGATAAAAAAATTAATAAATAATATTTAATATCATTTATATATTGCATCCTACAATTTTGTTTAATACTTGGGTAATATTTTTGTCTTTTTAATTATCGTTTTAAATATCACCGAAGCATCTTTTTTATATTTTATCTGAACTATTATTATCATGTATTCTTTTAAAATAATTTAACTAATATAAAAAAGATAAAGGATATGATAGAAAATTTTACAATAAATTTTATAAATCTAAATATTAATATTAATTCTTAAGTTTTGTACCAAAACCATAATCATGAAATAAAATAGGACAAAAAGAGTACAATATAAAGATTCTTATTATATATTTTTGGATTAATATTAAAAGAAACATAACATAATATTTAAAGTTTGAGCGTCTTTTGGTAACAGATATAATTCAGTTCTTTTTATGAAACGGCATAATTTTGAAACAAAATGGCATTGGGAGAAATGCTACCGAGATTTTGCGATGAGAAAAATGTTAAACAAATAAGCTATTCTATGATCCTTCTTCCATAACTAGAAACACACTTTGGGATGCGAACAACCAGCATAAAATTGGAAGCATGAATTTTCTTATCTTATTACAAATGAATGCATGTATATACATATCTATATCTACTCTCAAATAATGAAGCTGGCTTCATTAGAACAAAGCTAATGCTCTGACTCAGCCTCAAGTTTTGGTCATGGCTTGCTTCTTCTTAAATAACTACAAACGAAGCAAAAGTAGTTCGGTTGACTAGTAACTATTGAGGACCTGCTTCCACACGAATTTCTTCATTTTCCATTGGGCTAAAACTCACTCGTTTCTGCAAAATCATAATATATTAAGAACATTAACAAAATCCAGTGAAGAATCGCATATTAATAAATTATTAGAAAATGAAGTGAATAACTAGGAAACTACAAATATCATTCGTCACTTAGCCCAATTTTTTTATATGTTTTGTCTTTCTTTCTTCTTCTTTTTTCCCGTTTACTCGGGTATTTTAATACACCAACTCACCAAATGTGAAATTAAGTCTATGGATTTATAGGGACATAATTTGTAAAGGACGAATACTTTTATTGAGTGCACATGTAATACGACATAAGGTTAGCAGTTTTTCTTTATTGGCGTCTTTGATTTTACATAAACTTCCAAAATCCTCATTGTTTCCCTCAAAGCGACCTCATTGTCCTGCTTATGTTTGGTATTCTTGAGGATAAAATTTAATTTTTTTTAAATCGTAATTCTAATTCTTTATTTGTAAAATCAATATTTGTTAATTTTGAAAAAAATTATTAAAAACAATTAGTTTTCAGTTTAATTTATATTACTATTTTGATAATATTGGATATTTAAATATAACTTCAAAAACTCATTAACATTCATTTAAAAATAATTTTTTAATATTATCAAAAACAGGATATATTATATTAAAATCATGTTACACATAAATGAATTTACTCAAATTTATTTTTAACAAGATTAAGTCCTTCCAATTCAAGCAAATAGTATAAATCAAGTTGTATGCAGTGTTTAGATTTGAGAGAGTTGGTAATGGTTGTCCTTATACATGTAAGCAGAAATTGCAATTAATTATTAAAACCCAAAACATATTAGGCTTGAGTTTGAATTAATTTTTTAAAACTAACATTTAAAAGCTTCCTTTTAATTATTTTTAAAGAAAAAGTGAGTCATCTCTTTAATTAAAAAAGCAGTTAAAGATTATGAAATATTTAATCTTGTGAAGCAGAAGCATAAATAAAGGGTTAAAATATATAATCCCTTGAAATCCGGAACACGAAAACGACCCTGTCTACGCAACCACATGCCGTTTCGCGTATGTCGACATCAGCATTAAGCCGCGGCTTAATTATCGCTCGTGAACGGAAACGGCCAAACAAACACGGAAAGTTCAAACCACTTTCAAAGATTCAAGAATATAATTTATAATATTATAAATAATAAAATAAACACGGATAATTACAAAAGAAATACTTACCCCACGTGGCTTGTGATTGTGATGATGCACCACCCTAACGCCACCGTCCTCCACCGCCGCAACGCCGCCACCCTCACCACCATTGGATCCCATGTACAAACTTATAATTTTCTCCGCCACCTCAGACCTGTCGTTGCTCTCCTCCATCAACTTGTCCAATTGGGCTTTGGGGAGCCTCATCTTAACCCTCATGGGCCCATCCATGCCCAGATTCGATGGCGGCTTCACGAGTGTGAGGTCCGAAACGGAGCGTTTCGAGAGCATCAAGAACTCGAGTCTATCCTTAGCGTTCATGCCGCGGATACCACTGGATCGCACCCTCCTCGGTAGGGCCGTTTTGTCCTCTTCGGGCTGAACCTTGGGTAACTCGAGGAGGAAGTAGATTTTTTTGGGCTTCAACTCGTGGTGAGGTTCTAACGGCTCGGCCCGAAGCCCGAAATGTTTAACCGCCTCGGAATCGAGCAAAACGTGACCGGGATGGTCCTTGACGACGTCGTTTACTCTGGCTGGAGTCTTCAGCTTGAACGTCTCTCCATCTATCTTCATCACCTTAGCTTTTTTACTCCTTCCCATAGTGTTCCCCATCTTTGGTGTTCCTAGCTTCACGTTTTCTCTTCTGTTTCTTTACTCTTTGGATTTATTTGTTTGGTCGATTAGGCAAAAAGTACGTGTTTTAGCCTTACCGGGTTTTGTGGTGGTATTTATATTGAGATTTTATGGGAGGGATGGTTTAGTAACAACTTAGTATTAGTAAGAGGTTGACAAAATCAAATTTGAATAATGGGACGTGCATGTGTGAATTGGTGGAATTTTGCCTTGTAATAGAGGTCCCTTCAAAAAATTGATGGGTAAATAGTAGTGGGAAAACTTGGGTTAAAAACGGATAAACTCTACTTTGGTTCGATTACAACAAAGGTTGTGGGGTAGGCCAAGTTATCCTTCAATCTTAATCAATCTTATTGTACTCTTCATTTCAGAAAAGAAGAAAAACAAGTGGCCTACTCTCATATTCCTTTCATATGTGTTTTCTCTACCTGTCTAAGGAAAGATGCTTTTTTTTATCAGAAACTAGATGACGATGGATATCGTCAAAAAAGAAAAATAATAATGTTTTATTAATTTATTTAACCATAAGATAATTAAATTGTTTATGCTACAGATAATTAAGATCTAAATTTCATTTTTTTACAACTAAATCTAAACTGAAATTCTAACAATTTTAATAATATCATTTGAATTTAGAATTATAGACGGAAATGCGTATATAAAATTATACGTGTAAATGTTTTGTAATTAAATAATATATTAACAAAGGCGCACATAGCATAATATATTAAATTCCATAAAAAATTGAATTTTTATCTTTATTTTTTAAGGGCATAAAGGACTTTGTTTGGATAAGGCGACAGAGAAAAAAGTTTTTCCAACATTTGTTAACAAACGAAAATAGTTTACGTTAGAAAATAGGAAAATAAAAATTATTTCTTTTAGGTGAGAAAATAAAGAGAAACTTTTATTTTTTATTTATATTAAATTCTTTAAAATTTATATATTAAAAAAATTAAATTAATAAGAATATATAGTAAAAAATCAAATTCTTTTAGAGGTAAATTTTATTATTATTAATATTTTTTTTCTTTTTTTATCCATCTAAATAAAAAAAATAATTTGTTTTGATATTTTTAAAATTTCAAACAAGTGATTGATAATGTAAATGAGAAAGTATATCTTGCTTGCAACACTTGACTTGGGGCAGATTGGAGGTGAATATGATTATTAAAAGAGCTCTTGAGGCAGAGGGTAAGAGCTCTTGAGGCAGAGGGTAGGCCATTACACGGTTTATGGAAAATGATGGGAAAGAAGAAGTCGAACACAGTGATGGAGTATCATAATTATTGATCCATGATCCATGTTGGGTGACTGTATGGTACTGTTAGGCATGAATACACCCTTTTTTACCTTTTAATCTCCTTTTCACTCTATTTTTAAGCAATGGGTGTCAGCTTCCCATAGATGCTCACACCTTTTCTCAGACGTTTCTGTCCAATGCTAACCTTCCAACTTTCCAAATTTGTAATCGTCTATACTTTCTTTGCTTGTTTAAATAATCCTACATGTACATGTACATCTGCATTATATTATATTATATTATATTATATATATTTATTATTTAGTTATTACTTTTTATTTACCTCAATTTTATTTACTTATTTATAAAAAATGAAAGATGTGTAATTAATATATTTTATCTTTTCTTTGTACTCCGTAGGTACATAAGAACGACAATGTAACTGCTATCGAAAGCGGTAGCCTTCTACTGCAAAGATAAGTGTATACATATTTTATGAGTTCTTTTGAGTAAATGGTTTAATTAATTAATTATTTAATCATTTTTATTAAATTATAATTTATTTATAAGTTGGTTTAAGTATGTTTTAATTAATAATTTGTATGTAGTTGGTAGATAATTATATTTTTTATATATGTTGAAAATTAAATTTTGATCGTACATAAAAAGGACTTTATTAAAAATAATTAAAATCTATTTTAACGATCACTACATCTCAAAAAAATAATTTTTAAAGTTAAAAATATCTTTGATATATACAAAAAGGTATATTTTAAGTTTTAAAAAAAAATTAACTAATAAAGCCTAATTAGGAGATGGTGGTATTATCTAAGTATACTGATAGATGTTTAATTTATAATTATGTGTATGAAAAAGATTTTATTTAAATATATAAATTTTATTTTAATGATCTTTACTTTTTAAAACAATTATTCTTCAGCTCAGTTGGAAGGTATTTTAATATACATAAAAAATTTATTTCATAAAAATAAATAAATTTTATCTTAACTTTAAAAAATTAATGTTGATAATAGTTTTTATAATTTTTTTTTAAAAAACGGTACGTTTTCACTATTTAATGATGATATATATATATATATGCATATATAATTATATTACGTCATTTAAAAAATTAAAAATTAAAAAAAAATCACAGTTCTCTCTTTTCTTTTGATTGTAAATTTTTTCTTTACCTTCTTCGAAATCTTGTGGGAAAGACTTATACATGTAAAATAAAAAAAAAAGCAAAAAGAGGAAAAGAAATATAAGGATAAAAAATTGAGTAGAAATAAAAAAAATATTTAGATAAATAAAGATGTACAGGAAAAATAAGAAAAAAAATTCTTTTTTTATTTGAATAGGTAAAAAAAAGAGTAAAAAATAAATAAATTAATAGAATAAATTTTATTTTATATAAATAAAAAAATTAATTTAAACATAAAAAGTTTAATCTTTTATTATATTATTCTGTTTTTAACATTATAATTTTTATCATTTATTTATTTTAAAAATTTTAATAATTAAAATATTTACATAAAAATGAAAATTTTCTCCTCTTAAAAAAGAAATATAAAAAGATGGAATCTGCAAAAAATAATTTTTTTTTATATAAAATAAATTGACTCAAACAAAAAAAAATTCAATCTTTATTTCTTCCCACCGAACAATACATCAGTGACAAATAAAGTTATGGATTTTTTAATTTAACCAGTTGCATTGTGTCATTGGTTGAATTGGATACCAAATGTTAGTAACGAACGAAGATCAACATTTAAGGGGTGATTATTTTAAGTGAGATATATTTAATTTTTTAAATTAAAGTTTTGAATTTAACTTTTGTGTATGAAAATAATTTTCATATGGTTATTTCAAGTGCTGTATTCTACTAACAGTAATATTAATAGTAGTAATAGTTTTTAAATTTTTTATCATATTATTTATTATCTTTGATTTTTTATAATAAATAATTGAAATTAATTTGTAAAAATTATTGAGACACTAACCAGCTTCCATGTTACTAATTTAAATATTTGATAATAGTAGTATTTATGGAATAAAGGTTAAATGTATATAATATTTTTTAATATCAAGACAACTAAAAAAGAATTAAGACTCTTAGTATCTAAAAATTAATTTTAGTGATTAATATTTTATATATTAAATAAATTAATGCACATATTATTTTGTTTGTCTCCCTCTCATGCCTATTCTCCTTACCTTTTATTAAAGACTCCCAAATCAATTATTTCAGTTTATAATGCTTTGTTTGATTTTTAGGTAAAACTAAAATCATGAAAAAGGAGTAAATTTTAAAAATTATTTGATGAGAAAAATATAAAAAAAATAAAGAAAAAGGAATTTTTATTAAACAATAATTATGCTCGTATTAAAAATATGGAACAAATAAATATAAGAATATTTTACGAAAGATACAAAAATTGTTATTCTCTCTTCCTTTCTATTTACATCAAACAAGAAAATAAAAAATAAAAAACTACCACTTTTTATTTTTTGCTCACTTGTTTTTCTTCTTACTTCTGTTTGGTTAAACTAAAGTTCTTGTTAACGTAAGCTAGTCATCAAGAAGTGTTTAATATATTTTATTTATTTAATATTATTACATACCTTGTATTTAACTAATTATTGTTTTAACAATACTCTTAAACATTTTAATTGGACTGCAGTACCAAAAGCATTTTGAATTTTCCTTCCAATAATTTTCATGAAGCAGTTTTAAGCTAGGAAAGAAAGATCCATATTTCTCCAAAAAAAAACTTTATCCACCAATTAAATCCAGTTCAGCAACCAACCAATCCTTTGAGAATCCTTTGACTTGTTATGGTTGTTGTGGTTAAGAAGAGAGAAAATGAAGATGAAAACAGAACAATAAAGGAGACATGACATAAAAAAAAGACAAAGAAATGAAAGGAGAGAGTGGTGAGTAAATGTAGGAAAGGAGGATGGGGCAGATGGCATGTGTCAAATGCTCTGCTGCTATGCTATTCAGATCAAATGTGACATTGCCAAACTGTGGGAAGGGAAGATGAATCAGATGAACCAGGGACCCACTGCTTGGTAATTAGGAGTAAAAATGGTATGATAAGAAAAAGGTCAAAAATTGTTTAATTTCACTTTTGAAATTGATAAATGTGGATCCAAAAATCATAAACTATTTTTAGTAGGGTCAGACAAATGTGGATCTAGTAAAAAATAAAAATATACACTAAATTGATCCTTAAAAAGATATATGAGACCAAAAAAGGATAAGTCATATATATATATATAATAATATATTTTTTTTAATTACATAAATCATCCCTAATTTTTATGTAGTTATATGTAAGGAGTTAAAGTAATGTTAAAAATGGAAAAAATATAGAATAAAGTTTTGTTTAAGATGTGTAAATGTATTTTTTCTTTTTTAAAAAAGTAATTATTTAATTTTTGAGACTATAAATGTGTAAGATGTTAAAATCTTGACATGCCTGTGATTTTTTATCTCTATATTGACTTTTTAGATTTCGTAGCTTCTATACATCGCTGTAGTTTGTATATTTTGTTGTAGTTTTTTTTTTTTTTTGATAATTCCCCTGTTGTACCACTCGTAATTCAATTTTGCTGTGTGTTCGTTAAAAATTAATGCCACTTTCTTTTATTCATCTCTGTGATATCTTGAATAAACGAATGCAAATAATATGAAATTGGAAAGAACTTTATTGTTGTCGTTAATATTTTTGTTCTGATTTATTTTTTTTCATTTTTATCCTACATACACGAGTTTTCGGATTCAAGTAAAAGTGGTAGTTATATACTTGTATATACCATTTTTTTTTTATCATAATTCAAAACGAACGTAACGAATGAAATTTACTGAGCTGTCAATCTATTTTCGTAGATATAATATAAAAATTGATAAGATTTGAATTTAGTATCTTTATATAAAACTAATTTAATATTTAATCATTTATTATTAAACCAATTTTAACGATTTAATTGTTAATTTAATCTAAATAAGCATGTAATAATTTTTCACTTTGTGATTTTCTTACCTCTTTCACTTCGTTTTTCTTTTTACACCCTCCCTTTCTCATGATTATCATTTAGGATATTAATTAGAAGCTAGATTCTGTTCCAAAAAAAAAAATACATTCCAAACATTATTAGATATGATGAATGACCTGTTTAATTGCACAAAGATGCATATGATCCGTTATTATTTAAAAAGAATGACCAAATTGAATTGGGCGTCAAATATGTCCATTCTAATGAGTTTCGCAGAATGGTAAAGCTGGTTTGAATAGTTAAAACTTTGAATATGTTAATGGGTCAGGGATTTTTCATAGCTTAAGGAGGCTACCATTAATAATAATTGTCAAAAGAATATTCGTACGATGATATATTCAATAAACATAGGAAGCAGCCAGCAAAACGACCCTATTTGTGGAATGCTGACTAGTATATAACAGAATTCAGTTAGTTTGTTTTGGTCCAATTCCAATTGTTATTAATTAGAGTTTTCTCTATTTTCGCAACGTTTATAACATGGACAATGATAGAATATAAATATAATAAAAATGAATATAATATATTTTTAATGTGTTGACACTTATTTTGCTTATATCATTGTGTTTATAACTCACTAAATTGACTTGGGAATTATTTGGTTTAAATTAGAAAATTAGTTATGATTTTTTTTATAAATATATATGATTCAAATTAATTTATTCATATATCTTAAAAATATTTAACAATTTAAAATTAATTATACTCAATTTTAAATAAAGCAAATAATGTAGCAAAAATAAATCTAAAAATTTGAGTTCTTCTACCACTTTTAATTTGGTACAACCAAAAATTTGCTTTAAAACATATGTTTAGTTTAAAATTATCACTATTATTTATACTGTGTAAATCGAAGTGAAAATTTTGATGGTTGATAAATTTTATAGTAGAAAAAGATTATAATACAATTTTCAAGAGATTTCAAATTTTTTAACAACATAAAGGAATGTAAAACTTTGAATTAAGAAATAAAATAGTGTGCTTTCACTCCTATACACATAATTATATAAATCTTTAATACGTTCACCGGATCGCATTTTTAGGTTTTCATTCCCATTTATTGATACTGTGATTAACTTAGGAAAAAAAATCATCAAACAAGAAAAGTTCTTTATGCAACTCTTGCATTCATGATAAATATATCTTTATGAACCATTTGGAGGCATTCTGGTCATATTTTTCGCCTAGATCATATTCATTATCAGGTAAAAAAAAAGATGGGAAGGTCATTAGTTTGTTCATTTATTCTTTTATATCAAATTGTGTGTGGATTTTGAGTGAATAAGCATGTCATTTCATCAAACTCTTTTTATGGCTTACTTTGCATGTGTTGTTAGAATATATAGTCATTTTGATTTTGTAAGATATAAATTTATTTTTTTAAGTTTTTAAAAAATAAATAAATCTATTATTTTTATCTTTAAGAGATAGTACATGATTTAATTTCTAAAAGATAAAAACTAATCATTTTAACTACTGTAAAAAATTAAAATGATCTATCTTTTTATTTTTCAAAAATTATAATATAATCATTTTTATCTTTTAGAAACTAATACACAATTAATCTCTGATTTTTCAAAAATTAAAATAACAATTTATTATGTGTTTTTTTTTTAATCCTGAACTTAACATTCTTACGCACAGATTCACATATCAGTCATAAATATAAAATTTTAGCCTAAGAACAAAAAGAATTATCTTAAGCATTCTTAATACTTTCTAAAATTAAAATTGATTCAATTATGATATTCCATCTTGATCATATATAGCTGTCTACCTTTAAGAATAACTAATTTACCTTTCAACAACAGACAACCCAGTAGAAGTAGAGAGATGTGGAAGGAAGGGTAATAGAAATGATCTTGGAGTTGGAGAAGAAATCTTTTTTAATATTTTTAATACAAAATTGACCAATTAAATATCTTAAAAAGAATTGTATTACAAACGCAGGAATCACAAAAAGGATATATAGGTTGGTAAAGATGCAACAGAAAACTATTCTGTCAAAACAACATACTTCCGAAGTAGAGGATATGAGCAACATTATAAAAGATAAACTTTTTTCAACATCTTTTGATTCAAGAGATCCTATTAAAAGTGAATGTCTTTTCCTAACAACCAGAACGTGATAGTACCTTCTAAGGTGAGTCTTACCAAACAAGTCATTCTTAACACACACAACACAAGAATCAAATGGCAGCAATAAAGATTTGGACGCCTGTTTAGAATGGTTGGGGTATAATTCTGTTTTCAGCATTAGGAAATATTATTTTTAGTTTTATAGGTTGCCTACAATTGCAAAAAACAAGAAAAATACGTAGATCATCGTATGGTTTTCTGCCATTTGATTCTTGTGGTTAGCACAAAATTAGGCATCCTTCAATTCAAAGATTCTGGAATAAGATGAGATTATAAAATTAATCAAACTCAAATCTTGAGAATAGATTAAGGTAAAGGATAATAAATTTTACTATCCTTTTAGCTGATGGATAAATAATCCAATAAAGTTCATAATGAGAAATTAAAATCTTTTTAGATCATTGTTGTAAAGATCTGAAAAGTTAGTATGTTAGTTTCAAAGACAACTTAATTAGATAATTTATATTTTTATATTTTACCTAGAAAAACAAAAATATATGTAGATTACATACACATCAAACTCAGATTCAGGTATACTACATAACAATAGTACACTTGAAAGGATATTAATATCTCTCCAATATATATATACTACATAACAATAGTACACTTGAAAGGATATTAATATCTCTCCAATATATATATACTACATAACAATAAGAATTTTTTGTGTCCTAATATTAGAAAGGATATTAATATTCCTTCATTATATATATTTAATACATATAAATTATGAGTAAATTAATTCCTTACTCCTTCTTCAATTTTTGTTAGCCTTTAGTAGCAAGTGAATGTTAATCTCCGGAAGTGTTAATATCGCTTCCCTCAAAAGTCAATGGAAATTAAACAAAAATAAATAAATAACTTTGTTTACATTTTACGGATGTAAAACACTTTTTGAAACTTGAAAGAATGTGAATGTATTTTCAAATGTTAGGAATCCGAAGAAAAATTCTAATAGCAATTAATCAACTTCGTATTTATACATCTTTGACCATGATATGTCCAGTAAATTGAGTCAAAATGCCGTTACAAAATTTTATTTCTTTTGATTAAGGTTTATTCATTTCTCTGTTTTTTTTTTACTTGCTAAATTAAATAATTTCAAAAGTGTTTGAATGATAGTTTACACGTATATTTTTGGATCCTAACTAAAATGTGTGAACTGTTTTACTTATAAATAATAGATAAATTATATTTATACAACAAAATATATAATAATTTATAAAAATAAGATAAAGATAAAAAAAAATATAAAATAAAATAAATGATATCATAGAAGTAAAAATAGAAAAAGAGTATTATATAAATCATATAATATTTTATAAAAATAAGATACTTTTAAAAAATTTAGTATGCTAAATAAATTTTATTTTTTTTATAAGTGTTTAATAAATTTTAATTAATTGTGTTTAAATATTTATAAAATACTATTCAAATATGACAACGAAAAATATGTAAATCGATGTTGGTCAAAAGCTGAAATATCCCGAAATTAATTACCATACACAATACCCTTGTCGATTCACTCGTACAGCATGCATTAACAGTTTACCACAAACATGCATGCATATTAACACATTGTTAATCCATCAATCTACGTTCTCTTCTTTCTTATAAATGTATTATTAAAATTCGATAATTAATTATCAAATAAATATTGTAATAAATAATATAAAAAATATAATTAAATTAATTATATATTTAATTATTAATTGATTATTATTCTACGTTACTGCATTGGATTGATAATCAATTATCAAATTAATTTTTTATAATTAACTAAAAGTTAATTATAATTATTTTTAATTATAATTATTTTAGAAATAATATTTTTACTTTATTTTTTTATTCTTTATATTTTAAAATAAATAATATTTTTATTTAAAAAAAAATAAAAAATAAAAGAGATAGAAAATAACGAGAAAGATATGTAATAAAATAGATAATGTAATACAAACAAAAATATTTATTTTGTATAAATAATGTAACTTTTTTTCTTATATGCCATTGAAAACAGTTTTTTTGGTACAAATTTATACGTACAAAAATTTGATGAAGTCTGTTCTCACCAAGTACAATCATATGAATTAATTAAGATTATTAATATATAATGCACTATTACATATGAATTGGTACATTAATTTTATATTCCGGACTTTCCGATTTAAAAGTTTATCTTTTCATTTTATTTGCATTTATTTATCTCCTTCTGTTTTTTATTCTCAAATATTTATTATATATTTTATTTTCATTTTTTATTTGTTTTTCTTCTCTCTTCCATACCTATCTCATTCTCTATAAAATAGTTTGAGACAATCATTTTCACTTAACATGCAGTCCTTGATTTCAAAGTCAAAATATTATCTTGCGTACATAATTGGCCAGCAGCGACTGTTTGCAGTGTTCAAATGGTACGTGTGTTTTAAAATTACAAATAAAACAAAATAAGCCATAATTACGGATTACGACTTATTACGAAAAGAAAGCCAAACCTATAGTTTGACAAATATAGTTTATATTTGACCTTTGAAAAAAAATAATATTTGACTCAGTTTTTTCTAAAACACAAGTCATTATTGAATAGCCTTTTGAAGAAATAATTGTGAAATGTTTTAATCCTTAATTCATCTATTCTAGTTAATGTTTTCATGGGCTAATTTGAGTTACTAATGATTATTGCAAGTTCTATATGATTTAGAAGAAAGATTAATCATGTATATATAAATTAAGGATAACATTTATCTTATAAATTAACTTTTAAAATTAAATTAGGTATATATTTAATTTTTAGCAATAAACTTTTCAAGAATCAAATTAATATACATTTATTCTTAAAAGAATTAATTAAAGAAGAAAAATATACAAACATATAAAATTTTAATTTAATGATTATATTTGTTAAATTGCAACTTATAAAAAATTATTGAATAATATAATTTTTATGAATTACTTTTAGAATAAATAATTTTTTCTTATATCATATATATATATTAAATATTAAATTTTATATAAAAGTAAAAATAATAAATATGAACCATAAATTTATATATAAATAATTAAAATTAAAAAAAGTTATATTATTACTTTAAAAAATTATGTAAAAATATCATTCTTAATTTAAATTATATAACCATACATCTATAATTAGTAGTCATATAAGTTAAAATATCATGCACATTTTCTTAAATTTTGATTATTAAAATAAAATTTAATAGCTTTTATTAATTATTCCTATATTATATAAAAAGGACGGAAATAGTTTGGAAGACCGTTTGTGAACTAACACATTTTGACGTGTGTGTGGATATGGGTGTGTCTAAATGGTAGATACCCCAATGTTTATGAAAGAATAACTATGAATTTTCGACATACGTCGTGAAAGATTCATTTTATCAAATTGATGATTATTTTATGATTTTATTTTAATGATTAATATATTATTTAAATATATATAAATATTAATAATTAAATAATATATTTATAAATTTATAAATTTTTTAAATTTTAATATATATGATCATAAATATATTATAAAATAATTTAATGATTAAATAATAAATCTTATATTTTATAAAAGATTATTAAGTTAATATAAATGTTATATATAGAATTAAAATATACTAATAGTAGATGTTAAACTTTAATATTTATACTAATTTAATATTTATTTATAAAATTTAAAATTCATTAATTCAATTAATTTAAAAAATTTTATTAAATAAATTATGTATATAAAATTTTATATAAAATAATAATTGATACATATTTTATAGTATAAATTCATTTAAAATATTAATATATTATTTAAATATATATATAAATATCAATAGTTAAATAGCATATTTATAAATATTTAAATTTTTTAAAATTTAATATTATAAAAATATTATAAGATGATTTAATAGTTGGATTAATAAATATTACATTATTATTAAATTAATATAAATATAAAAATTTTAATATATATATATATATAACAAAATTGGCCATTCATTATAAAGTGATAATTTCATTATATGATCAAGGATGTCTACAAAAAATTCGTCTAAACCGCCATCTATATCATGACCAAAGAAGTTGGTGTAATTTAACTTCTAAATAAGGCTATTTTCCGTCGGCAATGACGTTAGTGGTTCAAAATGATATAGAATTACATCTGCCATATTACCCTAATAAGATACGGAAAGAATAATCTGATAAGACTATTATATTCAATTCGTTATCCTATTTCTATTTTCCATTTAGTCTCATAAAATGCGGGGAAGAATTAGTTCTCATGTTCAAATTTTGTTATGTTGTTAGTGTTTTTTTTTTTTTCAATTGAATATTAATTAGACTTCCATGTTTATAATTAGAGTGTTTTTTTAGTAAAAACCCGCACACGAGCTAATTAAATTTCGCTTATTTTTTTAGAGATATGGTCTATAAAATATAAATTACAATATATGATCCATTTTTTTAAAAAACAATATTCATGATTGTAATGTTAATAGGAAAATAGGATGAGGAGCAGAGAAGATGAGCCAAAGCGGCGCTGGCGCTGATTAGGATACATAACTACAATGTTTATAGGTTGTTTAAATTAGTTTTTTTAATTTAAACTATTAAATTATATAATATATATATATATATATTATTTATATAAATAATTATGATTTGTGATGTGAAAGACAGAAAACTCAGCAGGAGTGTATAAAAGCCCATTCTTAAGGCCCTGATTACTGAACAAGGGCAGCCCAATTTCAAGTTTGGGATTATGAAGTGAAAGTTATTTTTTACTTTTACATCCTCTTTCATATAAAAATAAAATTATTTTTGTATATTTAATTTTTTATAAATTTAAAAATTTAAATTTTTTTTTAAATATATATACGAAAGGTAAATTATACAGATTTATTAGAATTAAAAAGATGTATCTAAAATAAAAATATAAATTTTTAAATATTTATTAAAAAATTATAATAAAATCTAGATTCGTTATTTTAAAATATTGCATAAAAAAATATAAATATATATTCTAAAAATATATTTTTGTAATGTAATTAATAAATTTTCAGATGTTTTAAAAATATATTTTTATAATGTAATAAATAAATTTTCAAAAATATATATACGAAATTTTTTTTAAAATAAATTTAATTATTTTTTAGATAAGTATTTTTAAAAATTTAATAAATTTATTTTAAAAAAGTTTTTATGAAATATCAATTCATTCTAAAAAATTATTTTTAAAAACTTATTAATTTATTTTAAATAATAAAAATAAAAAGTAGTTTTAATATTTAATTTTATTAAAAAAAAGTATAAAAAATAAAAATGGAAGATGAAAAAACAACTCCCTTACAAAGTTAGTACTTAACAGGGGCACAAATGTCAACTCCAGTAAAATTACCTTCTTCGACGCACTATTCACTGACATATCCATATGAGGAAAGAAAAGAAGGAATGGGTGTATACAAATACAAGAGCCACTACTAGGAGTTATCAAATAAGTTTGTTCTAGCATATAAAGCTTCTAGATAAGTTTATTACAAATGGACGAAGAAATTCATAAGTTCCACATAGTGTAAGAAGGAATGGTTGACAGCACATACCCAAGTAATGTAGTTCTTCCATTTCTATTCAATAAATTGGTTTTTCAACTGACTTTTTTATTCTCAATCTTCTCTATAATTTGGTAGAATCTTTTCTTTTCAACTCTGCCACTCCTGATAGGAAAATCTAAATGTTTTCATTTAAATGGATAGAGAAAACCCAATTACATTTGTAACATTGACTAACTTTTAAGACTCTAGTTATTATTTCTATTATTTGTATTTTATATTAACTTTCAAATTAATTATAAATTCATAAAAAAAACCTGATAACGTACACACACATATTACGCTAAATCGGCTAAAATTAGTAAGCATTAGTTAAAACATGAGTTGAGAAAAGTTTTATCATAAGCTAGTGACATAGAGTTTGTAATAAATAGGACGGCTAGAAACATAAAAAAAATAAAAAATAAAAATAGTGGAAAAATGCGTACAGAAAAATAAATGGATTCCTTGTACTTGTTGTAATTAGAAAAGGAGATCAGTGGAGGAAAGTTGTCACATGGCTTTGGCTCTACCTTTTGTTCTTTCATTAGAAGTTGACTTGAAATTAACTTTAGAGTTGGTTACATTTGTTTTTCTTTTTAAAATGTTATTGTGAAAACAATTAAACGAAGAAGCATGGTCCATTTGTAGAATCTATTACTATGATTAGCAGACAGCATTTGCATGGATCTCCCGGTAGCTGCAACCACCACTCTAAATAGGACCCAAAAGGAAACCGAATGGAAATTGCAACCATTGCTTAATTAATTCTA
Source organism: Canavalia gladiata (assembly GCA_037954105.1). Classification (NCBI taxonomy): domain Eukaryota; kingdom Viridiplantae; phylum Streptophyta; class Magnoliopsida; order Fabales; family Fabaceae; genus Canavalia; species Canavalia gladiata. The sequence goes on from CM075664.1 coordinate 42,824,897, forward strand.
ACCTTAATGGAAATTTTGCATGCATTTAGTGCTTCATTGATTTTTTTCCCTTTAATTTGCCTGTATCCGTGAGTGCATGTCTCAATTCCAATCCCCAATAAAAATATAAAAACTTCATCACGACGATTTAGACAACATCTTGCCCTGTATTAGCGATACATATTATTTATAATCAAGGATCAGCTCGCAAGAACATGCACGTAAACGCGTTTAAAATATAAATAAATAATTATGGATTATATATATATGAAGATTTAAATTATATATATATATAAGTATGATAATATAATATGAATTAGCAATTAAGTTGATACAATATATTTTTAATGTGAAAGTAAAAATAAATAAATTTTAACCATTAAATCTAATCATAAATAATTAAAAATAAAATATAGGTCATAGCATATTTTGAAACGGTTATATTACTATGAAATAATTTAAAACATTTTCAATCTACAACTTGAAAAGTTACTTAAACTTTATTTTAATAATTTTTAATATGAGTCTTATATATACAAATCTTTTTAAGAAGAGAGTTGATTATTTAAATGATATATATATATATATATATATATATATATATATATATATATATATAAATCGAAAAGTAATTTTTCAACTTATCAAATCCTTATCTTTTTTAACTTTAAGAATTCAATAAGCAATTTCCATTGAAGATTCTCTTATATATAATATTAACCATCAATGTGTAATTGCATTATTCAGATCAAATGTTATCATCTATCATCTTCAATTCTTTCATTTGATATGTTTAATGTATAAAATGTAAAAATATTTGAAAAATTGAAAATATAATAAATAAATATCAGCAATTAGATTTTATTATATATAAATGATCATGTATAATACTAATGTAACATTTTCAAAAAAAAAATGAATGACTTTTAAATTGATTATGTAATTTTAAATATTTAATTTATATATAATTACATGATTTAAATTTATTCTTTTCATTCATAAAAAATAGCATTTTCTCCCTTCCTCCCTTATGTGTGTTATATTGAGATTGTAAGTATATTATGTAAAAATACATAAATATAATAAATATTTTTGTCAATAAATACTTACTATTTTGGATATTTAAAATCAACTCTAAAGGTTAAGGTTAACTATACCATTTATGTCCGTATGTATATATGTATATAATTTATAAGATACACTAAATAAAATCAACAGTAAATATATTTTTAATTTATAGATTTTCTCATTTTTTTTTAAAAAAAAATATACAAGAGAGATATTCAACTGAAAATATTTATTTATTTTGAAAAATAAAGATAAATATATAATTTTTTAAAAATAATTATATAATTATTAATTAATTTTAAATTTAACTACTTATGTATAATTATACGGTTATAAGCTTATAACTTATGTATTTTTAAAACGGAAACTGTTTTTTATTTTATATGTTCCAGTTTATATGTGTAGTATACACACAACACCTCTTGCTATCCGCATGAAATAAATAATAGTTAAATCTTTCAATCACCCCTCAGCTTTCCTTCCAAGAAGCTACATATAAATGAAATATGAGACATGAGTCTCTCGTCGAGATCTTGGAAAAAAAAAATCATTGTAATATATTCCATTTTTAATTCATCTTATTTTAAATAAATAATTAGTTTTTTTAAAGTTGTTTCTTAAAGTGCTTAATTTTTTTAAAAAAAGGTCCAAAACTAATCAAAAATAGAAATGCACTAATTAAATAGTGATAAAACAAGAAGTATTAACAATTAAGATCTATATCCATGTTCCATGTCCTAGCGGACTCAGAAGTTGATGTAGGCTTGTCTTCCACAGCACAAATGGTAGACGAAGGTAAAGCAATAGTTAGGTCAAGATTCAAAGGTGGTGAAGAAATCCTATGAGTGGCAGCACCACCTCCAATGGATTTGTAGAAAGTTACTTTGTTGTCTTTGTTCAATGACTCAGATGATGATGCAGCCATAGTAGTATTAGTAGAATGAGAACGAGGAAAGCTTTGGTGTAGCTTATGGTTATTTGGATCTATTCCCATTTTTATTAGTTTTCTTCGGATGTGAGAATTCCAATAGTTCTTAACCTCATTGTCTGTACGTCCTGGTAACCTTCCAGCTATTAGTGACCACCTAAAACTTAAATTCGTTAGCAAAATATATTCATATGCTATAATAACATAAAAATGTTAATTTTAAGCATTCAAAATATAAGTAAGATTTTTATTGGAAAAAAATAAGTATTTATTAACTATATAAAAAATTTGAAAGTATAGTAGATCTTTTTAAATGTTTAAAATCAGTCAATGAAATGAATGAGTTATTAACGAAGGAAAATTAAATACACTTTGTTAAATACTTCTAATTATTTATTGAATAATTTGTATATTTTTATAAAATAAATATTAATTTTTAATAAAAACTATCAATCTTAATTTCCTAAACAAATATTACAAGGACACATTATCATTTTCCAATAAGATCATATATAAACAAATGGCAAAGTGAGAGGTTGAGAGAGAAAGTATAATTAATAAATTAAAGTACCTATTGCCGAGGAGGGCATGGAGTTTGATGATAAGTTCTTCTTCATCTTCAGCAAAGATTCCACGCTTGATGTCTGGTCGTAAGTAGTTTAACCATCTTAGCCTACAGCTTTTGCCACAACGATGTAGCCCTGATATATGGTTATTATGATTTTGTTTTAGTAGAATGGAAATGACTAAGAAATTTTGGCTATGTAGTGTAATCTAGATAGGAAAGGGAATTAAGTAATTGGAAGAAAAACAAAATGTAATGTTATTATGGATAAAACTTAGGTACAATACGATATATTATGTTGATGTTATTTTCTAATTAAAATTAAAGATTCATCTTAATAATAAAGGTTGATATTAATTATTAATACCAAAAGAATCTATGATATTGGATCTAAAGTTTTGTACTGTTATTATTGTGAGATATTATATAATTAAGTAACTAACTAACTTACCAGCAGCCTTAGGAATGGAACCCCAACAGCCTTCACCATTAACTCGGATATAATCAATGAGTTTTTGGTCTTCTTGTTTGGACCAAGCACCTTTGTTGATGCTTTCTTTATCACAACAAGGTTTTCTCATTGTTATATGATTGTTCTCTGAACTCCTCTTTCGTACGGTGGGTGTTTCTGGCAAACAAAAGGCTAAAAAGTATATCTAGAGAGAGAAAGAGAGAGAATTGAAGATCAATGGCAAATGACAGAAAGATTGGGTAGATAGATATATATATTTGTTAAGGAGAGAGGATGAAGGAAGGAGGGAGATGGATGGATTGACTTGGACTGGTGGTTTTGGCTGAGTTGTTGTTGGTCACTATATATGCATATCATATTAATCTTTATTTTATTTTATTTTTATGTTAGGATGAGGGTAATTAATTTTCCCTTAGGTGCTTCAGTGTTCCTTTGCTTACTGTTAAGTAAATGTCATTGTCAAGTTTGATAAACATTTGGGCACAATCTTGAGATTGTGATTATTGGGTGGAATTCACTGTTTTGTAGATTGTATCAAAGTCAAACTATAATTGTTTTTCTTTAGAAAAAAGAAGGCATGATTCTCCAAATTTTAGCAGGAGTAAAAGGAGTGGGAGATAAGAGATCAATCAACTTGCTGAGACAGGCGTCTGCATGTACTTCCTAGTATGCACGTGATCATTCAGAGAGAAAGAGAAACCAGCTATTCTTGTTAGAGTTTTCTTATTTATACCATAATTTTATATAAAATAAATTTTTATTTATTTATCATATTATTTATTTTATTATCTTATGTTTCTATCTCATTTTTCATTTATTGTTGTATAATTTGTAATTCAACATGGTAGTATACATGATATTTTTATTTCTTTTAAGATATTAAGATTTTTTTGTCATTTTTTAATAAAAATATTGATATTTGTACATTCACCAGCGCACCTTATTTGTGATAGAGAAAAAGAAAAGTGAAAGAGAAAAAAATTAAAATTTAATTTAAAAAATGGAAAAGAAGAAATAGTTAAAATTTTTGTTTTTAAAAGTTAATTATATTTTTATTTTTCTTTATTTAAACAAAAAAAATTATTTAAACAAACCATTGATACTCATAATTGGAGATAATAATAGAAAAAAAATATAGTAAATAATATGATATTGTATGGAAAGACAAGGAAAAACAAATAAAGTAATTAAAAGAGGGAGAAAGGTATTCTGCAGGTCTATATGAATATCATAAATTTTCTTTTTAACACTTGAGAAATTTTTTTTTTAATTTAATTGAAAGATACTGCTAGTAAAATAATTAATTTTTGTAATAATTATTTTTAATTAATTGGAAATATAATTTTTTTTACAATAATAAGCATTAAAATTAAAGTTTTTTTTTTTGTCATCTTTTGTATTTCTCTAATAGAAAAAAGAATTGATGGTATGAAACGAATCACACGAATGCATCTGTGACCATGTAATTATAGGTTGGCCAGTGGAACATAAAATATACTCTTAACTTTTAGTGCCATTTTTTAATGATTATTTTCGTACTAAACTGCATTTAAAAATGAAGAAGAAGAAGAAGAATTATCAAACAGGATAAAGCATGAATTTTTAACAGCATGTGTATTTTTCTTTGTTAAAAACAAGGAAGGATACACAGAAGGGGGAATAGGTGATTTCAATCTTGAATAAAAATTACATATCCCAATCTCACGTTTCTTTCTATGTCTTTTAATAGAAAAATGACATATGACGTGTGATTAAGAGTAACATTCTCTCTATCCTTTTATTAGGCCTGTTTGACTATAATTTTTAACAAATAGTTTTGAGTTTTTAAAAATAAAATAAAAAACTTGTTTGATAATAATTTGTGAATACTGATTTTATAAGTACCATTTTAAAAAAATTTAAACAAAATTAGTAAACATGCATCTGCTCGGGGATGTTTTTGTTTTTTTGTTTTATTATAAATACTTAGTTTTTTCTTACTGAATCCTGTCACTTTTGACTTCAAAATCAAATATCCTCATCTGCATTCTCTCATTCTTACCACAATAGGACTTTTAAGTTTGAGTAATCAATCTATAACATCAAATTTTACTGAATCATTTCCCCCCTTTTCTTATAGTATTTTTAAGTTTGAGTAATCAATCTATAACATTATCAAATTTTAATGAACTTTTTTTTTCTTTTTTAATAGTATTTTTAAGTTTGAGGAATCAACTTATAAATTTATCAAATTTTAATGAACCTTTTTTTTTTCTATTTTAATTTAGGAATATTTATGGTTTATTATAAATTACTTTTGGGATAAAGAATCATCTGATTCGATGATTAAAAAAAACAATGATTCAATTTGGATTAGTTTAAAAATAATATAAAAATTGAACCATTTTTTTACTGTTTAAAATGGATAAGGTGATTTCTGTTTAAAATAATATATATATATATATATATATTAAAGTAAAATAATTCATTTTTGTTTAGTAAATAAATAAAATTTTATTAACTAAAGCATAAATAGAATTTCAAACAAATATATAACTGATTAAATATATATTAAATAAAAAATATACTTTAAATATTAAATCTTTTCATGAATCATCAATATAATATAAATTACAAATAAAAAGAATTTTCTGTTCTATAAAAACATAAATACATTTAATAAAATATATTTTAGGTTAATATTTATATAAGGATAAAATAATAATATTTATATAAAGATAATATACAATTAGTGTGTTTACAATTTATTTTTTGTTTGATTTAATATGAGATTTAAAATTTGAACCAAATCAAATGTTAAATTTAATTTATTTAACCTTTCTTTTTTGTTTAACAATTTATATACTTTTTTTTAGTTTTTTAATCGATTTTTAGCCATTTAAAATAATTTAAATCGTTACTTAAATATCCCCAATCCAAGTGTAACATGGCCTATTTTTTTTTTATATTTAATATTTCTTTTTGAACTGGTCAACCAAAAGAACCTAAACTCAATTTTAATATTGAAAAAATAATTTTTGAATTGGATTTGAAATAAATCACCTTAATTGCTAATAATTCTTGGAATGGAATTGGGTTAATAGGAGTTTTTTCAAATTTTATTACCTAATGTTTTTTTAATATCTACGGAATTGTCAAACAAATAAATCTAATCTAATCGAGTTAATTTAATCTTTAATTAAGAAATTTAAACCTTCAATTAAGAAGAGAATTAGTTTACATAGAAAGAAGAGTAAAAGGTTCCAACCCTAAAGCTTAATAATCATCGTTTTCTCTATTTTTATGTAATACAATTTCCTTGGTTCTATTTCAATCTTTTATAGATACATTTATCATATATTTCTATACAATAAAATTTATTCATTTCATTTAAATTATAATTTAAAATAGTAGTAATTTTAAAAGATTAGTAATTTAATTTTAGTCTGTGAAAACAGTACTTTTGATCCTACTATGCTATTTGATACATCTGGCAATTTTATTTATTATATAGTGATTTATTACAACTGAAACATAGTGATATTATTATGCAATAAGAAAGTTCAAATTGAATCAACTTTTTGTCACTTAATTCATGTGCTTAGTGATGAAATAATTTATTTTTAGCTTATTTATTTATATCCCAAGAAGTCCAATATTTCTCCCATAAATTTTAAAGAATCATTCTCATACATTTCAATGTGAATAGAAGTTTGGGTAATGCAAATTCGTAAATAAATCGTGAGGCTGGATGTCAGTTTTATATACCCTACTTTTTTTTTTTTAACTTTTATTCTAATTATTGGCAACATTCCCCGCATACCTTTCAAAGTAGCTCCACTACACGCTGACAAAGAATCAATTTTTAACCTATTTTATAAATAATATGGAAGCTAGGACATTAAGTCAGGATTGTATGCTTTTTAGTACACATTTAGCTATGGATTATAAAATTAACCCAAAATTATAGCTAAAGTGTTCGCATCAATAATAACAAATCTGGGAAAAATAATGAACATAAATTATCAATTTCGACTTCCAAAAATTCACTTAATATTTCATTTAATCAAACAAAGATTTAACATTCAATCGGTTCTTTAAAATAACATTAAAATAGTTCTTCACTTCAGCTCCGTATGGCGTAAAAATATCAATTTTATTGTTATTTTAAGACATTATAGAATTAATATTAATTATTAAAAAATAAAATTAATATCAAATAGATTTTTAAGAGACCAAATTAACAGTATATTCTATAATGATTTTCAATAACCAATTGAACATTTACTATGATCCAGCAGAGAGATAAAGATCGCTCCTATTTATTTTGTATTTTAACCATCCAATGTTGACGATAAATTTTTCTCCCTGAACCATTTTGGAAATTCAACCTGTACATACGCTACAACCACGATTTTGAAAACGATAGTGTTGTTATTCAGCACTATATTATATACAACAAATTTTACAGAAATAGAAGAAAACGAGAAAGAGAGAAGAGAGAAAAATATAGACAATAACAGATAATGTGATTAAAAGAAGAATTGTATGAATTGTTAGTATAAATTGTTAAATGAATATCGCAGCTCTTTAGAAAAAAATGCTTTTTGTGTGGATCGAGAAATGAAAGAAAACAATTTTTAATTTAAAATATGTATGAGCTAGTGAGTGGCTTCTATTTGGACTGGTTGGTTAGAAGCACTATAACATCTAACAGTCTTGATTTACTCTGTTTCAAGTACATTAAGATTAGATATTAAAACCACTACGGTTATGCGGTGAAGAGTGATGCGCTTGCCAATGTTGACAGATTCACATGAATCACAACATATTCAACCTGTCAGCTTTTGGGGTGGGTTGGAGGGAACCAACAAATACTTAAGGAGAAATTTTCACCTTATTATAATGACTACCTTTTAGTTCGATTTAGTATTGACTGTTAACATTTCTCAATGATATGACAATTCAATTTAATAAAATTTTCACCTTATTATAATGATTACCTTTTAGTTCGATTTAGTATTGACTGTTAACATTTCTCAATGATATGACAATTCAATTTAATATTTTATTTAACTGATAAAATGACAATTCAATTTAATATTTTATTTTTTAACTGATAAAATGACAATTTAATATAGCGATCACAATTTATCATCTAACAACATTTCTTAATCAATTTCAATATCATTAAAAGAAAAAAAAAATTGAAGTATTCAAAATCGAAATTTGACAAACTTCTTAATGCCTAACTTCAATATGGTGTTTGTTTGTTTTACTTGCCCCACCCTCCCCCAGGCCCCATCATCCTCTCCCCCTAAAATCAGTGTCATGGAAACAAAAAATACGTTTTTAGAAATTTAGACAAACTATCAGTATAATCTAACGACATTACAATCTTAGTTAACAGACAAACATAACAAGAAACAAGATTAAATTCGAGAATTAATTTGTAATAAAAAATTAGATAAAACTGAATTGAATCCTAAAATAAAATTATAAAACCAATGAAAGGAAAGGAGATATCACCGGTCACATTGTAGAGTTCATTTACATTTACTGATTTCCCACAAAAAAAAAAAAATGTAAGTCAATATGTACATCAATATTAAATAAATATCAAAGGAATATCATTCATCCCAACAAAACAAACAATTGCCTTTAAATGTCATTTTACACAAGTATTACACAATCAAGCTAACAAAATCGTTGCCTATAAAAAAAATGGGTAACAAAATCACCACCAAGATGCAATAGTAATATTTAACTAACACAATCACTAAGACAATCAGAAAAGGACAAATAACACTGATCTTGGAAGCAAAATGAATCCGGCAATAAGTAAATCTATGCTGGAAACGATAGTGAAAGATAGCATATGACATTCGGAAGGGTTAGCAACACTAACATCAATTGGCCTTGCCTACTGATCCAATATGAGAAAAGCTAAGACAAGGAAAACAATCAAGTTTGTAATTCTAAATTTATCAATTAAATTCCTGTTTAAATTTATCTCTGTTATCTCCCTATCGCCCAAGGGAATCCGCTGTAGCACCCCTGTAGCAACACTGCCGATAAGGGTGCAAAAGTTACAAATTAATTACTAGATGCAGTTGTGTATTTCGAGTCACAATAAATTCTTCAACGTTAAAATGAAAGTGCTTTGATCAAAAGGTCGCAATTTCTGCAGGAAACTGTGTTGTATTGACATAACCGCAAATGCCATAATCCAACTGTCAATACCTTGCTTATGGTAGACATTTATAATTTCATATTTTCAGATTCATTCAAGGTTGCCCGCTAATGGAAGAGGAAGAGGGAAAGACATGTAAATCATGTAAACTGTAACATGGATTGTAAACAGATGCACACATATGTAGTATGTATGTGTCTTAAAACATAAATATGAAAAAATAACATTAAACTCAAATTGAAATGTATAAGAGTGTCGCACATAAATGAACAGAGGAACATTTTCACAATAGCAGCACAAGCGAACATAGAAGAGCATTTACAATGATAAGAAAGACAGAAAGGAGTTTCGTTTGCAGGGTAAAACAGGAATAGACAAAGATCAAAGTCAAACAGAGAAGTCAAACCACCAACCCAGCAAATATAGAAGTCAAAAATCACTGAGGAATAAAGATTGATGATGAACTAGAGATTGATAATGAAGAGGAACAAAGATAACAGTGAGATTGAATGAAAATAAGCGATGGAAAGAGGTCAACTGCACTTAGGTTTTGCTTGGGCTTCAGTTCCAGGTCAGCTTTCTCAACTCGTCAGAGTCATGCCCAGCTCATGAAGATTGGCAATTCCACCAATTTCATAATATTCATGGTGATTCCACCAACTCAGGATTCTGTGATTCGGATTGGAAACCTCCATGGGTATCTTATGAGATTGGATGATATAGAAAAAGTAAAATCAACTGCTTAATTGCTCAAGATGTTAATACTTTATAGAACAAAGTTAACCCCACTGTTAAATACCAGAAGGTACTGCAAATAAAATTAATGGGGTTTGGCTGAGAAAGAAGAATAAAGATCACTCATATCATCGTACCATGACAGACTGTCCAACATCAGAGAAAGCTGGAAAAATAGAACTCAAAATGGCCCACTTCTTTGATAGCTTCAACCAGCTATGGTGATTCAGACTTTCTATTTTTTCTCAGCAGGTCCTACCTTTTTTGCCCCTATGACCAATTTCAAAGAGTAGATGTTATTGGCAATAGTATGAACTATGAAATACAAGAACTTTTTTCTAATGGAAAGTGTGACCCAATCCTGACCTGAAAATAAACAGGTCTAACTTTTACAATCAGTTACAGCACAATTAGCTTTGAAATGGGCCAGGTAGGGTCTTGAGCATTCCTCATGATTGGGTATTGTATCAAAGAAAAAAATTTCGAAGTTACACTAATAATTCGTAGCAAGTATGATACACTTATCTTGAGAGAGACAAAACAAACATAATAGCATCACAGAATATGTTTGCAACAATGGCACCATCTTGGCCCAAACTCTGTTAAAAACAAAATACTTGACCTACCACCGCAAGTGAGGGTTTAGACCATAAAATATAAATGATCTATGTAATAAACATGCTATATTGGAAATCCATTAAAACAATACAGGATTCCTCAGGGACCCATTTTATTTGAATGGAATAAGATAATAAGATAACAGCATCAACTGCATCTATCACCCCCTGGTATTCAATTTTTAATATAAGAAATCATTTCAAGATTATTAAGCATCATAATGGATCTTGCATTTGTTTTGGGCAAAGAAATATGAACTACTCCTATATCGGAGCATTTTAGCAATATCAACAGCCAAATTCTAGGAAAAGAATCAAGGAACTCCCACAGCAGTATCAACAAGTTATATGAATGAAACATAAACTTGGAAGAGTACAACATTATCAACAAGAATATCTAAGAAATTATCATTTGGATATCTGGGGAAAAAATGTTTCAAAATTTATAATGGTAAAGTATTACTGTCCAGCACAAACAAGCAAGTTAAACAAACTCTATTCCCAACACTAACTGAACAATTTAATATTAGCCAACAGCCATCAAACCTAGAAGTTGTGCTCACTTTCACAAAGAAGGAATCAAATCTTCCATGCATCTAGTAATAGTTTTATAAAACTTAAAATTGTGGATGCAAGTAATAGATCAATTGAAGCAAGTGTATCATCAAACAGAGAAACAGAAACAGCTATTGAAGAAAAGCAAAATCAACTTTTCTGCACTGTTTCATGCCAACATGAGGGAGTTGGACTGGATTCAATGGCCATTAGAGACCCCCACCCATAAATAAATAAAGTGCGTAAGGCAACCAGCCAATTATCAAAAGTAGCATTTCAGTGTAAATCAGAAACACATATTTGTAATTTTGCACTTGCATTTTATTATTACTCACCGGTTAACCGTGAACTACTCAGGTTTCTCTACTTTGGTCAATATGTGCACTCCATGATTCCTTTCTAACATATCTTGAGCAGGCTTCAAGATACAGCAGGAACACAAACTCTAATGCAAAGTCTGCAGTACTCTAATCACAAGAGAAATAAGAGGATAACATAAATCCACCTAGACAATAACTAACAAATTTAACAGCTAAAATAGCTCAACAAATTATTGAAATTTTTAAATAATTACTTCTATTTTCAAATTACAAGTACAAAAAGGTTACTTTTTACATCTTTTGAGCAAGCCAAAGATCGAATAGTATTCTTAAAGCTTACAAACATGCTCAGCTGTTTCCCCTCCTCCCCTCTTCCCAAAATTGCACATTTCCTTCCAAATGGAAAAGGCACAATAATATAATACAATTGCAAAGTATCACAATCATCTAATAGAACGAAACAAGTAACGAAATTCCAAATTCCACCGGAGATAATCCATCTCTTCATCTCATGAGAAGATGACTTGAACTAAATGAACTCGGAGGGCGAATTGGCATCAGGCTTTACACTGCCCAACCCACCCGCATGGTGCAACACCTGAGGAGGCAATGCCCCCAAGCCACTACCTAATCCATCAGTTCCAGAACCAAAGAACTGGCAAAGGAGCCTGGTCATGATCCCAAGAATCTGCATCTGGTTCTGGCATGCCTCGGCATGCATCTGCATCATCTGCTTCTCGTGTTCAACCTGCATTGCCACCATCCTCTGCCTCCACTCCATCTCCTCCTCCTCCATCCTCTCCTCTACCCTCTTCCGCCACCGGCGCTCTGTCTCAAGCTCCCGCTCCAATCTCACCCTCTTCTCCAACTCCCTCCTCGCCCACCGCAACTGCCACTCTTCCAATTCCAAATCCCTATCCTCCAACCACTCCCTCCTCCTCTCTCTTCTGAACTCCGCTTCCTTCCTCTTCCTCTCCCTTTCCGCCTCCCCCTTCTCCCTCCGAAACTCCCTCTCCCTCCTCCTCTCCTCCCTCTTCACCACCGCCTCCCTCAACTGCAGAACCCCCGCCACAATCCTCTTCAGCTTCGAGGCCTCTTCGCCAGCATCTTCACCAGCACAATCCTCCGCATCGGCATCATCTTCCTCTTCCTCCTCCTCCTCCTCATCATCGTCATCATCATCATCATCTTCTTCGTCGGAACCAATTTCAAACCCTAATTTGTTGTTGTGGCAGTTAGGCTTGGGGGTTTCCAACAATTGAACATCGCCGAAGACCTCTTTATACTTGAGGAAGTTTTCCCAGTGGTTGGGACCGTCCTTCCAATTGAAGTGGTGAGGAGAGAGACGGATCTTCTGCTTGACACCAAGGTACTGATGGCGCATGTTCTGGACCTTGATGGATACGTCACGCCACGACCACTTGAAAGGAAACGAAGAAGGATCGCGAAGGTGATGGATCGCGTTCACGTGCTCAGCGACGGGTTTGAACTTCTTCTCGCGGGTTTTGAGCTTGGCTAGGGTTCCCGAACGGAGAAGCTCCGAATATTTGGACAATAAGGTTTGTTCCTCCAGTTCCGACCATTTCTTACGCTTCATTGCCGCTCAATATTCGGGTCCAAAGTGAAGTCACCTTGCTTGGACCGTGAAGACTCTTTTCCTACACAGAAGAAAACACAGAGAGAGGAGAGAAAAGATGGTGACATGCCAGGAACAAACCATCACTACTATTGCCCATTGTTCATTTCCTGTTTTTTTTTGGACTTATTGGGCCGTTATTTAATTCAAATTCAAATGGGCCTCTTCATTGTATATTACATACGGCTCCTGAAGGCCCATTTATGTCTCACATTTAAGGCTTTTGTGATGGATCTCTCATCTTCTAACGGCCAATTATTTCAATTTTTTCGGCACAAACCATGTGAAGTGTGAATTCGATGTGAGTTCTACTTTCTTCGTTGTCTCTAACTGTATGAAATGTTTATGATTTAATCGCGTTTCCATTTATGAAGTTTAGTGTTGCATCTTTTGCCATCTTGCGATAGTTGTTAATATTAATTTAATTGTGATTATCATTTTAATTGGACTGAAACATTTGTACCAATTGTGGACGGGACCGACAATGTTAACTGTTAACAGCGGTTTATGTTAGGAAGATAACTATCAAACAATGTATTGGTTGTGCTGATAGAGTTAGTGTGTGTGAGGTTCGATGACCAAGAAAAAGATCAATTTTAAAACCTCTATCTTCAATGTCCATGTTTATTTGGGTTGGTATTTTGGAAGCATTACATAGGGTCTTTATATTGAATGCATATATGTATATATTTTAATGGAGCGTGCAATGTAATATTTTATTATTGACATTGTCAATTAGTAGCTAAAGAAGTATTGTTCTCATTAAATGTTCATATGCTGTACTTTTTATGCCAGGTGAAGTTGTTGTTCTGCACCCATCCGACAGAAGAGCAGTACTCAGTGTACATGGAATTTTTTGCGAGATCCTATGTTTTATTATCTTTGCAGCAGATTTCATCTGTCCTTTTTATTTGATGTTAATAAATCTCAATGGCAATTGGTTTGGCTTGCTTTGTGCTCTATAAATTCATGTGCAAATTTAGGTAAATGTGACACCAAATCTAACTACCCTCTGTACAACTTTTTGAAGGTTTATATGTTCTGAATTTAATTCTTAACCTTACTGGAGCGTTTGACATGATTAAGGATGTATGTGCTGGTCGTCAGACATGGATTGGAGGCTAAAGGTTCAAGTGGTTCGTTTATGGTCTGTTTGTTGTATTGATACGTCCAACAAAGTGAACAAACCACTTTCTTGGTAGATGGTATTTGTTGATGTTGAGGGTATGCATCTTTACTGCTAACAAAGGACCACAGAAACAAAATAATAGCGTGAGAGAGAGGGAGAACAATGATGCTCTGGGGTTGGTGGTGAGGCACAAGGCAACCCACCAAGGAAAGCTTTAACGGCATTCAAAGGATAACCCGAATACAGCACTCAAAGAACAGAGTTCAAATTATTTGTAATTTTAAAGTTATCACTTTCATTCATAAGAAGTTTTATGGAGCTATGTGTGTCCTGCATTATTTGATGAGGTACATGCCTCTTTTGGCTAATGAGTTAAGACAGTCCAAATCATTATTGTGGCGTTGAAATTCATTCTTTAACCACAATTCAAAGGAAAAAGCTCATGGGTAGACATAAATTTTCTTGTGACAAACTTTCTTTCTATAATGCATAAGTTCATAGACCATATCTGTCCAACCACATACCTCAAAACTGGATTTGCCTCTTTCCCAAGATGGAGTAATATTTTGAAAATAAAGTATCAAATTCAAACATGTGATGAATACTTTAGAATGTAAAGATATAAGGTTGATTGTCAATAAAAAATTATAAATTATTGTAAAAAAGGTTAGGACAGCTGATAAATTGTAAGGTACTGGAGCCGATCTGAACAAAACAAAATATGAACGATTAAGATAATGATTTGTTGTGGTGGATAAGCTTTTCTAACTTACTGTACATTTCAAACAACATGTTGGTAGTTCCTTGAGTGCAGCTAATATGATCTCCAAGAATAAATTGTGGGCATTTGGTAGTAACTTCATATTTTGCGGTTCTTGCGACACCGATATAAGGTGCTTATGTTTCTGGCGTCTGCTTATGATGCTTAGAGTCTGTTATATGTTTTGAACTTTAGACTCTTACTAGCTTTTATTTGGCAAGAGGTTGAATTTGTATATGAACCATATGTTCTTACGCACTTGGGTACTTATTGTACTTAAGGATGGGGATAATTGCTTAAGTGGTGGTAATTACGTTTAGTCTTCATCATATTAACACAAAGCTTTGTCTACGGGGACTGATATATGCTGACTCTTTAAGATTATGCAGGGCTGCAAATTTAAGAATTGGTTATGTCATGAATGGGAAACAGTTTTTGGAAAGTGATGCAACTTCTCGCACTCAAGTTTTGCAATAAACTCTACCTATATAACAAAAATACTAATCAGGTTATACTACTATTATAGGTATATATATTTCTCTTATTTGTTTGGTTCGTAGTTACGAAAATTTTTCACTGAATTTTAATCTTTTTGAGCACATGGAATTGATCTAAAATTTCGAAACTAAAAATTTAAAAGAAAAATTTAATATTTGAAAAATAAATTAATAGAAACATGAATAAATTTAAGAAATGAATATTTTTTAAACTACTACATGAAACTTAAGAAGTAAAATAATGGAACTAAATTATGTAAGTTAAATAATTTGATATGGTATGTCAAAATTTAAATTTAAACATAAGAAAGTTTATGGACAAAATTTAAGTAATAGTACTTGGCCAATTATATGTTGTACATTTGAGAATTAAGAATAGATTTGGATTAAAGTTTCTAATTTTAGCTTTAAATAGTTTGCTCAATCTTTTAGCATTAAAATAACTCAGTTTGTATTTTTAAGATAAAAAAGTTAACTTCTATTTTTTAAAGACTAATAAGTAATAAGATCTATCTTATTTTTTTAGTGATCAAAATAGTTGTTTACACTTTTTAAAAAGTTGCAAATAGGACAACTATGAAAAGATTTCTTGACTGATCACGGTAAAAAAATTTAAATATTGATATTTAAAAATAATTTTTAAATATATCAATTAATGATATATGATGTTCCGATTATAAAATTAATAATGGATATTTAAATATTTTTGTATTTAGTCCAAATTGTTGTAAATATTTTAAATGCTATATTATTAAACTGAATATAAAAAAGAATGACAGTAATAAAAATAAGATAAGATATAAATAATTTTAAAACTTTTAAAGATGAGTAATTATTATTTTAGATTGAAAGATTGGGTGTTGATCATATTAGTTTTTTAAAAATTAAAATTATTATTGTGATTCCTGAAAAACTAAAGATTGACGCTTGTATCCTTTTATAAAGTAAAATTATCTTTTTTTAGTATTAAAATGATTAAGTATATTATAGAGTGACTATTTTTATATATTAATATTTAAAATTTATTTTTAAATACCAATCAATTAATAATATACCATGTTACAATTACAAATTTTTTAATTGATATTAAAATATGAAAATGATTAAAAATATATATCAGACTAATTTTAAAGTCACTATAACTAAAAGAAAATGCTAAACTTGTCCACTCAAGATTTGTAATTTAATAAAAAAAAAATAGGAAAACCAAGTCTAAGTTTAAAGTCTGACTAAACTATTTTTATTTTTATTTATTTATCTGTTGAAAGATTTTTTTTTCAACAAACTACATAAATTCAACGGAGAAGGAATGATATAAAATTATATTGATCGACAAGAACACTAGAAAAATTGTTGAAACATATTTCTAAATTTGCAGTTTAAACAATCTGAAAACGACTATTCTGAAAAAAAAAATTAAATGAAATTATACATAGTTTATCAAGTAAATCGTTTCACAAGACTAAACTATAGTTAGTTTATACCTAAGTATAATTCCTATCAATTACTGATATATCACGTTGCAATAAAATTATAAAATGATATTTAAATATATTTTTTAATTCAGCTAAATTGTTGTAAATGCTTAATATACATTATTAAACTTATTTTTAAAAAATAACTGCAATGAAAAATATGATAAGATATAAATAATTTTCGGAATTTTAAAAATAAGTAAATATTTTCTTTGGTTGTTCAAAGATCTAGTAGCAGTCATATTTGTTCTTTAAAAATTAAATTCACTATTATGATTCCTGAAAAACTAAAAAAAAATGTCATTATAATCCTTCTGCAAGATATAAAATAATCAGTTTTTTAGAAATCATGAAGAGACGAAAATAATGTAATTTATATATCTATCAAATATTAATCAAAGGTAACAAGTAACCACAGCTAGGGTAAAAATACATCATAAATCTTCGGCTCAATACGTGCTTCGACAACTCCTCAATCATCTCAATCGTCGCATTATATTTACAGAAGAAAATGACAAGCAAACCAAGAAATCATGAAGTCCGCTAACTGAAATCCATGCGTGTCATGAAACAAGACCCTCCCGAGTGATACTGGTCACACGAAGTACAGCTTGAGCACTTAAAGGAGAAAGTTTTGACTGACAGAAGCTTTCCCAAGATCTCATTTCTGGATGCTCCGAGACAGTAGCTGGCATGAGATCGTGAGATTTCTCATACACATTTTGAAGCTCAAAAAGTAGAGCTCGGGCTGCTTCCCTAGACTCAGGGAGCTGATCACTCAACTGTGATGCAGCCACTTGGATTAATTTGTCAATTCCATATGTCTTTATGCCTTCCGCACCCTGTGTAAATAAAGTTCAAGGATGCAAAACAGCAAATGTTAATGCTATGCATCCAGCTGCAAAAATTGATTGGCCATATTCATGACCTTATTAGTTCAACAGAGTCCCTTCCAAATTCCAACTATAGTGCGTGTATTTAACTTCAAAACTCAGCAGTCGTTTAAATCGTCTCAGAAAAACCCCACCCTTCAATAGATTTTGTTTTTAGTCATGGATTCATTGGTAACACGATAAAAAAATAGCAATAATATACAATTCAGCTCTTTATGCATGTATTGTATAACTATAAAAGCAAACAGAATGAAATAATTTTGAAAACAATATATATAATCATTATGAGTCAGATTAGCATTAACCAAGAAGCATACTACAGTACCCAATAATCACAGTTTTTAGGGCATGCCATCTATCAATTAAGACCCATACTCCTCGTTCCTAAAAAAATTATCCTTTTATCTGATGAGGCCATATTTGGCAATATATCAATAAAAAATATGATTTATAGGCACGTTCATGATAAACCATTCCTCAAAATCATAGATGTAGGAAGTTCTTTTCAATGAATTTTGGACTGAAACAGAACCAATTCAAAATTCAATCAGAAGTCCAAAATCAAGGCATACAACATTTTTGAATTTCAACATCACTGGTGAGGAAGGTTCTTTTCCTACATCATTAATCTGTTTCCTAAAGTTTTTCTTTTGTTTCTTTACTTTTTCCTGCAGAGAAAATAACTCCATGGCAGAAGTCATCAATATGAACATATCTTAGATGTCATCAATATGGGCGAAAAGTATAAATGTACTCATACCAATCGTGGAACACTTCTAGAAAAGCACATTGATGCCTTTGCCCGGATGCGAGGATTCTTGTTCTTAAGATATGGTTGCAATTTTGGCAATAAAGAAATAGGGGAAATCCAAGTAGTCATTGATATCAAAGCTCTTTCAGCTGCCTCACAAACAAAACGTTTGTCCTGTGAAGACTTGAGAAGTAGCTGTACTAGCTGCACCCATCAAGTATATTTCACATAGAATATGTTAATTTACAGATAATACAACAGGATGAGATTCCATGATGCTTAAGTGACCAAATTTACCAGCACACACAAGGAATGTTGACTTACCAGAGGGTCCAGTGAATCAATTATAAGATCATTGTATGCACTGAAAATGTCAGCAGATGTCATAATGGCAGTTTTACAAACAGCACTTCTAGGACATTTCAGAGACTTTGCAATAAATGTGATTACATCCCCCCTGTTTACCGGAGAACATATGAATAATTTAATAAATACAAATAAAAACCATAGCATATTAATGAATGATAATTTGAACTTAAAAAACCATAATTCAATCAGAAAAAAAAAAAGTTCGATACTTACAGCATATAAAGCATCGTTTCCTTGTGAAATATAGATAATCGGCGTACATTATTTAGTGCATCACAAACCAAGACCCAATCCTTCGAGTCAAGTCCAGCTAAGAGGGTCTGTAATAAAACCAAATTACTATTTTCGAATATGTGTTGCATTTCTTATACATAGTTAATAATGAAAGGTAAACTAGGAAAAAAAAATGAAACATGGTATTAAGCCAGACCAAATTCAATGATTATCAACTTTCAAATCCTGTCCTGTTAATCCCTCTATCCAAAAAGTGGATAAAATAATACCTTGAGACAAGTATCAATATCTTCTAGATCATTCAAGTTCTCAGATTCAATGTATTCTACTTCTGCATTTCCAATCTCTACGCCAGAGTTTGCAGTCACAGCCTGATTTCCATTAACAGCTGGAGAAACCAAGGAGGAAGAGTTCTTTTTCTTTTGCGATTCTTCAAAATTTTCATCAGCATTGTCAACAGAAGGCTTGGTTAAACAAGCCTTACTGGAGCCCTCATTTTTTCTTTCAGTTCCAAGAATTGTATTGAGATCCCTAAGAGCATTTTCTGACATCCCTGTCAGCTGTCAGCTGTCAGCTTTAGTCTGAGATCAAAAGGAAGACATCTGATCAAACTCAACAATAAGAGCTACTCAAAACACCATTTAATTTCTGAAAAGTTCAATGTAAAGAATGAAGTTAACAACCAAATCAAACTCTTAAGTCAAGATCCAAACATAAAAGCCAAAAAAGAATTACAAAAATATTGTGCAATGCCAACCCCTCCTCCCCAACATGTATAAATAAATAAAAGAATCACAAGCTTCAATCTATTAGTCCATAGAACCAAAACGATACTTTCTCATTCTGATTCACTCCTGATTTTTCGTCCGGTATTTCAACACTGTTTCTTTTTTTTTTTCCTTGTTCTCAATCTCATATATCATGGAAAGAAAAATTGAATTTCCAAGGAAATCCATTCTTGCAACAGCCAATTCCAATCTACGGACTGAATTTTCAGTTCAAACTAAACATTCAAGCCTGATACACAGCAAATCACCCCACACAACTCTCCGGACACAAAAATAAGAAAGCAAATTGGAAGTATTACACATGATTCAGGAAAGGTAAGACCAATAAACACTGCAAGCTAAGGAGATCAAAACGGAACTAGGAATAAGGATATAATGTGGATATAAAAGCTGTACACAAACAGATTCAATGCAAAATTGAAGCTGCGGAGCAATAAACCAAATCCCCCAAAAAATTAAATAAATGCAAAACTAAATTGCAAGATCTCGGCATGTGCAGCACTACACTCCCCGAATCTTCACGAACAAGCACTTGCATTTCAATCCTAAACCCTAACCTCATAGCATTGGATTCGAATACGGAAAAAACAAACGGCACAGGAATCACAACTGCGCGTACGGATCACTTCGATTACAGTGTAGACTACAGAAAGAGAGATTACCAGATGAAGAGTGAGAGTGATAGAAAGAGAAATTCAGAGAATGCGATCAGCTGCTGAGACCAGAGAGCGAGTTACGAGGACTCAGTCAACTCAGTGTGAAGTACACGAAGGAAGAAGGAAGAAGGAAGAAGGAAGAGAGATAATTTATGTTTTTAGTAACCGACGAGTGAAGAGAAGACAAGAGTCGTACAGCCAAAACGACGCCGTATAAGGGGAACCGGACCAGGCCGGCAATATTGGAGGCCTATAATAAATATACATTGCATTTGCATTTGCATTTGCATGTGAATGCGATGGGCAGCGGAATCAGGTGAACAAAATTAATTTCACCTTTTCGTTTTCTTCTTTCTGATTTTCCTATCTGCCCCAATCGTTTTGACTAAAATTACCAATCACCCCCTTCTCCCTCCCTCTCTGGACTCACGTAATTACATTGCTTCTTTCGAATTTTAAAAATTCTTTTTATCATGACTGCTTTTAACAGTAATTAATATATATATATGCTTCTTTCCAATTTTAAAATTTCTTTTATCATGGCTGTTTTTGACAGTAATTAATATGCTTCTTTTGAATTTTGAATTTTGTTTTATTATTGTTGTTCTTAAAGTTAGGTCGCCTGTTTCTCGAGCAATCAATGACGCTCCAACACAAGAAAGGGGCAAGTTTGAGTTTTGAAATGATGCTTTATCATTTTAGACAAGGATTTATTAATTGATTAATTATTTTTTTAGTTACATAATTAATTAATTAATTAATTGTGTTAATGTTTGATGAGATTTGCCTAGCTGGCAGCTCTCCGTTGCGACTCTATTGGAAATTGAAGTCCAATATTGGTGGCTATCATATCATGATTGATGAATCATATTAGCCGAGTTGTGTGATTTACCTTTATGTCCCTTCTTCCAACTGCTACAGCTATTCATATGTATTATTAATTTGTTTTTTAAGATAAAAAACGTACCTGTTTATTTTGATACTCGATCTGGAACGTGATATTTACATTTATATATATATATATAGGAATTATATATATTTATATTTTTAATTTTTAATTCATTATTAATTGATTAATTACACAAGAATTAATTAATTATATTTAATAATAATTATCAATTAGGTATTCATTTTCATTTATATTAAGTTATTAATATTTTTTAATTTCATTAAACACTAATAATTAATTATATAATTAATTATATAATTAATTATAAAATTTAAAATGTGCAATAAATAATTTCTTTCGATTTATATGCTTAATTAGTTTTATTTTATCATTAAACACGTGCATTAATTAGGACCAATAGCTAGAATTGATTTATCTTATTTAAAAATTTTAAATTTTAAATATATAACTACATTAAATATTTGAAAGAGAACTTTCTTATACACAATAATCTTATCCAATTTAAACATGATTTTTTTCACATTTAATTACAATTATCCCTCATTGAGGACGTTCAAAACCAAATATCGAATTGCTTTCAAACCGTGAAATTCATCAAACAAAGACAAAATATTGATTAAATAAAAAACTATACAAAACTCATATTTTTTATTATGACTGGATTTCTGTTAATAAAATTTGTCCAAATCAAACTACATCTATATTATATTCTCGTATAAAATTATTATATTTTTTTTATCCACTCTCATATTTTTATTTTTATTTTATGCAATTTCTTCTTTATCTATAAATTATTTTTTTACTCTTCTAAATATGTTTATTCTTTTTATTATTTGTCTCTTAAAAAATTCTTTTTACTTTTAAGTTTCGTCGAATATTTTTTTAACCTAAACTAAAATCATATAAAATTAAATAAATTAATCCAGATGAAATCATAAAAGATTAGTTTAATTTTGATTTGATTTTAATTCTATATTAAAATCGAATCAAAGAAGATTAGGAACATTTTACCCTCATTCATCTACTTTAAAACATTTTAAAATTTCTCTTTCCTTAACTCCACTTAAATCAATAACTTAAATTATTATTTTTTTGTTAATTCCCTTCCTCTAATTCTATCCAAATAAATAAGAGCTAAAATTATGTAATTATTATTCAAATTATACATATTATTTTGAATATATATATATTACTTTTTATGAAAACATATACATATTATTTTGACTAAAAGCATCATACTATACTATGCCGTACATTGTCGATATAATTTTTTATTATTAACCAATTAAAAATTATTTTTGATATAATCTTTAAAATAATAATTAAAATTAGATAATAATATAAAATATATTTATATTATCAATATATTTTAATTAAATTTTTATTCTATTTACGAAATGGTTTCATTCTATCTATAATTTATGATATATTTAAGAGTTTATGAAAAGTTTATTTAAATTTATTAAAATAGTTTATGATCTTTATAATTTTTTAACTTATTTTAATAACGTTATTGGTATTGTTTGTCAAAATACACTTTTTATAACAATTTTATAATTAAATTTATGACAAATTTTTATATAATACAAATTTATTAAATAAATATTTAATCAAGTTGTTCAGAGAAAGTAGTATACTCTGTTTTTAAAAATACATCCTTTATACTCAATGTTATAGAAGAAATTAAGGTTAAAGATTGAACAATACATATGTTACACATTTAAAAGTTGCATACATTAAAACAACAAAAGTTACAGTGCTATTTTTTAATTAATTATAGAATTTAATGAAATATTTAAATCTCAATAAAAAAATCTATAAACTGAATAATTAGAGTTATCTATTAAGTAATAAAGTTATAAAATAAACACGATATCTTTAGCATTTAAAAGTTTTTTCAATTAAACAATACGAT
This sequence comes from Canavalia gladiata, assembly GCA_037954105.1. Lineage (NCBI taxonomy): Eukaryota > Viridiplantae > Streptophyta > Magnoliopsida > Fabales > Fabaceae > Canavalia > Canavalia gladiata. Next base: position 42,848,321 of record CM075664.1, read on the forward strand.
AGATATATGTTTTTAGAAAAGATCTCAAAGTAGAGCCCAAAATTTTAAAAGCAAGCAATAAAATATATAAGAAATCTCATGTGGAGGAAGATTCAAAATATATATATATATATATATATATATATATATATATATATATATATATATATATATATACACTCGGTTGCACAGCCATTCCCTTCACAAGAATATGTTCCTATCTCTTCTTAAAAAATATTTAATGTTAGAAATTATTGAGCCATGTTTGTGAAACTGCATAAGGAGCCTCAATAATCAACTTGAAAACTTCTTAACAGGATGAGTCATATGCCACACTCATTTGTCGAGTAGAGCAATATTCATGTCTCATCATCACCTTCATTTTGTTCTTAGTAACATTTGATCAGTTAACAAGATTAATTCTCTGACCTTCTTTATTAGATCAGAGAAAACTCCCGGTAATTGAGTTAATCTTTGAACAAATAGAACGAGGAAGTCATAAATTTTGCATCACATAATTAGGAATGAATGAAATAATCGCAGGAGTTAGAGTCAATTTATCTATATTATTTAGAAGATTCTTCTTTCAATGGACCAATCTATTTTGAAGTTTGACAATGATAAATTGAAAATCAATTTTTTCACTTTCCCTTCTAAAATAGAAAACTCCAAATAGTTTCCCAAGTTTGCAGTGATTTGAATACCACAAATTTGGGAATTTTTTCTTTTTAAGAAACTATAATATTCTTAGAGTGAAAGTTTTTTTTTTTTACCAACAAAAAAATATAGATTTTTAAATTCAAAATTTTATATAAACTTTTAATTTTAAAATTTTCATTATTAAATCAATCTTAATAGCTTACACTCAAAATATTTTTAATTTGTGTAAACTGATTTTAAGACGGACAAAAATTTTAACAGTATTAAAATAATTCTAGTTGAGAAAATTTTTCCTTTGCATAAAGAAGCAAATCAGGTGAGAAATGACAGAACCGTTTTTAGAAATGCTGACATGCAACCAAATTTGTCTATTTACTTCCTCATTGATGGATAAAACAAGAGGGTCCATGTAAAACACAAAAAAGAAATGAAAAAAAGAAAAAGAGATCTCCTTGTTTGAGTTCTCTTTTAGGTTTAGAAGTAGAAGCTTTATGTCCATTCCAAATCATAGTAATTAGAAACAAAATTTATTATTACATTGATAATAAATTGAGAAAATCCAAAATAAAAAATATTTTTAAGAATTTCCAATTAAGTCTATAATATATATTTTTAAGATTCAACTTAAAATCAGTATCATTTACTTTTTTTCTAGAACTTAAACATTGAATACATTATCTTCTATAGAATGTAATTGCATTATCAGAGGTTTTCTTACTAGGACTGAAGTTATTCAGTGATTTAAAAAATGCAAGGTTTGAATCTTAAAGCAATTAATTTTTGTAATAATTTTACATACAGCATTATAGAAATTGATGGATACAAAATTTTCTAAAATGAGATGGATTATTATATGGATTAAAAAAATTCTAAAATGAGATGGATTATTAATCTTCAGCATTAGAGTCACCAAAACTTCAACAATATAAGAAGAAACATCAGCTTAAAAAAAAGATCTTATTTATTATGAATTGTATATCATCTCCAATAATATTTTAGAAGGTTTTAAAAAAATAACCCAAAAATCATCAGATTCGAGGAGCTTTGTAAATTTTCTCCTTGATGATTTGGTTTGATTCAAGTAAACCTTTGCATCTAATTAAAAAGGACATTGATTGTTGCGTAAAAAAAGAAAAAGATATTAATGTTGTATTCTATTATATATTTTAAAAATTAACTGTAAGATGTTCAAACTCGAAACTACGCTTGCAAATCTCAATACGATTTAGTGAAGATTTGACCTTTTTAGTTATCACTCAAAAAATTCAAAAACCCACATCACAATTTATTTGGACCAAAAGAAATATATATAATTTTTATTTGGCCCAATTTTTTTAATTCAAAAATATATTATTAATTTTTTAAAATTTATACAAAAAAGAAAAATTAACTTTTTTTTTACTTTTACTGTTTTATATTTAAGTTTTAAAAATAAAAAAAACAATAATATTTTTATTAGAAAGTAGATAAAATAAACGTTTTGTTGAAATCATTGAAGTCCAACGAGCCTTATTTGTTTGACGCTAACATACAAAGTGGCATCACAGAGGGACATTCAGACACGAAGTTTCTTATGTTTTAAAGGTGAAAGGTCAAAGGTCAACATTGTATCTGAATCACCTACTATTTTTTTTATTCCTTTCTTAATTAAATTAAACCCTTGAACTTCATTTCGAGACAAGGTAGATCTTGATTATGGAGACAAAAGTCTCAAATCTAATCTCTCTCGCAGAATCCTCCATCATGCACAGAGGCTGAGCTAGATGGTAGATACACACACGCGTTCCCTTTATTCGTTCTCTTCTCTCTGTCTCTTAGGAATTCAATTCATGCATGGCACCTCCAATGGCCGGTTCCGGTCGAATACTCAGCATTCAATCTCACACTGTCCAGGTTCTTCCTTTTTCACTTCCTAATCATATATTCTCTCTGTTAAATTAGTTTAAAAACAGATTCTAATTACTTTTTGCAGTTTTAAATTAATTTTACTCTACATTAGAGTAAATGAATCCCAAACTTGATGGGATGTGATTGATTTTGAGGGTAAAAAATCGCTTTCCTAATGATAACTGTTTTTTTTTTATATAAAAATAATCTGTTTGATAAAATTATTATATATTTTTTTAGGGAAAAGCGTCAAATTGATTTTTTTAAAATATAAAAATATTATTCATATGTTTTTAAAGATTTAAATTACTAAACTAGTCTTTCGCAAATTTAAGTTATTATCTTATCATACTATTTTTTTAAAAATTATATTACCAAATTATTTTTTTTATTAAATTAGTTCTTCAAAACCATAAATATCACTGTACTTGCTCTCAAAGAGGATTAACATAATAAAAAAATGAATCTTTTAACATGATGATAAATTAAATGTTAAAAAAAATTAAAATTTTACCAAATTAATTCTGAAGTACGGATAAAAAATAAACTTAGTAACAAAAAATTTGAAAAATTAATATGATAATGATTTAAATCTTTGAAAAATTACTTTAGTGATAATTTTTTTGGGAAAATCTACATAATAACACTTTCATCTTTAAAGAATCAAACTAAATTTTTTTTCCTTTTCTTTATGAACAGAAATTTTAATTGTAGTAAAAATTCATAATTTATGATTAATTTTTTTTGTTTTTATTTATTTTAAATGTAAATTACTGACTACAAATAATTTAACTTTTCTTAATTTTGGTATAAAAAATATATTTTAGATAATTCAAACGAAACAAATTAACATGTATAAACATAAGATATATTTCTATAATTAACTGCAACAATAACCATTCATAAATAATTTTTTATCTAGTTCAACTTGGGTTTGTATTCCAATGCTTGTTTTGGTTTTACTCTCAGGGTTATGTTGGAAATAAATCAGCTGTATTTCCACTGCAACTTTTGGGTTATGATGTGGATCCAATTAATTCGGTGCAGTTCTCGAATCACACAGGCAAGCTAGCTAGCTGCTTCTATTTCTTCATTCCAAAATCAGGACCATTAACAAAGTCACGGGAAATTTTGGTTTTATATATTATTGGGTTTGATGACTATGCAGGGTACCCTACTCTCAAGGGTCAGGTTTTGCGTGGACAGCAACTCAGGGATCTAATTGAAGGACTTGAAGCTAATGGTTTATTGAACTACACTCACTTATTAACGGGTATGTAATACATCATTAAAGATAAGTAGATTCAGTGTTTAAATTAATGCTAATCATGAATTTTATGTTAAAATATGTGTCACAGTGAAAATAATTGATTCTCAAAGTTAGCCAAATAGAAACTTAATTCTGAACCATATTGCGCTTCCCTCGTGAACTGAAATTGGTTTAATCTTTCTAAAAACTTAATAGGTTTCTAACAAAATTTAAATCAGTCATATAAGAATTAAAAAACTTTTTTATATTTAAATAAAAATATCATTTTTATCATCTAAAAATTAATATTTTTTATTTCAAATATTTCACGAATCAAAATAACGATTTCTTCTTATATTCTGACTTTGGGTCTAAATCTCATATTTTCAGGTTATATTGGTTCAGTTTCTTTTCTTAATACCGTATTGGAGGTCGTCACCAAACTACGCTCGATAAATCCCGAGCTTATTTATGGTTAGACTCCGGAAAATGATTTAGTTTTCATCAGTTGGTTTAGTCTTCCTTGATCAAAATTAAAATTTATTAATGTCAGGTATAAACATTTTAGGAATAAAATTGAACCAAGAGAATTCAATTTCAAACCCCTGTTTTTCTTTTTAATTTTTATTGTCTGCTCTCGATTGACAGTTGAAGCTTAGAAATATGATTTCATATTTTATTGAACTAATTCTTAATTTTGTATTTCTAGAGAAGAATTATGAATTAATAAATATGTACCTGTATTTTGTTTCCTTGTCAGTTTGTGATCCAGTGATGGGTGATGATGGAAAGCTTTATGTTCCGCAGGAGCTGGTGTCAGTGTATCGTGAGAGAGTAAGATTGATAATAAAAAGACGTTTACGCAAGAGGGCATGTGCAAATAATAACATACACTATGCTTCAAGTTCTAAATATATGAACATCTTTAACATAGTTAATTAAACTATCTTATTCATTGTAACTATCCGATGCTTCAATTAACAACTGAATTAATCCAATGGAGGTTAGATGATACAATTGTACTTCTTTTCTCGTGGCCAATTTTTTATAATACTAAAAATTCATTACTTGTTTTGAATTTGGGCAGGTTGTTCCCATGGCTTCAATGTTGACTCCTAACCAGTTTGAAGCAGAATCACTCACAGGATTCAGGTAATTACAACACATACAAATGTTGCTTTATTTTAAATCTTGGTAGATTTTAATCAAATTAATTTAAAACTGTTATTTCTAATTGAAATATATATATATATATATTTATTTAAATAGATTAAATATATTTTTAATTATTTTAAATATGATGAGTTTTGTTTATTTCTTTATAAGAAAATTTTCTACATAGTTACTGATTTGTTCAATAAATATTCAACAAACTCAACTCATTATTTATATATTTAAAAAATTTATACAAATAATATAAATTATAATTTTTATCTTTAAGTTACATAAAAGTTTATTATTATATCTCACTAAAATCAATTGTTTCAACGATATTCTTTTAACATACCTAATAAATTGATACATGTAACAAAATTTAGCTTTATATTTATTATTAAGTTATAAAAAATTTAACTATAAATTAATGATTAAACTAAAAATATAAATTTAAAAAATTCAGAAATAAAAAAAAATTACAAAGACTAAAACGAAATTTATTATCTTTATAAAAAAAATCATCTTAAAGCTAACCTAAATTAATCCCAGTCACAAATTTTACTTTAAAATATACGTCACGACGTGTAAAATTAATTCCAATGTGTCACAAAACTGGTTCTAAGAATAAATAAAAATTTTCTGTTAGGAAATTGTTACTATGCACTTCAGCGTTCCAGCTTAATTTAGATGAATATGCTGTAATTATAAAATGTGATTATTATATATTTTAACAATATTTTTATTTTAATATATATAATTTTTTATTCTTTCTTTTTATTGTTTTTATTATATTTTATATATTTGTAAATATGTAATATATTATTTTTAAAAATTTAGAAAATATAAATATGAATGGCATATAGTCAATTAGATTAGTCTAATAAAAAAATTAAATAATTTATATGGGATCTTACTTTTGAATTTTATCGTTTTTATGTCTTTTTATTTAAATTTCTTATTTTCAGTCTCTTTTGATTTTTCAATATAGCTGGCATCACGTTACTTTATCGAAAATATTTTAATATATATAATTTTTTATTCTTTCTTTTTATTGTTTTTATTATATTTTATATATTTGTAAATATGTAATATATTATTTTTAAAAATTTAGAAAATATAAATATGAATGGCATATAGTCAATTAGATTAGTCTAATAAAAAAATTAAATAATTTATATGGGATCTTACTTTTGAATTTTATCGTTTTTATGTCTTTTTATTTAAATTTCTTATTTTCAGTCTCTTTTGATTTTTCAATATAGCTGGCATCACGTTACTTTATCGAAAATATTTTGTGAATGATAAGATGGAATAACTAAAAAATTTTTTTTAAAAAAATTTCTTTAATTTTAGGATTCATTTTTTATGCATAACGAAAAGGATAAATCTCGAGCGAAAGCTATGAATAATTATATATAATGTTATGAGGAAAAAACAAAAAATGAATAAAAATTAAAATAATGGAATAAAAATTGATTTAATTGAATAAAAAATGAGCCCCTATTCTAGGTTACTTCAGGAGAAAAAATGGGACTGATATTTGTAAAAAGTTCGAGAATAAAAATATGGCATTTTTCGACAATTATTTTTTGTATGATATTAATTATAAATAGCTTTTATTTAATATAATTTGACAATTCATATGTTTATCACACACATCCCAAGGTGCAGAGGTGTGTGTCAAGTTATTTCTTTTAAATATAATACTTGATTTATTTCTTTTAAAATTTTATTATTAAATTCAGCAAAATAATTTAGCTTATATTAAAATTTAAAAATAGGTAAAAACTTTATCTTATAATATAATATAATATATTATATTTTTGTTCAACGTGTTATCATAGGTGTTTTTATAAATTTTTGACACTTAATATTATTAGAATAATTAAAATCAAAATATAAAATTAATGTAATATATGAAAATAAAAATAAATAAATATAACTCTAGTATTTTTTTTCCAGAACTTGTATGGGTAAAAATAAAAGATGATATATAAAAACAGTATATATTGAATATATTAATAATTGTTATTTTTTCTTTAATTATTAAAAACAGTTATTTTAAATTTATTTGAAAATATGAAAAATAAAAAATATGTAAGTAAAAAATTAATAAAAATAAACATAGTAACAATTAAAAAAATAAAAAATTAAAGATTAAAAATAAAAGTAAAGGGCCCTCTCATTTCCATAGATATGTTTGAGTGTGTGCTGTATCCATAGTTGTTGGTTGGGCTGTATGCATACGTGTTAGTTTTTAGAAGGATGTCACATGTGCACTGTCCACTGATGTTTGTGGGCATTTGGTGATTTATTTATTTGTTAGGAAAATTGTATTTTAAATAAAAAATTATTATTATTATTATTTACAAATAAGGAGAAAAATAGTCATAATAAACAAATTGGGTTTAGAAGGTATATAGTGTTGTTTAATTTTACCCTCTGAAATAGTCACTCATTCTTATCACAGCATCAATTCTGAGGCAGATGGTCGGAAAGCTTGTAACTTCCTTCATGCAGTAGGACCTTCAAAGGTTTGCTTTTTAATCTTGTATGTTGCAATTTTTTCTTTTTCAGGATTGAGATCTCTAAGTTCTAAACAACTTTTCTTTTTAACTTTGGACATATACTTCTTTTATTAGTCCTCACTTTTTCCTTCAGATATTTGTGTCTTGAAATTGCTTATCTAACTTGTTCTAATATTTTAATTGACAAAGTGGCCAATTAGTGACAAAAGCTTCATATGCAAATTGGCTAAATTAAATTTGAACCTTGTGTTCAGGAATTTTGACCACATGGTAAAAGTTCATTAATTGGATCCCCTTTCACATGCAGTTTAATGATTTGAATGTGGTTTCCATGGGAAACAATTTGATATTTAGTGTGCATAGAAAAAAATAATCGAAACTGCTGTTGTATTCTTTACAAGTGAAACTCTGAAATATTCTGAAGTGCGGCTAGAATACAAATTACAATCATATTGCTCTGTACGTTACTTGGAATCCAATGTCTTCAGCATGTCTCTACCATGTGCATTACTGAATGGTGAAAACATTATGTGCAAATAATTGAGCTTTCCGGATTGATTATGGCAATTATCTCTTAATGTTTTCTAACGATTATGAATCTGAATTTGAACTACATGTGGCAAAAGCTGACCCATCTCTGTGCATCTTCACATATTCTAGTTTCCAAGTGATCTTACTTAATTTTCTATGCCTAGAAATTGTCTAAACCTAACGTCACAATGTGCAATGAACTTCTCTATATTGATTAGTGACTGCTTATGTTCTGTTTCTCTCAATCATTTAGCTAATTTATATGCACCCAGGTTGTAATTACAAGTATAAATATAGATGGGAATCTTCTCCTCATTGGCAGCTATCTAAAGGAAAAGGTAGGTTACATGTCATATATAAGGTTGTTTATCAATAGTAATATTTTATTCCTGTTTTCAGAAAATTTAATAATAGTGCAGATCAATATTAAATTTTTATAATTAACTTAATATATCTATTTTTCCCCTCTAGAATTAAACAATTATTTCTTAATCTTCTTCCCATAAAAACCGGACTGATTGTTGATAGGTAAACCAGATAGAACAAGCTTATTTAGAGCCAAAGTAGTGAATCAGGAGCTATAAAAACTGCAGAGATCCTCACCAATAACCCAAGTGAGAACAGCATAAATAGACTTGAAATAAATTCAAACTCCAAACATTAAGACATTAAATTTATGGTTTGTTTTTTTCCCCCCACTTATATGTTGCTTAACTTTTCCATTCCCATTTAATGTGGGAGTGGGACTTCCCTCTCATTTTACAATCCAACAGTTACAATATCAAATACATTAATATTTTTAAAAGGTTATAGCTAAATGATTTTCTACTATCAAATTGTCACCTAACGATTATAATAAAATCGCAACAATTCTTTTGATTGTATATTCAACATATCATTATTTAAAGAACATTTAAAATTACTAGTTGTTTTCTGAACATACAAGTTTTGGTTAGTTTCATGTTATCTCACACACACATGAAACCCTGAGTTATGAAGTGCTTCTTTCTCTGATAGACTGTTCAGTTTTCAAATTCAACAATTTAAAATCTACACCTGTTTACACTTTTCCACTCACATTTTTAATTCTATATACTATATAGTTCACATTTTCACTCTTAAGTGCTCTTCATTGTAACATCTTAAATTTGCATTACCTTTTGTGTGTAGGGACACCCTCCCAAACAATTTAAGATCGTGATTCCCAAGATACAAGCTTATTTTACGGTATGAATGTTCTATAAATACTTCTGCTGATTTATGGTTTGGTTTTCTCAATGTTATCTGGAAATTATAAAAAGAAAAAGAAAAAGGAAAGAGTGGCATAGTTCATTTGGAGCCCAAATAAAAATTCAGCTTGAACCAAGCAATTATTGGATTGGATTTGTAAGATTGTGGATTATCACACAAAAAATCAAGTGCACCTATTTGATACTCACTGCATGCTACCCTTTAATTGTTATTTATCAATTTAACCTGATGCTTGTTAAGGAGCAAAAAATTTATTGGCCTTGTTTATCCAAATTGAATTATAAATTAATTCAATAGAGTTCTCATTCTATTCTGTATAGAATTGCCTTCAAGCTGTTAATAACTATAACATCAACAATGTTTTATGTTCTTATGCTTGTAGGGAACAGGAGATCTCATGACTGCACTTCTTCTTGGTTGGAGCAATGTAATGTCATTGCTTTATTAGTAGTTATCACTTTGATTATAGTCCTCCTTGTGAATATTAACCTAATCTAAGTCTTTAATTATTCTAGAAATACCCAGACAACCTTGAGAAGGCTGCAGAACTTGCAGTATCAAGCTTGCAGGTGATTTTTCTTAACTTTTTTTTAATGTGTACTATCCATCTTTGTCTTCTCTTCATCGCTGTGGAAGTATTGGTTAAGATATGAAAATCCTTCTGTCATTTAGCATCTTGGAGTGATTCTTAACGTCATGGTAGCAGTGAGGACATTAATTTTGAGATTTTAAAAATTTTGACGTTCATTTTGGTGAATCAACACAGTTTTCCAAAAATGGATGGTATCATAATAAATAGTGCAACATTTACAATATGTGCAGGCTCTTTTGCACAGAACACTTAACGACTACAAAAGTGCTGGACATGATCTCCAATCAACCAGTGTAGAGATCAGATTAATTCAAAGCCAGGATGATATACGCAGCCCACAAGTCAAACTTAAAGCTGAAATATACAGCTAAGTTGGTGATATGATTTGAATGTGAATGCCTAATGGCTATTGCATTGAAAGTTGAAACTTTGAGAGTATGGTATTAAAACATATTCTTGATCATATATAGAAAATGGAGTTATGATGCTGAATTTAGCAGTGCAGGCCTTTGAGAGGAAGTTGACTTTGTATCAGCATTATAGCTTGGATACAAATAGTTTTTGCTAAAAGGGGTATTGAAGCTCTCATGTAGTAAAATAAGGAATATCAGTTTGATAGTATATCCTTCCTTTCCTTGGTAGGTTTATCTCTATCACATGCATCTCCCAATATCATGGTCGAACCAAACATAAGGCAAATAAAACATTTGTTTCTAATTTAACAAATGATTTCAAATTTAAATTATGAGAATACTTCATTAAAATTTGATGGAATCTTAGTGGTATCACTTGGCTTAAGTTAAAAAATGTGGGTCAACAAAAATAAATAAAATCTTTGCACCAGGTAAATATGCCCTACAATATTATTATTCATTAATATACTTATTTTAAAGAATTTAAAAATTAATGAATAACATCTAACTAATGTTAAGAATAAATATGAAATTGACATAATAAATGAGATGAACGTGAAATTTTCTTTTTTCATGACATTCATCAATCCAATATTTCTATTTGTTATAGTGATCTTGGGTTATTGTTTCATTTTTGAAAAGCAGTATATGCAAATATATATATATATATATATATATATATATATAATGTTTCAATAACTTTCACAGGGTTTTTTTTTTCTTTTTAAAAAGCTTGCTAAAGAATATTTTGATTAATAAATTTTGAATTAAAAAAATTTAATTAATTCAATTGGTAAAATTTTTAAATAAAAGTGAAAATTTTAAGTAAAGAAACTATGAAGAACCAACTTTACTAAATTTTTAAAATAAAAACATTTAAATTATTTTAAAAATTAAAAACCAAAGCTATACATGACTCAAATTGAAAAATCAAATATACAATTCAAGAAAATCAAGTGTTGACATACTGTTATTTGCTTAATTTAAAAATGAGTTCATTTTAGGGGAATCTTATCCAGAATAATTTCATCAAGAACGTTTTTATGCTTAGGCATTATGAGACACGGACACTTTCAATCAATTATATTTAAATTATGAGTTGAAAATCCATTGACCAATCTATATAGCATATTAATCAATAATTGAATCATAATTAAATATATCATACTAATCAATAGTTGAGTCATAATTAACCAAATTTATTAATATCGAAATGGTTTAGTCTATGTTTAGTTTTAGTTTATTTTTAAAGAATTATTTTAAATAATTTAATTTAAACACATATTTAGTTCTATTTTTGTCCATATGTAAACATTTGTCAACTTCTACATTATAAATTTAACTTTTAATTTTTAGATATACGGGTGTTTATTTTATTTTGTTTTTCTTCATATGCCAGTTCACCATTACTTAGCATCTTTATATATATATATATATATATATATATATATATATATATATATATATATATATATATATATAAAATCATTTAGTACAAATACGAATTTTTCAATACTTTTTACTTTACACAAATTTTTATTAATTGATATAATTATATAACCACATATCTTTTTTCATTAACATGTATCTCTTCCAATTTTTCATAATATTTATTATATGGACCGAACAAAGGTACTATATCTGTAGTTTTGTTAAAGTTCAATAAATATGAATATAATTAATCCAATTTAAGAATATTTATATTATACATGTGATACATTCTAGTGAAAAGGGTAAGTGAGAATTTTTTAAAGTAAATTGAAGCCTAGTGTGCTACCTAATGTTTACTCCTAAAATCACAATAAGTTAGCGGTCGTTCTAATCCAATAAATTATTATCAGTTTAGTATTGAGTTATAGATCATATATTATCGAGTGTTTTAAATGAGAGAATAATTTAATTATTATTTAAATAATTAAATTAAATAATTTATCTAATTAAATGAATAATATTTTATTCAAATAAAATATTATTATATTTTTTGTTAGTATTAAAAATAAAATAATATGATAATATTAAAGAAATTATACAAAATATGTTTTCTTTTTAAAAAAAAACAAGATAAGGTACTAATGAAATATGTTGTTATGATTTTTTTACCTGCTATTAAATCTTCTACTTTGGTATTAGATACTAAAAATAATTTTAATATTTGTAACATAATATAGAAATCACAGATGAATAGATAGTTGAAGGAAGGAGAAATTAACCTTTAAATTGGGGATAGAGCAAATGCTGCTCTCTTATTTACATGGATATGCGAAAAAAATTTGTATGAAAATTACATTATTCAATGTATCTATATTTTAATTATATTAATTTTAAATATATAGTAGATTAATAAAATTACTTTTTTATTTTACGTTTAAACATCCTGCATTAATCTTACCCTCACTATGATCGTTTTACATAGCATGGATAGTAGAGTAGAGTTCGGGGCCTCTTTTTCTGCTCCTCTACAAATTATACTATTAAAACTTTTTTAAAAAAATATTACTTACAAATTATACTTTATTTTTACGGTATGTTTAGTTTAGAGATAAAAAATAAAATAAAACTAAAAAAATGTCAATCAATAAAAAAAATAAACTATTCTTTTATTTAATCATAAAAAAATTATAAATATCATATTTTTATCTTTATATATATATATATGAAAAGAATAATAAATATAATTTTTATACATATTTTTTAATTATTCACAAAACGCATGATATTATGTATTTTATATATTTATCATTCATTTATGCATGTAATGCAAATTATTATGTCTTTTATATGATATATATATATATATATATATATATATATTATATATATAATATGTTATATTCACATGTAATATATCATATTATATATTACACAATAAATAATTTTTATAACATATTTAATATTATTTTATGATATATATTAAAATAGATTATAGATAAAAGTATGATGTATGAGTATATTTTTTTAATTTATCTAAAAAATATTTTTAAATAGTTTAAGATATTATTTTTTTAACCTAGAAAAAAAACAGATAAGAAGTTCATATATAATATTACGGATAAGAATGAAAGTAAGATCATCTTAAAGAGATATATTTATTGAATTTTTTTATTTAGATAAATAAATTAGACATAACCTTATAAATAAAATTTATTTAATTTATTTAAAAATTTATTTATTTTTATATATTATATAATTATATTTATTTTAATATATTATATTTATATAATATTAATATATTTATATAATTTATTAAAAATTAAAATTGTTAATTTTTAATTTAAACAAATAAATAAATAAATAATTTTTTATTATTCTCGATAGAACATTTTTTCGCTATTTTTATCTATCTTTATAAAATAATATTTAATCTTTAATTTTTTATATGATTTTATAAAAAAATATATTATACGTAATATATCATCTATTTTAAAATTTTAAAAAAAATAAATAAATAATTTTATAATTTAAAAAATATTAAAATATATTTTTATAAAAAATTTTAAATTTATAAACTTTTAAAATAATTTATATATATATATAATATTATTTATTTAACAAATTTTCTATTTTATAAATTTTAAGTTTATAAATTTTTAATAAAATTTTTTTAAATATAAATTTTTTAAAAAATTTGTAGGTGATTTTAAAAGTATAACTCCATTATTTCCTTCCTTAATTATAAAAAAAATGTTAATCTTTAAACTCTTAATGAGTTGGAATTACACCAGGACAATCCACCACTCTTCTCTCTCACTTAAGTTAATTTTATTTTATTCCAGCTATAAATCCGCACCTTGTTCATTATTAGTTATAATTAATTATATAAATAATTAATTATTTATATTTTATTGATTGCTTAATATTTTTTATATTAAATATTTAATTATATTTTTCATATTATTAATTAAAAAATTAATTATTAAACTGTTAATTGATTATAAAAATATATTTTATTTTTAAATTTTATAAATTTGATTTATTTATTTATTTTTTAAAATTAAAATCTTTAATTTATTGTTTTTATACTTTTAATAATATTAAAGTATAAAATAATTTTGAAAATTTAGAAGTAAAACTTTTTGTAAAAAATTAATAAAATTTTAAGAATTTTAGAAGCTATAAAGTTAAAATTTAAAAAAGAAAAATTTAAAAATATCTTTTTATTTTGGATGAAGTTTTTTTAAACAAATTGGATGAAGTTTATATATATAATTTAATTGGAATATGTGTAAAGGATTTTTGAAATATTAGTACCAAAATATTGGCGTCAGTAATGGTTGAGACAGACATAACTTGAGCACGGAGGTTCTAGAATTGTTGAGAGCGGTGAGGCCAAGTTGGCAACACTGGTGTTTTGTTGTAGCGCCTCTCCAAAGGTGTCCCCAATCTTGAAATTGCTACTCTTACTTGTTCTTTTTCCTCTATGGATCCTCAAACAGCGTTAGAGCTTGTCAAAAATGGTGTCACTCTTCTCTTCCTCGATGTTCCGCAATACACCCTCATCGCTATCGATACTCAGGTAAATTATTCCTGTGGATTGCCTAATTGTTGTCTGTGTGTTTTTTTTTCTTGTACTGTTATCATGGTATCTGAAAATAAAATTTGAATTTCATGGGATAAAAAAAATGAAGCCGCCTTTGTTGATGATTTCAACTTTGTTTCACACTGATAATCTGCCATTATTTTTCTTCTGTGTTTGGTTTTGTAGATTTTCTCTGTGGGGCCTGCTTTTAAGGGTATTAAGATGATTCCTCCAGGCACTCATTTTGTGTACTATAGTTCGTCAAGCAGGTTTGATAATGTTATCTAATTATGCAGCCTAATTCTTTCCCACACCCCTATCTTCCCCTATAGATATATGTGGTGCATATTATTAGATTAAAAGACAAACATGGAGATAAGAGCGGTGGGTATGTCTATGTATGATGATGGAATGCTTTCCCCAGAGTTGTCCTTTCTGTGTGTGTTAGTGTCTTCTCAATTTTGTATACCATGGTATTGTGGGATTTTTGGGAAATAACCTTGCATCATAATATTGGAAATAATATCTCGCTTATGGTCTCTCAATTATTATGTTTTCTGATCATAAAATGATATGCATAGCACATCGTTTAGGGCAGTTGCTAGAATCAATAATGTTTCTCTCCCATGGCATATTTTTCAATTACCTGGTGCATTGCTATAGTTTATTTTATTTTTGGATTCTTGCAGAGATGGAAAGGAGTTCTCACCAATTATTGGATTCTTTATTCATGCTGGCCCTTCGGAGGTCTGAAAATAAAAATTTCAATGTCTCTAAAATTATCCAATTAATTTTTTTCATTGAGCTTTGATTGAATCCTTTTTTCTAGTTCAGAAATCGTGACAGCCACTATATCTTAATGTTATAATGTCATAATCAGTGTTTTCACTTTGTATTTGACAACAGAATCACAGTTGAGATAATTGCAGAACGATTTCTGGCTCTATTATAGGGAAATGTTTTAGTCACTTTACCTTCATTCTGGGGTACCACTGTACTGCCTTAAACAAAATTGGTCATTGATTGATATTCAAAACTAATTCTTTTCTTAAATCTTTAAGATTTACCTTATCATGGACATTTTCCACTAGTCCAGTGCAGGAACAAAATCACATGAATTGGTTCACCAGAGAATCTATGAATAAACCAAAGTGAACAATCAATATCATCAAAGATTCCAACAAAAACATTTTAAAGTAAACTTTAAAGCTTAAAAGTTACACCCAATTTCAAATGTGATTCTGTTGTTAAATACAAAGTGAAAACACATTATGCAAGTATTTAATAAAATTACATGTTATTATTGCCTTCTAAGGTTGCAATGCACGTGTTTTCTTACTTCTACCACAATCTTGTCTTTCAATAATGTTGTGGTGTAAGTGTGTCTTAACCATCTTAATGATAACAAAAACTAAACCTGAAACGGATTGGTTATATTTTAATTTTTTGATAATAAAGAGTTTATTAGGGTAGGAGAGAAGTGTACAAATGTGAGAGGATAAAGTCCACAGTAACTAAAGAAATCAAGACCAAGAAGAAAAGATAATAATAATAATAATTATAAGATCAAGAAACACGCAACTGTGGTTTTTAATTTTGGTCTACAATCATGCAATATCAAGGTTTTTGAGATCTTTGCAACTGTATTATGACTGCAATTGTGGTCAAAGAGGATGCATTTGTTTGCAATTTCCCATGACTGTAACTGCAATTTAAAATTGCATGACTTTATGCCAATCTCTCTGTAAACCTATCAAAGAGATCCCCTTAAAACAACCATTAGCAGAGCATCACTAAAGAAGCTCGGAAAACTAGTTGATCTGTTTGAATGTGTTTCTGGTTAATAATTTGTATAGCAAAAACATATAAAAAAATGTGAAACGGTGATTATGTGGTTTGCGTGCAGGTAATTGTTCACAAATGGAATCAGCAAGAGGAAAGGCTAGTTAAAGTGTCTGAGGAAGAGGTATGTGTTCATTTAAATATAATGTGGAAAATTGTCATGATTGGAGAAACTTATGTTTATAGATTTATTTTTGCTGATCTTGAGTATTTTGTAGAAAAAATGTTTTATAAATAATGGTAAAAAAATGTAGGGAAGCCCCTAATATTCCATCAAATCAATTTATGTTCCTAGATTTGGTTACTCCATTCTTTGCTTTGAGTTATTTTCTTTTATTCTCTTTGTGTGTGTGCACCCATGCACACGCTGTTTCTAATTCCATTTAGTTTCATAGTCATTCAGTCATTAGAAAGTTCATCAAGAGCTAAATTTGAAAGTTTGGCTCAAATGATAATGTTTTGTAGTCTATATGTTAAATTTCGTGTTCTTCAATTTATGAAATATATTTATTTTGTTTTCTCTGCTTTTCCTTCAGGAGGAAAGATATGGTCAAGCTGTTAAAAATATGGACTTTGACAGACAACTTGGGCCTTACAATCTTAACCGTTATGAAGATTGGAAGCGATTATCTAATTTTATTAACAAGAGTGTCATTGACCGGCTTGGTATGATATTTGCTTGATGCAGGTGTTATTTGTATTAAACAGTTCATTGATATATTAATATTATACTAAATTGTTAATTTATGAGCAGAGCCCATAGGAGGGGAAATTACTGTTGAATGCGAAAATGACATGGTTAGAAACACTCCTAAAACACCAATGGAGGAAGCACTATACAATCAGCTGAAGGTTGGTAATTCTGCAACATCTGTTGGCAAGTCCCAGAGGAAAGGATGTTATTATACCTCAATTCCACGTGTTGTAAAATGCAAGGGGATTAGCGGGCAGGAACTTACTTCATTGAATCTTGACAAGGTAGGCCTCCAATATTTGGTCCAGAGAGCAGTTGAGTAAAGGTTGCCATAAATTCCATAATCGCTAATCTTACCTAACAATTTTAACCTATAGTTGTTTGCTGATTTGTGCACATTTTTTTGTTGGCCTTCTCAGACACAATTGTTAGAAACTCTACTGGCTAAAGATTATGGAGGTTCCGAAGACTTGCTTCTTGGAGAACTGCAGTTTGCATTCATTGCATTTTTGGTATTGTGAACAAAAATAAAATTTCTCTATATACTTGTTGATCTTGCTAAATCCAGTATGACATCTTGCAATGGTGCAGATGGGTCAATCACTAGAAGCATTTCTCCAGTGGAAGTCCTTAGTTAGCCTTTTCTTTGGCTGCACTCAAGCAGTAAGTATAACTTTTTCAGTCATATCCAGACTGAATAATGCATGCATAGAATCTTTGCATGGAGTTCAGAGTTTGTGGTTTCTTATTGTATGCTGTCTGCTTTGCCCCCACACAAAGATATTAAATTGCTGATACTGAAAAATGGGTCATTTTGATTTTAAAATGTTGCTTGTTCACCAAATTTTCTAAGCTATATAAGGTATCTATGTATAATTACACAACAGTTATGAGTTACCATAATGATTTTCATTAATTAGCTATTATATTGACTTAATTCAAGAACAACAACTGATCTATATGTTAATAAACACATTCCCAGGTTCTTGATTAACAGCTTAAGCTTTAAGTCAAGTGGTTCTATGGCATGCGCTTAAGTTCATTGTTGCTCTGTATTCAATGAGTACTTGTATTTTCACGTGTTTTGTTAGATCTGGTTTGGTATTCCAAATTGGTGGGTCAGTTTGTTAATTTCTTCCTTCCAACTTTGATTATGTGGGCTTTACCATGTTGCCTGTGCACCTTTTGTTGGAGTGTTCCTCATCTTTTGAGTTTTGTACTTCAAGCCAGAAAGTAGATTTGAACATGAAAAGAGTCATCATTTTTTTTTTCTTTTATGGAGATTTCTGCAATATTTTTTTTCTATGAACGGTTTTTACTCTTTCTTAGGATATTTTATGGTGGTAGGGCCTAGGTTATGACTGCATATGGATGCAAGACACTTATTATGGTAAGATATCTAGAATGGGATTGCTTAGGTTCAAATCAGCTTGAATTTATATTACTTCATAAATGTATTTCTTGTTATTATATTTGCATGACTTTGTATACCCTTTTGCAGCCTTTCCATACACGAACTCAACTATTCATAAAGGTAAGCTTTTTTCATGTGTTTTTTCTTTTCTTTGTTTCTTTTAGATACAAATTAGTAGCAGTAATACTTGGAATGCTGTTAAATCCATCCCTGATTGTAATAGTTCTGAATGTTGTCTAGGAACAGAAAGCAAGTGATTCTTGATTGAGAAAATGAGTCATAAATGGCATATTATTCATCAAACTCCTTTCAATAATGGAAATTAGAATTTTCACCTTCACTTTTGTAGTGGTTGGGAGATGGTAGCCTAGGTAATTGGAATAAGTTATGTTGAATTGACAATATGTAATCCTAGAAATAAAGGACACTTATTCAGCAGATAACCCTGGTATTGATATTTGAATGTAATCATCTATGAATAGCACTTGTCAGAACAAAAGAAATCTACAAAGTTATGCAAGAGTGTACAGCAAATAATCTGAATTATATTATTGTCCCAAAATTTAATATGCTAACTGCTAAGTACTTGGCAATTTGGCATAATTTTATATTTTCTAATATTGCTTCCTTAACTATTTGTAATGTAAGTTATTTCTCAAGATTCTCTACATGAAGTAGATTTGCTGTTCTGTTCAGCTACAGTAGCTTCTATGTTCCATTCTATATTTGGGATTTTTTTGTTTGTTTGTTTGTTTTAAAGATTGTAAAAAATTCTTGTCATCTTTCTCACCAATTTTATATTTAATATTTCATGGACTACTTGTAGTTCATGAAAGTCATCTATTATCAACTGAGATATGGGCTACAGAAAGATCACATGGATACAACAGGATCAGCTTTGTTGGATGACTCTTGGCTTGCTGCTGATAGCTTTTTGCACCATCTTTGCAAGGTAATTTGCTGATACTAACTCAATATTCAAGTGCACAAATTTGATCTGTGACCTGGCCTTCTTATTTAAGAAACTAGATTGGCTCCCATTTGATCATTTATGGGTTTTAAGACCTTGAAGGACTAAAACTTATAATTTTTGCACCAAAAATAAATACATGAGTTGATCTTTGATGTGGAGGTCAGCAGTTCATTTTCTTAATATATGTAGCTGTTCTTTGATGGAGAATGGTTAGTGTCGCAACCGTAATTACGACGAGACGACGGACTCGCTTAATTTTGAAAGAATTTTAATGGATTGTGGAGCCGCCACCAAATTTTATTTTTAAGGGAAAACATTTGGAAAAACCCTAACTTGAGGAAGAAAATCTAGGTTCGGGAGTCGGTTACGAGTAAGGAAGGTATTAGGCACCCTACTCACCCGTTCCAAGGAACGGTACCCTTAAACTGAGTATGTAATATTTTGAAAACTATTTGATCCCCTTTTAAAATAGAATAAATAGGTTCATGAAAAATAGCCTGACAGAACTTGATCCTGCTCCTACGTATTCCCGGGTGCAATGGGAAACTCAAGGCTACGTAGTTCTGGTTAAGAGACTTGATCTCTTGGAAAGGAAAGGAGTGATCTTAGGTAAGAGCTTTAAAGCGATTTTTTTCTTAAGAAAATACAGAATTCAGGGAAACAGATGTGCTTGCGTAATTCAAATCGTCGTAAGCCGTATTTGAATTAGCACGAATTAAAATACGCAACAGTAGAGAATGCTACTTGCCCGTATTAGAACCCGTTTGCACAATCTGAGAGAAAAAATAAAATATAAACAGACGTTTTGGAAAACAGAAGAATTTTAGAAAAACAGACGTGCTTGCATAATCCAAATCGTCGTAAGCCGTATTTGAATTAGCACGAATTAAAATACGCAACAGTAGAGAATGCTACTTGCCCGTATTAGAACCCGTTTGCACAATCTGAGAAAAAATAAAATATAAACAGACGTTTTGGAAAACAGAAGAATTTTAGAAAAACAGACGTGCTTGCATAATCCAAACCGTCGTAAGCCGTATTTGAATTAGCACGAATTGAAATACGCAACAGTAGAGAATGCTACTTGCCCGTATTAGAACCCGTTTGCACAATCTGAGAAAAATAAAATAAAAACAGATGTTTTGGAAAACAGAAGAATTTTAGAAAAACAGACGTGCTTGCATAATCCAAATCGTCGTAAGCCGTATTTGAATTAGCACGAATTGAAATACGCAACAGTAGAGAATGCTACTTGCCCGTATTAGAACCCGTTTGCACAATCTGAGAAAAATAAAATAAAAACAGATGTTTTGGAAAACAGAAGAATTTTAGAAAAACAGACGTGCTTGCATAATCCAAATCGTCGTAAGCCGTATTTGAATTAGCACGAATTGAAATACGCAACAGTAGAGAATGCTACTTGCCCGTATTAGAACCCGTTTGCACAATCTGAGAAAAATAAAATAAAAACAGATGTTTTGGAAAACAGAAGAATTTTAGAAAAACAGACGTGCTTGCATAATCCAAATCGTCGTAAGCCGTATTTGAATTAGCACGAATTGAAATACGCAACAGTAGAGAATGCTACTTGCCCGTATTAGAACCCGTTTGCACAATCTGAGAAGAATAAAATAAAAAAAAAAAAAAAAAAAAAAAAAAAAAAAAAAAAAACAGATGTTGGGGTAGTTCACAAAATTCAAGAGGAGGTTAATGTTTAGTGAAAACCAGTACCAGGATATGCAATCAAAAAAACAGAATAATAAAACCAAAATAAAACAATAATATATTTGCTATCATTTGTTTTGTATAGGGTCGAGGCTAATTGACAGCTCTTAGTAGTTAGGGTGTTATAATTTTTAAAGTAATAATTGGCATGGGAATTGAACTACCTCAAGACACGGCATGCAAAGCCTAGAATAGGTTATAAGATCTGATAGCCAACATAGAGACAACTCTGAGACCAGATTACAGATATAGCTACTTATCAACAAGGTGCAAGGCAATTAGCAAAAGGATATCAGATATTCAGTGGTTCACCCAAATCAGCAACAGGTCCAAGGGTTGTATATCTGATCATGAGTTTCGGGTCTGGATATTTTGCCTATTTTGTTAACTCGCGTAAAGAATGCTGGTTGTTCTTTGCTATGCCCAAGGTTAAACTCTTTAGTTCTTCTAACCAATAGTAGTTTGCTTAAAACCTGTCTATTGTTCCTTTCTTTCAAGGTCTTGGACTTGAGGCTTATATATTAGGTACCTATTTGGCTAGTATCGCTGCAGGTTACTGGATTCGAATCAGGTTCTGCTTGGTCATGGATAGATACATTGATCATGAAAATTGTGTTGGACATCCAGATATAGAATTTAATCAATCACCATCATTAACCATCCTATTCACTAACTAGAAGGTTATAGACCTTGAGCAAACACCTATCTAAAGTACCGGTTATCAGGTGCAATGCTATGGCTGGAAAACTAAACCAAATTCAAGGTTTTTTATGCTTGTCTGGGAAAGGACAGATTTGTGTATTATAGGTCATAGGCAGAATTCTGATCTAGTGAATTAAATCCGCAGAGTGGCAGATTTCAGACTTACGCTTCAAACTCAAGGTTCTATATCAGAGAATGTAGATGAGTTTATTTTTGTAGTCCTGAATCATAGACTGATTTCAGATAAATAAGGTTGGAACCTTAGGGGCTTGCTGTTCTAGGCTTGGACCAGGATCATAATTTTGGATCTGTGCCCAGCTGGATCAGCACCTAGTTGGTCAACCCAGCTGACTGCTCCTTCTAATTTGATTTGTGACTGGTTCTTAGCCTACCAAACCAGGCATCCAAGATGAGTTCTGATTTTTAACCTCTAACTGCAGGTTTGCACCATGTAAGGATGCAAGGCAGGTTGATGGCCATAGTCTTGTGACTTAGTCCATCAAATTTTAGTGAAGGACCAACTTCTATACTAACTAACCAAGAGTGTTCATAACCAAGGGGAGGATCTGTTAGGAGACCACACTAAGCATTACTGGTACAGCTGTATCTGCCAAGTCAAGAGGCCTATCCATCACCTCCCTTTGTATCAGTTCCTACCTTGACCATGGACTTACTTCAGGCCTAGCCTAAACCACCCCGACACTAGTTTTTGAATTATGTTAAACCACTAATATTAGTTAATAAAGAAAAACTAATTCTGATATGGCAGAACCTATTTGGTAAGCTTTTGCCTTGTCCTATGCCTGGTTGAGGTAATCCTGGGCAGAAAGAAAAAAAAAAAAAAAAAAAAAACTTGCTGCTAAGATTGGCCTATGTCTGATTTATTTTCTGCACTGGTCAGGAGTCCTGTAGCAAGTGCTTGTTTGTTTCTAAGTCCAGCACATTTAAGCTTCCCATATCACCAATTTCAGGAGGGAAGGCTCCACTTAATTGGTTTGAGGCTAGAGTGAAATTGATGGGATTGTGTAACTTTCCAATGGTTGGTGGGATGGAACCATTATAAGAATTATATGACAGATCAATATATTGCAGTCTTGATAAGTTTCCAATTTCTGGAGGTATCTGGCCGGAAAACTGGTTGGGGAAAGGAGCAAAACAGTTATTTTGTGAAATGAACCAATCTCAGGTGGAAGTATTCCTGATAAGTCATTCAACTGGAGTTGCAAAGAAATGAGTTGTGTCCAACTGGGAAAAAGAAGGGTGGGTGAAGTTCTCCGGATAAACGGTTAAAAGAGATTGCTAACTCTTTGATTCTTGTTAATGAAGCCAAGGACAGAGGCAAGTAGCCTGTCAGGCTATTTCCTGACATATCAACATAAATAAGGTTTGTGCAGAAGCCTATCTCAGCTGGGATGCTGGAGTTTAGCCCTGAATTGTGAAGATCCAATCGCTGAAGCTTCAGGAGATTTCCAATTGATGATGGTATAAGACCTTGGAAGGCATTTTGATTCAATTCAAGCACCTCAAGGGATGGCAGGAGACCTATCTCCTCTGGTATAGTACTACCGAGCTTGTTTTGTCCAAGCTTTAAGTGTTTAAAGTTTGAAAAATTCTTAATTTCTACTGGAATTAGCCCTTCAAAGTAGTTGGTTGTCATATTTAGGATTGTCAGGTTCCTAGGACTGGCCAATAAATGTATTGGAATCTGCCCAGTGATAATGTTAAAAGGATAGATCAAGAGATACCAGTTTTGGACATTCAGAAACAAATGGAGGAACCTCAGTGAGAGAGTTAAAGGTAAGAGTGAGTTCAGTTATTGATACCATGTCCTTAAATTAAGCAGGGCCAGGATTCTCCAAAAATTTTCGCCCCTAAATTTAGAAGCCATAAAATCTGTAAATTACTAAATTGAGTTGGTATTTGTTTCAAAAGGGAATTGTTAGAGAGGCGAAGAACTTGTGGCTCTAGGAAGCTTCCTATTTCTGGGGGAATTGGATAGGTGAAATTGTTGCCACCCAAATCAAGTATTTTCAGCCTCGTTGCATTTCACACTGACATTGAAGTCACTGAGATTAGGAAAAGCTGAGAAATCAAACCTGTTAAGTGTTCCATTTAGGCCTGCATTGGGAAGCTTTATACCAATAACACTACCTGGTTATCAGAGATTCTGCTTTTTTTGTGCAGAAACCTCTTGAGCACAGAAGCTAATCCCAGGAATTCCATGACAGCAGAGAAAAAAACTTCCCAAGGTTCCCCATAGTTTCGATGCTTGATGGAAACTAAAAAAACCTCAGCCAAAAGCTCCGAATCCCTTTACTTCCTTTGCCACTATATACAGATTAGTTATGCTTGATAGCATTCATATCCTGACAGAAGCTAATGCTGGTAGGTTTCAGTGCAGGGAACCATAATCCATCCCAACACAGTATCCATGGGCAGCTGAAATAAGGCATTACTTGAACCTCTGAACATATGCCTAATTGACTTCTAATTTCAGTGATCTACACAAGATCTGAGGTAGATGTGATCTAGAGTCAGAATAGGTGTTGTGGTGAACCTAAGAAAAGAAACTTGCTGCCAAAGTTGGCCTAACATGGTTCATTTCTGCACAGGCTGAAGATCTTTGTATATGAATTCGTCTCAGGACTATCCCAAAACTATTATGGCCCCTATCTGCCTATGTCATGAACTAGGATTGATTCTTGGACCATGATGCAGACTAATGCATGTTTGATAAAGATCTGTTGTTATAGCAAATCTAATGGCCTAAGTACTGTCATAGCAGACTCTAATCGGATGAGCTAAAACCTGGCTTATAAATGCTAATTTGTTCTCCAATCTGTTTCTATGCTGATAAACACTGGACCTTGGTGGATCTAGGTGCTCATGTAGCTAGTCAAACCAAAGCCTGGTCAAAGACCAGTGGTATTGAATCCTAAACTGCATAAAAAAAAAACACAGTTGTGACCACTATCCCCTACAGATTCCCAGGTTGACCACAACTAGGAGGAGTTACAAAGGGAAGTTCACAACATTGCAACTTTATGACAGAAACAGGACTGGACCTGAGTGCAGTATCAGTATCTGCCTCATGGAGTTCACAAGGCCTCTCTATCTTCTTGCACTAAGTCCTTTCTTACTTAGGTTGTATGTTGAGCATAGCATAAGATTCATATCCCTCAGATTATTGATGTACCCTAATTCTAGTTGGCTTTACTGCTGTTAAACATTCAAATCAGGCAGGTGTAAATACTGTCATGACTAAACGCACCAGAACCTGGTCAAGGACTAGTATTGAATCACATCTTGAAGCATTATTTGCAGCTTTGATCACTATCTTTCAAGGACTTTCAGGTGTACCAACAATCATTTCTCAAATAAATACAAACTTGCGTACTAATACCTTTCTATTACCTAAATTAGAGCTTCCTCTCTTACCAATTTCCACCCTAAGTTGACAGATACTTGACCTTAGAATCTATTAGATGAATTGATGCTTGGCCTGAGACCTACTAACACCATGAAACGCAGCCTCTCACTTCCTAAAATATGACTATGTCTTGCTATTGAACGCCTACTGATTGTGCAAGCAAAATAATTCAAAGATTCGCAAATGTAAGGAGCTTCCTGAGGTATTTCAAGAATTGAACTATTGTAATTAAACACTGAGATCAAATTTTCACAGATTTTTCGCAGACTTTAACTCTATTTCAACATAGAATCCCTAATAAGCGCATGCAGTTTAGCTATCAAATTGCACAACTATTAAAAAAATGCAAGAAATGCGAGCCTACCCGGCAGTGTAGAACGGAAAAGTGGAAGAAGTTCTTGCGATTCCTCCCAGAGACACAAGGAGGAGTTGAAGAAGGCAAAGAGAGAGGCTGAATCTTCCTTCCGAAAGAGTGAAGAGCGATTGAGAAAAGATCCTCCCCGGGAAATTCGAAGAGCAGAGAGCGATTCTTCAAGATCAGAGAGAACTTGGAGTAGCAAAAAGATGACTCCCAAAAATCCAGAACCAGCGAGCCAAATTCCCTTTTTTTTTTTGAATTTTGGTACCAAAACCCTTTTATACCCCTCACTTAACCTTGGTTCTTTAACCCTAATGAAGTTAATTTCTAACCCTAGCCTAACTAACTCTGTAACTAACTCCTAACTAACCTAACTGAATTTTGTTTATTTTCTTCCACTCTCTTTGCCTATTATCTTCTTGCTTACTTATTTAATTTGCAACTCTTTCTTCTTTTTAATCATTTAAGCTCTCATTCTTTAAGCTATTTTGATTAATTAAGGGAGATTTACATTTGGACAAAAATTGGTGCTCACAGTTTGCCCCTCTTTACCATGTTTTTACTAGATAATGCGAGAATGCTTCTTGTATTATCGAAGTAAGAAATGAGTAAAGACGTGAGCCAATTTTGTCCGGCCTCAGTAAATAAACGGAAATCAAGACCTGTGGATAAACATACAGGACCCTATGTGATAGGCCAAAATGCAGAAAATTAAAATGCAGCGCCTGATGTGATAGGCTTAAGCGGAATTTTAACATGAGGGGCCTGATGTGATAGGCCAAAATGCAGGAAATTAAAATGCAGTGCCTGATGTGATAGGCTTGAACAGAAATTTAAACATGAGGGGCCTGATGTGATAGGCCAAAATGCAGGAAATTAAAATGCAGTGCCTGATGTGATAGGCTTGAAACAGAAATTTAAACATGAGGGGCCTGATGTGATAGGCCAAAAATGCAGGAAATTAAAATGCAGTGCCTGATGTGATAGGCTTGAAACAGAAATTTAAACATGAGGGGCCTGATGTGATAGGCTTGAAAAAGAAAATTTAAACATGAGGGGCCTGATGTGATAGGCCAAAATGCAGGAAATTAAAATGCAGTGCCTGATGTGATAGGCTTGAAACAGAAATTTAAACATGAGAGGCCTGATGTGATAGGCCAAAATGCAGGAAATTAAAATGCAGCGCCTGATGCGATAGGCTTGGAACAGAAATTTAAGCATGAGGGGCCTGATGTGATAGGCCAAAATGCAGGAAATTAAAATGCAGCGCCTGATGTGATAGGCTTGAATAGAAATTTAAACATGAGGGGCCTGATGTGATAGGCCAAAATGCAGGAAATTAAAATGCAGTGCCTGATGTGATAGGCTTGAGACAGAAATTTAAACATGAGAGGCCTGATGTGATAGGCCAAAATGCAGGAAATTAAAATGCAGCGCCTGATGCGATAGGCTTGGAACAGAAATTTAAGCATGAGGGGCCTGATGTGATAGGCCAAAATGCAGGAAATTAAAATGCAGCGCCTGATGTGATAGGCTTGAATAGAAATTTAAACATGAGGGGCCTGATGTGATAGGCCAAAATGCAGGAAATTAAAATGCAGTGCCTGATGTGATAGGCTTGAGCAGAAATTTAAACATGAGGGGCCTGATGTGATAGGCCAAAATGCAGGAAATTAAAATGCAGTGCCTGATGTGATAGGCTTGAGCAGAAATTTAAACATGAGGGGCCTGATGTGATAGGCCAAAATGCAGGAAATTAAAATGCAGTGCCTGATGTGATAGGCTTGAGCAGAAATTTAAACATGAGGGGCCTGATGTGATAGGCCAAAAGGCAAGAAATTAAAATGCAGCGCCTGATGTGTTAGGCTTGGGACAGAAATTTAGACATGAGAGGCCTGATGTGATAGGCCAAAATGCAGGAAATTAAAATGCAGTGCCTGATGTGATAGGCTTGAAACAGAAATTTAAACATGAGGGGCCTGATGTGATAGGCCAAAATGCAGGAAATTAAAATGCAGTGCCTGATGTGATAGGCTTGAAACAGAAATTTGAACATGCGAGGCCTGATGTGATAGGCCAAAATGCAGGAAATTAAAATGCAGCGCCTGATGTGATAGGCTTGGAACAGAAATTTAAGCATGAGGGGCCTGATGTGATAGGCCAAAATGCAGGAAATTAAAATGCAGCGCCTGATGTGATAGGCTTGGAACAGAAATTTAAACATGAGGGGCCTGATGTGATAGGCCAAAATGCAGGAAAATAAAATGCAGCGCCTGATGTGATAGGCTTGAACAGAAATTTCAACATGAGGGGCCTGATGTGATAGGCCAAAATACAGGAAAATAAAATGCAGTGCCTGATGTGATAGGCTTGAGCAGAAATTTAAACATGAGGGGCCTGATGTGATAGGCCAAAATGCAGGAAATTAAAATGCAGTGCCTGATGTGATAGGCTTGAGCAGAAATTTAAACATGAGGGGCCTGATGTGATAGGCCAAAATGCAGGAAATTAAAATGCAAGAAGACTTGATTTGGAGAGATTTTAATCTTTATTTATTCAGCGGACTTCGAATTCACAGCTTCCCTATAGCACGATTCTTATGACCTTTAGAATGAGCTAGAGCTTGCGACTGGCCTTCCCTTCCTGTTTTTGTTGGCTAACTTTATGCATCACACTACTTATTCTGCGGAGAGAAGAATCATTCAGTGTTATTAAATGACTATCAATTGCGGGATCTTCGTTTTAACCATGATTTAAACAGTCTTAGTATTTAATAATTGCCGTAGTATACTTAATTCGATACATATGCTTGATCAATGAATACAATTGAATCAATAAAATGGCTGAATTTCAAAAGTAAACAGAACGAGGAATTAGAGGAGTATGTATTTAGGGACGGAATTTTGGATGGTCTTGTGCCTTCGAGACGATCAATGCTAGTATTGTATTTCCATAACCTTTCCTGTCTTATCACCCATGCTTATTAGGAAACAAAATTTTGCCCCAGTATCAGCCTGCTCAAAATTTGCCCCAGTATTAGTCCAGTCTTATTCTGATAAGCTCCGAACTGATTTCAATATTGGCCTATTTCACTTTTATCCACTCCCTGTCCTTTCATCAATCTGCTCCAGTATTTGCCCAATATTGACCTGACTGCTTTTGAATCAATCTGCTTTTTATTCTTTGCCCCAGTATCACATTCTTGTTCCCACTTATTCTTGAGGGTCATCTTACGACGATATGAATTTTCCTCACGTCTGTCTAGGTCGCCCTTGTGGGTTTTCGACCTAGCGCATCTTTTGGATGCCCTAACTTTTGCCTAGATCGCCCTTGCGGGTTTTCGACCTAGCGGGCTTTTTGGATGCCCTAACTTTTGCCTAGGTCGCCCTTGCGGGCTTTCGACCTAGCGGGCTTTTGGATGCCCTAACTTTTGCCTAGATCGCCCTTGCGGGTTTTCGACCTAGCGGGCTTTTTTGGATGCCCTAATTTTTGCCTAGATCGCCCTTGCGGGTTTTCGACCTAGCGGGCTTTTTGGATGCCCTAACTTCTGCCTAGGTCGCCCTTGCGGGTTTTCGACCTAGCGGGCTTTTTGGATGCCCTAATTTTTGCCTAGATCGCCCTTGCGGGTTTTCGACCTAGCGGGCTTTTTTGGATGCCCTAATTTTTGCCTAGATCGCCCTTGCGGGTTTTCGACCTAGCGGGCTTTTTTGGATGCCCTAATTTTTGCCTAGATCGCCCTTGCGGGTTTTTGATCTAGCGGGCTTTTATTAAGCATAATATTTCTTCACAGCGTCGGCATTGGTTGGGTTTGCCAAGTCATTCCCATCCATATCAGTTAAGATTAACGCCCCTCCCGAGAAAGCCTTCTTGACTACGTATGGCCCATGATAATTTGGGGCCCACTTCCCTTGTAGCGCTTTTTGCATTGGTAATAACTTTTTGAGAACTAAATCTCCTTCTTGAAATACTCGGGGACGGACTTTCTTTTCGAATACTTTCCTCATTCTTTTCTGATATAACTGTCCGTGACACAACGCTACCAATCTTTTTTCATCAACCAAATTTAACTGATCGACCCGGGCTTGAACCCACTCTGCCTCTTCCAACTTTGCGTCCATTAACACCCTTAATGAAGGGATTTCTACTTCGATGGGAAGGACGGCCTCCATTCCATAAACAAGCGAGAATGGAGTTGCTCCAGTAGAGGTACGAACTGAAGTACGATATGCGTGGAGGGCATAGGGGAGCATCTCATGCCAATCTTTATACGTGTGCACCATCTTTTGGACAATTTTCTTGATATTTTTATTGGCTGCCTCCACCGCCCCATTCATCTTTGGCCTATATGGGGAGGAATTATGATGCTGGATCTTGAACCGGTCGCACAATTCATTCATCATTTTGTTGTTAAGATTGGTACCGTTATCTGTGATGATTTTGTTGGGCAAACCATATCGGCAAATTATCTCTCTCTTTACAAATTTTACTACCACACTCCGAGTTACGCTGACGTAGGAGGCAGCCTCGACCCACTTGGTGAAATAGTCAATGGCAACCAATATGAAACGATGCCCGTTAGATGCTTTAGGCTCAATTGGTCCAATGACGTCCATTCCCCACATAGCGAATGGCCATGGTGAAGACAATACATTTAAGGACGTAGGTGGCATGTGGATGTTGTCAGCGTATACCTGGCATTTATGACAAGTCTTAACATACTTGTAGCAATCAGTCTCCATAGTCGACCAGTAATATCCTGCTCTGAGGATTTTTCTTGCCATTGCGTGTCCGTTAGCATGGGCACCAAAAGATCCCTCATGGACTTCTTTCACAATTTTTCTAGCCTCTGCCGCATCTACACACCTGAGCAGGACCATATCATGATTTCTTTTATATAAAACTTCTCCGTCAAGAAAGAAACTGGCAGCTAATCTCCTTAAGGTTCTTTTGTCATTTTCCGAAGCATGATTGGGATATTCCTTGTCTCTCAGAAAGCGCCGGATATCATGATACCAGGGTTGCCCATCTTGTTCCTCTTCAATTGACTGGCAAAAGGCCTGTCGATCTCGACGTTGAATCTGGATGAGGGGCATATCCTCCTCTTTACTTATTTTAAACATGGATGAGAGGGTGGCTAGGGCGTCAGCCAATTGATTGTCCTCTCGAGGTATATGTGCAAAAGTTACATCCTCAAAATACTCCAACAATTCCTTAATATACGCTTGGTATGGGATCAACTTTGTATCTCGAGTTTCCCATTCACCATTAACCTGATGGATAACTAGAGCTGAATCGCCATAGACCTCCAAGCTCTTGATATTAGCATCGATGGCTGCTTGTATTCCCATAATGCAAGCTTCGTATTCAGCCACATTATTAGTACAATCAAAACCTAACCTGGCTGTGATAGGTACATACTGTCCTTCTGGGGAGATTAATATGGCTCCTATGCCATGACCCATCATGTTGGACGCCCCATCAAACAACATCGTCCACTTTTCTTTTACTTCTTGTACCGACTCACTGAATACTGCCATTAGATCTTCATCTGGAAACCCTTGTCTCATCGGCTGATACTCACTTAGAGGCTGTTGAGCCAAGTAATCTGCCAGCGCACTACCTTTAATTGCCTTTTGTGTAACATACAGGATATCATATTCTGATAGCAAAACTTGCCATCTGGCAATCCGTCCAGACAAGGCGGGCTTTTCGAAGATGTACTTAATTGGATCCATCCTAGAGATCAACCAAGTAGTATGACTTAACATGTACTGCCTCAAACGATGAGCGGCCCATGCTAACGCGCAACAGGTTTGTTCTAATAAGGAATATTTTGCCTCATAATCGGTAAATTTTTTGCTCAAATAATAAATGGCATGTTCTTTCTTTCCAGTTACATCTTGTTGACCGAGCATACATCCCATGGCGTTACCCGTCACTGTCAAGTATAGAATTAATGGCCTCCCTGGAACTGGAGGGACTAAAACCGGAGGGTTTTGTAAGTAGAGCTTAATCTTTTCAAAGGCTTCTTGGCAATCCTCATTCCAACTGATGGGCTGATTTTTGCGCAAGAGTTTGAAAATTGGTTCGCATGTAGCTGTCAACTGGAAAATAAACCTAGCGATGTAGTTTAGTCTTCCAAGAAACCCCCGCACTTCCTTCTCTGTTTTTGGGGCCGGCATCTCCAAGATTGCACGGACCTTATCAGGGTCAACCTCAATTCCCCTTTCACTAACAATGAAGCCTAGCAGCTTTCCTGACTTCACACCGAAAGTACATTTAGCTGGGTTCATTCTCAACTTGAACCTTCGAAGGCGTTCAAATAATTTTTGCAGGTTATCGAGGTGATCCTCCTCAGTTCTCGACTTGGCGATCATATCATCCACATATACTTCAATCCCTTTGTGGATCATGTCATGAAATAATGTCACCATAGCCCTCTGATATGTTGCCCCAGCGTTCTTCAATCCAAACGGCATGACTTTGTAACAAAAGGTTCCCCAAGCCGTAATAAAGGTGGTTTTTTCCATATCTTCTTCAGCCATCTTGATCTGATTATATCCAGAGAAACCGTCCATGAACGAAAAGTAAGAGAACTGAGCAGTATTGTCCACCAATACGTCGATATGAGGCAAAGGAAAGTCGTCTTTTGGACTGGCCCTATTTAGGTCTCTGAAGTCTACACACATTCGTACCTTTCCATCTTTCTTGGGGACTGGTACTATATTTGCCACCCACTCCGGGTATTTTGCTACGGCCAGGAAACCTGCATCGAACTGCTTTTTTACTTCTTCTCGGATTTTTAAGGACATCTCAGGCTTCATTCTTCTCAACTTCTGTTTCACCGGTGGGCAGTCAGGTTTTAAAGGCAATTTATGTTCCACAATCGACGTGTCTAATCCCGGCATATCTTGATATGACCAAGCGAAAATGTCGCTATATTCCTGTAATAGTGACACTAATCGAGAGCGATTTTTGAACGCGCCTATTTTTACTTCTTTTTTATCCTCCTCAGTCCCCAGATTTATCAGTTCAACAGATTCTTGGTGAGGCTGTATCAATCTAGATTCTTGCTCAACCAGCCTTAATAATTCCCCAGACGGCTCATATTCAAATTCTGTTTCCTCATCCGCTTGATTAACAAGACAGTCAAAATTATTCAATACAATACTAGCGTGATCGTCATTAGGCGAGTCGTTTTCGGATCTGCAAATATGTGAAAGGAATAAGATATATGGATGTATTGGAGGAAGGAAGAGAGTATTTCTGAAAGAATTCAGTGGTATTTATTGATCAATCATATATACAAAATATTGTTTATTCACAAAATTTTACAGCAATTACAAATTACATGTAGACTGAATTTAAAATCACGGGAAGCTCGATGGTTTCCCAATTGTTTAGCTCATGCCCTGGTGGACAAGCTATCACCAAGTCATTCATGTTGAGCGGCTCTTCTTTATCAATTGCCGCTATCACATCTGGAGTCTCGAACCCAGCACTCCAAAAGCTTTCTGAAATGTGGAGCAGAGGGACCCCCTTTATCTGAGGCTTTCGCTTTTCCAGTCTAGCCCGTTTCTTTTCTTCCATTTCTTCCTTAATTTTTCTTTTTTCCTCCTCAGTGGGTTTGTACCCTAACCCAAACCTGTACTTGTTCTTAATCAACTGCAAAGGCTGAGTTAATCCCCCCTTGTTTTGCCCCAGTTTGTCTCCGGGCTGGAATCCATTTTTCAACATTATTTTAGCCATCATTAATAGAGCTCTCGAGGGCCGATGCTGTTCCACCACCTCTCCCTCTTTAATAGTGGTAACATTAGCAATTTCTAGAGCCTGGAAGTGAGTTTCCAAGGCTTCCTCAGCAGCCTCGATGTAGGGAGTATCGATGGGTTTACTGACCAGAAAATCCTCTTCAGCAGAGACAATTATCAGTCTATCATCTACAATAAATTTCAATCTTTGGTGAAGAGTGGATGGCACCGCTCTAGCAGAATGAATCCATGGCCTTCCTAGGAGACAACTGTATGCAGGCAAAATGTCCATTACCTGGAAAGTCACCTCAAAAATAACCGGGCCAATCTGTATTGGGAGATCAATCTCTCCAATAACTTCCCTTCGTGATCCATCAAAGGCCCTAACCACTATTGAACTTGGCCTCAAGTGGGATGCTTCATAGGGTAACTTTGACAGAGTCATTTTAGGCATTACATTTAATGAGGAACCATTGTCTATCAAGACCCGGGCTAAGATATGGTCCCTACACTTCACTGATATGTGTAATGCTTTATTATGCCCAGCCCCTTCTTCAGGGATTTCGCTGTCGGTGAAGGTGAGAAAGTTATTGGCGGTTATATTATTTGCAATCCCTTCAAACTTCTCTACCGAAAGGTTGTGCACCACATGTGCCTCGTTGAGTATTTTCAGCAGCACCTTTCGATGGGGCTCAGAATTCATCATTAGTGCCAGTAGGGAAATTTTGGCTGGCATACGGTTCAATTGTTCGATTACTGAATATTCACTTTGCCTGATCATCCTTAGAAATTCACAGGCATCTTCTTCAGAAACAGGCTTCTTCAGTTCTCTTCTTTCTTCTTCTCTATTCGGTTCTGGCTCAGGACCAGCCAAAATTGCCTCCCCGCAGGGCCTTCCTCTCCTCTCTTCCATGGGGGAATAAATGCGACCGCTCCGGGTCATACCCCCTATTCCAGCTATATTCACCACATCAGTAGAGGTGTTAGTGGTGACTTCAGTTTTCTCTTCTTTTGTCTTACCTCCAGATACCTCAGTATCATACTTCCAAGGTACCTCTTTGTTGCTTTTATATGGGAATGGTCCCGGCACCTTTATAGTAATCGGTCTTAAGCCGTTTGGTGTCGGGACAGCCGGCTCTTCGGAATACTTGATAACTAAAGGCCTTGGACGACCGGGGAAGGCCTCATTAATCATATTTACCTCAGACTCCACCTCTAAGCAGTTCACCGTTGGCCCTCCATGATTTGGCAGAGGATTGTTGCCAACATTAGGAGCATCCTTCTCAAAATTTAACCACTTGGCGTTTATCAAGTTTTGGACTTTATGCTTTAAGCCTTGACAATTTTCAGTAGAGTGTCCCACAGCCCCGGCATGATAATCACACTTAGCAGCCGGGTCGTACCATTTAGGAAATGGTGGTTCCAGTGGCTTCATAGGACAAGGTGCGATCAAAGAGTTCTGTATTAGGCGGGGTAAAAGCTCGGTATAGGTCATAGGGATAGGGTCAAAGTGTATAACTCTTCTTTCATTATTTGGCCTTCTTTGAGTTTGGTTAGTGTTTGGGCCAGGGTTTTGATTCCAGGCTTTTTGTGGAGGTTGGGGTAGGGTTGGTTGTGGTTGTGTCATGAGCGGGGTTGTTTGCTGGAAAGCTGTGGGGGGTGTGTAAGGTGGTTGGTAGTTAGGTTGGGAGGCGGCCACCATCTGAGGGTATGGTGTATACTGAGGGTGGTAAGGTGTTTGGTAATTAGGTGGTGTAGGGGTGGAGCGATTTAGATCATACGTGACATGGTGGGTTTCCCCTTCCCTCTTTTTCCAGGAATTATTGGTTGGCTTCTTCACATTTACATTGCCAACCGTATTATGCACAATCCTTCCGCGACGCAAGCCGCTTTCAATTCGTTCTCCAATTAATACCATATCGGAGAAATTGGCCGAAACGCTGCCCACCATTTTATCATAAAATGGCGTAGGGAGAGTGTCCATAAACATCCCGATCATCTCTCTTTCTAAAAGAGGAGGTTGAACTTGGGCTGCTAGTTCCCTCCATCGTTGAGCGTATTCTTTAAAGGTCTCATCTTCCCTCTTGATCATATTTTGCAACTGAGACCGATCTGGTGCCATCTCTATATTATACTTGTATTGCCTAAGAAAGGCATCTGCCAAATCCTTCCAGGATCGGACGTGGGTGCGTTCTAACTGAGTACACCAGTTGGCTGCAGCTCCCGTGAGACTATCTTGAAAACAGTGGATTAGGAGCTTATCATCATGTGCGTGTGAAGCCATCTTTCTGCAGAACATAGTTAGATGACTTCGGGGGCACCCCGTTCCTTTGTATTTTTCAAACTCAGGCATTTTGAATTTGGGCGGGATTATTACATCAGGGACTAGACACAAATCAGAAGCATCCACTAGTCCATAACCGCTACCCTCAATGGCCCTGACTCTTTCTTCCAGGTGTTGCCATCTACCCCTGAGAGGTGCCTCCTGACCAGAGGTATTTGACCATTGTTCATTCATTGCTGGCCCAGTGGGTCGGGTGGTCTGACCATAGGCATTCGGTAGAGGGAAAGGTGGTTGTTGGGGGTTTAGTGGGTAGGTAGTCATAGGGATGGAATTGGTGGGATTTTCGATGGTAGTAGTGTTCATGTATGTATAGTTGGGATTAGTGTGTGGAGGATAAGCAGTAGGATTCGTGTTATAGGTGGTTGGTGGATTTGTATGTGGTGGATAGGTAGTAGAATTTGTATGGTAAGTGGCTGGTGGGTTTGTATGTGGTGGGTAGGTAGTAGGATGATTTGGGTATTGGGTGTGAGTGAGAAGGTTCTCAGCAGGGTTTGTGGGAATACCCTGTGCTGCGGGTGCAAACCCAGGTGGTATCCCGTAAGGAGGCCACTCACGATCAATTACCACCTGCACAGGGCCTGATGTGTCTGTCACAGCTGCTGTCTCTACCCCAGAGGGTCCCTCTGCATTTTTCTCCAACAGCTTCATGACTTTTGCTAGCTGATCTCTCAGATCAGCAACTTCATTTCTCAGCTCTTCATTTTGTGCTTCTAGCTCATTCATCATTTTGGTTTTTGAACGCGTGCTATAGGAATGCTGAGGAATGCGTGAATCCGCTATTTTGTTTTCTGTGAAAATTCAATATTTATTAATTAGTATTAAAAAAAAACAATCTCAAATTTTAAGACATAAATAAAATATCGGGGATCAGATATCTTGATAAATTTGTTATTGGATGAACTTGCTTGTGAGACGAAGTATGAAATGGAAATTAATGTGACATCAAGAACTGTAGAGAGAAGTAGTATTCTTTATTCATAATATTCATGGTACACCCTTTTCTTCTTTTTCAACTAGAGCAACATATCGGTTCATTCTCATGATTAACTCTTTACAAAAATTGATAAACTCTTCAACTTCGGCCGGCGTATGGAGTGGATGAAGTGAAGCTTCCGCTCTTCTGAGCAACTGAGGTACTTCGGCGATAGCAGTGTTAGCCAAACTAGCTAACCTCCCAAAGCATCTAGTCCAATGATCCGCTGTGTCTTGATACCATTTCATTTCATCTTGCAGATCACTTATCCCCCTTTGTTGCATCCTAATGACTTCAATGACCTTCCATTTTTCTTCGTTCACTTCATTTTCGCATGCCACTAACAAGTTCTCTATTTGTTGTTTTAACTCCTCTACCCATTGGCGTAACTCATTTCTTTCGTCAATCAGTTGATTCTTCTCTGCCAACTCTCTATCCCTTTCTCCCAAGGCTTGACCTTTCTCTCGTCTGATTTGGCGAACTCGACTTCTCATCTGTTCAATAGCGTCCCTCATTGCCTGATTTTCTTGGAGGGCGGCATCTCTTTCTTGTGCTCTCAATCCCAGCTCCTTATTAGCAGCTTGAAGGCTTATGTGGACCTTAGCTGCGTACTCTCGCTCAGATTTTTGCTGTTGACGAATTCCCTCCAAGGCGGTATCTTTTTCTTGGCCATCTCTCTTAAGCGCGGCAATTTCCTGTTGGGCTTTTAACAACTCTTCTTCCAACCTGCTGTTTTTGACAGTCATGCCCTCCAACTTTGCTTTTAATTCTTTGACGGCCTCATCTTCAAATGTTTCAGGCAATGGTTGACTTCCTGAAGCTACAGCTTGTGGTTTGAAGGGTAACTTGATTTGTTGCACCCGTTCCCTTACCCATTGTCGGTATTCTTCCTTTGCTGCACAACTTCTGACTCCTAACTCTTTTCCTTTTCGTGTTACCACCTCCCAAGCTTCTCGCACCTTTCGAAGAGGTTCTGCGAAGTTTCCTTCATAATATATAGTGACAGGAGTCAATAACTCTTGGGCTGGAGGACTTCGAATAGGATAAGCTAATTGACGTTGCCCCAGTATGGGGTTATAGCTAATACAACCCCTTATTCCCATCAGGGGGACATTGGAGAAACCCTTGCAATGATAAACAATCGTTGTCCTTTGTTGCCAAGACGGCTGCCATCTAATCTTTCCCTCCGTCAGACCAGCCAAATGCTCCGCCCATTCCCTGCCTGTCATGCTTCTAATCTGGTAACACAGTAAATCTGAGATTGGACACTGGATCTTAACTTCTCTTTTGAACACATGTGCAGTGATCCAGATGTACAGTATTGGTAAGCAACATGTTATCTTCCTTTTTTTCTTTTCATAACAAAAGTCTAGAGCACAGTAGGTGTCTGCTAGCAGGGCGGTAACCGGATTCTCAAACCTGTTTTTCCGAGATAAGAAAGCACCAATGGCCGGCATGTCAATGAAGTCCTCGACTTGAGGAAACAATACTAAGCCATAAATGCCCAAGGCAAGCACATCCATGAAGATATCCCAGCTGTTATTATCTACCAAGTACTGCAGATAGTTCTCCAAGAAGTCCCTTGTAAAACCCCTAATATGGTTTCTTTCTTGGAAATCAAAAATGAAGTGGTTTTCTAGTAACCCTATAGATTGAGCTACCGTCTTGAAGGAAGGGCTGTGCTCCAAGTGGTTGTATGGCTTACTTCCTTCCAAGGGCAAACCTATGATCTGTTCGTATTCTTCCAACATTGGAGCCAACTGAAAATCTGCAAACGTAAAGCACCTCAGGGGAGGGTCATAATATTGTACCATAGCCGTGATAGCTTCCTCTTGTACTTTTACCTCTAGCAACTTCAATATGTTCCCGTACCTCCTAACAAAGGTCATCTTTTGTACTGTCTGTAGCTTCCTGACAAAAGAATCTATACTGGACAAATCAGTCATCTTTGCCCCAATCCTTCTTTTCTTCCTCAATTCTGATCCCACATTAATTTCCATTTCACCTTCTTTGGATATTTAACCAGAATCTGATCCCCCTTAAAAAAACAGAAAAGAAAGAAAAAACAACAAATAAAACGGGTCAGTTATATGAATAAATAAACCTATGATAAAGAAACAAATGATGCATGGTACAAAAATATTTGAAGAAATGTTGTTCCCTTGAAAGTTTTATCTTGTATCATACTTTTGGTCCTCAAAAGCTTAGTGCCGATCCTTCTTCTCTCTAGATCCCTTTATTTTGTTTTTCTCATCTTCCTTCTATTCTTTTCTTTTTCTCTCTTCCTTTTGTGGACTTTTACTCTTTTTCCTTGCTTTTCCTTACTTTTCTTCTTCTTCTTTTTCCTTTCTCCTCTTTTTTTTTTTTTTTTTTTTTTTTTTTTTTTTTTTTTTTTTTTTTTATACTGGCTTTCTCAAAGCACGTTCTAAACAATATTCTCATAAATCAATTATAACAGGAAAGTGCCCTCCGCAGGTCCTATTTTGAGGTTACCTGTCCTACGGATCTAGGATATCTAATTTGTTTCTCACCAAGGGTTAGCCATAAGCCTATGGGATAAAGGTCACTAGAGCCAAGTTCCAATTCTTAGTACTTGCTGCAACCGTAGAGAATGCTACTGGTTACAGGGTACTAGGAAAGGACGCACTCTAGCTGGGATTTTCGTGATAGCCAAACGGGACGTGCATCCCAAGTGACACCACTAGATCCCTCTATTCCTGAGTTGCTCTCGGACCCGGGTGTAGGGCCCCTCTCATGTTCACATGCATATATGTGGTGTGCGCGGAGGGCATGCAAACCTCTTATAACTGTTGGTGGTTTTGATTTACCTGCAATTGGGGAACTTGCAACAGGTATATATAGCAATTAAAAATCATCTATCCTATGGTGGGATAACAAATAATCAAATAAATACAGGAACAAATAAATAGCACAAGGATCAATATAGCATACACACTCAAACATAAACGGGCTTGACTCTCTAAAAATATCCCCAGTGGAGTCGCCATCTGTCGCAACCGTAATTACGACGAGACGACGGACTCGCTTAATTTTGAAAGAATTTTAATGGATTGTGGAGCCGCCACCAAATTTTATTTTTAAGGGAAAACATTTGGAAAAACCCTAACTTGAGGAAGAAAATCTAGGTTCGGGAGTCGGTTACGAGTAAGGAAGGTATTAGGCACCCTACTCACCCGTTCCAAGGAACGGTACCCTTAAACTGAGTATGTAATATTTTGAAAACTATTTGATCCCCTTTTAAAATAGAATAAATAGGTTCATGAAAAATAGCCTGACAGAACTTGATCCTGCTCCTACGTATTCCCGGGTGCAATGGGAAACTCAAGGCTACGTAGTTCTGGTTAAGAGACTTGATCTCTTGGAAAGGAAAGGAGTGATCTTAGGTAAGAGCTTTAAAGCGATTTTTTCTTAAGAAAATACAGAATTCAGGGAAACAGATGTGCTTGCGTAATTCAAATCGTCGTAAGCCGTATTTGAATTAGCACGAATTAAAATACGCAACAGTAGAGAATGCTACTTGCCCGTATTAGAACCCGTTTGCACAATCTGAGAGAAAAAATAAAATATAAACAGACGTTTTGGAAAACAGAAGAATTTTAGAAAAACAGACGTGCTTGCATAATCCAAATCGTCGTAAGCCGTATTTGAATTAGCACGAATTAAAATACGCAACAGTAGAGAATGCTACTTGCCCGTATTAGAACCCGTTTGCACAATCTGAGAAAAAATAAAATATAAACAGACGTTTTGGAAAACAGAAGAATTTTAGAAAAACAGACGTGCTTGCATAATCCAAACCGTCGTAAGCCGTATTTGAATTAGCACGAATTGAAATACGCAACAGTAGAGAATGCTACTTGCCCGTATTAGAACCCGTTTGCACAATCTGAGAAAAATAAAATAAAAACAGATGTTTTGGAAAACAGAAGAATTTTAGAAAAACAGACGTGCTTGCATAATCCAAATCGTCGTAAGCCGTATTTGAATTAGCACGAATTGAAATACGCAACAGTAGAGAATGCTACTTGCCCGTATTAGAACCCGTTTGCACAATCTGAGAAAAATAAAATAAAAACAGATGTTTTGGAAAACAGAAGAATTTTAGAAAAACAGACGTGCTTGCATAATCCAAATCGTCGTAAGCCGTATTTGAATTAGCACGAATTGAAATACGCAACAGTAGAGAATGCTACTTGCCCGTATTAGAACCCGTTTGCACAATCTGAGAAAAATAAAATAAAAACAGATGTTTTGGAAAACAGAAGAATTTTAGAAAAACAGACGTGCTTGCATAATCCAAATCGTCGTAAGCCGTATTTGAATTAGCACGAATTGAAATACGCAACAGTAGAGAATGCTACTTGCCCGTATTAGAACCCGTTTGCACAATCTGAGAAGAATAAAATAAAAAAAAAAAAAAAAAAAAAAAAAAAAAAAAAAAAAACAGATGTTGGGGTAGTTCACAAAATTCAAGAGGAGGTTAATGTTTAGTGAAAACCAGTACCAGGATATGCAATCAAAAAAACAGAATAATAAAACCAAAATAAAACAATAATATATTTGCTATCATTTGTTTTGTATAGGGTCGAGGCTAATTGACAGCTCTTAGTAGTTAGGGTGTTATAATTTTTAAAGTAATAATTGGCATGGGAATTGAACTACCTCAAGACACGGCATGCAAAGCCTAGAATAGGTTATAAGATCTGATAGCCAACATAGAGACAACTCTGAGACCAGATTACAGATATAGCTACTTATCAACAAGGTGCAAGGCAATTAGCAAAAGGATATCAGATATTCAGTGGTTCACCCAAATCAGCAACAGGTCCAAGGGTTGTATATCTGATCATGAGTTTCGGGTCTGGATATTTTGCCTATTTTGTTAACTCGCGTAAAGAATGCTGGTTGTTCTTTGCTATGCCCAAGGTTAAACTCTTTAGTTCTTCTAACCAATAGTAGTTTGCTTAAAACCTGTCTATTGTTCCTTTCTTTCAAGGTCTTGGACTTGAGGCTTATATATTAGGTACCTATTTGGCTAGTATCGCTGCAGGTTACTGGATTCGAATCAGGTTCTGCTTGGTCATGGATAGATACATTGATCATGAAAATTGTGTTGGACATCCAGATATAGAATTTAATCAATCACCATCATTAACCATCCTATTCACTAACTAGAAGGTTATAGACCTTGAGCAAACACCTATCTAAAGTACCGGTTATCAGGTGCAATGCTATGGCTGGAAAACTAAACCAAATTCAAGGTTTTTTATGCTTGTCTGGGAAAGGACAGATTTGTGTATTATAGGTCATAGGCAGAATTCTGATCTAGTGAATTAAATCCGCAGAGTGGCAGATTTCAGACTTACGC
Source organism: Canavalia gladiata (assembly GCA_037954105.1). NCBI lineage: Eukaryota > Viridiplantae > Streptophyta > Magnoliopsida > Fabales > Fabaceae > Canavalia > Canavalia gladiata. The sequence goes on from CM075664.1 coordinate 42,890,674, forward strand.
TTCAAACTCAAGGTTCTATATCAGAGAATGTAGATGAGTTTATTTTTGTAGTCCTGAATCATAGACTGATTTCAGATAAATAAGGTTGGAACCTTAGGGGCTTGCTGTTCTAGGCTTGGACCAGGATCATAATTTTGGATCTGTGCCCAGCTGGATCAGCACCTAGTTGGTCAACCCAGCTGACTGCTCCTTCTAATTTGATTTGTGACTGGTTCTTAGCCTACCAAACCAGGCATCCAAGATGAGTTCTGATTTTTAACCTCTAACTGCAGGTTTGCACCATGTAAGGATGCAAGGCAGGTTGATGGCCATAGTCTTGTGACTTAGTCCATCAAATTTTAGTGAAGGACCAACTTCTATACTAACTAACCAAGAGTGTTCATAACCAAGGGGAGGATCTGTTAGGAGACCACACTAAGCATTACTGGTACAGCTGTATCTGCCAAGTCAAGAGGCCTATCCATCACCTCCCTTTGTATCAGTTCCTACCTTGACCATGGACTTACTTCAGGCCTAGCCTAAACCACCCCGACACTAGTTTTTGAATTATGTTAAACCACTAATATTAGTTAATAAAGAAAAACTAATTCTGATATGGCAGAACCTATTTGGTAAGCTTTTGCCTTGTCCTATGCCTGGTTGAGGTAATCCTGGGCAGAAAGAAAAAAAAAAAAAAAAAAAAAACTTGCTGCTAAGATTGGCCTATGTCTGATTTATTTTCTGCACTGGTCAGGAGTCCTGTAGCAAGTGCTTGTTTGTTTCTAAGTCCAGCACATTTAAGCTTCCCATATCACCAATTTCAGGAGGGAAGGCTCCACTTAATTGGTTTGAGGCTAGAGTGAAATTGATGGGATTGTGTAACTTTCCAATGGTTGGTGGGATGGAACCATTATAAGAATTATATGACAGATCAATATATTGCAGTCTTGATAAGTTTCCAATTTCTGGAGGTATCTGGCCGGAAAACTGGTTGGGGAAAGGAGCAAAACAGTTATTTTGTGAAATGAACCAATCTCAGGTGGAAGTATTCCTGATAAGTCATTCAACTGGAGTTGCAAAGAAATGAGTTGTGTCCAACTGGGAAAAAGAAGGGTGGGTGAAGTTCTCCGGATAAACGGTTAAAAGAGATTGCTAACTCTTTGATTCTTGTTAATGAAGCCAAGGACAGAGGCAAGTAGCCTGTCAGGCTATTTCCTGACATATCAACATAAATAAGGTTTGTGCAGAAGCCTATCTCAGCTGGGATGCTGGAGTTTAGCCCTGAATTGTGAAGATCCAATCGCTGAAGCTTCAGGAGATTTCCAATTGATGATGGTATAAGACCTTGGAAGGCATTTTGATTCAATTCAAGCACCTCAAGGGATGGCAGGAGACCTATCTCCTCTGGTATAGTACTACCGAGCTTGTTTTGTCCAAGCTTTAAGTGTTTAAAGTTTGAAAAATTCTTAATTTCTACTGGAATTAGCCCTTCAAAGTAGTTGGTTGTCATATTTAGGATTGTCAGGTTCCTAGGACTGGCCAATAAATGTATTGGAATCTGCCCAGTGATAATGTTAAAAGGATAGATCAAGAGATACCAGTTTTGGACATTCAGAAACAAATGGAGGAACCTCAGTGAGAGAGTTAAAGGTAAGAGTGAGTTCAGTTATTGATACCATGTCCTTAAATTAAGCAGGGCCAGGATTCTCCAAAAATTTTCGCCCCTAAATTTAGAAGCCATAAAATCTGTAAATTACTAAATTGAGTTGGTATTTGTTTCAAAAGGGAATTGTTAGAGAGGCGAAGAACTTGTGGCTCTAGGAAGCTTCCTATTTCTGGGGGAATTGGATAGGTGAAATTGTTGCCACCCAAATCAAGTATTTTCAGCCTCGTTGCATTTCACACTGACATTGAAGTCACTGAGATTAGGAAAAGCTGAGAAATCAAACCTGTTAAGTGTTCCATTTAGGCCTGCATTGGGAAGCTTTATACCAATAACACTACCTGGTTATCAGAGATTCTGCTTTTTTTGTGCAGAAACCTCTTGAGCACAGAAGCTAATCCCAGGAATTCCATGACAGCAGAGAAAAAAACTTCCCAAGGTTCCCCATAGTTTCGATGCTTGATGGAAACTAAAAAAACCTCAGCCAAAAGCTCCGAATCCCTTTACTTCCTTTGCCACTATATACAGATTAGTTATGCTTGATAGCATTCATATCCTGACAGAAGCTAATGCTGGTAGGTTTCAGTGCAGGGAACCATAATCCATCCCAACACAGTATCCATGGGCAGCTGAAATAAGGCATTACTTGAACCTCTGAACATATGCCTAATTGACTTCTAATTTCAGTGATCTACACAAGATCTGAGGTAGATGTGATCTAGAGTCAGAATAGGTGTTGTGGTGAACCTAAGAAAAGAAACTTGCTGCCAAAGTTGGCCTAACATGGTTCATTTCTGCACAGGCTGAAGATCTTTGTATATGAATTCGTCTCAGGACTATCCCAAAACTATTATGGCCCCTATCTGCCTATGTCATGAACTAGGATTGATTCTTGGACCATGATGCAGACTAATGCATGTTTGATAAAGATCTGTTGTTATAGCAAATCTAATGGCCTAAGTACTGTCATAGCAGACTCTAATCGGATGAGCTAAAACCTGGCTTATAAATGCTAATTTGTTCTCCAATCTGTTTCTATGCTGATAAACACTGGACCTTGGTGGATCTAGGTGCTCATGTAGCTAGTCAAACCAAAGCCTGGTCAAAGACCAGTGGTATTGAATCCTAAACTGCATAAAAAAAAAACACAGTTGTGACCACTATCCCCTACAGATTCCCAGGTTGACCACAACTAGGAGGAGTTACAAAGGGAAGTTCACAACATTGCAACTTTATGACAGAAACAGGACTGGACCTGAGTGCAGTATCAGTATCTGCCTCATGGAGTTCACAAGGCCTCTCTATCTTCTTGCACTAAGTCCTTTCTTACTTAGGTTGTATGTTGAGCATAGCATAAGATTCATATCCCTCAGATTATTGATGTACCCTAATTCTAGTTGGCTTTACTGCTGTTAAACATTCAAATCAGGCAGGTGTAAATACTGTCATGACTAAACGCACCAGAACCTGGTCAAGGACTAGTATTGAATCACATCTTGAAGCATTATTTGCAGCTTTGATCACTATCTTTCAAGGACTTTCAGGTGTACCAACAATCATTTCTCAAATAAATACAAACTTGCGTACTAATACCTTTCTATTACCTAAATTAGAGCTTCCTCTCTTACCAATTTCCACCCTAAGTTGACAGATACTTGACCTTAGAATCTATTAGATGAATTGATGCTTGGCCTGAGACCTACTAACACCATGAAACGCAGCCTCTCACTTCCTAAAATATGACTATGTCTTGCTATTGAACGCCTACTGATTGTGCAAGCAAAATAATTCAAAGATTCGCAAATGTAAGGAGCTTCCTGAGGTATTTCAAGAATTGAACTATTGTAATTAAACACTGAGATCAAATTTTCACAGATTTTTCGCAGACTTTAACTCTATTTCAACATAGAATCCCTAATAAGCGCATGCAGTTTAGCTATCAAATTGCACAACTATTAAAAAAATGCAAGAAATGCGAGCCTACCCGGCAGTGTAGAACGGAAAAGTGGAAGAAGTTCTTGCGATTCCTCCCAGAGACACAAGGAGGAGTTGAAGAAGGCAAAGAGAGAGGCTGAATCTTCCTTCCGAAAGAGTGAAGAGCGATTGAGAAAAGATCCTCCCCGGGAAATTCGAAGAGCAGAGAGCGATTCTTCAAGATCAGAGAGAACTTGGAGTAGCAAAAAGATGACTCCCAAAAATCCAGAACCAGCGAGCCAAATTCCCTTTTTTTTTTTGAATTTTGGTACCAAAACCCTTTTATACCCCTCACTTAACCTTGGTTCTTTAACCCTAATGAAGTTAATTTCTAACCCTAGCCTAACTAACTCTGTAACTAACTCCTAACTAACCTAACTGAATTTTGTTTATTTTCTTCCACTCTCTTTGCCTATTATCTTCTTGCTTACTTATTTAATTTGCAACTCTTTCTTCTTTTTAATCATTTAAGCTCTCATTCTTTAAGCTATTTTGATTAATTAAGGGAGATTTACATTTGGACAAAAATTGGTGCTCACAGTTAGCATTTTGGATTACTCATTGTTTGCCTCTTCTAAACATCACCCTCCACTTTCTTTATCATCTTTCTTATCTCTCGTGTTCTCTAGTGAAGAAGTAATTATTTATCCATTGGCCCAAAATTGTTCAATATGCAATTCACTCCAAGGGAAAAATCGGAAGAGGCTGACAATTTTCATAGAATAATGTAAAAGCTTTTTGGAACGCAGTTTCACTTCCTAACACCTTCAAATTCATTGCAGACTTGAGCATACCCACCCTACTTTCCTACCGGCATCTTCATCTCTGTTTCCAGAATAACACAATTTTTGCATGCCAATAACAAACATACATGTTTTGGGTCTCTGCCTTGGGATCTTTCATAATTGATAAAAATATATAGATGTTTTTGTGGGAACTCTGGCTTCCTAAAAACATTTCTGGGGAAGCCTGATCAATATAAATGGGGCAAGAAGAAAACTCCCATTCTTAAACAATGAAACAGTTATCCTCTTGACAAGACAGTTTTTTATTCGAGGCCTTTGATTCTTGTGAACTAGTTGCCCAATGTTTTGTCTGTTTCTGCTAATACTAATTGACTCTTGTTTTCATTATAGAAATTTGATATGTTTTGACGAGTTCAAGTGCAACTTATGCTTTTTGGTTGTGCTGGAATTGCAGGATTTCTTTTCATTGTTGCTAGATGGTTCAGCTATTGATGGAGATCTTTTAAAATGGGTAGAAGCACTGAACCTATGTCTTCATATAATGATCATATTATTAATAGATATCTACTCTCCACCTCCACCTGCCACATAGACAAAATCCCAATAAGACATAGGTTTAAAAAAATGAAAGAATAGAATAATAAAGGTAATGAAAATGAACGACATTGAAAAGTAATAAAGCAACTTCAATCTTGGCTTAATATGCGCCTCAAATGCTATGCAATATTCAGCAGAGAAGAAAACTACCCGGGTATATTGATCCTCCAAATTATTTGAGAATATCTTTTTTTTTAATCCAGAAAACTTATTAGGGTGATGTGTATAATTAACTTTATAGTCAATCTTTTGTCAACACGAAGCTATGAACCTTAAAACAGACACATACACGCTAGCTTATTATGCAACAGGGTTTAGAGTACTATGCCTAGTGTAATGTTTTTATTAGTATGCATGTTGCATAATAACTGTCTATGCTTTTGCTTTATTATGTGATATCCAGCTATGAAATTTGTTGCAGACTTGTGGCATTTGCTGCTATCTACAATATATTTGATTATTCATGAAAAGAAAATATGGAAATGTAATCTTCCTCTCCTTGCAGACAAGGAAATTTAAGGAGCTGTTGGAGAGAAATCTAGGGTGGGAGTTTCAGCAGAGCAGTGCTGTTGATGGGATATATTTTGAGGAGAACGATGAGGTTATTATATGAATCTATCTGAGTTACTTTGCTCTGTGTATATGTGTTCATAGACCTTATTGATTCATTTTGCAGTTTGCTCCTGTTGTTGAGATGTTGGATGATGAAGCTCCTGCAGTTTAGAAATGTGGATTTATTATCTCTTGGATATAACAGGTGTTTCTAGGGAACCAAATCATGGGTGTCACGCCAATTCGCATGGCCTTTGGCCAACTTACTGTCATGGACATAAACTTCCCTCTCATTGTACAGTTATATAAAATCCACATTAGCCAAGTCTAGAAAATGAACCCTTCTCAGTTTCTGCGCACACCAGAATGGAAGATCATTTTACAATATCTCAAATTTCCTGTTAAAAGTCAAAGGTTGCACTTGAACCAGAAATTCAGTAACCTTTTTTTTCGGTGGGATAGACTTCCAAAATGGAGATCTTGCTCCGATTAGGCATGTTTCGGAAACTTGTGAATTTATTGTGACCTGTTTAAGGAGGTGGTGCTAATTGGCGGGTCAAGTTCTTAGTGTTTAGATTTTTCAACTATTAAAAGAATATGTTTTCATATTTTTGTGTTGGACTTTGAGATTGAGGCAATTAAGATGAAGAGAATCTTCCTCTGAAAATTCTGCTATAAATTTTATTAATCCAATATCTCTATTTGTCACAATGACTTTAAGATATTACTTCATCTTTTAAAAATAGTCCCTTAATTAACTTTTATAATGTCCAAATGAAATTATTTGATTGTCCAGAGTCTAAATAAGCAAAAATATGAAGAATGTCAATTTTATTGAAGTTATTTCAACAATCTTAAGTAAGGGTTGCTTTTTGTATGTAATATCAATCAATATATTGTGGAATGAATTCAATAGTTTAATAGATCTACATGTGTCTAGAATATATTTTTTACAAACATATCAATCCTTCTATGTAAATATATATACTTATCACCTTTCATTGACTTTCATAGATTTTTTTTTCTTTTCTTCAAAGAACTTACTGAAAAATATATTGATTTATAAATTTTGAATAAAAAACAATTTATTAATTCAATTTGTATAAATTTTAAATAAAAAACATCAAATATAGTTTAAGTACAAAATATGAAGATCCAACATTATTAAATTTTTAAAATTGAAAATTTTAAATTATTTAGAAAAAAAATTATACATGACTCAAATTGAAAAATCTAAGATACAATTCAACTCAATGAAGGGTTTACTAATATTATTTGCTTAATTTAAAAATGAGATCATTTTCAGGAAATCTTGTCCAGATTAGTTTCATCGAAAATGTTTTTATGTTTAGCTTTTATGAAGACACTTTCAATTAATTAATATTTAAATTATGAGTTGATATTGACTAATCTATATAGCATATTAATCAATAATTGAATCATAATTAACCAAATTTATTAATATCGAAATGGTTACCTAAAACTAAGTGCATGAAATATTTTTGAAAAATATATTTAGCGTATGCAAGTTTTAGTTTATTTTTAAAAAAATTATTTTTAAATAATTTAATTTAAACAAATATTTAGTTCTACATTATCCATATATAAACATTTGTCAATTTATACGTTATAAATTTAACTTTTAAATTTTAAATATACTGATATTTATTTTATTTTTTTTTATAATATGTGACATCATCATTATTTATAATTTTTTTTATATTTTTTAAAAACTTTTAAAAATATATTTAATAAAACATTTCAGTTAATTGAAAGTTTACGTTTTATAAAATATTTTATTCGAATAATTATTAGCTTTTTCTAACGTTAATGTTTTTAAAAATATTTCAAGTAATTTTTATACTTTTAATTTTTAACTAAAATATTTTCTTTATTTTTTAATATATTGTTATAAGTTAATATTTAATTATCAATTTATTTTTAAAATTTTAATATTATTTAATTTTTTTTATAATAATATTATCATAAAATATTATATTTTATACTACAATTTTAATATATAATATTTATTTTAATTATTATATTATTTATTTTATTAAAAAATATTAAATCATTCGATAAAAAATTAAAATTTTATTTAATTAAATTTTAATATATATTTTATTAAAAATATAACATATTTATTATATTTTAGTTTATTGTTTAACCATATATTTATTTGTTATTTTATATCTTTGAATTAGTTCAATAATTAATTTTATTAAACACTTTTAATTTAATTGTCAGTTTATTAACTTTCAATTTTTATCATATTTTTTAATTTTTATCTTTTAATTTATAGTTAATTTTTAAAATTTTAGCTAATTTTATCGTTAGTTTATCAAATTCACTCTAAATCATTTATTATTTTTAAATATTTATTTTATGTTTACTTTTTTTTCATATCTTAATGTTAATTACTTTTAAAATTTTTGTTTGTATGTTAATTTATTTTAATTTCAAATACCGGTTATTTATATTTTTAAATTTGTTATTTTCAATTTTTTAAAAAAAAATTCTCTTTTTATTTTTCTTAATCTGATTCTATTTATTATTTTTAGTTATTTGTTTTTATTAATTTTATATTTGTCTTATAATTAAAAGATTTTTAATTTAAAATATAAAAGTTTTCTTGAATTTAAAATATTAAATTGAGTTCATATTCTTTAAATTTAATGTTAAAAAAATTTATTTTTAATACTTTTTACTTTACACAAATTTTTATTAATTGATATAATAATACAACATCATTTATTTTTTCATTAACATATATCTCTCCCAATTTTTCATAATATTTGTTATATGAACCGAACAAAGGTACTGTAATGTAAAAAGTAAATAAAGAGTTAACCGTAGTTTTGTTAAACTTCAATAAATATGAATATAATTAATGTAATTGAAAAATACTTGTATAATACATGAGATACATTCTAGTGATAAAGGATAAATGAGAATTTCTTGGAGTATATATTGAAGCCTAGAGTGCTACCTAATGTTTATTAATTTGTTTACCCCTAAAATCACAATCATCGTGACGTTAGCCGGTCGTTCTAATCCCAGTAAATTCCTATCTTTATCTTGAGAAATTATATTTGTACTATAAAATAATATAATAATTTATATTATAAAATATAAAATGTAACTTACATTTATTTATTTTTTAAATATATATATGTTTAAAATGTTTCTATCATCAATTTAATCGCTTAATAATTTAAAGTATTATTATTTTGATTATTTTGTTGCCCCATATTAAAGGCTATATTCCAGACACCGACGTGACCCATTATGTGATTTTGTAGATACTGACGTGATTCATTTAGGGGTTTGGCATTAGGCAAACTTTTAACTTTTAAATATTGGAAGGTAACAAAAAAAAAATCAGAGTAATGACACTTTAAATTATTAAAAATTTAACTTGATGACAAAATGTCTTTGAAGATTTTTGCGGTTATTCACGTATTTTAACTTTTAAGTGACCCAATGACGGTTTACTCTTTTGTTTTGTATATCCATGAGGGTTGACTCTTCTATTTTTTAATATCAACATGCCATTTTTTTTCAAAGGCCATTTGATGTGTGTGTCTATATATATATATATATATATATATATATATATATATATATATATATATATATATATATATATATATATATATATATATATTAAGAGAATATTTCTAAAAATATTAGAAGTGTTTAATTTTAAGAAGTATCTTTTTTTTTAATTATAAAACTTTTATATTATTTTTTTTTATTTTTTATTTTTGAAAAATTGTATAAAAATATTAAAAATAAACTCAGATTTATTTTAAAAAAATTTTATATAAATGCCACATCTTCAACTTGAAAATTCATGTGAAAAACTTAAAAAAAATCCCTGCCAAATATACCAGTGCATGAAGTGGGTTTTAAATAGTTGTGTCTCTACTCATTTGTAGTGTCTCCATTATTCATTCCATGAATCAATTGCGGGTTAGAAATTGAATGGTGTGATGGGATAGTCCTGTGATTTTTTGGAGGAATTTGATTGTCAACTTTACACTTATTAGTAATAGCATCTTTAAGGGAGCAATTCTTTATAAGAGTTTAGAGTTTAATGTTTAAGATTTAGTTATTTATTAATTTTTAATAATTTTTATGGGTCTTGTGTGTATAATTATTTTTTTATAATTTAAATAACTTTTTAGTACAATATAGCAATTTTTTTTCTTTTCTTTTCTTTTTTAAATTAAGTGCTTCATTTGATCATGGCATGTGTGGACCTACTTTTTTTTTAATAAAAATTAAATACTTATAAATATTTATTTTTTAACATTTTTATCATGTCATCACACTTCAATGCAACGTCTTCTTAAATAATGTTATTTATCCAAAATTTTCTTCCATTGAAGTTGTTCTAAGTGCGAAAAATAGATAAGCAGACATCAAATTTTATGCAAATAGACTTTTTTATAATAAGATTTAATTTTCTATAAGATTTATAAGTTAGAATATAGTAAGGTTAGTAAATAAATTTAATATTTATATATAAATAATTAAAATTTTTGACAAATATTAAGGTTAATAAATAAGCTAGCGTAAATATAATAATATATTATATGTAAGTGTAGTATATTAAAATAAATTATAAAATTATAATAATTAATATATAGCAATAATCTTTTTAATAGGTTTAATATTTTTTTATAAATTCAATGATGAGAAGTTTAATATTAGAGTAATTTACGTAAATTTATATGTTTGTTTTTTATTATATAAAAAAATATAAATGTACATAATAAATGTTGATATTAATTCTTTCTCTAAGATATGGTTAATTATTATTGAAATGAACAATAATAATATATTTTATTTATTTATTTTTAAAAAATAAAATAATTTTATAAGATGAATTTTTTTGTATTTTATAAATTACATCTATCCTTCAAAAAATTGGTATTTTTTGTGTTGTTGATGACCATATTAAATTTTTATTTTCAATGGCTATTAGTTTAATGAGACTCTGCCCCTTTTGTAGTCAAAGTGAAAAAAAAGAGGTAATCGAATTATTTTATATCATATTAGTATTTTAATTTATGAACATATTTTCTATTATATTAGTGTAGTCAAGATTTATCGAAACAAAAATTATTTTATTTTAAATCAATCTTTTTTGAAAATAAAAAATTAATTGGAGTTTTTTCTCAATAAAAAAATATAAAATTTAAATTTAAAATATCATATAAACTTTAATAGTTAATTTTTTGTTACTAAATCAATTTTAGTGATTTAACCAATCATAATCTTTGAATACAAGTTAAATTTTGATGTAGGATTAATATAAAAATCAATCATAATCTTTGAATGCAAGTTAAATTTTGATGTAGGATTAATATAAAATTTATTTGCATCTTCACATTTTATTTAATAATTTAATTATGTTTATAACCAAATTAAATGTCAGATTTATTCAATAGAAAATATAATATATTGTGAAATATAAGTTTAATTATTTTTTAACCTTACAATGTATCAAAATCAAAAGTATAAATTGCTTTATTTTCTATATAAAAAAAAAATGGTTGTCATGGTAAGTCTATGTGTATGTATATTATTGCTGCCAAACTTCTACACAAGCAATGGCTGTTATTTAAAAATAATAATTGGTCACAAAAGGCAGAATAATTTATGTTCTAAAAAGATCCCAAGTTTATGAGATAAATTTGGAGGGTTTTTACTCATTTAAGATGAGAGGGATATTTTAAAAAATAAGATATGTTATAATTATTAACTTGAAAATTTAATAATATGTGTGTATTTATTATATTTTTAATCATTAAGTTTTAAAGAAGTAATTGTAATTTTACTTTCTAACATATTCTCCTTACTTTAATGTATATAATCGCCAAAGCATTTATCCAAAATCAATATATAATGAACTCCTGATTTAAAAAAAAAAAAAGAGAGGGTTAAATATAGATTTCTGTGTGTGTGTGTTAACAGTATAACTTCAATTTCATAAAAACAATTAATCAAACCTAAATTTAGAAATTATTTTAACCTATCATGTTGTTTAGATAATTAAAATATTTTTTTAATTACAGAAAGTCCATACACTATTAATGTGAGTTGGTGCTGTGGACTTTCATGCTTATAATTTTTGAACTAAATTTTATTAGAAATTAAGAGAATGGTATTTTTTTTTTCTATTTTTCTACCTAACATCTAAGATTATAATTAATATTGAAATATATAGATTAAGAAAAATAATCAATTATATATATACAAATATTTATAATATTCTAATATATCTTTTATTACTCATTTATTATTTTAATACTTTATAAACTATTATTTCTCTCTTCTCTCTCTCTCTCTAAAGATATTGAGAAAACAGTAATTAATTTTACTTTATAATTTAAAATAATAAAAAAATAAAATAAAAATCTTCTTATCTTCTTTAAAAGTAACACATAAAAAAATAGAAGTAATAGTTTAAATAAAGAAAAAAGCCAATTGGAATTAAGACGTAGCATCGGAATAAAATGCTGTGGGATTAGTATAGTTTGCAATGAAAGGTTTGTAGACTTCGCGAGTATAGATTCGATTTTAGTGGTGCCCTGAATTAATTTTAACGTGTGTTCAGTATGCCTCCTGCAACATGAAAAAACATTTTTTTTAATATTGGGTCAATTTTTTAAAAATAATCAATTTATAAAAAAAAATTATTTTTAAAATTAACCGATAAAAAAGTAAATTAAAGATTATGTTAAATTTATTATTCCACCTTCCTTGCCACAGTTTTGTTGGGTCAAATCCAAAGGCATTTTGCTCCACTGCATAGAAAATAATATTGTAGTGGATCGGGGTCAAATCAAACGTGTGTTTCACTTCTATGTTTGGAATGCCTTTTTTTTTTGTTCTGTTTGGTATTTGTAATTAACATGGAAAAATAACAATAATAACTCTATAAGAAAAAAAAAATTACAGTGTTTGATTTCAGTTTTTATAACAATAATAAAATATAGTTAAAAAGACTAAACATTATATCATTCTTAAGATAAACATATGCAATGTTTTCGATAAAACATTTCTTACAATTTTTATGCAATATTCTATATGATATACTTTGAATAATAATACATTTTACAATATTATTATATTTATACAGTTCTTTTACATATTTAACATAATTATCTTAAAATTCTACTTAAGCATATTTAAAATTAATTATAAGATAAGAAGATAATGTCAAAAATAAAATTAATATTTAGGAAAAAAAATAACAAAGGGGAATGATTACCATTTTATAAAATAAACAATGACATATAATGAAACTAGATATAATTTCATATATAAAATATAAAATCACCAATCTCACATTTAAAAAAGTTTTAATTTGATAAAATAAAACATGAAAAAAAAAATCACCATGTAATCCATCAATTTAACATGTCACAAGATATCTGGTTAAAAATAAAATAATATAAACATGTATTTTTAAAAAACTAATATTTTATCTTCAGTATAATGTTTTTAAGAAGAAAATGTGATAACAGCATATATTTTTAGGCATATTTTTAAAAAAATTATATTACTATCATATTTCTTCTGAAAAATAGGTTAGCATATATTTTTCATTTTTTAGTTAAAAAATATTAAAAAGTACTTAATAAAATCTTAATTAATATACGAACAACATTTAAGAGTATTAAGTATTTTTAATATTATTATCTAATTAAAAATAACTTAACTTAACAACTATATTATCCAAATTATTCATATAAAATTTAATTTTAATTAAAAACAACCTCAAAATTACTTAATAACAATTTACCAGTGATAAATACTAACTAGGACATAATTAAAGAACTAAAAATTTAAAAGTTATTAAAAAATATTATTAATATATATTTATCATAATTTTTAATATATCTAAAGTGTTTTTTTTATAAAAAAACTATTTATTAAATATTAATAACCCTATTATATCTTAAGACACTAATTAATATGCCTTTTAAAAATTAATAATGAATGATACAGGCCTATCAGTTGCACAGAATTTTGGGCTTTCAAAATTAATGTCACCAGTTTACTACTCAAAATAAATAGTGATCTTCACATCAATGTCTAGCATTGAAGTGTCGGCAGTGGCACTGGATGTCAGAATCACTTTATGACATGGCTACACATTGCTAGGAAAAGGTTCATTGCACATTAATTGAAATGAAAGTTTGGTCCTTATTCCCTAAGCAAGTGGAAAAATATAATATTTGGACATTTGCAATGGCTTATCATGACCCACCCCAAGTAAGCAAGTTCCTTTCATTTAATAGCATTTGCAAAGATGGTTTTTTAATTCTCTCACTCAATGTCAACTTAAATCAAGTACAACAACTTTTGTTAATATAATAAAAATAGTACTAAAATAGGTATGATGATGTTTCACTATGAAATGTCAAACCCCAAACTCATGCATTTGTTTTTCTACAAATATTAAAAAAGGAAAATTAAGATGATGTTTAATTTTAGAAAATATTTTTTACTTTTATTATTGCTTATAGAGATAATGAAAATAAAAAGATATTTATTTTTGTTTTTTTTTCAGTATAAAATTTTAAAAATAGAAAATAGAATAAAAAAATAAGATAATATTTTATAAATTAAAATAAAAATAGAAAATATTTTTTAAAAATAAACAGGACTAAAAATTTTCCTCATGCATTTGTTTGTTTTTTGAACACATCACACGCGTTTATTTTTAATCGAGCGCATGTGGTCCATCAAAATCTTTATGTTATTTTATAAATAATAAGGAATCTTTTCTTTCAAAATTTCTTAATTAATGTTTATTTTATGGACTCTCTTCCTATTAACGTTACCCCCCTCCCTCCTTAAACAATTTGCGTTCAGATTTTGCGTCTTTCATTGATATTGTTATCAAATGCTGCAAATCGTCTATCCAAGTGTTGTGTTATTCTAAATTATTTATTATGGATAATTTTAAACTATAAACATTCACACTTAATTTATTCATTATAAATTAATTACCAATAGGATTGGGTAGGATGGCAGATAAATTATAATATTTACACAAAAAAATCAAAGCAAGAGTTAAGGAAATTTTTAATATTTATAGTCAACAGAACTATTATATTGTCTCCTAATATTTAGCACGAAAAGTTGTTTTGCACTTTAATCTTATCATACTATCTTCAAAACTCTCTTAGGTATTCACACCATCAATTGTGCGTTACCAACTTATTATTATCAGTGATGTTAGTCAGCATCCAAAAGACATTGAATTGTTTTCTGGGCACAAAAACAAAAAGGTATCGAACTTTCACACGCCATAATGGTCCTACATTAATCAAACGGTTGAGAATGGTTGTGGGCATGCAAAGTTGTGAGTTATCTAAGAGAGACACCAAGCAAAGCAACAAAGAGAAAGGATAAGCTTGGAACCTGTCGATCCCACAAAAAAGAAATAAAAAAAATAAAAATAAAAAAGCAGGCATGGAATCTATGAAATATATACGACATCATTGTTCCATCCAATTGCAGTAATCTAAGCTAGCCAAACTCTTGTGTCAGGTCAACTCCGTTGTGGTTTTGTCTTTCTCCATGGTCAAAAGTCAAAACCATGAACTTTCCAAGATTTTCATAAGATTATTCACACACAGAAAAGCAACAACAACTAGTCTTTGGGACTGGAAGCCATTGCATTCAATATAGGGCGGTTTAAATCCGTGGTTGACAGCTAACCTTCATGTGGAAATAGCGTTGCTTTCACACTTGCATTTTTGTTTTGTTTTTTTACCCTTTTCACGGGTTTTCTTTTCCTTTTGGTTTGCCTGCTGCTTCATCTTCTGCATCACTTCTGAGAACCACTTCAACTTGTTACTCTCCCACCCACTTGGGTTTCTGCTGATTCCTCTGCCTTCATGGGTTGCTGCTGCAGTGCTAGGATCAAAGCTGAGAGCCCTCCGCGAAATGGTAATTTTCTTGCATGTGTTGTTCTATGTCATCTCTGCTGCCACTTTTGCTTAAAGTTTTCATCTTGATTGCTTGCTGTGGATTTCTCTATCTCTTGGGTAATGGGTCTTGGATGCCCCAAAAGTGTTTGTGTTTTTGTTCTTTTCTTTTTTAGTAAAATTTGGGTTGTGGTTGTGAAGTATGAGTGCTCGTTTTAGCAGCTTTGTTGATGGAAGGAGGACAATTTTAAGGGAATTTTTTTAGTTTTCTGTCTGTTTTTAAAGCATGACTCTCAGCACAAGGAGACATCCTTTCATGGATTACCATGTGCTTGTATGGTAGTTTTGCAGATGAGTTATGTCATGAATTGGGTGAAGGCGGCAAGAATAATTAAAAGTAGACAATAAATGGAACCATAGTATTGGTTCATAGCAAAGGATTGTGGAAATAGTAAAAATAAAATAAAATTGGAAGATGGGAATTATTTGTTTTGGAATTTTGAAAGAGCCACTCCTTGTATCAGGATTTTACGACCGTCTTCAATTCAGTCTTTCTTTGTTTGATTTGTTAAGATGAAATCTGGGATGAGAATCAGAATTTAAAACCTTTCAAACCGTGCAATGCTGTGGGAACTAAGCTTATGTAATTTCTGAATCAAAAGTGTTCGACCTTTTCTTGCTCTTACAACCAAACAATGTAGTGTATAATTGGTAATAGAATTGTTCTCTTCTCTTTTCACCCTGACCCTGATTTTTCTATTCAAAACATAACCTGAGTTTGTAATTAGATGAGAATGCTTATATATGGCCTGAAAAGTGGATCCATTTTTTATTTTGACATGCGCAGGTTTGAGTTCAAAGGATGGTAACAAAGAAGAGAATGGCTTGAGCAGCAAGGTCTCCACTCCCTCACTGCCACCAACTCCTCGGACAGAGGGTGAGATCTTGAAGTCCTCCAATATGAAGAGCTTCACCTTTGGTGAGCTTAAAACGGCTACAAGAAACTTTCGTCCAGATAGTGTGGTGGGTGAAGGTGGGTTTGGTTGTGTTTTCAAGGGGTGGATTGATGAGCAATCACTTGCACCAGTTAGACCAGGGACTGGAATGATCATCGCTGTGAAGAGGCTTAATCAAGAAGGTCTGCAGGGACACAGTGAATGGTTGGTGAGTGTCATTTAGTAGGGCTTATTTACAATATGGAACTTTGGCTAAAGCCTTAGAATTTAAGATACAGTCCCATTTTGAAGTTTAGGAAAATATCAAATTAGATTAATGGGATAGTTTTTATTAATTTCTCCTTTGGTGATGTATTTAATAAATTATTAATATTTTAGATGATTTCATCTTTTGATGTAATTAATTAGCCTTGTGCTATAGACAGAAATCAATTACCTGGGGCAGCTACATCATCCTAATCTTGTGAAACTGATCGGTTACTGCTTAGAGGATGACCAACGACTTTTGGTGTATGAGTTTTTGACCAAGGGAAGTTTGGATAATCATTTGTTTAGGAGTAAGTTATTGGTCACACTCCTTATCTATCTACTGGGTAACATTGCACAATTCCTTAAACATCTTAATAATCTGTTCTTTTTGGAACAGGAGCTTCTTATTTTCAGCCACTTTCTTGGAACATCCGTCTCAGGATTGCTTTTGATGCCGCCAAAGGTCTTGCATATCTTCATAGCGATGAGGCAAGAGTGATATACCGAGACTTCAAAACTTCAAATATCTTACTTGATTCGGTAAGCCAATCTCATTGATCTTATATTTTACTAGTCATTCTAGCTTTTCTAACATTCCTTTTTGTGGATGACAGCATTACAATGCAAAACTTTCTGATTTTGGCTTGGCAAAGGATGGACCAGCAGGTGATAAGAGCCATGTCTCTACAAGGGTAATGGGCACCTATGGTTATGCTGCTCCGGAATATATGGCCACAGGTATCTAAGTTTGTTCAGTACTAATCTTATAATCACTTTAATTGGTCATACCTTACTTCTACATATAATATAATCCTGTCTTCTAAATTATTGTGCACCAACCATATAATCAGTTACTGAAAAGAAAAAACTTAGTTCTTTTTCAAACCAGGGTGAAAGCTAAAACTCTTTGATTTTTGGTAACATCTATCATTAGTTGACTCATTAAAAAAGAAGATATATCATCACCCTCTGTAAACTGAACTCGTGTGCTCTATGCAGTGTAACTCAAATTCTAAAAGCAGGTAACTTGTATTAAAAATTGACTAGGGGAATTTCATTCTGCTAATAGAAATTCACACATTTCTTGGAAAGATACACTGCACCATCCATTCACTTTCATAAACACAACATTCTGTACCTAGAAAGTATGGATATGATATGGGGGGTGGGGGGTGGATATGATATGATATGACATAAAATTTTTAAAACGTAGGACATGATATGGCTATAATACAAAATATAAAAATAGTATAAGTTGACATAAAACACAAATCGTTAATCAAAAGAGAAAATTGATGCTTTGAAGATGAGCACAAGTCAATATAAACACAATAAAATGCTATAATTTATTTAATTATTGTGATATTCTCATCTGTATTAATATAGAAGTTTAAGACATCAATGGAAAAAGTTATAAATATTTCAGATGAATATGTGTCAAACATGAATAGTATGGCCCTAACACAACTACTTTTTTGAAGTCTCCCTGCAACAGTCTTCATGTCAGAACATAAGGTCTCCAAGTCATCACATCACTACTATTACAGCTTGCATACATTTGAAAATTTGAAAGTGTCTTTAAGTCATAACATGGAAGTTAACCCCCAAATTTTTGTGTGTTTTTTGTGAAGGTCACTTGACAAAAAAGAGTGATGTATACAGTTTTGGGGTTGTTCTCCTTGAAATTATGTCTGGAAAACGTGCACTTGACAACAATAGGCCATCTGGGGAACACAATTTAATTGAATGGGCAAAACCATACCTGAACAGCAAACGCAGGATCTTCCAAGTGATGGATGCTCGCATTGAAGGCCAATACACATTGCGTGAAGCAATGAAAGTAGCAAACCTTGCAATTAAATGCATATCTGTGGAACCAAGACTTAGACCAAAAATGGATGAAGTGGTTAGAGTATTAGAGGAACTTCTGAATCCTGATAACAAAACTGGAGGGGTAGGAACCTCTAGAGATCAAACTCTGAAAAGGAATGGTCATAATAACTCAACCAGCAGTGGCCATAAACAACATAGAAGTAAACAACAACGCCAAACAACACTCACTCACTCGTGAAAATCAGTGCTCATTTCGTGTTCTGCTTCTGGCCCTCTGATTTTGCTCCACTTCGTATATTATTGTATATCGTCATGAACTTAAGCGTGTCTTAAGATGTCTGATTGCTGTACAGATTTTGATTCGGTAATATTCTTAAAATTTTCATTTATTTCAATATCTCTCTTTCCTTTTCACCTTAACTATCATTATTTAATACGCTTCACAAAATTTTAATCAAAATTGTATCATCACCAGCGCTTAAAATGTAATACTTCTGGGTTCTTTCTTTCTTTATTTTTCTTTCAGACTTTGGAGTTCTCCTTTTTTTTTTTTGTGACAGATGAAGCTTTTGACGATGTTTAGTGTCGGAATTTCGTGCTAAAGTTTGATTAACTTTTACTTTTATACAAGCATACAGTACTGAATATAATCAAAGTAGTTACATTGCATGTTTCAAAGCACAATACAATTTCAACTGTTGCTTTATTTAAGAATAAAATTAAATAACTTAATTATCATTAAAACAGAAAATCGCTACAAAATATGATGTTTTTTTAATAATGATTTTAGTATATAATTTACTGTTAAAACTTACGAAAACAGTCTATTTTTCCAAAATAAAGTGATCAAATTGTCTAAAAACTATTCAACATTTTTAAGTTTCGAAGGATATTTACAACAACTACCAAAGCTTTTTTTTAATAGGTTTAAAAGGTCATTTAACTTAAAAAAAAAATCGTAACTAAAAGGTTTAATAATTTCAATAACTTATAATGGAAGAGAGAAAGAACAATATTTTAAACATTAAAAAATAGGAAAATTAGTATTTTCATCATTTACGTTTTAGGTAAGTTTTGATTTTTTAAAATTTAAATTAATCTTCTAAATTTTTAATTTAAATTAATCTTTCTGTCATAATGACATTAAATTTTGGTGAAAGATTTTGGTGGAAACTGAAAAAATATTAGAATTATCTTAACCTGTTTAATTTTCTATATATATATATATATATATATATATATATATATATATATATATATATATAAACTATGAAATATTATGAAAATTTAAAGTGGAGGTTATATGTTAATGATAGAAAAAAAACTTAAAAAAATTAATCAAATTATTTTTAAAAAATTAAAATTTTATTTTCAAAGTAAAACAAGCTATAAAGAAATATTCACATTGATTTTTTTTATTTCAATTAATGAAAGTATACAAATTTTTGATATGTATATATTTTTTCAACATAAAAAAAATGAAGGTTGAGGTTTGATAAAAAAAATGATTATTTATTCTCCTAGTTTGACCTATACTTTTAATCAATAAAATCACATTTTTTTATATGTTGGTTGAAATTAAATATATATATATATATAAAAATTTCTTTCATAAGTTCATTTTTTGGTAAAATTTAACATTGTACAATAAAAGAATTAACTTAAAATAAAAAATTGATGAAATAATTTAAATAAAAAGTCTAGATGACGAAATCAAAATTGACTTTATATTTAGAGAAGGAAACATAAAAATATTAACAATAGAAAATTTTAATTATAACTAAACGTAGCTGATCTCATTGAAAGATAATTAAAATTAAAATATTAACATATACAGAAGGAAAACAAAAAACAAAAAACAAAAAATAAAATAATTGTTAAAATATCTTTTTATCTTTATAGATGACGAAAGGTAAGGGTTTAAGCGAAGGGGGTTTGGTTGGTTTCTTCATCGTTTTCATATCTTATGTGTAAGTGAAGGTAAGAGCGATAATGTTGGCGTTGCTTCAGCACTGCTCTATGCCCCTCGCACGTGCGGTGCGTCCTCCACCTCACACGCACGTTCGCGCTTATTCCACAGCGGCCATAGGGTTGGCACCTTCTTCCTCTCGCACCAACTCTCTCTCACAGTCTCAGGTTCTCCTTGGCTTGTCCGAGAAGGACCTGCAGCAGCTCGCTCTTGACTTCAGTCAGGTAAATTTATTATCCTTTTCCGTTCAATTCCACCAAAATAATAATACTAATAATAAAAAGGTTTATTTATTTTTTCTTTGAATTTTTCTCAGCAAAGCTTTAGGGGGAAACAACTTTATCATCTTATATACAAGAGGAAGGTCAGGGAAATTCAAGATTTCATTCAGTGTGGGTATATTTTTCTATTTATTTATTTATTTATTTATTTTCTCTCTCTCTCTCTCTCTCTCTCTCTCTCTCTCTCTCTATTGTGTTTTGTTGTTTTTTGGTTGGGTGTGTATAGGTTGAGACTCTTAGCACTGCATTGTTGTCCCCTCATGGTTTTCTTGCATTGCATTGCAGTGCCTCAGGGGTTTAGGAATGATCTTGAGGAAGCAGGATGGAAGGTGGGGCGCTCTCCTATTTTCCAAAGTGTGACTGCAGCTGATGGCACGGTTAAGGTAAAAGAATATAGGATAATTCAACAACCCTACAGTAGTTCTGTTAAATGTTGAATGCTGATGTCTTTTTTTATTGCTATACATGGAAGCTTTTAGGTTTTTATTATTGTTATTTTTTTGTTGTTTTAGTGACCATTTGAGATGTCCTCGCACAAAAAATTGTTGATTGCATGGACTGTGTTCTGATTTATTTTGACAATGATTTGAGCGTTCTCTTTTGGTGTTATACTTGGCTCTTGCAAAAAGTGGGCCACTGACTTGCTCTTTAAGGAATGTGATTGTGGATGTTTCTTTGGTTTTTTAATCTTTTTTGGGTTGGGATTTCATTTTGCAGTTGTTGTTAAAATTGGAGGATAATAGGTTAATTGAAACTGTTGGCATTCCAGTTGAAGATGATAAAGGTTCAGTCCGCCTCACAGCTTGTGTCTCATCTCAGGTGTTTTGCTGATTCCTGAATCGTTAAATAATTAGCTGCTGTTTTCCTCTTTGCTGTAATATTTGTATAGTTGATCTGGAAATTTGTTTTTGTTTATGTGAAACTTTGTGCTGATGTTTCCATTATTTTGTTATTGCCCTCTGTTGTTTGGATATTTAGGTTGGTTGCCCTTTACGTTGCTCTTTTTGTGCCACTGGAAAAGGGGGATTTTCAAGGAATCTTCGGAGACATGAAATTGTTGAACAGGTTTGTGTCATACCTCATCCATATTTGTCCATTTAAACAGTTTATGTTAGATTACCTGCATGGTTTGTGTGATAGATTGCCCAGGACAGCTGAGATTAATTCAAAGAAATTAAAAGGAGGAAAGAAAGGGAAAAATGTATAAAGATAAGAGGCTCTAGGTCATTATCATTGATTTTAGGATTCTAAATGTTCTGAAGCAAGCTTGACTTTGTTTACCACAAGAAAGGGATATAATGCATCTTATGTGAGCAGGTATTGGCCATTGAGGAGGTCTTCAAGCGCAGGGTGACAAATGTAGTGTTTATGGGAATGGGTGAACCAATGTTGAACCTGAAGGCAGTACTTGAAGCACACCATTGCTTGAATAAGGTGAATAAATAATTGTCAGTATGATATACGTAACAGTTTTCCATGAGATTGAGAGGTCAAACTTTCACATATCTTTTACCTTTGTTAACATTGTCATCTGAACTAGGGATAAGCTGCCACAGAATTTGACATCTATTGCTAAATTCTCTCTCTCCACCCTTACTGTATCAAGTGTTTTACATAGTATTTTTCTTTCCTTGTGGAGGAGAGACAACAAATGTTTGTTTGGAGATTTTCTGGACTTTCTTATGCCATGTGGAAATGCATATGTATTTTATCTTCTATAGAAGCATATACATATGATAAAATTATATGCATGCATATGCTCTCTTCTTCATTTTATCATCATAATATTTCTTCTTATTTCACTTTCCTATACTTCATTTTATTGTGATAGAGTATTGTATTAGGTTTTGCATGTAAGGATGCTTATGTTGAATGTGGTTCTTGTAGGATGTGCAAATTGGGCAACGAATGATGACCATCTCCACTGTGGGAGTTCCAAATACAATAAAGAAGCTGGCTTCTCACAAACTTCAATCTACTTTAGCTGTGAGGTAATTACCTTTGGTACCAATGAAATTTTGATTTTAAGAGTTTTTGCTATGAATTTGACTCTTCATTCAATCTTCATGCTAAGCTAGATACCTGGTGGCAAAATGCCATTTGCATGAGTATTTAGACCATTGGGCTGCCAGCTGGCCACAGTAGTTGGCACCCTTTTATGTTTGAGGGTCACTGTTCTATGCTGCAGGTCATTTCTTTTGCTTGATAGGTGAAGGTGATGTGTCAGGTTCATTGCCACTGCCTCATAGCAAATTTAAAATACCCCATGTCTGTAGTGAAGAAATATCTAGTTAGGCATCTTGAATTTCATATTATTAGGTGTTGTAAAATGCAACTTCCGAACATTTTCAGAAGTTAATGGCAAATTTTGAACTTTCATCAGTCAATATATTTTTCGTTCCATTAGCTTCTGATTTTCTCCCAAGCCTCAAATTTTGAAGTAGCAGCTCAACCACAGGTACCTGAGAAATGTTGCAAATGCACTTTCCATTAAGCCAGCTGAAGATATAAACCTTAAATGTGAAATTGCTCTCTTTTTGTCATTTATTTTTTTCCGCATTTTTCCAAGTAGAATGCTTGGACAGTCTCTCACAGAATTGATCCCTCCCCCATCCGCTTAAAAAAAATCCTTTTGGTTTGTGGCTGCAAAGTATTGCATTAATTCGTGTCTGTTTAATTTCAGATAGCTTCATGGATTCTTTCAAATGATTATATGTATATAATTTTCCTTCTATTATGTGTTTTTTCTTTTTGTATTTTGCATCAGCCTACATGCTCCTAACCAGAAACTTAGGGAGACAATTGTTCCAAGTGCAAAATCCTACCCGTTGGATGCACTTATGAGAGACTGCAAAGAATACTTCCGGGAAACTAATAGGCGGGTTTCCTTTGAATATGCACTTTTAGGTACAAAAAGTTCCAATTCATAAGCGTTCATTGTATAAAACGGTTGGTGAAATTCTCATAATGTACATGGCATGTTCTTGGCATTATGTTGAGCAGCTGGAATCAATGACACAGTAGACCATGCTGTGGAACTTGCTGGATTACTCCATAAATGGGGTCATGGTTATCATGTTAACTTGATACCTTTCAATCCAATAGAAGGCTCTGAGTATAAGCGTCCTTACAAGAAAGCAGTATGATAATTTTCATATTGTTCATTCATTTTAAACTTGCTTTTGTTCATGACTTGGGCTATCTGATAATTTTAGAATGTTTAATCCAAAGTTCCTCCTTGATAGGTGCAAGCATTTGCTGATGCTTTGGAGTCCTCTAAAATAACTGTTAGTGTACGTCAAACAAGAGGACTGGATGCAAATGCAGCTTGTGGTCAGCTACGAAACAAGTTCCAGAAAACCCCTTTAGTCACAGACTCTGACAATATGGAATCCCAGCTACCAAATATGGATCTTGCAGTAAACTGCTGATTGCACAATGTCTCTTTCTTGGCCGTTGATGGTAATATGGTATCAAAATTCTGCTTATATGCCATACAGTAACAAGTTTGCGGTAAGCAATTGGTAAGAAGTTTGATGAATCAAAGATGAGCATAATATCTATTACCAATTATGAAGTGATAGAGGTGTTTACTGTCGCTGCATCAATTGTAATATCAACTTTCTTTCCCTCTGAGAAATTCAGGACACTCTTTGCAATGCTGCTGGAGCATGCAGACCTGGGATATTAGATTTGTTGGATTCTATGGCATCTATGTGGACTATACTGAGACTAACTTCATGAGAAACAGCCTAGAGGGTTAGCTGTAAAAAAAGTGATTAGGAGTTTATCGTTTGCAAGTGGTGGAGAGAGATTTTCCTGTGTCGGATATTTTCTTCTGGATATATATTTATATAGCAAATTAACAAGTATTGATCCCGCTGCCGCTTGTAAAATTCTGACTGTTATTATCATTATGACATTGTTATTGTTAAAATCTAACTGATTTTAGAATGATTTTGATCGCATGGAGAGATAAATCCGCCTTTTTTTTTGTAGTTATCCGATAAATAAATGTAAATTCTCATCTTTCACCTTTTGTTTATTTGGATGGATGATGGATGAATTTCAGAAAGGAATATTTAAGAGGGTGAGAAAATATCAGAAAATGTTTGAATTGAATGAAATGAAGGAAAAAAAACTTTAGGTGAGATCTAACTAAACTAAAATCTTTCTTTGGTGAGAGAAGGGGAGAAGAGATAGGAAGAGGAAGGTGGTGGAGATTTTTTTTTATTATTAATTTAATCTTTCTTTGGTGAGAGAAGGGGAGAAGAGATAAGAGGGAGGAGGAAGGTGGTGGAGATTTTTTTTTATTATTAATTTTATTTTAAGCAATATTTATATAATATAAAATATTACAAATAAATATAATTTTTAATATTAATATTATATTGAAAATTTTATTTATAATTATAAATATTTTTGTATACTTATTTAAATAAGTAAAAAAAAATTATTTTTATTCATCCAAATAATATATGTTTAACCTATTTTTATTGTATTCGATAACTTTTACAATAATAAATTTTTAATCCTTTTATTCGACAAAATTAAGTTTCTTTATCACCTTCTCATTGAATTATTAGCAGAAATTAATAGTGTAACAAACAATTTACTCACATAAGTTTCTGGATGATTTGAAATTATTTTGATATATCATTGGTATTTTTTTAGTTATATTTTGATTTCTTTAATTTAAACTATGGGTAATTTTTCCCAGTAAATTAAGTTTCTTTGCTTTATTTTTTTAAATTAGTTATTATTTTTAAATAAAAATTTTCAACTTATTATTTTGATTCAAATTTTAAAACCTTGGAAACAAATAGAAAATTGAAAGATTTTAAAAGAAGTAAAATTAGGATTTGAAGAAAGAAAATTTGAACTTTTTTATATGAATAAATTTAATATTTTGATTGATGAGTTTTCAACACAAGATAATTTAATCAATTTAATTTATAAAAAGTTTGAATAAAAATAAGAATCGTAGAGTTTTAAGTTAAAAATTTGAGAAAGAATTAAAGATGATAAACTTTAAAAATGGAAGAACCAAAATTATTTAAAAAATTAAAAGATTAAAATTACATAAAGACAAATTTAAAAATTAAAAATATAATTAAACTTTTTTTTCTTGATTTTTATACTTCAAAATAAGTTAATATTTGGATAATATCCCTGTATACCATTAAATATATCATTTTATACTTGTTTATTTCATATTATAGATATAAATAGATTAAAGTCATCTGTAACTAAAAATTAAGGTATTAATGAAATATCATATATGTACAAATCACATTTTTATATTTTGTGTTGTTAATTGGATAAATAAAGGAACTTAATTTTTTTTATTAAAATCTTGATAATTTTTATTAAAAATTATTAAATTATAAAAATCACACATTAATCATAATTGAAAATTTCAGAAACAAATTAAAAAAAATTATTAACATTAAATTAATGTGCAACTTTTAAATTTTAT
The DNA here is from genome assembly GCA_037954105.1 of Canavalia gladiata. Taxonomy (NCBI): domain Eukaryota; kingdom Viridiplantae; phylum Streptophyta; class Magnoliopsida; order Fabales; family Fabaceae; genus Canavalia; species Canavalia gladiata. The sequence goes on from CM075664.1 coordinate 42,916,908, forward strand.
ACAATATGTTTAAAATTTTTAACAAACAATAAGGAAGAAATTATCAAGGAAAGAAACTGAATAATAGGTTTTATTCATTAATCTATTAATTTTTTATTTCGATTTTATTTGTTAAAAAATGATTTTTTTATTAAAAATAATATCATTTAATTTTATAGTTAAATTTATGGTATAATTTTAATAATAAGATAGAAAAATATTAGTAATGTAATATTTTAAATATGCTTTTTATAATTAATTTATATTTTAAAGAAATAAATAAATAAAAAATTTCGGGATATGTATTTAATATTTTAATAATAAAACAATCATAAAAGAATATAATCAACAAAACACGTTACAAATTTTCACTAATTACTTATATCAATGTAAAAGAAAAAAACAAAATTAGTTGCTAATATTTTTCTATTTTTTTAATGTTGATTTTAAATGTCTAAATAATATTTTTATTAAAAAATATTTATTACACCAAAATATAAAATTATAATAAATATTTACTTTTAAAAATTAAAGTTAACAAAATCAAATCATTGGTTATTAAAGGTGAAAGTAAATTAAACTAAAATAGATTTTGAATGTTTAAATTGAACTTGATATTTATTTATTAAAATTTAACTTAATTTAAAACTCATAAAATTTATCAATTTATTTAAATTTTTAAACAAATTAATAAAAAGATTTAAAATATATATAAATGGTTGATTAAAAATTTTTGTAAATCTAAAATGTATAAAATAAAATATTATTAAATAAATTTAATATATATTAATATTATATAAATATAATATATAAAAATAAATATTATATAAATTAATAAATTAAAATAAAATATAAATGTATAATATATAAAAATAAATAAATTTCTAAATAAGTTAAACAAATTTTTATAAAATTAAAATCTATTTATTTAAAAAAGTTTTTTAACAAATTTAAATTTATATATTTATTAAATAAATTAAATTTTAAATAAGTTGAATAGTAAACTTTTGTCAAACAGTTTCTTCACTTACATCCTTTAATAAAATTGGTTTATTATTTTTGAAAATGGCAACTTCTACCTAAAAATTTCAAGCCGTTTTCAATTCTATGTGATAGTTACTTTACTAACTAGCTCGAGAGAAACAAATAAATATTAAATAATAAAAATTTAATCAAGTTTTTAATTTTTTATTTGATATTTAATTTTAATTTTTGATTTTATTATTTTTTATATCTTTTATATTTTATTTTATAATTTTTTTTTTATTTTTAGTTTTAATTATAAACTTTTTTATAATTTATTTTCAGAAATATTTATATGTATAGTTACCTTTAAAAATTTATTTATTTTCTCATATTTTAGCTTTCTACAGAATTATTTAATTAAAAGTAGTAATTTTTACATTCTAGAAAAAATACTTTTATTTACATTTTTTTTATGCTTTCTTCATATTTTTGTAAAAATATTCTTAAATATTAATAAATTAATATTAAATTATATATTTAAAATTTTAAAAATTAATAATGCATATAATATAAATTTATATATTAAATTATATATTTATTTAAATAAGGTCATTATCTAATAAATATTTTTAAAATTAAAATTAAAGCTAGCAACTTTTATAAAATAGGAAAATAAAATCATAAAAATAGTAAAAATTAAAAATAAAACAAGGAATAAAACATTCATTAAGCAAATAATAAATAAATGATTAAATATCCATGCATCAAAACGGTGCGCTCTGTTTGGTCTCTCACTCGCTCCAGAGTCTCTAGGGTTTAAAGCTGCTTGCCCTCAGACTGATTTTAAGGAAAGCGTTGGTCTCTTTCTTCTTCCTCGTACGAACTTGTAAGGTTTCTTTGTCATCACTCAAGGTAACATGCTTATCATCATAACATATTTTTATCACTGTATTGTTTACTTCCTGAGAAAATTGGCTAAAAACAAAGGAAACAGGTTTGACTTTACTTACGATGATTGTTATTTGTTTTGTTCCTGTTAGGGTTAGGGTTAGGGATGCGGAGGAGCAGTCCAGCATACTACAGTCCTCCTCGGAGAGGATACGGTGGTAGAGGAGGGTCCGGTAGGAGGGGATACGGTGGAGGCAGGCGCAGGGAAGGCAGCCATGGAAGCCTCTTGGTTCGGAACATTCCTCTCGATTGCAGAGCTGAGGAACTTCGAGTCCCTTTCGAGCGATTTGGACCTGTTCGTGATGTCTACATACCGAAGGACTATTACACTGGGTGAGTGAGTGAGTGAGTGAGCTATATTTCTGAACAACATTAAGATTTTATTTCAGATTAGGGTTTTTTCAATGTTGTGTTATGTTTTTGTTTTCAAATTGGTGAGAGATTAGATTATTGACCAGTTAATTATTTTTTCAGGGAGTCAAAATGCTGGGTGGGGATGTTAGTCTTGATTTTTCGATTATTTTTAATTTTTTAAAAAAAAATTTGGATTGTTGAATTAATTTTGAACTGGTTTGTCAGGGGGTATGTTGGTTTGAAATTGTTGAAGTTAAAACAAGCCCAAGCCCCACATTTGAAGAGGAGATCTACTCACTCTTTTAACATATTGGTTTCCCCAAGTGTGTTAATGTTCATACCAAGAGAAACTATATAAATTACACAACACAATTCAATACGAGTTTGATGCAAGATTGGGTGGTTGGTTGGTTCTTGTCCAATTGAAGACTTCGTGAGGAGGTTTTTTTTGTTTGTGGTTGTGGAAGCTTTGAGTTCAAGTGCTTCTTATAAACAACGAGAGTGTTGAAGAATTTTCCAAGTCACTTCCGTTTACAACTTGAGTGTAAAGAAAAGGCCCAGTCACAACTAAGCTTTGGACTTTAGCAGCTTTAGTAAACTCAGCATCCACTGCTGTGTACTTGTCTCAAGAGAGCCTAAATAAGTTTCTAAAGAAAGTTATACTAAGTAATGTGATTTGAGGTGGTTACTGGGGTATGCAAATTCTGCCTAGTCAGCATATTCTACAATCTGTCTCTGCCAATGTTTTTCTAGCAATGTTAGAATGAAGCTCCACTTTTTTCCCCATACAGAGAACCTCGAGGCTTTGCATTTGTGCAGTTTGTGGATCCTTATGAAGCCTCAGAGGCACAGTACCATATGAACAGGCAGATTTTTGCTGGAAGGGAAATATCTGTAGTCGTGGCTGAAGAGACAAGAAAAAGACCGGAGGAAATGCGCCAAAGGTCAAGGTTCAGGTATTTCTTTCATCTTTCCATCTGTGTCTGGATTGCAAGGGATGGATTTCAAAATTGTCTTTTAGATTAACTATTTCCCTTTAAATCTATTCATATAATTTTTTGTATTTTACAGAGGACCGGTGGGCTATGGAGGGCGAAGGTCTTCTTATTATGGTAAACTATCAACTTTTAAATATATAACCAGGGTTTTCCTGTGTTAGATATAACATTCTGTTCCACCTGCAAGTGTAATGCATTTTATGCTTCTGCCACATTAGAACTTGTCCTTGTTGGGGGGGGGGGGATATGAAAATGAAATAATGGTTTGAGAGATGGATGTCTTATCTGATTGAATTGATAAATTTGATGATCTTTGCATTGCTGTTTAGAATCCATGTTTACTAACTGTCTTTGAAAATGTTGCTGCTCCCAATTCTGTCTGTTCAAATAATGATCTAAATAAGTTATTCTACAGTCTAGACTTTTGCTTAGTTTGGTCAGAATTAGAATGAGTGGTTTGTAGCCCTATTTTGTACCTATTCTGATGCATAAGAACAATGATATTATTTTGTTTTTTCCAATACTATATTTAGAACTTGTACTCTCTAGTTCTCTTATCACATAGATTGCTCCAGGTATTAATTGTCTGGATTTCTGAGCCAATATGAAACCTTTTCATTTTCTCCAACAGCTACTTCAATTTAGATACGAGCTATAATTAGTTTACTGAAAACCATTTTAAAGACTAGAGGACTGCTTTCATGCTATAGTGCTGTATCTCATCAATTATTGTTATAATGGCTATCCAGATACTGCTAATTTGCCAAGGTGGTGATTGTAAGCAGCTAATTTTTCTTAATTCCTTTTTAGCTTGTCTTTTCTAAGTCATGACTGATAGGCTTATATTACTAGTTTCCTAGTAGCATTTGTAGGAGCCTTGCCTGAGGACATATGCTTTTTCATTTTCTTATGTTTCCCATTACCCTCACAAATTGTGGTAAATCATTTAATAATGTGTTAGGTTCCAATTTTCCATGCATCTTGTTATATTGAGAATTAATAATTAATCTGTTTCACTGTACGCCTTCATAATATTTGAATAATTTTCAATATTGAATTTTGTGCTTCAGTTGACCGAAATGTTTTGTGTTTCTTATCAAAACTTGTGGCTTTTTGTTTATCATTATGTTGAATCTATCAGGGCGTTCTCGATCTCGATCAATTACCAGATCACGCTCCCCACCTTATCACTCTGGTTCTAGAAATCGATATCGCTCAAGGTAAGTTTCTTCGAGCTGTCTTCATTTTATAGTCCACCGAATCATGTAATCATGGTTTAAAATTGATATTTACCAGGTCCTATTCTCCTGCCCCAAGAAGGCAAAGTGATTACTCTGTTTCCCCTAGGAGGCATGCAGAGCACCCTAGATCGCCAAGAGGTCCTCCCGGAGAGCGAGACGGTGATCAAAAGCATAGGTCATATTCTCCAGCTTATGGCAATGGTATTGAGCAGAATCAAAGCAATGGATATGCTGAGTGAGTCCATCTATTTTCTTTGTAGCTTCTTTACTTGACTGTGCCAGGTTTTTCCCACTCTATTGTGTATTTTGATTATTATTATTATTCTTCTATAAAAAGGAAATCTATATACAAGTCTGAGGCTGATCGAGGACAGTGGAAGTCATCCCTACGCAGAGCATCTAGATCACCCCTAAGATCTAGATCGAGATCTGTTGATTTGTCACCCAGACGTGGAAGATGAGGTGAACTGTTAGAGTAGGATTTCATATATTAAGATATTGATTCCTCCTTTGGTTTGACTTTGTTTTGATGGTTTTTGTTCATGCAGGTTGCAGGTCGTTAGTGATGTGCTGCTGGGGCTTCTGTACATTTTCTATTAATCAGGACATTTACAAAAACCTGTATTTGCTTTAAGTTCACGAAGTTGATGGATGAATGTATAATATTTGATTTGATGTGCGGCTTTCTAGACATTTTATATTATATATTAAAACTTAGTGATGTTTGAGCTGTTTTATGACCCTGTTTTTACTAAAAGAAATGGGATGGATTTCAATTTAAATGCTGTAGTTGTATGAGCCTGTCATTAAGCATAAAATTGCTAACTAAATGGTTGGCTTGCCACTAAAATAAAATGTTTCGCTTACAATTTATAACCTTGGAAATGAAATTTGGAACTTTGTTTGAAAAACAGCTTGAATATATTTGGGTAAAGCTTATTAAACTCTGCTGTTTTGAAGTTTGGTTTGTAAAGGGCATTTGGATGGCTCACCAAGAAGTGATAATTGAACACTTGATATATGTTATGTTTACCTTCTCACTATTGAGGGCGTACCGAAAAATAAATTTTAATAATAAATGTAATACATATTCACAAGATTAATATTTAATTATTTTTACATTAATGTTTTGTATGATTTAGAAAAGTTTAAACTATAATTTAAGAAAATAATTAATAATTAAATATTAGATTTAAAATTTTTTATGTTTCTTTCTAATGTCTTAATATAATTTTGCTGGTTGATTGATTAGAATCAAGGTTTGTTATCTCATTAATGGAATAATTGTGTTCGGTGATAGTTAAGATGAGATGATTCAAGCCTTTTTATTTAATTTGTTGAATAATACTCAAATCTTGTTATTGAACAAAAATTTGTACAATCAAAATAAACTATGAAATTGATGATGAAATTATATTTATATCTTTCAAAATCTAAATTGAAGTTAGATGATAAAAAAATTTATATATATTCTGTTCGATCTAGTTTTGTTCCAATTTTGACTTTTAAAAATGGAAACTTTTTAAAAATAGGTACGAAAGCATTGATACTTGTCCCCTCTTTTTTTATTTTAAATTTTCTTTTAAAATTATTAAAATATTTTTATTATTTTAAAATTTTATATAAAATTAATAAATTTATAAAAATAATAAATTATAGAAATTTTAAAAATTATAAAAAATTAAAATTTAAATATAAAAAACACAAAATTAAGTATAGGATAAATTTTCTCGACTGTGATTAAAAACGAGAATAAAATTTAACATTATAAATTCAACAAGAACGGAGACAAAGACAAGCATGGAAATGGAAACATAAAATTCACTGGCAACGAATCCTATTTCCATGCCTAATTCTAAGTGGTAAAGTGTAACCTTAATTTTGAATTACAATACCATAATAATTAATAGAGTTCTTAAAAAATTTCTACTCGTATATTTATTGTGTTTAATTCTTTTCGATGAATAAAAGATGGGCTGCATATATGATCAATAAAAGAACTAAAATGAAAAACTATTAAATGAAATGAAACAATGACTATTTAATATCTTAAAAATACATGTATATATATATATATTATATTTATTATTTTTAAGTAATTATGACAATAGAAAAATAATATGAGAATTGTTTAATATCATGATGAATATAATACTTAATATGAATTGTCAAATTTGTTAAAATTATGAATAAACTAATAATATAGTTTGATGCGAAAAGAAAAATACTAGAAAGATGGCCGGTAAATATTTCTTATAGTGATAAGTCACTGTTAACTGCATAAGAATCGAAATTTTATTATGCAGGAAGATTCTAAATTTGTGTCAGCGCTAACGTTTCCGTGTTATATTGGGTTGACTCAAATATAGCTTGCCTGTGACTATTCTACAAGTCATCCTCAACGTGGAATATTTCTCCCATTTTTATTTTTGGTTAAAACATTTTCACTCGTTTTATTTTGTTTTTTCCCCAGTAAGTCACCCCTTTTTCTGTCATAAAAAAAGCATGTTGCTGTATTACATAATCTGCTATACAGATTTTAAAAAGATCTCATCTACTTAATCAGCAAGGATTTATTCAGAGGTTTACTCATTCCTCCTCGTGTATCATCATCTGCTTGTATTGACTATTGAGGTTTCTTCCTTCGATATAAACAAGGGAAGGCTCTATTTTATCTGTGAGAGATGACAATTGGGTTCATGGAGGTGCTGCTGATGAAAGCAAAGGGTCTTCAAGAAACTGATATCTTTGGTACATTACATCTTTTCCTCAGATTTCTTTTCCAATTTATGTTTGCACATCATTCTCTTTTTGCTCAGATTCAAACATTTTCTTATTCTACAAATGGGAATTTTCTAAGCCTGCATGCATCGATTATATTTAATTCCTTTTTTAACTTCTGAATTCTGATCTGACATCTCAATTCCTCAAGTCCACTCTAGGCTTTTAGCTGCTTTGATGGACTCAAGGCATTACCATGATGAGTTTCTTTTTTAATCCTGATTACTTATTTTTTCTTCTTTCTAAACGATGTGATGAAATAGTCAAATATATGGAAGTTTTAATGTCCTGCTATGCTCTGATTCTAACAAGGCGTTTTTTTTTTCTTCTTTGTAATCTGATTTCTTTGTTTATAGCTCGTATGGATCCATATGTTCTGCTACAATACAAAGGTCAAGAGCGCAAAAGCAGTGTAATTCATGGTTAGTTCTATGGTTCATTTTCATAGAAAATTGTTAGCTTTAACAATCATGACTGGAAATGCTAGTATTTCATGATTTTTTGTGTGGCGTGGAGGGATAGGAAAAGGTAAAACTTTCAGTTGTCACCAATTATCATGGTTGCCTTCTTTTGTATCTGTAATGTAGAGGACCGTTGAATGGTGTTTCACATGCCATTGATAGATATGATTTCTTAAGCTATGTTTTCTGAAGTACTTTGACTAGCAAACGTCGTTCAATGTTAGCCAAACTTATGAGGTAAGCTTCACCAAACCAAAAGTTTAATGACTTAAAGATAGTGGTTAATTTCCCCCAAAGAGTATAAGGATCAATTCTTCTCTAAAAATTGTGTAGTCATAAAAGATATTGGATCCACTTACCTAAGCAGCAGATTCATATAAATGACCTCAAAACTAGTGACAATTACTGAACCATTTAACTCTGCTTGCTTGTGAGATTGCAAGAGGAAGAAGGAAATATGAACAAAGATATTTGTTAGACTAAATCTAGTCGCATGCAGTTCATCAGCAAGTGGTATGCTGATGCAATCTGTTGTTTCTTCCTTTTCATTTTTATTTTGGAGGAGGAGGATGATAAGGAAAAGTAAATATCTCTTTGTTCTGTAGGATTCTTGAAGAATCTCACACTAAAGGGGCACCCCAAGGGAGGGAATAAAAATCAAAGATCTGTCACACATGAAAAAATCCTCACATTTCATCAGAAAGTGGCTTGCTCATGGAGCAATTTTCTTTCCATCATCCCTTGTCTCCCCTTTTTGTGTGTATTTCCTTTCTTGAAGGAGATCACACATACATACACCAATAAAAATAAATCACTGCTTGAATCCTAGTATCTTTATCAATGTAGTGGATATTACTAAAACCTTGAAGTAATACAAATGCTAATAAAACATAAGATGAATTTTCAACATGAATAAGACTTTTTGTTGCCTAACTGTATTCAATGATGCAGAGGGAGGCCGGAATCCTGTATGGGATGAGAAATTTGTATTCAGAGTGGAATACCCTGGGTCAGGTGACCAATACAAGCTCAACCTTAAAATCTTGGACAAGGATGTATTTTCAGCAGATGACTTTGTTGGCGAGGCTACGTAAGACTTTAATGGCTTCTTAAATTAAGAACATGAGTCATGATGAATTGCTCTTATTGACTTAGTGGGAAGTGATTGTTACTAAAATTTTCATGTTAGCTTTTTTCTATGGATGTAATTAAGCATTTTGATTCCTTCCTAAAGCATATTCTTATTTTTCAGTTCTTGTTCGTAATAAAGGATAATTTTCTGTATGCAGAATCTATGTAAAGGATTTATTGGCACAAGGGGCAGAGAATGGATCAGCTAAGCTTCGTCCTCAAAAGTATAGCGTGGTTCGAGCTGACCAATCTTACTGTGGTGAAATTGAAGTTGGCATAACTTTCACCCGAAAGGTAGCTCTTTTAAAGTTGATAGAAAGTGCTCATATTTCTTATTATGCAAAGAATATAAGTTTGAGTTCATAGGAAAAGCATGCTAAATCATATGCACAATGATGAATTTCAAAATGAAGATGGTCAATATGTAGTACTTGATATCATTTAGGAGTTTCTTTAATGTTGTTCTTGGAATTCACAGGAAGAGGAATATACCGATGACAATGATTTTGGAGGATGGAAGGACAGTGACTATTAGTTCAGTGTGCTTGAAAATGGATTTTGGACTGGAACATGGAGACAACTCTTGAAGTGTTTTCTGTATATCATTGAATATGCTTAGAATTTGAAATCCCTTCTAGTGTTTGTGATGTGATCTATTGTAGACACTTGGCATTAATTTGGTAGTTGTTAATGAGTTTCATCATACTATTTGGGATCACACAAGGAGTGAATGCACATAATCTTTACTTGGAGCTTTGGTCTCTAATTAAAACTCTGAAATTATCTTTTTCTCTGAGTTTAATCACACTTTAATCTTCATTTGGTAAAATGCAATAAGGTGGCAAATTTTCCACATAAATGCAACTGAGTGTTCTATATTCATGGACCATTTTGGAAATTTGGAATCATCTATGCCCTGATAATTTTACATGCTGTCTTAGTTCATTGATATAGATTTAACTAATTCATTCATACTTGATAATTAATTCTTTCAGTACTTTAACATATTTTCAAACGTTAAAAAATAGTTATTGTATGCAAAGAGTTTAAAATTAAGAACTATATGTAAAATTATAAAAGAAAAATCTAAGCCATCACTAATATGTACTATTATTGTATAAACTCCTATTTTAGCATCCAATTTTAAAGTTAATAAAATATATTCTATAGTTGTATTTTAGAAAATATTTATTCTATGGTTGACAGAACTTAAAAGTTATTCCGGGGAAGTTAATGTCGCAACATATGGCTCATTTATGTGATGTTTGCAAACTTCATACAAGTCACTGTAAAATGATAGATTTTTTTATCCTATTTAAAATAATTAAAGTTTGTTATATCGGTAGCTCAAAATTTTATTTAAAAAGGAAGATATTACATTTGATTTAAATAAATTTTATTTATTATACTAAAAAAATATTTTTGATCTTTTAACCTGTACATAGGATAGAAAATTCGTAAAATGATTAGTGACTAAATAAGGTTATTGTGGTAGCCAAAAGATGATTTGGTTCATGAGACGAGACTATTGGAAATTGCTGAAGGATGCGAAACATTAACTATACCATCAATGGCGCAAATGATTACAACTCCTATAGAAGTAATATTTCTTAATATGTATATTTTGGAATGCCAAATTTTACATAAATTATATATTATATATTTATAATATATAATTTTGTGGTTATCATTTTCTTATATTTTTAAAAAGTACATTATATATAAAAGAATGAAAAATTTTCTTCTACATACCAACCAAAACAACTTAGACTCAGTTGCATCTAAATGTAAGTGGTTGAATTTTTTTTAAATGTTCAACCATTAAATTAATGATGTAAGGGTGTAAATTTTTATTTATAAGTTTCTATTTATACGTAAGAATATCATTTTAATGAGGTATCAAATATTTTTAAGTTTGAAAGTTATTGTCTTATATACATATAAAACATTATACCCACATCAATCCTTTTCATGATTATTGGATTCTTTTTTATATTTTTTTAGAAAAATAAAAAATTTAATAACCATTAAATTTAAGGTATATATAAATGTAAATTAATGTAGATATATGTGTATATCACTTTTCTTTTAAGTTATATGAAATCTTGTACAATTAATTTACTTAAAAATAAATTTTTATTTATGAATTTTAATATTCATAGAAAATATTAAACAAGGTTTTTTTTAAGATTTATTTTTAGAGTACGAGTGGATATAATTTTATATTTGAACTTTATATATAAAAATCTTAATTGAAAGAATTAATCCCACTATGCTATTTTTCTTCTATTGATAATATTTGTGTTTAAGATCAAAAAGAACAATTTTTCCGTCGTTATATAAATTTTTTTAGAAAATTGACATATTTTTAAATTCTTGTAAAAGGAAACAATTATTTTGGTCTTCGAAAATTAGGAGATTTTTAGTCTACGAAAGATAAAAAAATGGTTTCAAAATCTTCAATTGGTTGGTTAGTTTGCTCATTTCATTAAAAACCATGACTTAATACTAACGAAAATTATATGTGATATGTTAAATGTCATATTCAATGGACATATGATATCAAAATTATGGCCTTTTGAGTTATTAAAAACCATTATTTTTCTTCCCATAACCACAAACCTCCTTTACCTTTTCCTTCACCTCAGATATCATATCTAAAATCATGAATTAACATATTAAGAAGTTTAGATAAATAGTGACAAACCTACAATAATTTTTTTTATCTTTCTTTTTCATAACATAACCAAAACTAACAGGATACCTAATTCTTTTGAAATTATACTTCCACCATAAATTCATTCATTTCAAGCTTAATAATCAAACCTCCATACATGTTTTGAGTCTAAACCATCTCGATCCAGCCCAAATAATCCAAACTCATGCGCTTAAACCCTCTTTGTTGCCAATTCAATTGGGTTGGATAGAATTTAAGACAAACTATACCTTTATGCACAAAGACACTCCCTACACCAAAGCTAACACCTCCCATGTAAACAATTCTAGAATATTCTACGATTATACTAACCCTACCACTTTGTTGGATGTAACTTGTAGGTGTGATCCATGGCCAATGCGGTGAGTTATTCGTATTCAACCTTAGATAAAGTTAAAACAACTATCTTTTTTATAAGACTTTCATTTTCATACTATTACTTTGCTAAAAATACATACTAACTTAAACATTGGAGTATCTTTGCAAATACACCAATCATTGGCGTTGAAAATTATGAACCTAGTTCGTGAGCCTATTCAAGACTGTATTATCAATACCAAAACTAGCATGGAGTAAAACATCACCAAAGCAAATGAAAACAACTCCTATTATAAACAAACCACAACATCCCCAAATGGATACCAAGCACACACATCCAATCCTATGAAATATTACCCCAAAGTTCCATGTCTCTCCTTCCAACATAACCACCTTATCTATATTGGGATAGAGAATAAAACTACTGTAACCCATCCTAGTTAAACTAGCAACAATCCACATCCTCTGCACCATCCTAAATCTAACCATCCTAACCATGAAATGTCACCTATATATGTTCGAACAAACCTAATTATTAAACTCAATCTCTTTTTCCAAACTCGTGCAAAGAACTCTATCACCCCAAATTAGTTACACATTAGCATGTCACCCAATCATGCCATTGTTTGACCTGTCCCATTTCCACCAATATCTTGCTTGAACTTGACCTAACAATCATTGAGCTCCACCATTTTAAGAACATCATTTCATATTTCAATAATTTATGGAATAAATCAACATTGTTCTATGTGACAGAAATGGTTATATATTTCATGCCACATGTATATCTAAGCGACAGTTAGCATGTTTGTATAAATTTTTATTAGTGTTATATCATGTTTATCAATGTAGAAATTAAAATGGCCGATAAATTAAAGATTCAAAAGCCTAACAAACTATTTATCTTTTAGAAATTTAAATAATAAACCTTTATTTTTTTTCAAAAGTTAAAATAATTAAACACTCTTCTTCTAATGAACTATCAATTGTTTTGCTAATAAATAATGTCTCAAAAGAAAAAATAAATTCTTTTAATCATGCTTTTTTATTTTTTCTGCTAAATAAGGTGTGGAACCCACAAATTTTTTAAAACATACTTGTGCATTCACTTCAAGTTAAAAATTATTCGAATTTGTTACACAAAAAAAATTAACCCTATACAAATTATTGCCAACTTTTAAGTGTATTAACTTGATGCAAATTCTTTGTTAACAAATTTTTATACAAAATTTAATAATTAGTGTAAATTCACATTGAGGTATACAATTTACATTTCAAATAAGTCTCTTAAATATAAAAAGCATTGCCAAAATCATCCTTTTTGTATCACTATTTTATCCTTTTTTTTAATTGAATAACATTTTATATTTTAAAAATAATTTAAAATAAAAAAAATTGATGTAATAACTCATGTAATTTTAAACAATCAACTTAATGGTTTGGCGAGAATGTTACCTTATCACGCTATAAAGAAAAAACAAAATTATTTTAAACCAATTTATGTTTAAAATAAATAAATCAAAAATATATTTTATTAATAAAAGAAAATATAACATCTTTTAAATGAAATAAATAATAAATATACTTTTAAAGTCTAGATTTTAAAAAATAATTATTTTAGTAACTACATCCTAAAAAAATAACAACCAATTGTAGGGGGAAAAAAATCTAAATGTTTGATTCATTCCAAAATAGACTCCTAATCTTCCCCAGTGACTATGCATTGACAAGTCATAGAAGTTTGAACTGGTCATCCAAATTTGCATAATAAGAAAATTAAGACTTGTGACCGTATGACGACAAATAAGAATAGGTTTGACTTGTCATCAATTCTCTACACAAACCGATTCCCCCCAGAAAAGGACTGGTCTTCAGCAAGAGTTTCATTTCATATAGGAATTAGAAAAAGTCTAATCCTTCAATATCTTTGGAAGTTCAACATGAATTATTAGCAGCACCTGATATTCCGAAGTATATTGTTAGAGTGAAATGAGAGTTATAAATATAAATTATTAAATTTTATCTTAATAATTAAAATTTAAAAATACTTTTAATGTCTTAAAATAGTTAGATAATTAATAAATTTTTTTAATTGTTTATATATACTTTTATATTTTAGATTCATTATTCTCATTTTTCAGTATAATTAAGTATTTTTATATGATATATTTTTTATATTTCAATATATAATTTAAATTTTAGCAAACTATTATTGTAACAATTTTTATGTTATAAATTAATTTGAAGATACTTTAAATACAATTTTAAAATAATTATAATAAAATTTATTATAGATCATTTTTGCACTATCAATTTTAATATTAATAATGTATTTTAATTAAATTTGTATAATTTTATCTTGATTCAATTAACATATTTTATATCAGGGTTATGTTATTCTTTTGGGGGGGGGGGAGGGGAAGGGGGGAGATTTTAGGCAATTTTGATTTTTAAGGTATAGTCTAATATAATTCATCAATATTCTCATCTTATTTGTTTAGGTTTTTGAACTCTAAAAATATTTATCATTATTATCAAATCGTTTTAATATTTCATTTTTCATATAATATATTTCTTCAATTCATCCTGATCTAATTTTTAAGCTTTTGATCTTGATATAAAAATTAAAAAAAATTATCTTCTAAAATTTTTTGAAATCAATTTTTGGTTAAAAAATAAATTTATCTAATATAAAAATATTTACCTAAATATCTAATCTCATCACTATTTATTTAAACTAATAATAAATAATTTTTTTAAGTATTAATTTGTGGGAACTTAAATGATTGGAAGCCTTGCGACTGCATATTTAATGTAAAGGCCACCACCGTTTAGAATGATTAATTATAACTATTAAACAATATTTCTTTCGGTTCTAATTTATAATATTTTTGAATTTTTAATTTTTAAATAACTTTTAAATTTTTTTTAGAAGTAGTTATTAATCTTATTTTTACCCTTCGTAATTTTAAACTTTTTTATTCATCTTAAAATTAATAGGATTATAAAATTTAACTCAAAATAAAAATAAACTTAGAATATTATAGTAAGTTTTAAAAAACCAATACATAAACTAATTTTAACAACTTTTCTTTTCTATATAATTTGATTGAGAGGCTCTTACAAATAAAACGTAGTTAGTATAATTCAATCATTACTAGTTCAAATTAAGCTGTTGTTTTTAAAATTTGATGAACTTGACTAATCCTGATCTGATTTTTAATCAACGTTATTCATTGGACTGTTGAATAATAAGTCTCCTAAGAAAAGGACTAATAATTTATATGTAGGACAAATATTTATCGTACAATGAGATTTAAAAAGAAACAACGCAGCAGCCCTACAAGTAAGAAAAGTTTTACCAAGTCATTTGTTATATAGATTTGTATATAATATTTATTAAAGAGCAATTAGTTGTCCTTTAATTATTTATTTACTATTACCAACTAGCAATTATTTATTTTGGTTTTGGAAATGGGAAGACCAAGCTTGAAGTCGTTGTCCGCGCGTGGGCCTATTCATTCCTTTGATTTTGAATAATGCTAAGTCTTGGTCTTGTAAGGTGCTCATGATGGGGATCCTATATAAACTAAGACAAGGTACTACTTCTTTCAACATTAGCATCCAAAGCCTAAAATCAGATACTTCTTATTATACACATCACAAGAACTTGCTGAAGTAGATTCTTCTCAGAAACATGGCAATTGGGTTCATGGAGGTGCAGCTTGTGAAAGCAAAAGGCCTGCATAACGCTGATTTCTTTGGTATATAACAAGTTTCTTTGCCTTGTTTTGTTTTAATAAATATGGAGTAATCTCTCCTTTTATTTCATGACTTTCTTTTAAACAAAATTAAAATTAAGGTGATATTGAGTTTGTGTAAATGTTTTTTTTTTGTTTCTATTTTTATTTATAATTTTTTTTTATTTTTATATGTATAAAATTTTAAAAATAAAAAAGATAATATTTCTTAAATAAAAATAAAATCAGACAATATTTTCACAAACCAAACAAGTTCTAATATATCAAAAACACATGTATTATTTCTATTTCCCTTCTTATTCTTCTTTTCTTTCAAAATTCAAAATGAGTTCTTAATAGTGTGTTCAAGTTGCGCTGTCTTATCTCCTTACCAATTCTAACAAGCTTTGGTGGGTCATCTATTCTTTTACTTTGTTAATAGGCAAAATGGATCCCTACGTTGTGATACAATACAAAGGCCAAGAGCAGAGGAGTAGTGTTGCTATTGGTATGTTTTGGCGTATCCAAATCCATATTTACACCACTTCCCTTTGCTTCAATTTACAAGTAACCTAGTCATATATAGATCTAGAGACATTTTAACAATGTGCTATGATATATTAGTTAACCAAATAAAAAGGTACCCATTGACAGCTACAATTCTATATTCTAGGAAGTAAATGCCAAATAATGTGTATGTGTTGACAAGAACCAATACGGAAAGATTGCATATTTTTTGCTCTTGCATGGAGAAATGTGGAAAGACAATAATGATCATCAATACTTTTATATGCATTCAGATGGATTTAAAAACAATGGTAGATGTGCATAAAAATATGTCACTAGACTAATGGTTTTTAAATTTTAATTGAAAGCACTCTCAAATGGTGTGTTGTGCAGGGCAAGGAAGAAATCCGGTATGGAATGAGAACTTTACCTTCAGAGTAGAATACCCTGGATCAGGAAACCGACACAAGCTTATCCTCAAAATTATGGAAAAGGACACTTATTCTAAGGATGACTTTGTTGGACAAGCCATGTAAGACTTCAAACTTAAAGGTTTTAATTAATTATAACTAATTTAATGTCATGTCATAATTAGACTTAAACTTCATTATTAAATCAGTTGCTTTGGTGCACCAACATGGTTTTTTTTTTAATTAATTTGTTCATGATTTAAAAGAGAAATTGGTTTTTTGTGCAAGTAGAATCTATGTTGGAGATTTATTGGCCGAAGGAGTAGAGAGTGGAGGAGCTAAGCTACAAACTCTCAAGTATAGAGTGGTTCGTGAAAATAAGTCTTATTGTGGTGAAATTGATGTTGGCGTTACATTCACCCAAAAGGTAATATTCACTTTTAATAATGATCTTGTAAAGTATATATATGTTACCATTGCAACATATTTATTATTCAAAGCAAATAAAGCTAGCTTTGTGTACATATACAAATCACATGCTCTACTCAATTGTTATTAACTAATTAAATGTTAAGGCATGTTATATGACAAAGGAATTTATGTTTCCTATTTGGTTGATTTTGGTCCTTTTGGAAATTCATGCAGGTGGAAGATGAATTTGTTGAAGACATAGGAGGATGGAAAGAAAGTAACTACTATCTGCCATAGATTAACAGGACCCAGATTTAAAAACCAAGTGTAAATCCGAAGTAGTTTAGGAATTGTCAGTGTGTAACAAATTTGATGTTTCAGTTTCATATTATTTTATTCTTCAATTCATTTTAACAAGCAATAGCAAGATAAATTTATTAAAATGTTGTACTATTGATATGCATCATTCCTCTAATTTATATGCTTATGAGATTATTATATAGTTGTCTCAATTCTCAACCAATATTGAGTCACTTGACGTTAACATTTTATATAGCTTACCTTATATATTTGTCAAAATAAAGCAAGTAGAACGAACCGGTTAACGAACTTCTGATGATGTTAATATAATTTTAAGGACAATAATTTGTGATGGTTATCATAGTCTAATTTATATGAGATTGCTCATAGTCTCAATTCTCAACCTTTGACATTAACTTTTTATATAGATACCCAATATATATATATATATATATATATATATATATATATATTTGTCAAAATAAAACAAGCAGCAGGAACCGGTTAATCTAAATTTAAGGGCAATTAATTTGTGATGGTTAATTAATTCTCAGACAGGAATTAATATCCTGTGAATGGTTCTTTGGACAAATATCCCGATTTTATTGTTTACAGAATGCTAATTGCGGTCATGTTTTGCTTGTTTTGTTAGACTCAAGCAAAATCTTTGGCAGTGCTCAATCGATGGCTGCTACCAAGAAAGAATAAACAAAGAAAAACTCGGTAATAGTATAGTAAGACTCAACTGTGAATAAACTTATGGATCTTTTATAAAGGAAGTTTTGTTTTTTTATACATCTAGTAATATCTTCAATTTTCTTTTATTTTATTTTTTTTCTTCTCTAATTTCTCTTTTTCTTTTCTTTTTATCATATCATATTATTTATTATATTTTTTATTTTATTTTTTTCTATCTCTCACTTATACTTAATGTATAGCAATCATTTTTTTATTATTAAAATGAAGTCAAAGGGAGGTGGAATATAGAGTGTAAGTATAAAAAATAATAATTAAAACATTGTATAAATTATCATACCATATTATAAGTTTGAAAATTAACGGTTGACAATTGAATAGACACGAGATGCTCGAGGCACAATTAATGACATTGGATTTTTTATTTTTTATTTTTTTTGCTTTTCACAAAATTGATTCCAATGTGCTGAAAAACAAGCACTATATCAAATTATTTTCATGTATGCAGGTCTCAGCATAGTACCTTATAAAACTCACTTTTTGGAGTGAAATTGACATTAGTATTCTCCATCACTGCAGTGGTGTTTGAAAAATCTTTACCAAGGGCTCAACAAAAAAGAAAAAGACAAATGAGAAATAAATAAATATTGCATCATAAGAAGTTAAATTCTTTACCAAAAGCTTACAAACAAATTTTCCGATGAAGTGACAGGTGAAATAGGCTGAGAATTAAACATATGTTCCTAATAATGTAACTTAATTAGCATGCAAGCAATTGTTAAAGGTAAGTTTATTAACTACATATATACAATTACGATATGTGCTTGTTTAATTGGTATAACAATAGGGCACCAAAACATATTAATTGAAAGAGTTTGTGTTGCCTGTTTGGTTGATGTTTGTCTTTGTTAACATTCATGTATTGAGGATGGAACATTAGTATCTACTATATATCTCTCATGGCATTTACCAAACATATATGAAAACCAAGGGTGAATTATACGTATGTTTTGACATTTTCGTTTCGGTTCATCAGCTTTAATTAGGTGCTTTTCTTTTCTATTAAGCAAGCCAGCATGAGAGAGAAATATTTAACAAACTGTAGTGCAATACTAGTATGCATTATGAATTTAATTAATGTGCATTGTCAGCAAAAGAACTTTATATTAACATTTAAGAATATTTTGACATATTAATGTTATAGCTATCATCTTTTTTATTAAATAACTACTAAAAAAATAAAGTAGTAATAATAATATGTTATGCATATATTATTTTGGTTCAATTTTAATGAGATCATTTTCATTATCTCAAGTGTCAACTTAATCTCTAGCTCCCTTTACATCAAATTTGAATAAATTTAGAGCCAATTTGGGTTAATTTATTTTAAAAAGTAATAATACGTTTTACAATTTAAAATATTAAAAAATCATTCTATTGAAGATAAGCTTCCCATGCCCTTACAATGTGCGCTTATTTGTGAAAAAAAAGTAAAAAAAAAAAGTAACATGCAATTCTCTTTTTCCATCGACAAGCAGTTCAAAGATGAAATGTTGTTATGTTACCTTAATATGTTTATTTTATCAAGCGACAGAATCAAAGTAGTTGAGTACATATTCTTAAACTAATGAGGATTGGAATCATATGATTTTATTTTATTTTTTACATAAGGAAATATGGTCTTTGATATAATTGCAGTAGTTTATTTTTCGTATAAAAATATTTTATACTTCACTTCTAAAATCAAAATGATCAAAAAAATACTAAATTTCAAGTGTTGTGATGAATTATGTGGATATTAAGCTTTTAATGGAGTCTTCTAACAACAGAGCCGTCTTAGCTCAGTGGTAGAGCGCGTGGCTTTTAACCACGTGGTCGTGGGTTCGATCCCCACAGACGGCGGTTTTTTTTTTTTTTTAATTTTTTAAAGCCATTCATTCATGGGCTTCACGGCCCCACCGAATTGATATTAAATGAACATTCCACCAAAGTAAAATAAGAGTTCATGAGATGGCCATGCAGTTCTAACCCAAAACATATACCCCCACCGTCCCAATCCACCGCACATTCTCATTATAAATTCACCATTACCCTTTTTATTTTTATTTTTTTGCATCTATTCATTTAAGGGTCTTCTTTAAAGCATGTTCATCCCCTCTAATTTTGTACCTAACTATGTGTACTTTAATGTCTTCCACTAACAACCAGTTAGTTATATATATTACCACCTCCCCTCCTGTTTATATATGAACCCCTTGACTTTGCTTTTTCTTGATTTTGTGACCAATTTCCCTACACCTAAAATATATTCACATTACCTAAAAGTCAAAGGACTCTTTTACTTCACATAAACAATGAAATTCGAAGACTATCTCATGGAGAAAAGCCAAGAGCCTCAGAATAGACAAGACCTCGAGAAGGAGGTGAGCAGGTTCTTCAATAGCATGCCTTATTTGGAAGATTAGCTCTCCAAAATCCATTGATATTGCTCTTTATTTTCCACTCATAAAAGGCCAAGAGAAAGAGGGAGTGAAAGATTAGTCAATACTTTGGTTGTTTGAACTCTTTTCCTGAATAATGACTCAATATTTCTTTCCATTATTTAATATGTTCTCTTAGGTTGTCAAATTGCAAGCACAATTGAAGTGTGAAGAAGCACTTAATAGGGTCTTGCATTGTGCACTTCATGGACCTGTTTTCTCTCTTCCACTCATTCCCTCACTGTTTCCACCTCAGGTATAGAATAATACAAACAGGTAAATATATAATTTTTCTTTTTGAAATGATATAATGCATTGGACAATTTTGACATAAGAAATTGCAGGTTTATGAGCTTCTTCAAGAATTAGCAATGGTTGAGGAAGAGATAATCATGCTCGAAAGAAAAGTCAAGGAACTGAAACTTAGATTGTACCAGGAGAGAGATCAGAGCACAGATTGGGAAATACACCATAGAAGACATCCTAGACTATGTAACCAGTTCCGAGGATTATCAAGATGTGGGTCAAGGATTAATGAACAGAGGTCCAATTCACACAATTATGAGGTGCTTAGTAAAGGAAGAAAAACAAGTGATAGAAGGGCCTCTCTAGGTTCTGCATTGGATTTCCATAGCCTATTTTCCATGCCAAGAAGGTCAAACGGTAAATACCTGACACTTCTAATACCACATTTGCTTTCATAAAACATTTTCTATCTTTACCTTTTGTTTTCATAGGTAATTACAAAAATTCACATTGATTTCACTTTATTTTGTATTTTCAAACATTTGTAGGAAATAATAAGAACAGAAGTAGAAGTTTTTGAAAACAAACAAACACATTTGGCATTTTATAATCATTCTATCAATAATTCTAAATGACTCTACCTTGTATTCTTATAAATGTTCTTAATTACTAAATTAAAAAAGTATTAAATATTTTTCATATTTTTAAAATAATAAATACATACATTTTTTATTTAATACTTAATTTATAAAATAGTGGGCAGATTATTAAGATTATATATAAGAGCATATAGCAAAACTTGTATTATGTTGCTCAAATTTCTCACAATATAGTTTGGATATGTGATGAACAGAATATGAAGTACCAAGAAGGAACACTGGAAAGATAGCAGCAAGGCAATATCACATGCATATGTCAAATGCCATTGAGAAACCAAATGATTTGTCAGAGGAATTGCTTAAATGTCTGATAGGCATTTTTCTGGAATTGAACAGGGCATCATTGGACAGAGAAGAATCAGAAACTGTCCCTAAACTTACTCTTTCATGCATGAAATCCACTGGCTTCAAGGCAAGGACCTCATTCAACTGCAAGGCACCTTCAAATGGCAATGCTTCCTGTCTTGATCCTTATGGCATTTCATCTGATTTAGATTGCACACCTAGAGATGTGGGACCCTATAAGGACTTCATTCAAATCACTAGAAGCTCATTAGACATTGATCAGTTTTCTCAGTGTTTGCCAGCATTCAGAAAATTGAGGTTGAATTTGAGTTTATCAAAGCCTCTTTGATTTCAACAAATGTTTTCTATTTTTATTTTCTGCCTTTATAAATAACTAAAAAATATCACTTTATTTTTATTTATTTTTAATATAAATTTATAAAAGTAAAATGATAATTTTATAATCATTTATAAACATAAAAAAATATTTTTGCAAACTAAACAGGTGCTTAACTTATCAATAACTATTTAAACTAAATGTTATACCATAATTTTCGCCCATTTGTTCTTATTATTTATCCCTTCTATTTTAGGGTCTTGATGCATAAGCTATGTGATCTAGATTTAAGTTTCTTGACCTACAAGCAGAAGTTGGCATTCTGGATCAATATCTACAATGCCTGCATAATGAATGTACTGTAAGGCATTTCAAGCCTTCATTAACATCAACTTGCCTAACATTTCAAGCATGGTAAATCTTAGGAAACTTTCTGTTTTGATCTAATTACAGGCATTTTTAGACCTTGGCCTTCCTTCTACACAGGACAAACTCTTGTCTCTTATGAATAAGGTATGTCAGTGAGGAGTGTATATTAACCGATGAGCTAGTTTTTCTGGAAGTTGTGAAGCTTGAACAGTACCTTTTCATAGTGGTTGTGCTAATATTAATTATGTTGCTATGTATTGACGCAGGCTGCAATGAATGTAGGTGGGATAGTACTGAATGCTCTGGCTATTGAGCACTTTATTCTTCGGCACCCATGTGAATCAAAACATGTATGCATGAATTTAACTATTCTACAATAACTTGTCAACTCTTTACACCAGCTTTCTTTTTAATTTTTTTTTAGGCAGAAAGCTCAGTTATCTTAACAATTTCAAAAATATTTCTTGGTATAACTCCTTTGTCCTTTCGATTTTGGGAAATATATTTGAAATGCTTGCATAGATGATTCTAAATTCTCATCTGATTAACATCCAATTACTTATTAGATGAAAAAATGTTGAATACTTTTTTTTTATATTTTTAAGAAATTAAATTAAATAAAAAAATTTATAAATTAGTATTAAGATATAACATTACTCATAATAAAATAAATAAATAATAGAAATAGTTATATACGATGTTAATTATTTAGTTTTTAAATAATGAAATTGTAAAAATTTAAAGGGCACTTAACCTTCATTGCTTCCTGAAATTAACTTCACCTTTCTGGCTATACTTTTGCACTATATCCATAACTTGCAATGATTTTAAAATTTGTTAAAAAGAAAAACAATTTGTAAAATCTCAACTCTCAGGCACTCAAGCAAATTTGAAATTATATATTTTGGGCTGCTATTTTTACCTTTCCCAAATGACATAAATATGAAAACCATTACGTTCATAAACCTTCTATTTAAGCCTAGACTGACTAGTATTTTCTTTTTCTTTTTTGCTTTTTTCATGTTTTGATGTTATTTAATACCCAACTAACTATATAGTTCATAAAACGTTAACAAGGGTCCCGTGGACGAGAAGGAAGTGCTACTACGGCATGCGTATGGTCTAGGATATCCAGAACCCAATGTCACCTTTGCTCTTTGTCGAGGCACCTGGTCCTCACCAGCGGTAAGTGCATGTTTTGCTAAGCAAATTAACTTTAATGAAACAAATTGATATTGGACCTTTAAAAAAGATCATCACCCTCTGAAATATTTAAAATTAGTCATATTAGTTTTGAATAATGAAAAATACAATTTTTATCCTTAAAAAATAAAAGAAAAATATTGACAACATGCTTTTTTTTTAAATACAATATATGGAAATGGTTTATTTTTTAAAAAATTGAAGTTTTAAAAACAATCAATTTACAAGATAAAAACTTTAACTTTTAAAGAAATGAATAGGAATGTGTTAAAAAATATGTTGTTAATATTTTTTAAAATAAAAATAAAATTAGTGTTAAAAAATAAAATTGAATAATTTTTTATTTTTTATACATTAATATGATTAATTTGAAATCTTTCAAAGATAAAAATTTTGATTTACTCTAAAAATAATGAAACAAATTGATGAAGAAATGTATTTGGTGAAAAAAATTAAATATGTGACGGTTCGCTGCAGTTAAGGGTGTACACTTCAGACGAAGTTGTGAACCAATTGGAGATAGCCAAAGTGGAGTACTTGGAAGCTTCGGTGGGTATTACAAACAAAAGAAAGATAATTGTGCCAAAGCTTTTGCAGTGGCATATGCATGATTTTGCAGATGAGATGGAATCATTACTAGAATGGATTTATAGCCAATTGCCACGCTCAGGATCACTGAAAAGAGCCACGATGGAATGCCTCATAAGAGAAACAAAATATCCCATGTCTAAAATGGTGGAAATCCAACCATATGAATCTGAATTCCGCTACCTCCTTCCTATATGAATAAAAAGAAAAATGCAACACTTTGACCTTTTTTAAATCGTTTTTCAATTATTAGGTAAAATCTTTTTGAGTTTCACTAAATAGATTAAATTTTTAACATTGCAATAGCAATGTTAACTTTGGGACGAATTTTAACGAATTGAAAATTAACTAATCATAATACTTCCATAAATTTAACTTTAAAAAGTCCATCAAATAATTAAACAAATATTAGGAAAGACTATCAAAATACATCACTATCATTTCTTAGTTAAAAATCACTGAGATGAAGTGACGTTATAGCAGTAGAAAGTTGCCATTCTTCCTTATCCTGCATCTAATTGGAATCAGGAGGGTGAAAGACCACAAGTTGTATTGTCCAAGGCGTAAATCCTACTCAGCTGTTTAAATCTTTGAATTTATTATACATTGTTATCTTTAATACAACAAATCTGTCGGGGTGGGGAGTGGATTATTTAGATTTATTTAATGGTTTTCTTTCCTTTGCAAAACATGGGTTTGCTTCTCTAGTAAGTCTTACTTTACATATTTACTTTCCAAAAACTTATAAGTATACATCCAAAAGTGGATGGATATGATAGAAAGAAAAAAGATATTAAAAAAAAAGGGGATAAAAGTAAGATAGAAAAAAGATGGATATGTGTTTATCATTGTTCTTACTTTTTGCACCACAAGCTTTAGTAAAATTAGTATATTATTCTTATACGACACAAATAATTTACCATAATCCAAATATTTACCTTAAGATTAATAAAATCATAGTATTTCCTTTAATTGCAGAAATTACAATATTCTCTCATTTATATAATTAAAAAATAGGCCACATTCATCCGATCCTGTTTCCATATTTGTAAGATCAAACCAAAAAAATTTGACACTTCTTTAAGATTTAAGATCTCATGTTTGGTAGAGATTAGTTTTGAAAATGATTATCTTATGAAGTTCCTTGATAAAGTTGACAAAAAAAAAAAAGAAGCTATTATTTCTTCAAAATAGATTAAAAAACACGCAAATAATCGTGCAACACATCCCGTGTAATGCAGTCTCAAAGGTCGCTCGGATCAGAAGACTAGTCAGCATTTATTTGTTTAGTCAGAACAAAAAAAAAATATAAACAAATCTTAATTATAATAGAAGTCGGTAATGAATATAATTGAGATCCAGTCTGGATTATCATGTACTAAACCCGTACTTGAAACTAAAAACAAACTGGAGCCGAACTAAATATGAGGAAGGCAAGGCTAGTACACTGCTTTTTTTTTCTTTTTAATACATTGAAAGAGATTTTATTTATGGAATAGCAAAAGATGACATGATAAAAAAGGTTTTGTGCGTGTGTTTGAGAGAGGTCTGTAAAAGAAATATATAGGTACATCCATCTTTAACGATAACTATTGTACTGAAACCTTTTTTTAAAATTCGCAAGTGTGTACAAATCAATAATTTATTCTAATCTATTTTTACTACCACTGCCTAAAAATATCAATTTCTCCTGCAATCAAGATATCCTCTTTTTTCTAGAGCTAGGAAGCTTAGCCGCACATGCTTTCTCTGGTATCGCCCTTTTAAAAACTACTGAATTCAATGTTAATTTCCATCAGTCATCACACAAATGTTTCTTTTTCTAAGCACGTACGCCCTCATCTTACCACAAATGATTTCAGTCGAGTTCGTAGGTTCTACCACAAATGATTTCTAATATCAAATGATGTAAATTATAGGGGAACAACCTACCGCTCGCGGAGATGATGTGCATGTATGCACATGCCAACGTTCATGCAGCCATGACATGCCCCGACGAGGTACAGTAGCTTCCCTGGTCCATGTAACTAACGCAACTGAATCGCTGATCGCATCTTTTAGGCTCACTAACTTGGTAGCGGGAAGAGCACGCATCACCATTGTATGTATTCTTTAATATAAATTCGTGTATAGCATCGCAGTGAATTAAATAAATCATTTATTTTGCATTCCTATCAGAGAGACCTTTCTATTTTTCTTCCGATCTTGCATTACTAACGGTGAAGAATTTGAGTAATAAATTAGGCCGTTGTGGCTAAAGAATACCATGAAACTTTACCAACCTTAGCATCCTCGGCTTACTGAACATGTGTATACCATATTTAAACCTTTAATGATTAATTTTTGTTAGTTCAGAAGTGTGAAAATAAACTGTTCTTATTAGAGAGTCGTCATTGTATCAACATTACACTCTTAATGTTTGATCTATTTTATAAAAAATCAAAACACTTATCTCATAATTATTACTTTTTAAAAATTATTTTAACTTTCAAAGAATAGACAAACCATAAGATGTATTGAAGAATGTTTAGAAGAGCATGTATAACTAACAAATAAAAAGAAACCGCTTAATAAAAGGCTATATCCAGATAATATCCTTTATCTTCTATTTAAAATTTGCAACTTGATATGGAGTATACACCTCTTAATAAAGGCTCCGTACACAATTTGTCATACAAGAATCACTAATTTTTTTTCATGCTATCGTAAATCAGAAAACTCATGCCTCGCAAAATTTAAATGGTGCAGTTTAATAGTGTGCCAGTTGAGTTCCTTTCCACTAGAAACGGGAAATGCCTACTGCAGCACCCTTTATTATTGGATGAATTTTATGCAACTTATTCAGTAATTGAGTGTGTTATAAAGGGTGTAAAAAAGAGTAGTGACAACTAATGAGAACGAGAAGTCAACGGAAAATTAGAGGATTAACCAAAACAGATTGAAGTTATTGAAACCATCCCCTCACCCCCCACCCCCCACAAAAAAATAATAAAATAAAAAATTCACCCTTTCTTTCTTCCTTCCTTCCCAACAATAAAGAAGGAAAAACCAGAATTCTAATATTTCACCAAAAGACAAATCTCAAAACGATTAGCCAAGATCTGACAAGCATGAAAGTTTTTCAAATATACTTCCCCACAAATGAATGAATATTTGTGAATTTTCTATCCGATATCAAATCTTATGAGTGGGTAACAAATGGCTCAACTAAGAAATTGACAACCCTATTTAAGAAATTTAAGCCAAATACGGTCTCTTCACAGTTGACTTTTACTGAAACAATTAATGGATCAGAGCATTTACCTTCAACAGTAATTGTAATTAAGCATGGCATGGAATTGCTCAAGATCTCACCACTGAAACGCAAGCACAAACCAGATGCATCATCAAGGTTGGCAGCAACAGGCATATCAACAGATACAAGAGAAAGATTTGCATTGCTAAGCATTTTTAGTGCCAAGGTTTCGCAAATCACAAGGAATTTGTCTTCTGTCAAAGAGTTTCTGCCCTTGTTCAGCTCTAGAATGTGATCAGTAAAGGTGCAACTGTATGCAAATCATGCAAGAAAATCAAATTTAGAATTCCCAAGGATGAAAGAGGAAAAAATAAAAGGGAGAAAAGGTGGGGAAGGTGCAAGGAATATAAAATGTAAGCTTATAATAAATAGATAAATAATGTCACATTAATGCACAAAATAAATTTTGTTGCATCCTTTAAATCAAAAAGCCAATTCCAATGCTCGTCTCTTTACAATTTCTTTGATTCAAATCAAGATGCGGCATTAATTTATCTGACAAGAATTGCCTGAGCTAGATGGTTAATATTCTGAAGCTAGCAAGCACTTGCAAAGGATAATTTTGTTTGACAAGTGTAGATCCTAACATCATTTCTAATAAAAATTATGAAAAACTAATTGAGAAAAAAGCCAAGATGTCTATCTGCGTAGCCGTATAGGTAAACTACAAGGATAGATTCATGGAAATATTTTCTGTTTTCATCAATAATAACAGAAGTGTCACCTCATTCATACTTTCTTTTCTTGTTTTCGAAGTTTTGGATAACAGATCTCATAATTTCTAATATAATTTAATGTAATTTTTAAAAAAATAATTTTCATTATTAATTCTTTAACTAATGTTTTAAAGAAACTTCATTAAAAAAATTCTTTCTTATTCATCATATATAATGATAGTATTTGAGAAATATATTGAAGTCAGACAAACTATTACAATATAGCTTTATATTTGTTATATTTTAAAAAAGAAAAGCACTACATAAAATTTAAAAAGGGATACATTTTGTTTTTACTACAAGATGGCACCTTTGTAATTATTAATGAAAACAGAAAGCATTTCTGTTACCCAAACAGGCCACAATTTACAAAAAGAAAAAACAAATTGACATGGAGGATACACTGTTTTAACTTAAATTTTGAAGTAATTATGGATTCGAAGAAACATAATACTACACTTCAGAGACGCTTTCCCATGGATGCCTAACGGATAGAGAAATAAAACAAGAGCTCAGGTACAGATGCCCATACCACTCAAAAATCAAGCCTCCTTCATTTTTGACATGAAAAAACAGCCAAAATACTAAAGAAATGGTCAAAAAGACAGCTTCTTGTTTTTTGAATTTCATATTTAAATTTAAGTCTCCATCATTTTTCTACTTGACACACTCACTCTCATCTTGCGTATGGGTAGCATTTCATATAAGAATGTGATCAATGCCTAATCGTCTCTTATAGTATTTTAAGTTTACAACAAAATTAATCTTATCATTCATTAAAATTTACGAGTGTGGATAAGGAGGGCTAACAAGTATGATACTATGAGAGACCATGAATTATTCTAAAAGGCACATGATTGGATCTATGACCAACAAACAACAAATGACACATGATCAGATATACCCAACAAAGAACAAATGACAGCCATACCTCCTCACATATTCAAACATCCCTGGAAGGCGAGATTCATTATCTCGAAAAGCTTCAATATTGATGGGAAGTGGTTTTACAAAGTATCCAATGTCAGGCCGTAATTTGACAGGAAATTTCTTGTCATTGCAAAATAAAGCCAGTTTCAGAGGCAAAAGATGGTGATGAAAACGAACTAGTAGAGTCCGATTTGCAGTCTGACCAGGCTCCAGAGAAGGGATCTCCTCCATGGAAACCAGCGCTGGTTTATCTATATGAAATTTCATGGTACTGCAACAAAAACATAAAAGAAACAGTAAGCATAAGCACTTAGAAAGCTTGCAGGAAAAGATTTAACATAGGTAAACTAGCCAGCACATTGACCAAATTTACACTGCAGGGAATCTAAATTCAATTTTTCACCTAAAAGTGATAGAAACTAATTTATGGAACTAAAAAACAAAAAAAAAATTAAAATATATAACTAACACATTTAGTATATAAAAGTCCAAATTATAAAAGAAAGAAGAAACAACAAAAATGAAGACAACCACGATACAAAACCTGAATAGATTAAAACTTACTTCTCGGTTGTTGGTGATATTTGATTGGTAGAATCTGAGCTTTTGCTAGAATCCTCATCTATCAAGACTATATCAAACATGGGCTCCAGAGAACAATTTTCAAATAATACTTCTAAACATACAAGATGGGAGGATATGCTTGAAGTCTCAGATGAAAATGAATAATTCACTTTTAACCCATTTCCGTTTGAAGGATCTAAGAGAGTGTAGCATTTGGGTTTAACTCGGCTTCCTATATTTCCAATGGTTATTCTTGCTGAAGATCTTCGAATTCGACTTGGTTCTTTTTCATCCCCTTTAGACGACCTAGTTGGTTCATCCAGCCAAGACTCAAGTGACTTAGTTGACATCAAATCCCCAAAACCATCAGAGCCAGATTGAGCCCCACCATTCCGGCTTTCAGAGACATTGCCAGTGTCTGAAATCTGAATCAACGGATTAACATCATCTGCAACTTCAGCACCGGAAACAGACTCATCACTGCCACTGGCTTCGCTTGAACCAGTAATAGACTGCTCAGAACTATAATCAGAAGCACTTTCCTCATCCAAAGACCCCGACGTGCCAGCATCATCCTCCTCATCCCAATCACTCTTAGCTGTTCCATCATACTGATCGAATGGAAGACTACAGGGTTTTGGGAGAGGCTCATAGCCCGGAGCTGCATGGCATACTAACTGTGAAAGAGACCCTGGGAGATAAAACCGATAATTGATGGGTTCAGACGGAACTGTTACAGCTTTTGTCTGTTGACCAAATATGCATTCTGCAAGTACAGAGGACTGGTCTCTTTTTTGAGATTCACTATTTTCTTCTTCTACATGTTGCGACTCCAAATTGCTAGAGATAAGTTTCTTTAACAAACGTGAACGATCACGAATATCATAGTTCGACTCACACTCAGCCAGTTCAATTACATAACTCCAAACTTTTCCCAAGATCAAAATATCTTCTCCCTTAACACACAGTAAGACCTGTGACCAAAAGCCACTTAAATCATAAACTCATTGCTTCAAAATGGAACTCTTCCCCCCCCCCCCCTTTCTTTTTTTTACTTGTATGAGGAGGAAATATGCTAAAAAGAAGATTGCATATAAAATTTAGGAACAAAGAACTTAAGGTTCTCAATTCTAACATCAGTCATCATGGGCTCCTACATACATTTAACAGTACATAAAAGTCAAATACAATTACATCTTCTAACTTAAAAATTGGGAAAGCAACAAAGAAAATAGAATGCACGATGACCATCTACATCAACCATATTGTATTGGTTATGGAAAGAGAAAACACTGCAAGCAAAGGTAATCAGAAGAGCATTTAGTGTTATAGATTCAAAATGCAGGGCTGCACAATTTCCTGTGAACAGTCTACTCAACTCACTTGCAAGAAACATCCACTTCACACGTTGCACTGACTTCCAATGCTGACCACAGATACCATTATTCTAGATAACTATTCAGTATCTATACTTTCTTTTTCCTCACTTTTTAAGGGAAGCAAGCCAAGGGACCTTAAAAATCTCAGATAACGGCCCCTAGCAGCCGACCCTGAAAACACTAAAGCAGGAAACAAAATGGCTGCTTTTTTAAAATATTATAATACAAATTAAATAATTTATACTAAACATAAAATACTAAGGCAAAGAACAAAACACAGGAAAAAGAAAAAATTAGTCCTATAAAGTGTGGATGAATAGAGGTCAAAAACTTTTGTCTCAATGGCCAAGGAAAAAGGGTTTTAAATCCTATTATGTTTCTAAAGCCAAAAAGGCATTAGAAAATGGGGCAGAATTCACATTTTTACCTAAAAAAAAACAGCCTAAACAACATTGTTTCAGGGGTAAAACTGGGTTTCTGAAGCCTGTATCATGGTAAGACTGATAAAGTATGTGAAAAGCCGCTATTTTGGCTGCTGTTATGGCCACATTTAAGGCCACTCCGTTATTTGAATCCAGTATCAGCCTAGGGCCACTCCACTCTGCTATGGACTACTAAATAACTTGTTTTCTTTTCGTTTTCCTAGAAGGATGCCTAGTCCTCAATTTATGTACTTCCTTTTAACCAAAAAAAATACAAAACAAAAAAGACTAGAATATTGATGCATAGCCAATTCATTAACCTAAGGATCGTTCAATTTTCTAAAACTAAAACAGCCTCAAAACATAAGCTATTCACTTAATAAAAAATCTTCCAACAAGAATTTCTTTAGATAACTGAACTGTCTAATCCATGACCTTAACAGTTACTCTCATGCATGAGTTAGCTATATTTCATTTATATTTGATCTTTTAACAAACCAATGACACCACAACAACCATATGCAGATAGTTGCCAAAATGATCAAGCCTTGAAAGCTCAATTAAAGAACAGGAAAGAGAAGACTAATAGTAGAAAACCTTTGTGCAATTACCATATTAATTAATCAACAAACAAAATATATAAAAATCATCTTTCTTCATACAAATTATAAAAATAACTTGACGAGATACCTTGGCCGTAGTATTAAGAATCTGAAGCTTAGCTTCAAATGCTTCTGAAGTAAAACACCAAGCAAGATACTTAAGTACTGTACTCAACATCCTTGTAATTATCTCACCCAAGGAGCAATACTCCCCCAACATCCAAATAATCATTGCACGGGCAGCAGGAACCTTGACTGTATCCAAGCTACGGACCAATTGAATTATAACCTTTTAAAATTGAAAAGGCTAGAGGTCAGTCACAAGACTCAAAACTGCACAAGCAACATCCCAGAAGTGTGCAATACTCCAATCTCGTGTCTAGTTTGTTAAACATCTTCCAAATTGTCTTTTGAAACATGTTTTAACTCAATGCAAAAAGAAAAAGAATAACAATACCATGAAAGATGATTTTATATGATTTGGCAGGGGGGGATCACAAGAATACCTTCTCATAACTGGGTGGGTCTAATTTTATAATTGATTTGATGGACATAATGGCCTGAATAAGCACGCCCTCTTCCCCATCCAAGGATCTAATTTCACCACAAAAAAATTCTGCAAATATGGATATTAAACAAGAAACATGATATATTTCTGCATTAAATAGACTTAACAAGCATGTCACACACCTTGTCTGGTAAGAGTCAACAATCCTTCCAAGCATGTAGTTGCCATTTTTGGAAGTCGCTGAGCACATAGACCAATGGCAGCAACTGTGTCAGCAGCAAATCTCCTGTCTGGATCGCTAATATAATCCTAGCAACACACTAAGAAAAGCGTCAATTTATGCACCAAACTCCAAGATCTAAATGTCATAGCAAAGAGAAAAAAGTAAACAACCACAAAAATCACTTAAAACTGTGGGCATGTGACAGTGGATGTCTGCATAAGCATATCTAGCTCCTACAAATTTTTTTGTGGTATGGTAGGACACCCTATTCGGGTGAGAAGAGATCAAATCCCCCACCATGGACACTAAAAAACCCTGGTGACTAGGGGAGGTGCGACTGAGCTGCAAGCCTTTGGCTAGAATATGTTGTTTTGTTACAGTAGCAGTGTCTGAAAAGCTCTAACCTCTTAAAAGTTCTAAAATATACATGGAAACCAATCCATGTCAGACAACATGATATAAACAAGAAAGCAGAAACAGGAGCAATCCAATGTCAGATAACATGGTCAAACATTAGAACACAATCCCACAGAAACATTGTTGAAACAGCATAAAAATAAGGAAACTGCAAATTGAAACATTGCAAGATGAAGGTCCACAAATAATGTTAAGAGGGGTATCAAATCCATTTCATGTGCACAAAAAACAATGGAATTGCCAAACAAACAACACAACTGCAAACAGATCAGACAGAAAGAAGTTGACAGAGTCAAAATAAGTCATTCCAACAGTGTCCCAAAACAGTTAACAATCCTATTTCTTATATTTTAAATACTGATATAACAAGGAAAGAGTTCACAATGAAAACAAACTTCTGGATAAGAGTGGAAAGTTGAAATGCCCATTATCATTCTATACATTTTGCACAAGGAAACTAAGCTAAAGTGCTAAACTAGAAATATACTTCTTTCTGGAAAACAGCCACCTCACAATGTAATTATCTGAGAATGAAACATATACTTGATGTGAAATACCTGAAACTCTTTAAGAATGAATGAAATGGATGAATCGGTGGCAATAGAAGAAAGTATATCCAGCTTCAGAGCCTTTATCTGATAGGAATCTGAAGAGCATATGAAAAAGTCTTGATAGTGTGGAGCAAAGAGAGATGGGATAGCTTTAGCAAACACTTGGATATTGCACAATACCTGCACAAGTCAATGAACAAGCAATCATTAATGTTGAATTCAAGAATGAAATAAATCGAGAATATATGTTGATTAACTAGAATCCATCTTTTCCTTGCCTTATCTAAGGATATGTTCTATGTACTCCATCACTTCTCCTAGTATACTTATCATAACCAAAGAAAATTTTATTATCCACCAAAGAAAGACAATTTTTAATATTTTAATTGGAGAATGGTAATGCATGTCAATAGTAAAAGCAAGCAAGATATCTCCCAAGAACAATCAAACACCATTACCTCCTAAGATTCAGCACAAAAAACACTTCCAAAAATTGTTAACACCCTGCAGGAACAATGCTATCTCTCATAGCATCCAGAAATCATTAATTTCATCTATACTCATTTTAAAAAGAATGAATCACCAATTAAACATCATGTCCATTCCAGAAACAGAACATTCTTATTTAGATGTCTGAGCAAAAATTTGTTCATTAATGCATATTCTGTTAACTGTCACCCATCGGACTAAAAATTTCCTAAAAGTGAAACCATCAATTTTGATCATGCAGGTATTAAAAATGGACTTTGGGGGGGGGGGGGGTGGTGTCATGCATTTGAAGGAAAGGGCACAGCCCTTTAACTTCATACCCACATCATGTAAACATGCCAGTGTCAGCACAGCTAGAAGATAATGGGTACGTCATCAAAGTAAAGTGACTCCTGAAAGAGTCATGAACTTGTCAAAATGTAAAAAATGAAGGATAAGAATAAGGATGAGAATATTACGAAGTACCAGGGGAAGCTTTAGGTTTCCCTGACCTAAACTATAAGCTGTAATATATATCCCACCAGCATTCACTGATTAAGTTATGATGATGTATCCATTTAATTCATACTTGGGACATACACAAAAAAAGAAAGTTTGTTCTTTTATATCTAGGCTCATCATAACTGCAAAGTCTAGACTATAGACTACTACAGGTGATCTAGACCTAAACAATAAACAACTCTCCTCAGAGGGTATCATATCATTTCAATGACCCTAAACCCAATATTTCCATTGTCCTTTCTGAAACTAATTTTAATGACAACAAACATACAAACAGGTTTTTCTTTCCTTCCTGAGTCTAGCATGATTAATCTTCTCACTAAAACTCATCTAACAGTTTCACAAGTAGTAATAATTTATCAAAGATTAGAGAAGAAAACACAACCTATGTATAACGATATAGTGCAGATTTACACATGCTCCACAAAAGAATCCATACATAATGTAAAAAAGTATAACAAATAACCAACAAATGAATGTAATAGAGAATATAGAAGCATAGAAGTATAAGTGTAAAATAAGATAAACAAACTAATAAAGGATTCAAGAAACATTGCATACCACATATCTTGAGGCATATGATGATCGCAGGACAAACAATAGTGGTTTAACGATTCTTTTGACATTCTCTTTTGAACCCATTATCCAGTGTACACCAGCAGCTGCAAGAACAACTGCGCTGTTATTACTCCATAACAATGGTGATGTACACTGCAGCAGGATCTTTACAATATCATTACTGCAAGATGTATATTGTGATACATCTAATTCAGGTGCAACCCTATTTGTAGAACTTGATCGTGATAAGTACTCATCTGGCCCTTCAATGTAACATTGAAAGATCATATTTGCTAATTCAGATACAGTCTTCTCAGTGGCATTAGCAGCATCTTCTTTTGAAGTAATGTAGGACTCATCCTCCTCTAAATTGACAGCATCTTTATTATACAGGGTAAACATGATGGATTCTTTGACAAGCCCGTGTCTCGCTATCACATACCGCAGAAGGATCCCAATTAGAATTATTTGGCCCCACTCTTCCACATCAGGAAGAATCTCACACAACCGTCCGTAATTTCTTCCAACCAATGAAAAATTGTTAGGGCAAACAGAAGTAAATGCAGATGCAGCAGCTCCAACAACTCCCGGGGAATGGTCATTTAGCAGTAGTCCAACAATCTGCATCATAAGAAGGATTAAAATTTATGTACTGAACTTTTATTTCCTTCCAACAATACATTGATGAAATGAAATATCTGACATAAAACATTTTCTTAATAGCTTTTAGTCCAAAAGTATGTACCTCAAGGACATCCTGAAGTAAACGTCATATTATTCTTTCCATTATTATTATGTTATCCAGGTCCTATTGAAAACGAATCTTAATAATTATGATAAACAGCACAAATATTAACCAGACCTCTTCAATTGCCAGGGCATGTTCCTCCATCCGTAAATCATGAAGCTTAGGAAGAGCATTAGCAGCACATTTTCTAACATAGACAGAAGGATCTCTTGCACATTTTTGCACAGCAACAAGAACAAGAGGTGCAATTACATGAAGGCGGATTCCTGCCATGGCACGAAGTGCCCAAGCCCTCACCAAAGGATTTGTGTCCCCAAGGTCCTTCTGGAAGCAATTAATTGATAACAATGCTTCGTTTGGACGCCTAAGTGAAAGAAAAAAATGAAACATTAAGAAAATAACAACAAAACTCACACGACAAAATTCAAGGCTACAGAATACTGCACTTCAGGAAATTAGGGCATAAATTGTCTTCGAAAGTCATAATTCTAATACATATCCAAATTGGAGTCCAAAAACACCATACATAAATTATCCAATGTGGCAAACAAATACATTTAACGTTAACTTTTCAAGTTGTTCCACAGAGATTGAGTGTTATAAGCTTAATGCAAGTACATACTTTTCAGCATAATGCAGGAGGTACAAGTAGACCAGCTTCTTCACTTCCAAGGACTGAGACGCAACATTTTTAACGACCTGTAATTTCATAATTGACACAAAGTCAGAGATAGAAAGTGCAAGTGTAGCATGCAAGTGGACAAGAATCAACTAAACTGGATCGCTGAAAAACTACAACACGCAATCTATCTATATATAAAATTTTCTTCGTAATCAGGGTCAACCAAATCAAATTTGGCGTTATTCAGAGAAAATTGAGGAACAGCTAAGTGGAGAATGCAAAGAGATGCATGGATCGGAAAGATAGAAGAGAAGGTGGAAGAGCGACCTGAGGGAAGAAGTTGGAGACGTCGAAGCCCTGAGCGATGAGAGCGAGCAAACGTTTGAGAGCTTCACACTTTTCGGAATCGAACTTGCTGTCGAGGAGAGGGGCGATGTTAACATCTTCGGGGTCGTCATAGAGATGCGCGTCGGTGCCGATCCGGAACACCGCCGTCGACGCCTTGCTCAGAGATTCCGCCGTCGCTCCGAATTGGGGGAACATCTTTTCTTCTTCTTCTTCTTCTTCTTCTCCTTTTTACCCTCTGTGCGTCGATATCAGTTGTTTCTGATCTGTTTTTTGTTCTGGTTTTCGTTAGGCTAAAACTGTGTATTAGGATGAGTGCTACAAGCCACAGGGTGCAGAGCCCACTGAGCGTTTGGATGCTCCGAAAGCCAACAGAAACAGACAGCCCCTGTTGAAAGAGCAACTTTAGGGGATACAGTAATGATTTTCTCCCTTGCGTATTTACCTTGGTTGTTTGGTGAATTAAATGTTCATTTCAAGTTAGGGAGATGCAAACTAGGTTTGTATTTTGTAAGGGTACGAGTAAATATGCCGTAATTTGCAGGATTGTTTACAAATACGAATATTTAATATTTTTTATTATATATTATTACTGAAGGAAATTATATAAAAGGATAAAATACAATATGAGTATTCTAATAAAATAAAATATTTTGATAATTTTAATTTTTTAGATTGATTGTAAATATTTAAAAGTAATATTGTTTATTAAATGTATTTGTTTATACTTTTTGTATTTTTAATACAATAAATATCTATTTTTTATTTAAAACCTATTATTTTTATATTTAAAATCAGCTTAAATGGTTAAAATTAACATTTTAATAAATCAAAACACTTTTTAAGAAGTTCAAGAAAATAAAACTTTCAGAAACTATGTTAAATTTGATGAAAAAGATATGACAGTGAAATGAAATAAAGTATAGAGTATATATAATATATATTTATTAAAAATGAATCTTACTTTTTTTTAAGAAAACTAGTTTAAAAAAGGGAAATTATTCAAATTTTATAAAAAAAAAATAGTTTAACTATATTTAATTATATAGGAAAAAAAAAGACATTAAAGTTCAAAACTATAATTTTAAAAATCGAATTAGACTGCCGGTCAAATCAGAAATCGATAAAAATTATTAAAAAATTGTATTTTGTTTTATTTATATAATTTAAATTTAAAAATTAAAATATATATATAATTTTTAAATTTTTAATTATATAAAATTATAATTTTAAGATATTTTATTGTTATTATTATATATTTTTAATATAATATATATTATATATATTTTAAAAATAATATTTAATTAATAGCAGTTCAACTGCAGCTAAATTATTAAATCTTAAACCAATAAATTGACTGGTATAACGGATGCGGTTTTAAAAACCTTGTTCAAAACAATTAAAGGAGGATTACCTAAGATCCAGACATTCTGAAGTTATGAACATCTTTCCTTTAAATAGGTCGAGGCTCGCTGAAAGTTATTACAAGAAATGAATCCCTTTTTCTCTTTATAAATGAGGTTTGCCATGCAATCAGTTATTCTATTGGCTTCTATATATATATATATATAATAGATCTTCATGTCCTTCTTTTCCTGACTTAGTTTCCTATGCAATTGATTGGCACACTAGATATTAGTGAGCCAAGTTGCAATTAGATGATACAAGCTGAAAAACGATCCTAGAATCCACTTTCACAGAGATAAGATTTTATGCTGCTTTGTTGAACCAAATGAAGATCTATGTAAAGGACTCAAAGTTGATATGTGGTAACTGGAGAGCAGGGGTGAAGTTCCGAACCAATCCAGTAAACAAACCACCTTGAGCATATCAGCATCTTCTTTCAAGTTGAATAAACAAAGTCATCCATGTTTTAATTTCAACCAGTTATTTTAATTATCTTTCTAACCAATATTCATAGTAAGCTTGATTAGTTTATATTTTACCATTAAAATGATTATATCATTATCATAAATAATGATAACGACTATTTTTACAAAAAATGGTAAATTAATAAAATAATATCATATTTGTATAAAATAAAAACTAATAAGGAAATTGTAAATAAATAAAAAATAATATTTTAAAATATGAAATAATAATATTAATCAGAAAATACTAGATATCATGAACTGTTAATATTAAACTAACAAATAATTGTATCTTGACTTGTATAAAATTAAATTAGATACTAAATCATGACGAAAAAGTACTAAAAATTATTGTTAAAAACATCGACATCATATCGAAAAAGTACTAAAAATATGTATAAAAATAAGAATAGATTGATTTATTGATTTTTAATAAAATGATTTTGTTAATATTGCTTCTTATAGTTGATTTTAAGCATATAAAAAAGTCATTTTTAATTAAAAAGAATATTTATTACATTTTATATCTTGAATATAATATTTTTTTATTTTTAAAATAAAATTTTACCATTTTGAATATTTAAAATTAACTAGAAGAGTCAACATTATATTTTCCTTAGTAAAAGTACAAAAAAATGCTAAATTTTACAAAAAGATTTCATGAATAAAAGTTGTGCTGCTGCGGAAGATTTCATGAATAAGGTAGGAATGAACAATCCATTTGTTACTATATACCTGTTTCATGTTTTAATCCATCGTGATTCTTGCTTCACCCATTATAATTTCACTTATGTTTGATTTTTGCGTTGGTTGCGAACGTATTCTAAACATGAAAATAATCAATGTTGAGATATTCAACATAGATATGCCAATCCATAGATATGC
Source organism: Canavalia gladiata (assembly GCA_037954105.1). Classification (NCBI taxonomy): domain Eukaryota; kingdom Viridiplantae; phylum Streptophyta; class Magnoliopsida; order Fabales; family Fabaceae; genus Canavalia; species Canavalia gladiata. The sequence continues at coordinate 42,956,658 of CM075664.1, forward strand.
AAACTTGAGTTTATAATGACAGCTTGCTTCAGTTTTAATAGTATCAATGCCGTTTCCATTTCGCGTGAAGTTCATGAAATGTTTTTCGTACTAAATAGCTTTACAAATAAAAATATTTTAAATTGATATAGGTTTGCTTTTTTTTTTTTTGGACTTACTTGTATTTTTCAATATAAATTGCACCTTTTAGTTAAATATATATACATACACAAAATTCAATAGTTTAAAAACAATGTTATTAAATTTAATTTTACTTTTATTTTAAAATCAAACAATCATATAATCTAAATCACTTTAAATTAAATTGAGTTGAATTTAATTTTAAAACAAAAATAATTAAATTAAATATTTTTCTCCTAAAAAATATTTATTTCTTATAAATATAAAATATTTATTTCTTAGAAATTTAAAAGCTAAGAAACTAAAAACATGGTATTAGAATGGAATTACACACTCTATCATAATTCAGAAATACATTAATACTGTATTTTAAGTACAATTATTATGCACAATACATGAATTTAAAGATAAATTTAATGATATAAGAAACTATTTATTTTTTCATTTATATTTATATATAACTATTAAGGTATTTGGTTTCATTAGTTTTTAGAGGAACAATATTTTTTAAAAAATAAATATTTTTTTTCAAAAGTAATCTGAATTAAACAGGTATCTCCTTGATTTGGAAATCAATACCACCCTAGTCATTTTTGTCAAAATAAATAAATAAAAAGAAGAGAGAGAAAATGCCCCGGTCATGTTCCATTTCACTCGTGCTACGAGGTAACGCTTAACTGAGCGACTGGCACACGTCTAGGAAACATGAAACGGCAATGGCAATGGCAATGGCATTTGCTCAGAACACTCACTTCACACTTCACTGCACCAAACCCTAGTTACTGAGTTCGCGCACAATTCCGATATCTCTTCCTCTTCAATTTCGCTCTCGTTGACTTTTACATCACTCTCACAGTGCCAATTTGCTGAAGGTGAAGAACAACAACCCTCTTTGTTCCCTTCCTCTCTTCATTGCTCTCATTTTACCCAAATCGGAATTTTCTCAATCCTGCATTTCGCATTGAGAATTCAGAAATCATCGTATGTGATTGAATCTTTTTTACTTCTATGGGAATGCATGCCTTCTTCTTCCGAACTTCATACCTATACAGTCAATTTCGTTATTTTTTTTTCGCTTTTTTGCTTTTACGAGCTTGGCCATGCTGTTAAGAGTAGAAATTTCTTTCTTTTTTTTAAAAAAAAAAATATTTTTTCCCTTTCGTAAATTTCTCTCCATGCTGAGTGAACAATTATTTTGGATTTCCTTGCTGGTTGACTTGAGGAACATTGGGTTAGAGACAATTTCGATTTTCAAACAATCTTTCATGAGTTACTTGTTGATTACGCCATGGCTAAATAATTGAAAATGTCTAAGGCTTTAATAAAAATGAGAAAGGAAATGTCTCTGTGCTTCCATGGTTGATCGCAGTTAAATTTATAACCTCCATTCGGACCTTGGGAACATTTCGTTTTATTATTTTTTTCTCATTTTGGTTATAGGTTATTTACTTCTATCTTGACATTGGTTCTAGACTGAATGTGTTGATGCTTTATTTCTTCTATAGTACTATTCTATTCTATATTGTTCAAGACAAATTCTAATTTCTAAAATTTCAATCAATGAAAGATCTTTGAAGATACTTGCTACTTCACAATGATACTTAATGGAAGTAATCTGTAAAACAAATCAACAACTGCAAGTACTAACAGTGAAACATGAGTTTTTATCTTTCAGGTGCCATTATATTAAGCCTTGAAGAAACTGTAATGGCTCAATGCTCTAACAAGGATAATGGTACTGGTGGGTCTCAAATAAGTTGGTGGTATGCAGATATATCTTATCAAGAACTCAAAAAGGGAAGTTACAAAGTGAAAAACTCAGATGAGACTTTAATTTGTCCCTACTGCCCTGAGAGAAAACAAGATTATAAGTACAGGGAACTCCTCAATCATGCTTCTGGGGTTGGTCGGAGTAGTTCAGAGAAGAGAAGTGCTAAAGAGAAGGCTAATCATCTGGCTTTAGTAAAATATTTGGAAAAGGATCTTGTGTATATGGATGCAACTTCAAAACCTGTAGATAAAGGTCCTCCTTTTATTGACATTACTATAACAAAGTTCCTGTTCAAAATTTTACCTTGTTATGTAATATGCAGAATCTTGCCTGCTCACAAAGATATTCAGTGGGATAATTAAGATATCTGATAAAGTAACATGCCACAGTCAGTGCTAACACTATTTTTTTGTCTTTCAGGTGACAAATTATTAAGCCAAGGAGAAACTGTGATGCCTCATGGCTCTAACAATGGTGCTGATATAAGTGCATCTCAAATAAGTTGGTGGTATGTAGATACATCTTATGAAGAGCTCAAAAAGGGAAGTCTCAATATGAAAACCTCAGATGTGACTTTCATCTGTCCATATTGCCCTAGGAGAAAACAGGATTATGTGTACAGGGAACTCCTAGAACATGCTTATATGGTGGGTCGGAGTAGTTCGGAAAAGAGAAGTGCTAGAGAGAGGGCCAATCATCTGGCTTTAGTGAAATATTTGGAAAAGGATCTTAATTTTATGGATAGCCTGCCAAAACCTCTAGAAAAAGGTGATCCTCCAGTTAATGAAGTAGCTATAACAAAATTTTAGTCCTAGTTTTATTTTTATTCCCCAGTTACTGAATGTGCAGAAACTAGCCAGCTCACAGTGATATTTAATGAAAATAATGAAGGTATCTGTAAAGCAACAGAACAATAGTTAGTATCTGACACTATTTTTTTTTGTCATTCAGGTACCAAAATATTAAGCCCAGGTCAAACTGTAATGGCTCAATGCTCTAACAAGGATAATGGTATAAATGCATCTCAAATAAATTGGTGGTATGTAGATAAATTTTACAAAGAACTCAAAAAAGGAAGTCACGTTGTCCAAACCTCAGATGAGGCTTTCTCTTGTCCATACTGCCCTAAAAAGAGAAAACAAGGTTATCTGGGCAGGGAACTCCTTGAACATGCTTCTGGTGTGGGTCAGAGTAGTTCACAAAAGAGAAGTGTCAGAGAGAAAGCTACTCATCTGGCTTTAGAGAAATATTTGACAAATGATCTTATGAAAATGAATGGTCCATCAAAACCTGCAAATGATGGTGACACCCCTATTGACATGGTGGGTCAGAGTAGTTCACAAGAGAGAAGTGCCAGAGAGGAGGCTACTCATCTGGCTTTGGCAAAATATTTACAAAAGGATCATGTGAATGTGACTGGTCCATCAAGACCTGTAAATAAAGGTGATCCCCCTGTTAACGAATGATCATTAGAGAACTTTTGTGCAAGTTACGTAGTTATTGATGCTGAGATTGGCTAATTCAATTTACAATGATATTTAATGAAAGTAATCTGTGAAGTGACACTTTTTATCAAAATAAAAAATCCATAAAGAAACATGACAACAGTCAGTACTAATACTGATTTTTGTCTTTCAGGAATCTTAAATTTATGCCCAGGAGAAACTGTAATAGTTTGCTGCTCTGACAAAGATACTGATGCAAGTTCATCTCAAATTGGGTGGTACGTAGATAAATCTTACGAAGAACTCAAAAAGGGAAGTCACAATGTGAAAACATCAGATGAGACTTTCACATGCCCGTATTGCCCTAATAAAAGGATAAAACGGGATTATGTGTACAGGGAAATCCTTGAACATGCTTCTGGGGTGGGTCGGAGTAGCTCACAAAAAAGAAGTGTCATTGAAAAGGCCAATCATCTGGCTTTAGTGAAATATTTGAAAAAGGATCTTATGAATGTGGGTGGTCCATCAAAACCAATGGATCAAGGTGATCCCCCTGTTAATGAAACAATTATAACAAAGTTTATGTTTCTTTTCCCTGGTTACTGAGTATGCAAAAATTGACCAATTCACACCAATATGTAATGGAACTAATCTAAAAAGCAGCATGACGCCAGTTGTTGCTAACACTAATTTTTACATTTCAGGCACCATAACAATAAGCCCAGGAGAAACTGTAAGGGGTTACTGCTCTCGCAAGGATACTAATATAAGGCCATCTCAAATAAGTGGGTGGTATGTACATAAATCCTATGAAGAACTCAAAAAGGGAAGTCACAATGTGAAAACCTCAGCAGAGACTTTTGCATGTCCATACTGCCCTAATAAAAAGAGAAAACAGGATTATGCGTACAGGGAAATCCTTGAACATGCTTCTGGAGTGGGTCAGAGTCGCTCACAAAAGAGAAGTGCCATTGAAAAGGCTAATCATCTGGCTTTAATGAAATATTTGGAAAAGGATCTTATGCATGTGGATGATCCACCAAAAACTGCAGCTGAAGGCAGTCCCACTTTCAATTCTGAGAAGCAGTTTGTCTGGCCATGGACTGGAATTGTGGTTAATATTCCCATTAGACAGACACAAGATGGACGGTTTGTTGGGGAAAGTGGCTCCAAGCTGAGGGATGAATACCAAAGCAGGGGATTTAATCCACGTAGAGTCCGCACTCTTTCAAATTTCTGGGGTCACTCTGGAACTGCAGTTGTGGAATTCAATAAAAATTGGTCAGGCTTAGATAATGCTTTGGCATTTGAAAGAGCATATGAATTAGATCATCATGGGAAAAAAGACTTGTTTGATAATATCGAGCAGAAGTCTGGTATTTATGCATGGGTTGCCCGAGCTGATGACTACAAGATGAACAATATTATTGGAGAACAACTGCAGAAGATGGGAGATATCAAAACAATACCTGAACTTATGGAAGAAGAAGCTCGGATGCAAGATAAACTTGTATCCAGTTTGAATAAGATTCTTCAGGTTAAGAAGAAGCAATTAAAGGAGATGGAAGTGAAATATGATGCAACTTCACTTCGCATGGACATTGTAACGGGGGAAATAGATAAGCTCACTCAAGCTCACAGTCAAGGTATCTATTATTATTGAACCTAGGTTTTTTTTTCTCTAATTTGGATTATGACTCTTGGTTGCTGTTTATAGTTTATTATGTTGCTGATTTATTTCTCAGTTGTAAAAGGCCTTAGTCTATGGTGAAATTACTAAGTGGGCATTTGGATATACATATGAAATTTACACACGTAAATCCAAAACTTCTAAGTCACTCTTGATGGCATTAAAAAAAGATGCATCTGATGAAAAGCAATGTGAATCCAAACATGCTGTAATTTGTTTACACTGGTAGAGCTGCTGGTGTAGTAGTTTGTAGACTGCTGGATTGAATCTGATTTTAGCAATTTTTTGTTGGCAGAATCAAAGTCCAAAACCCCCAACCTGCTGGTTGCATCATCATATTGGTTATGCTATAGAATTTATCTATGTAAAAATAATGGTTTGCAAATGTTCTGCTATGATACATTTGCAACATTTCATTGTCTTTAAATAATGCTGAACTGTTTTAATGATGTTGTATATGCGATGATTGCTTGAATTCAGAGATGAAGAAAATACAGTCAAGTGCAACTCAACACTTTCAGAGTATTTTTAATGGTCATGAAAGGCTTAAATTGCAACTGGAATCTCAAAAAAGAGAGCTGGAGTTGCGGAGAATTGAATTGGAAAAACGTGAAGCGCATAATGAAAGTGAAAAAAAAAAGTTGGAAGAAGAGATTCAGGAGGTGTGGTGTTTTTCTTATTTTGCTGCATTTCTTTATTATGCTGTGATTGAGATTCCTGTGATTTAAGGATGATTAATTAAGATGATCAATGTTTAGATGTACTAGTGATTTCAAAGGAGGAGTTGGCAACCAAGGTTAAATAAATTTTCCACTTTTACTCATCAGTTTTGATGATCACTTGATTGGAAAGCTTTCAATTGACACTGTAGAGAATTAAGTCCCAGAATATCAGGAATATAATCAAACTGGTTTCTATTATGGTAGTATGCAATTGAAGACTATGCATTTTCTTTATTCTTTGAAAAAAAAACCTGTTTTTTTGTCTGTCATAATGCACTACATGAGATGGTTTCTAATGAATATTGTGAATTTCTTCAATCAAGTGTGTGGCATGCAGTTTGGGGGGAAAGGGGGGTTAACTCTAGTATTAGTTAGGATGCTGAATGTGTTGTATTCTAAAATGAATGTCAATAATAATAAAAATATGAACTCCGTTGGGTTGTACTATGCTAAGGAGTTTATGAGATGAAATTTAGGTAAAAGAGGGTGAGAATAAAAGCCATCAGTTTAGAGTTGTATGCCAAAGAATTTTACCAGGAGTTTTTCTATTTTTACATTATTATTTTCCTCCAGTGAGGGTCATGTTATGGAATCTATAAACACAAAGTTTGCCATTATTTTCTTTATGTTTTTGAAATCCTTTAATAATGATGATGTGGCTAAAAATTTTGTAGAATGTTATGTTTAGCAATGCTGATGTCTATTATCTTTTTAGAATGCAATGAAAAATAGCTCTCTTGAAATGGCTGTTCTGGAGCAACAGAAAGCTGGTGAAAATGTTTTGAAACTGGCTGCAGATCAAAAGGTTTGTGTAGCCTGTTTATATGCTTTTTAATGACCAAAAGTATCATTTTCCACATCAGAATAGCAGGTAGTTAATGCCATCTGATCATTTATTTATCCAGCGGAAAAAAGAACAACTCCATGCTAAAATCAGCCAGCTTGAAAAACAACTGGATGTGAAACAAAAACTAGAATTGGAGATTCAACAGCTGAAAGGAAAATTAAATGTCATGGAGCACATAGAAGATGATGGAGACTCAGAAATTCTAAATAAGGTGGATGTTTTACATAAGGATTTAAGAGAAAAGGAACAGTCACTACGAGACTTAGATGCACTGAATCAAACACTGATCATTAAAGAACGTAAGAGCAATGATGAGCTACAGGAGGCTCGAAAAGAATTGATTAATGTAAGTTTTTCTTTAATCAAATTTATCTTCTGTTTCCATAATTTTGGACTTAGTAATAGCACCCTTCGAATTCTTGGCTGTTTGTAGAATATCACCCCAATCATGTTTTAAATGATGAATGTTCTTGTCCATTTAAATTGTCGTATGAATTAAATATATAATTTATTGATGAAACTGCTTGCCAGAAAAAGAAAATTGCTTGATGTACACTTGTGGCATTATAAATTTGCATTTTTTTGTATAATGTATTCTTTTTCTGCCCTACTTTTTATGTTATAAATTTTCATTTATTCAGAGCAAGGAATCATAGTGATTCAAGTAAAATACAAGCTTCATCATGGTTTCTTTGACCTCTAATTGATATATAGTTTACCCAAAAAATCTCCGATGTATGGGTTGATCTGATTATACTTATATGTAGAAGAGACCTATACCTGTGGTGAGTAATGGTATCTTTTAAACTATGATATAGTGTGCTGATATTCAAGGCTCATTTGTTACATGATTTGTAGCTCTTGGATTTATGTTTTGAAGTTTTCTTACATTTTTAAAACTTTCTCGGATTTTATCTTTTGCAGGGCATTAAAGAGATATCTTGTCGGGCTGATATTGGTGTGAAGAGAATGGGGGAACTTGATATTAGACCATTCCTTAGAGCTATGAAGAAAAAATATAACGAGGAGGATGCAGAAGACAGAGCTTCAGAATTGTGTTCATTGTGGGAAGAGTATATGAAGGATCCGGATTGGCATCCATTTAAAATTACTATAATTGGAGGGAATCATCAGGTGTGCATTACATAAGCTAATTGATATCACTATTAAGTCTTGATAAATAATTTTGCCTATTCTGTTGTAACTTGTAAGCATTGCATTTGTCCGTTTTGAAGATAATGAACATCTTTGAAGCCTACTTGGCTAGAACTGGAAGTTTAATCCATGTACCTTTGGTAGCTAGAACTTGGCCTCTGGAACATGTAATTCTTTCACCTAGTGTTTTATCTAAAGACTAAAGAGATGTTATTTTAATCATTTCTCTCAGGTCCCATGTTTATGAAAGTAGAGATGTTTTGGACTGATTGATTTTACCTGCCTTCTTCCATAGATGAACTTATTATCATTGCTATATTAGCTACAATGATCAGCATATAAATGTTATAATGATGTCTGATGATTAATTTTAGGACCAAGATAAATGGTGCATATATTTAGGAAAGTCGATTAGGATACCTATTAATTGTGGTTGGATCACTGGTTTGGTTAAAACATGAGCAACAGGGCATCTCCAACTTCTATTCATCTCTGCATGACCAACTTGTTTGGCTCATTCATACTAGTTTGTGACAATATCATTCCATTATAGCAATTTGATCTATACAACGATTTTCATATTCATTTTAATCTTACAATATGTTGCACCACTATTTCTCTAACAAATATGTTTTCCTGGTGAAACTTACCTGGCTTCATGTTTTTTTTCATCTCAGGAAATCATAGATGATGAAGATGAAAAGCTGAAAGGACTGAAAAACGAGGTGGGTGAAGGAGTCTACAAAGCTGTGGTGGCAGCTTTGACAGAGATAAATACATACAATCCGAGTGGGAGGTATATAACCTCAGAACTATGGAATTATGAACGGGGAAAGAGAGCCACTTTGCAAGAAGGAGTGAAATTTTTATTGATGCAATGGAAACTACATAAACAAAAGCGGGGAATGATGTGAAGGATGGTATGTATGTAGTTAAAACAAGATACTGCATTTATCTTTTGAACTGTATATCTAGAAAGAGAAAGATTTTATTGATATGCGATTTCATTACTGGTAAAGACTAAGCACTTAGGGCGTTGGCTGCATCTTTTCTCGGAATATTGCTAGATGATTTAGGGCATGTTTACTTTAATGTTGGAAAGTCAATTTTCGTACTTTTCAGTACAAAATATGTGTTTCAAGAAAAATATATGGTTCAAAACAATTTATATATATATATATATATATATCAAGTTATTCAACCGTTAAATATTAATTTTATCACAACTAATTCAGCTCAATTTTAAATTAAGCAGATACTTATAGTGTGCAGAAAGTCCCCCCACCCCCACGTCTGTTTGATTAGGGTTTAGGGTTGAGTTGGTTACATGAATTAACTTGTTGCTGCTTTCCAAGAGCTAAATGTGCTTTGAAGCCAACCTCCACATCTAAGGGCCAACCAAAGGAGGCCGAATATTTTTAAGGAATACAGGATGTATATAAACTAATTTAGTTTCATTTGACACTCCATGCATCTATGAGGTTCTGATTACCAACTGTATTTGTAACGATTGAGCTAGCTGTTTAGGTCAAGTTCCATCTTAGACCTAAACTTCCAATTCAGACCCCTAAATTTGTAAAGACATTCAGTGTAAAGTATATTCATATTGATAATGATCTTCATTTGTCCTTGTTTCAGTATATTTGATAAACAGCGTTTCTAACAATTGCTTTCATTAAGTTGCACTAATCCAGATAATGAGGTGAGTTATCTAGAATCTGGCGTCGCATATTTATGTCCTTACTTGAATACCTTTCTTTGATTGTATTAAAATTGGTAAAGTAGTATTATCTATGCACTATGGTCCTCTTTTTTACTTGTTTAAAAGGATTGTTGTCATTATTTATGTAATTGTCGAGAAACAATCAGTAGACAGTATATCATTATATCCTTAGGATGTACCTTTTAATAATAATAATGAAAAAAAATTGTTCAAGAATTAAGGTTAGTATATCGTATAATTTAAATTAGTTTGACATTCTTCCTAATTTATTTTTTTAAAATTCTAAATAAAAAATCTTTCGTAAACTTAATATATTCATTAAAGTTTTCTTGTGAACCAATTAATAATATTATTAAATGCGGCATGAAATGAAGAATATTATTATTAAATGCATAAGGCATGTGTTCCTAATAAACCGGGGAAAATCATTCGAATAGTAATGATAACATACAAAATTGTTTTTAACATTCTTTTTTTTATATTCCAAGAATTTTTATTAGAAAAAGGTTTAGTAAATTTAATATACTTAAAATAATAATTGAGCAAAAAATTTGACGATAAAAATTACAAATACTAGTAGAGCATTGACCATCATCATTAGGAGGTGTGGTTATGTACTGTACACTTTTTTTTTCAATTAAAAAATTAATAATTAGGGACAGAGGCAAGATACCGGAAGCTTGTCTGGTGAACATTTGACTTTATTTTTTCATGAAAATATTGAGTTTTGGTTTATTTTATATTTTCATATTTGGTTCATTTGTTCTTATCATAATTATAAAAGTGTCATTATTTTTACATTGTTTCGTGTTTTTAAGAAATTATAAAAAATAATGACTAAAATATTATTATTTTCACCATTTTGTTTGTAAACTCTTAATACTAGGAAATAATGTCAGAACGATATGATTACTTTACGATTATTGATAAAAAAAAATCAATTAAATATAAAATAATAAACCAGACTACTAATTTTTTCTCTCTTTGATTGCCCTCGCAGTCAGGTAAAGGAGAGAATTAAGTGGCTAATTTTATCGAAATTAACGACACAAACACAGACTAATTTTTATCCTTATAAATAAAAAAAGCGCAACAAAGCTAACGTAGGGAGTAAAAAACTCAACAATAGCAAATGTATAAAAAGTGTATAGAATAAATTTTGAAAGGGGGAAGAAACATACAAGATTTGCTAAACAACCTTGCATACTACCTATCAAATTCGCTGGCCCGCACATCACTTAATAAAACAAAAAAGTGACAATTTGCGTATCTTATCTTAGCATCTATATGAATCGTGTACTAATATTCATATTATCATGGTCTGATATGCAAGGGAAGAACGTACCTTAGATGTGGATTTAGTGGAGAATGTGGAGAAGTGAAATCGATGTTAGGAAAATGGAAGCAGCAAGCAACTTAATGAGACTTGAGAAAATAAGGAGTGACAAAATTTGTTAACTGGTCTATCATTAGGTATCAAAATCTTCTTTCCCTTCTTCCTATCCACACAAAGTCATCTCAATTTCAGCATAATGCATAACTAGACATTTAGTTAAGTATAACAGTAACTAGACTCTGTTATTTTTTGTTAAATATTATTTTGTTAGATACTTATAGTATTCTGTTAGTTTATGCTTCATATTAGTTAGCTTATATGATGCTCATCTCTTATTTATAATTATATGTATTATTGTGTTGAAGATCTAATTCAATACAATGAAGGTTTTTTTTTTTTTTTCAATTTGAACCGAGCCAAGCCATTTGAACCTACTTAAATTGGAATTTTTTATTATATATAATTTTACGCATATTATGGATGCGACAGAGACATGCTTAGTGATACGCCAGTATGTCTCTCGTTTTTCTTTTTCTTTTTTTCCAATGAGGTTATTAACCTTGTTTTTCTAAGTTGTATTGTGAGCTTGTTCCAACCTCGAATAATTAATATATTTAAGAAATTTACTTCCCTTAAATCTGATCTTGAACTAATTAAATAATTAATCATATTTTTATTGTCTAATTTTTCTGCAAGTTCTTTATTGAAAATTCATAAATAAAGGAAGAAAAAAAAAGAAGCTTTTGGATAATTTCTATATATAAATTTTATATTATAAATTTCATCATAAAATTTGTTGAAATAAATTTAAAAATATATTTTGATAAATTATATAAAAAATTTGTAAAAATACAAAAAAAATCTATAAAACAATAAATTATTTTCGTAAACTTTTTCTAAATTATTCCAAACAGGATCTTAGGTACAAGTACAAGTGCATCATTTCGTTGGAAACCAAGTTCCAAGTCTTAAGACAACATCATTTATTATTTTATTTCTATATTAATGGTCGCTAATCTAATTGAAAAGAAAGAAGAATATATTATGAACTTTTTTTTCACCCATTTAGTATCGAGTTTTAACTATTTTGTGTCAGGTTATAACATTTCCTTTCATTAATGAAGCACAATCTGATTCAACCTGAAAGTTTCATGCTCAAATTCAATCGTGGCACGGAATAATGTTTATAAAATGGAAATTGATTATCTTCGGAGCTGTTGTAGCTCATGAACTAATTTTGCAATATATAAATAAATAAGAATGTAATTTAGATTATAAAAATAAAAGATGTTTTTTTCTGCATAATAGTCTAAATCTGTGGGTTTAATCATTTAAAATTGATGAATGATAGTAACATTTATATATATCATTTTCATTATCGAGTAAAATTCTATATTATTTCAATAATCACTAAAGTCCACTATTTATTAGCAAAACGAGAATAAGATTTCATTTAATACCGAAAAAAATTTAAAACACATTAAAAGCATATTAGTTTTTTTATTTGGGAAATAAATAAATTAAGAGTCAAAATTATAAAGATATTCCTTTAGAAAGAATAGTCTTACATAAGTTTAAAAATAAAACAAAATAAAATTAAACTGAAACTTTCGATTCATGCTTAGGCAGAGCATATTAGTTTTTTATATCCATTTTTTGCTTTAATTTCGACATCACAGGGGGAAGTTAGGAAAAGCAACACGGAAGGTATAGAATCGACTTTGACGCTCAATTAGCATCCATTTGCATAATTTTCTTCTTCTCTTCTTTTGCTTTTCGGCGCGGGCAAGCGTGCTCAAGAACATGCATCAAGCACACTTGTCAAATTTCACTTAGAAGCTTAACCCTTTTATGAATCATAGTTGAGACATGAGTAAAAGAGTATATCATGATTCAATCAGGGAGTATTACCAACTTAATTAAACTAAATTTACATCCAACCCCAGTTTAACAAAAATTATAAAGAAGATAAACACACTTGATGTTGTTACACTATATAAATATATAAGAAGCATAGCTGCGGGCTCATGAATTTGAAGCCACTTCAGCCCCTTACAAGTTTCACTTTCACAAAATGTTTCCCTCCATTTTCTCGAATTCTATAAAACTTAAAAACCCATATACCAAGACATTGGCAATTCATACCCCCACTTTCACAATCAAGACAAAAAAAGTCAAAAAGTTTCACTAATCACTACCACACCGTACTTTACTTTCTCTCCATTTTTTTTCGTGTCGCCGTTTCCCCTGTATCCATATCCCAAGGCAAATTCAAAGACTCAAAGGAAACAAAATTAGACCCTGAAATTTTTGCCAGTGAAGGTTTGGCCAAATTGCCAATTGGAAGGAACAATGTTCCATGAGGTGGAGGTGCGTCGGTCACTGGCTGTGATCCTGAAGGAGAGTGACTGACCAACCAGAACAGCGTTTGATTGCCAGTTCTGACCCCAGTTGCGGCTCATGCTCATCCACCCAGTCCTTGACCCTTTCACGCTCGTCCTCATGATATCCCCTGCGCCCGCGACGTTGGTGATCAAAATCAAGTTGAAGTAACGGAAACCGTTGATGGTGAACCTCATCCCGCCATGCTTACGGCAAGGCACCCTGCACATCATCACACCCAATCACGCTCACCGGGGGCATTAACCGTAATAAAACACAGTAACGGGGCACATTATTTACAATTTATAATCACACAGTACATGAGCCACGTAAAAAGTTGATTCTAAATTTGGGTCGGTTTGGAGAATCGTGCAATTACGCGGCAAATGGCGCAGGTTTGTCAAAACTCAAAACCCTGAACCGATTTCAGATGAACGGCTCAGGTTGGTTCTCTCTCTCTCTCTCTCGTGCTATGGCCCACGAAATTGATTCCAACTCTTCTCATGAACCATCAACGGTTCTGATCAGTTTTCACTTTTCCCAATTACGAATCACCTACTGTCTAGTCCCAGCCGCAGCGTAGGAATCCTAGTACATTTTGTCGTTTTAAACGACGTCGTCTCCCTGGACTCGGTTTACATGCTTTTGTATTTTCAGAAAGTGAAAAGCCAAAACGCGTTTGTTTTATTTTTTAAATTAATTTAATTTAATATAATAATCCTAAAAGGGTAATTTTCTTCTCAAATCTCTGTAAACGAAAATTTATGCAAGAAGTTCACTATCCTTTTTTTCCACAAAATAACTTTGGAAAATTAATAGCTTATTTTTTAAAATGTCTCTAAAAAACTTATTTTTAAAAACCAAAAAAAACTCAATTTACCCGTTAAAATTGTATAATTTAGTTTTTAAACTCTAAAAAATATTTATTATTTCTTAATTGTACAAAACGACTAAAGCACTAGTTAAAAAATTTAAACTAAAAAATTATTATAAATATTATAATATATGTTTCGTAATTTTTAATATATTAAAAAATATTTTAATTTTTTTATTTCTTAACCAGTTAGTAAACTAATAATAACTATAGTAAAAATTTATTAAAAAATATTTATTATATAGAAAATATAAAATATAATAAATACTTTTTAATAAAATTCACCAATTTCATACGTTTACAAAACCATAAATAATAAAGTAAAAAATGAATTATTTTTTTACAAACTCGAGTATCATAAAAAAAAAGTAAAGACCAAAATTGAGTTTGACTTAAAAAAAATACGGAAAAAATAAATAAAAAAGTAAAAGCGAAATTTGGAACGAAACAAAGAAGAGAAGAAGGGTTACCGGCGGTAAGAGACGGGGACGATGCCGGCGCGGTACTCAGCGATTTTGAGAAACATAGGCATGGCGAGGTCGAAGTGAGGCCTGGGAGGGTTACACCAGCCACCATTGTCACTGGGGAGAGCGTAGTTGGGAGGGCAAAAGTTGGTGGCGGTTACGAAGATGGAGGGACTGCCAGCGTGGCACCAGTTGGGGTCATTAGCACACTTGATCTCAAAACACGCCCCACAACTGAATCCGTTGTTGAACAGCGCAGTGCTGAGCGCAGCAGTGTTCATACCATACCCTTGGCTGTACAAGTTGCCATACCCACACGCGCCTCCCATTGTGCCAGACGCGTCATTCCCACCGTAGAATGTGGCGTGTGCGCTTTGCCATGCCCCACCCGTGTACACGCCTGGGATTCTTCCTTGGGTTGAAGTGAGAAGGGTTAAGATGCTAACAATGCTGATGATGATTTTGTTGAGCACAGCCATTGGTGAATGGTGAGTGTGAAGTGTGAAGTGTGAACAGAGAGAGGGTGTGTTTATGAGGAGAGGAAGAGACACTCTGTTCTGTTCTGTTCTGAGGAGTGAAAGAAGGAAAGAGTGTTTGGTATTTATGGAGGGAGAGGGAGATCAAAAGTGAATGTCCGTTTAAGACCCTATTATCACCATTCATTAATTACCCTTGCTTTTCCTTGTTAATTATTATTTTGTTTTTTCACTATATCCTCCATTCACTTCCTTCCGCTATTACTATTTTTTTCCCCTTTCGCTTTTGACTAAAATTTTAAGATAGTATTCGCAATTGTTAATTTGTTATGTTTCAATTATGCCTTTTTTTACTATAGATAATCAATAAAATATTAAATGTTAAAGTATACTTCTTTGATTTTTTTTTATTTGTCATCAATTTAAAAAATATTTTTTAATTCTCATCTTAAATTAAGATAACATTTGTTTTGTTTTTTATTATTTTTTTATAAAAATATTAATTATTAAGAGAAGTAAATTAAAAATTAAAATATAATAAAAATTATATAAAAAATATTAATTAATTTTTAATTTATTTCAAATAATCGTGACATATAAAAATAAATAAAATAAAAATAAGTTTTATATTTATATATAATTTTAATTAATTATGTTTCTTAACGTGTGTTGTAATTTTAAATAAGAAATAAAAATGATATTTTATTTAAAAATATAAATTATTTCTTCAGTTTTTATTTATAATACCTTTGATAATTAATTTATTATTTTTTAATATAATATATTTTATAAAATTTTAAAATTATTTAATTTTTATATTTATTAATATTCAACTTTTTTAATTCTCGTATCGACAAATGAGGTAAACTGAAAATGTTGTAATGATTTTAAGAAAATCAATGTAATAGTCGATTTTTTTCATTCTGCACATTTTAAATAAAAATATCTTATAAATAAGAATGAAAAGAATAAATATTTTATATTTTCAAAAAATTAAAGAGATTTAACTTTTGAGCGAATACTAAAACCGGTTCTTGAAAAATTTGAAACACTTTGGTCTTTGAAGAAAAATAACGATTTTAGTTTTTTAAAACAATTTAATTGATCAGATTTATTTCTTGAGAATTAAAATTAAAAATATTTTAGGTTATACTTTATTAGATTAAAAAAATAAAATTTTCTAAAATTATAATTATAAGAGACTATTTAATAATTTTTTAAGCATTAATTTGGATCGGATGTAAAAAATTTAAGGACTGAAATAGATATTTATTTTTTACTTTTTTATTTTGAAAGCAAGGTATTGTTAATAAATATCTTAAGTAGATTGAAAAACTAATAAATGATTTTTTAAAGAAAATTGTGTTGAAAATCATAATAAATGTGCTAATAACATTTAGTTATAGGAAAATTACTTGTATTTTTTAAACCACTGTTTTTTTTTTACAATATAAAAAATAATGAAAATGGAACGTCACTCTCATGTTAAACCACTATTCTAACATTCTCTGGTAAAGTGTGAGAAGAATTAATTGAAAAAGAGTTTAAAAGAAAGATTACTCATTTGTTTTTTATGTTTAGTGGTAATTAATTACGGTAGACTTATTACAAATTTTCATGCTTCACTTCACTTCACTGCCCTCCCAAGTTACAATAATTAGCAATAAATGAGGAAGGAGGTGATATGCAAAAGAGTAGTAATCGGTGAGAAGCTAAAGGGATGAGTGTAGGGGACAAAAGAGGTTATGGGCCTCAAGCTTTGATACCAAATCTCTCTGCTTCATTTGCAAGTTGTGCCATCAAACCAAACCATTGAAACAGTTTTTATTTTTGGAAAATTTTGGGTTTACACTTGTTGTTTCGTGTTTTTTCCATCTCAATTTTTCAACTTTGATGTTTATTGCTTGGACCAGGGTCAAAAGTTACCGGGATCCAATAGCAAGCCTTCTCTAGCGTGGCGTTGGATGTACTATGGCTTCACAATATAGTACGGATTTATTTTACTTTCCCATAGGAATAATACCGAGTGACGACAAAATGAACAAAATTTATACTCCATGTCATACTAGTTAATTCTTTTTATTTTAGAAAGAAAGAAAAATGTGTTAGAAATTTAGAATGTATATTTATTATTCTTCATTTTTAATTAAAAAGCATACACATTCCGACACATAATTTTAATATTTATTTTCTCAATCAAGAAAAAGATAAAGATTATGTAAAAAATACATATATATTGTGCGAATAGTAAAGTTTTTTTTTCCTTTTGTACTTGCATTATAGTGATGTTTAAGGAAAGAGATTAGAGAATGGAAAAAGAGTGTTGAGACTCCTATCAAAAAAAGCTCACGGGAGATGATAATGAATTATGCTTGTGCATCCGTGCATGGTAGCAAAATCAAATTGTTATTGTATAAAAAACAAATTAATTATAAGGTCAAATATACTAAGATAGTTTGTACAAATGTGAGTTGATCACTGTATGTGTATATCTGTATACAAGTTGCAGCGAGTTACGCTATTTCTACATTTAATTTGTGAGAGAAATGCTAAACACGCACGTTATTTCGTCAAATAAGGTCTATTTCACATTTGATTGAAATGTGCGAAAAAAAAGATAAAAATATGGCGAATGAAAAATAAGCATAAAAGGAACTATGTATAAAAAAAGGTCAAAATTCTTATCTCACACCTGTATGATTTTCATATTTAACTTGTAAGCCATGATAATATATATACACTGATGGTTAAGATTAAAGTTTTTTTTTTATAAATTACACGATTATATAAAAAAACATGTTATTATAAAAATTGTATGATTTATATATTTTAATAATCATCATTCATATAAAAATACCTAAATGTGTTGATAAATCAATATTAGTAAAAATATATTTAGTACTTTAATTTTTATAATTTAGATGATCAATAAGTATTATTTTATTCCTCAAGCTTTAGAGACGCACACGTTTACAGACTTTTTAAATAATATATTTGGATAATTACATTAGTAACATTTAATCAAATTTATGCTAAAAAAAAATAAGAACTTGGGTCAGAGTCACCTATCACGGCTACTACCCCTGGATATCCCGTTACTTTTCCTTTTCCTGTTTACTAAAATAGAAAATACCCGTTCAACAAGTTCATTGATTTTTCAATTTTTTCAGCTATATAGTCGAGAAGTCTATACCAAAAAAAGAAAAAGTTAGAGAGACTAATAAAAGAGAACCTAATATTCCATCATAAAGATCCGGCGGAAATTATGAAGTACAGAAGGATATAAAAGTGTATTTTACATTTAAAAATGTATTAATCACTTTATAAGATGAAAAATAAGAAACAGATAGAGATAGAGACAGTAGCCAATTCTGTTAGCCTTCACATTCTATCCTATGTCAGGTTTGTCGATTTCACACATTAAAGTAGTAACTCACTCGGACTTTGTTGCTATTTTATTTTTAAATCCCATTGATACTTATCTCTTTGGAATAACATAGACTTTTTATTTGTTTGGTGAGACTAATATAGTTCTCAACTATGTATCAAAAGAAAAAGATTACATAGCAAGTTAGCAACTACACTTTTCGGAATAAATTACTGATTACCGTTTTAACAATAGTTAGTTTGGTCAAATAAACTCTTTCTTTTTTTATTCTTCTGCTATCTCGAAATCTATTCTTACTAAACTATCGTCCTTTAAGTCATTGGGGTGGATATGTGGTAAAATGTTTAGAATTAGAATAATTTATAGGAAATTTTAGATTTTAAATTTATTATTATTTTTATTATATATAACACATTAATATTATAAAAAAATATTAAATGAAAATATTCATTTATATAAGAATGTGAGAATAAATTTCAGCCATTAAATTTTACTATAAACAATCAATCATGATTAAAATATACAATTATATAAAATTTTTAAAAATCACATGACCTTTTTAAGAAAGAATGTTACTTTAAATTTCTTTTAATTCTCGTCTTTTATATAGTTATATTTTTTAAAGTTACCATTTTTATTTTTATACAAAAAATACATTTTTACTAGATGTATCCTAAGAAAATTTCATTTTTATCCAAAAATAAAAATAATACATTTGAATCAATATTTCATTTATTCTAAGAGTAATCCATTTTATAATTACTCCATTTAAAATTTTTCTGTGTAAATATAATAAATTAATGATATTAATAAAATAATTATGCACATTGAAAATTAATAATAAAAATTTATATATGTAATTTTATAAATTAAAATTTATTTTATCTTAAAAGATATAGTATAAGTTCAATTGATGTTATTTGATGACATATTTAATGACTTTAAATTGTATAAAAATTTTGTATAATTAATTAATTAATTAAAATTTTAATTTAAAGGTTAAATATTTAAATTTACATTTAAAAAATTCAAGTTAAAATAACTTTATAATGACATACTAAATAAAAAATTAATTAGTATTTTATTAATTATTTTATTTTAACATATAATATGTTAACTAAAACAGAAGTAGATATACAATTAGATAATAACTTTATAAATATATAAATTTTATAAAATTTAATATATAAAATTATAAAATAATATAATGGTTGAATCGATTAAATTTATATAAAAAAATTACTATGTATTATAAGTATTTAAATTTATTATTTTATGTCAATTAATCCTATTATATATTTGGTGAGAAATATTTTAAATAATACAAATTATCATTTTAACATATCTAAAATATTATTACTCTACCGGTAACTTTTGCTCTATGTAAACAATATGTCAGATATATGAATTTTAATCTTAATGTTTATTTTTTTTTTCTGAAACTTTTTAAGTATTCCATGGTAGGAATAAAATTAATACTAAATTTCTATCATAAAATAAGATTATAATTATAATATTTTAATTAAAAAATAAACTTTCATATATTCTATGTTTTGTAGAAACTTTTGTTACAACGAATTGACGTTAATTATTAATAACTTACTTTAACTTGTTGTTTATCTTGATTTAACTTTTATTATTTATCTTATTTAAATTTTAAATATTTATTTTAAAAATGTAGTTATTTATCCTAATAGATTTATTTTAAAAATTTTGATATTCATAGTTTATTAATAGAAAAGATGAAAACCAAACCAAAACAAAATAAACTGTATATACGGACAAAACTTTAAAGTTTTAAAATATAAAAATAAAAAACTATATATATAAAGATAATATTTTTTATATTATATGTTAAATCTTAACAGATATATCAATTTAATGATCATGTAATATTTTTTTTATTAATTATAAAATTCATCAATTAAACTATTGATTTAAAATTTTTTGTAAAATAAATTATGTATAAAATTTCATATAAAAAATTCAATAAAAATTTTATTATATAAATTTATTTTAATTTTAATATTTATTTTAATATATATATATATTAATAATTAAATAATATATTTTTAAACATTCAAATTTTTTTAAATTTAATATAAATAATCATAAAAATATTATAACATTATTTAACCATTAGATTAATAAATTCTTTATTTTATAAAAATTATTAAATTGATATAAATATTAAATTTAACATTTAATATTAATGATTTTGATATATATATATATATATATATATATATATAAAATTAAATTATATTGATATACCAATATAATTATGCTATTTATAATTTTTATAAAAATATAATTTTTGTTAACATAACTATTAAACTACAGTTACTTATTATTATGTTGATTGTACAATATTTAAAAATAATAAATTTATAATTAAATAATTTTTATTTTATATATTTGTAAAATATATAATATTAATTTCGACATAGTTGAGCAATACATTAAACAACTTTAAATTGATATATATATTTTTAAATATGATCTATTTAATAATATTTTGATCTAATAATAAATTTTAAATTATAATTATTTAATAAATAGTTACAAATAATATAATATATCAAAATAATTTAAATATTATAATTTAATTTTTTTATATTTATATATATATGACTTCTCTTGAATTCAAGAGATTAATGTCTTTTACTTATCCTTTTAAATTATCTTCTACATATACTTGATTGAATATATAAATCTGGACATAACACACTCAAATGCTTACTAAAATAAATAAATTATAAAACACCTTGAGATTTGAAGATGCTGCTAACAAGGGAGATTATTTCAAAGTTGTTAAACGCATAATTTATATTGTTACTATTTGATTATTCGATGCAACAGGAGTTGAAAAACTTTAGTAAAGTCATGTCTAAACAAGATGCAAAATATTGTAAAGTAAGCGGAACAAACTCAACGGATGTAGAAGTAACTACGTGGGTCCCGCCCGATGCCGTCGAAGGCTTCACCGCATTCAGCGCTCCACGTATCACGCCGTGCATTTGCCGTACCTTTGGGAACGGCGTTGAGCTTTCCGCATTCTTTCGTCACAGCCACGTAATAGCGAACGGAACGAAGAACTGACCGTCCTTTACAACGCACAATTGACAATACTATTTGCAACAGAAAAGAAAAACGTTTTGACCGTACCGTATAAAGTACTTTAACTTCTTTTTATTACTAATAAGTTTTCTTACGCTATATTACACTGTTATTTTTAAATTAAATTAAAATTTTAAAATATAAATTAAATATATTAAATAAAATTATTGTTATCCAATAAAGATAAGTAAATTATGATTTAAATTGTTTCCGTTTTAAATTAAAGTAAATTTCGTTTCAACAAATTAAAAAAAAAACCACTGTCCAATCAAGGTTTGATCTGTGCAACTACGTTTTGTATTACCTTTATCATGATTGTTTTTTTTATAGATACTTATGAGAAATAAAAATAATAATAATGATAGAATCATGTTTTTAGTCAAGAGTAAAGTATGACAAAATTGTGTTGTCAAAAATAAATTTTCATTTTATTGTATAAAATTAAATTAAAAATATATTTTTAAAATTTTATATAAGAATAAATTGAAAAATAAAGTATTTGATATTGAAAATTAATTGTATGAATCAATTATCAACTTGTTTGATATGTCAAAAAAATTTATAAGCATAAAAAACTTACATGTAAGAAATTTTTCTGTATTAATAACCAAATAAATTATAATTGAGTAGAATTAAGTAAATAATATATTCGAGAAAAAAATACGAAATGTTTGAGGTAAGAAAAGTCATGTGATAGCAAATCGTCCAGAAGTGTAAATTAAGTTGAGAGAAGTTCTTACATTCATGAGGAAAAACTCAAATTTAATATGTAAGTTTTGTATGCTCACATAAAAAAATAAAAAATAGAAAAATATAACCATTTCCATACATGTACTAATGTGCTATACTCCAATTACATTGTCTAAATTAATAAAATAAATGCTTTAATTATCATCAGAACATTCGTTAAAACTCTTAGCTCTTGTGACTACTTACTACTGACTCGTGTGTCACTTTCCTTTAAGGTGTTTGAGGCGTGACTTGGTTAAATTATCCGATCGTATTATCTACCAAATCAACCAGATCTGCCACGTAGTCAATATAATTAAACCGTAGTTCAACAACTACAAATTGACTTCACCCACTAAAATGCTAATGCACAATGTGATCCATAACGGTATTATTACTATTTCACTTCAGCGTTTCAAATTCTAAATTGCTTTCAATACCACAAATTAGCTCGTAGCTCTCACATTATTAGACTAATGTTTTTGCATTAGAGCATTGTTTCTTGCCACAAGCGATGGATGTGGAAAACGAAGAAAAGGGAAGGGACAAGTGAAATGCGTGCTAGTGTTTTTCCTAATACTACCTACCAAAGTAACAACGCAGCTTAGTCACATTCACTTTCTTCTCAGGTAGGGATGCTAAAATTGTGCACCTGTGAAGGTCTTTATTATTTCACCTAATATTAATGCTGTTTCCTATTGCAATTTTCACAACCTTATTTTGAGAGTTTTTTTTTTTTTGGAATTATTATTCAAGCACCAGCAAAACAAAAAACAATAAATTTGGCTTTTAACTTACAAGGTTAGAACTTTGAGTACAAAACAATGCAACAGAGCTATAACATGCATATTTGACATAGATTTTGGGGACCAGGTCCACATTCTCACCTCCTTTTTATTTTTATTTTTTGTAATTTCTATTTTTGTGAATTGATTAAGGCCAGGGACTATTGAATAAATGATAGTCTCTATTATCACACACCTCTATACAAATCTACGACAAGTATCCCAAGCTTTAGGAATTGTGATGCTTCATTACTCTCAGGCACACACATCATTCATTAAACTGATTTGAATTAGCTAGAACGTAGCATGATAAATGGTTTAGTATTACATAAACCAAAAGACATCATTATATTTATTTTCTTTCCTTTAGTGAAAAGTCTCAATCATATTGTGGTAGGTAATTCAGTTGGCACTGACTATTAACAGGTGCTAAAGTCACGAATGATTAAAAGACATTCTTTGCCCATTTTATGGGAGAGGCCAAAGCTATTTCTTAAAATTTAGATGTTGCCAATTGCATTAATTTTGAAATTTTGTTGATTCTCTTAATTGATTAGAGGTACCTTCTTCACTCCATGAGACATCTGCAATGCACTAGGCAATAAAGCTATGAATTGAAGTTTGGTTTCTAAGTCACCAAATCTGAATATTTTAATAAATGACAACCAACGATTTTAACTTCAATATGATTCAAATTTAGTCAATGATTAGTACCAGATTTGCTTTCCTGTCTAGATAATTACTTAGATATCATATCATATGGTGAAATTTGTAGTCTTTACGGCTAAATCAACTAATACCACTTATTAATGATCATGAAGAATAATTAAAAATTTTCATGGAAACTGTCGTTAATATGGAATCAGCATACTTAATATAAAGATGATAATAAAAAATTTAAAAGAAGAGAGGTCACTTCAAATGAGATAATGATTAATTCTAATTCTAGTATTTATTTTAATCCTAATTCTACTGCTTATCCTAATTTGATTTAGAAAAGATTTTAAATATTAGATTTGTCACTAATAGTTAAACTATTTATTTAAAGTTCAATGATCTGATTGTAATTGAATTGATATTAATTAAATATTATTTTTAAAATATTTATAATATATAATTATAATAAATAAAAATATATAATAATATAATATATTAATTTCATAATTTCATAATTTTACATAATTAAAAGTTAAAAATTATATACTAATTCAAGTTTTAAAATTTAAATTATATATATAAGATTAAATAAAATATATCATTTTAATTTTATCTCTTTTTTATAAAAATGATTAAAATAATATTATTTATAAACAGGCTTTTTTTATTAATTTACTAATTTACTGATTTATAAACTGATTATCTTTTCAACCAATTCAATCTATTGATTTGGTCTAATTTTCACTACATTAGTATTTAGGAATGAATCATTTGTGTAATAACAAATAAATCAGATAATTTCATCTTCATTTATTACACCACTGATTTAAAATATTCTACATATATGTAAATATTTTTATACAGAGTTAAGCAAAATGGGTTGATCTTAGAAGAGATGTGAGTTTTAACAAATTGGGTTAAATTTTTTTGGATTCAATTTAGATTCTTAAAATGATGTTCAATACTTAATAAAAATTTAATTTTTTTGGATTTAATTTTGTGGAGGTGAATCATTCTTGATCAGATTGAATTAAAAAATAATAGATTTAATTTAAATTAAAAATCTAAATTTTATATTTTGCTGATAAGATTCAAACCAATTTATTTTAAACTTGCTCTACTTTCCTTTTATAACACAAACACTATTCAAAATATAAAAACAAATGAAATGGTTACTTAGAAAAATAACTTTACTGTGTTTTAGTGTATCATTGTGCTTCTATGGACATGTAATATTACATCATTAATCTAAAAATTAGGTATCATTGTAAGCAAGATCATGGTCACAGTAGAGAGGTGGTTACTAAGGTTGAAATAAAATTAGGAAATTAGTTAATATCCAATGACGACAAAAGGAATAATCAGAAATAAAAAACAAATTAATGACAGGCATATACACTTTAGAATATTTGTTAAGGTATTTAGTATGATTTAATGCATCTCATTTGTTGATGCATGGTCTTACTGAAAATTTGCCTAATCTTTATAGAACAATGGTGGACCGTTTGGACCATTTACCATGTCATGTCTCCACTTTAAATGAAATCCTGTGCTCAATTTCAGCAGGCTCTATTGAGCTTTACGCAATCCCTATAAAAATCCCAAGTTTCCCCTAGAAGCAAGCAAGGAACTGCGAATCATATCTTCAACTTTTGTACTTCTCCCATGCATTCCCACAACCACCAACTTTTCTTTGTGCTCTTTTTTAACTCAAGCTTCGTTTTAATCATTCTTGGGTCCCCAGTCACACTGCTCTAAGTAAACAAAGCTTGATGAAGACAAACTACCTGTTTAACTACCTAGTGGCCAAGGAATTTTCCCAAGACCAACTACCTATTTTGCTTTTCTTATTCTTTTATGGTCATTTTTATTTATTTTATAAAAATTATATTAAAGTGTGAAAAATAATTTTCTAATGTCAAAACAAATAGATTGTATAATTTCTATGTCCTAAGGATCTGTGCTTTTGGATAACTGTTTTGTAAGGGATTTAGATTTGATTAGGAGATAGTGTTCAAGAAATTCGCAAATGATTAAAACATTTTTAGTGTAGGGTTTGGTATGGTAGCCTACGCATTTTGATTTGCGATTAATAGTCACGAAAATTGAAATGACTATATCTATAGTTGATGCTATATGGTTTAATAAATCACTTTTAATTTACCAAGGCCACAATTTCTGGCACTAAAATTATGATTATTAACTAATTAAACAATCTTGAACTGTGTAGGATTTTCATAGTGTATTGAGCTCACCACTTATTAGTTGGAGTCTTTTACACTTGAGGATTATCTTCCTTAAATTTAGAGTTAATGTTGCTGAGAAATTGTGGGTTAATATTTTAAAAAAATCATTTTTAATTTTTTTTTATAGAAAATTATATCTTTCTATAAATTTATTCTTAATTAATAAAATTTTCAACTTATATAAAAATGTTTAATTAATAAAATTTTAAAAAATTACAATTAAAAATAACTGGTGAATAAAAAAATGATAAACGTGACCCCTAAATTGCAAGGGGAAACTTAAAAACGTTTACTTCACAAACTCCCAAATTAGAAGTTTATATAATTAAATATGAACCGGATGGGATTCTACATTGTGCGTTACCTGTACTGTTCAACAGTTAAATACGGGTCACGGGACGTAATTATTTTATACTTTTGTACATATGAAGATATAAGTCTAATGTATTATTCGGTATAATCAAGCTAATTGAAGATTGGTTAAGTTAGCTTAATGATGGCCACTTATATCACACAGCTTTCACCAGCAAAATCCAGATTTCAACATTCTCATCCAACTCTTAGTTTTTCTGAACCCGTGTGTTGTAAATAACAAATATAACCTATCATAAACTAAATATGATTTCTCCCACCTTTCTGGTAATATTGAATTAACCTCTAGCGTTAGAATTCTATCAACATTTATAATCAGTTTAAAGTGCTTTTAAGGGAAAATTTCATGAATCACACACATACACAACACCCGCTGTCATTTTCTAATAAAAATATATTAGTGATTACTTTTGTCTAATAAAAATTGAATCGTTAGTATAAATATTATAAATCATACTAATAATATGATATTCTATGTTAATATGTGATATATTAATAGTATATGTTAAAATTTTATAGTAGAATTAAAAAAAAATCTTGTAAGAGAATTAAGATTAAAACACACGAAAAAAGGGGTTGCCTAAGTGTAGTTTGTAACAGTGGACGAAAAAATAAAACACAAGTTTACGACCCAAAATTAGAAGATCAAAGTAGGCCTATAAATTTGGGACATCATAGGCCCAAAAGGGTGGAATCCAAAGAAACTAAGTTGACCCAAAAGTAAAGAGACAAGGGACAGACCCAAAGCTCAGTTCCGTCTTAAAATCCAGAGCGTAAACGAATCAAACTTTGACCCAAACAAAAAAAGCCCAAAGAACAACCAGAAGCAGGCCATAGATCTGGAAAGAACAACAAAAGCAAAATCCTACTTGAAGTTGTCTTTCGACCACAAAAGAATTGTCTGAGTTAGAGGTGGAGGTGTTTTCACCTCAGATCAATTTTTTGGGTAAAACATTATTTCATGTTATAAAAATAATGTAATTTATTTAAATTGGTTTGAATAAAATTTTAAATCTAAACTAGTCAGATAGAAATTATTTCAGATCAATTGGATTCATTTTTAGTTTTAATTTAGTTAAAAAATATAATTAAAGAAATATCTACTTATTAAAATAATCAGATATAATATAAAAAAGAGATACAATAACAGTTTTAAATTAATCCAAATTTGATAAATTTATCTGCTTATTAAAATAATAAAATGAGAGATAATTTTGAAAGTAAAATCATGAAAAATAAAAAAATTCATAATTTTATAAAGTGGAAATTATAAATCAATTATAGAAGTAATTTATATTAAAATTATTTTATAAAAAATATAAATATAAAAAACATAACCTTTAAATAATATTATATTAATATAATGATTAAATATTTTAAATTTTAGAAAAATTAAAATTTAACAAATATGTAATCAAATATATTTGGTGTTTCTATGACATGTGTTTTAAAAGGATATATTATACGTTAAAATAATTATTTGATAAAATATCAGATAATTTTTTAATTTTATGAAATCATAAAAAAATATTATTTAATTTGTTAAAGTTATACGCTACAAAAATTTATAAAGTGTAGTAAAGTTTGCACATGTCTTGGAGAAAGATAATTCTACTTTAAAAGTAACAAGTATTAGAGTCACTTCACACTTTTTTTATAAAATATGAATTTAAAAAATAATATCTTTAAAAGATATGATATTAATAAAATTAAATTTTATAAAAAGTATAAATTCACAAACATATAATTTTATAAAAAAAACATATATTTTAGAAGGTATATTATGCATTAAATTAAAATTATTTGATGAAGTATCAAATAATTATAAAATTCTATAAAATTTTTGAAGACTTAATCCGTATGATAAAATTTTTTTATTGAATTATTAAATTTACATCCTACAATAATCTGTTTCATGCCGATACTTTGACATAATATTTTCTGCTTAATAATTTTTTATATGATGCAAAATTTAATAAATGTAATCATTGAGTAGCATGATAAAACATAACAATATGATATTAATATAATGATTAAGCACATTTAATTTTTTATACAATTAGAAATTTAAAATTATAAAATCTTATAGTTGATATTTCCTTACATTTTACAAGATACATTATATGTTAAAATAAATTGTTTGATGAAATATTAAATAATTTTAAAATTTTATAAATTTAATTTATAAAATAAAAATTTATTATTTAATGATTGAATTTATTAAATAAAACAATTTTAATGTAAATTAATTTTATTATAAGTTGATCCTAACCTAATTAAGATAAGGATGAACTTAATTTAATAATATATTTTTTTTAAATTATTTATAATTAATAATTTTTTAAGATATTAATTTAACAAATATAATCATTAAATAATATAATATTAATATAATAATTAAATATGTTAAATTTTTAGAAAATTAAAATTTTACAAATATGTAATTTTATAGTAAATATTTACTTATATTTTAAAATATATATTATATATTAAATTAAAATTATTATATAAAATAGCATATAGTTTTTTAATTTAATAAATTTTGTATACTTAATTTATATAAGAACAATTTAGTATTTAATAGTTATATTTGCTATGTTTACATTTAAAAAGAATGTTGAGTAAATTAAATTTAATATAAATTACTTTTAGAATGGATTGATCTCAATTTTTTAAAAATATATGGATTAACTTATTTTATAAGTAATTTTATATAAATATTTTATTATTTTGTATAAGATATAAATATAATAAATATAACTGTTGAATAATATATTATTAATAGATAAAGAATTTAAATTATTTTAAGAGTAACTTTATTTAGAATTATTTCACTTAATAATTTTTAAAATAAATTTTAAATCTTAAACATAAAATAAAATTACTTCTTAAATAACTTAATCTCTCATATTATTAATATAATAATTAAATATATCAAAATTTAAATGAATTATAAATTTAAAAGTATAGTTAATATTTACTTATTTTAAAAGATATACATAATTTTTAATTTGGATTAGTCTAGAATTTTTAAAATTAAATTTAAAAACAATCCAATTCAATGAAAAGTAATTTTACAGTTTTTGATAAAATATTCATAAATGGATATAGTTCAATGCAATTCACTAAAATCTAACTTAAAAAAAAAATTAACTAATCTAAAATGAATTCTTTCATACTCTTATGTAAGGTTATGCAAACAAATTTTAACTTTTAATTTATGGAAACGTGGGAACTGGATGGATACATGGAAACAAAATTTTCACATGTTTAGGAAAGTTTGTTTGTGAGGGATTTGAAAAAAATAAAAAAAAAAAATGCATGGGTTTCATCAACATCCTCCGTGCAATATTTCAGATTTTAAAATAATTTTTAATATTTAATAACATTTATATAACTTAGATCAAACGGGTTACATACATAAAGTGATTATTTGATTATCAGTTAAAAAAATAATTTTACACTTTACAATAAAAATATATTTCAGTAAAAAAATTAATTAAAATTACATTTAACATACATAACCAATTATGTTTAACAATAAAATTAATTTTATTCAACTTTATAATCGTTATACCTGAAACGGGTTATTCTATATTTCTGTTCTGCTTAAAAAAGAAAAACTTAAGTCAAAACTACGTTCTAATAATGTGAAAATATGGGTGCAACAGTGTGATAACCTAAGCGAGCTTCACCTTTGCAATGTGCCATGTGCTCTTTGCCATTTGACAAAACAAACTGTTTCTTCACGTCTTTTTATATGTATATCTTTTATATTGCATTTCTGTCTTCAATCACCTAATAGAATGCCTATAACTCCATTTTTCTTGTGTTTGTGAATTCAAGCGTGTGTGTCTATATATATATAAGAGAAAAAAATATAATATTATGTCCAATCTTTTAATATATGTTAAAAAATATATAATAAAAACTAATAAATAATATGATTTTATTAAAAATTATCAAATTTAATGTCTTAAAAAAAATTATATTATGTACATGGAGAGCTCCTATGTATGGAACTCAACAATCATTGTTAGCCAATAATTATCTTTACATATGGGATAAGTATTTTGGAGCGTCTCCTATACCAGCAGAGCCACCAACATCAGCACACAATGTCTTTTATGTGCTTGCACACGAGGAGGTCTGTTTTATTTTTAATATTATTAATAATGTTAAAATTAGTATATATTAAATTAAGTTGTAAAAAATAAGTTTAATTATACTTTTGATATACACATTTTATTTTATACGTAATTTTAATTACTCATAATTTCAGCATGTTTGAATTATATTAATTTAAAAAATAATCGTTTATTTTTTATAAAACAAAAAAAAAAAGAAATTTTTTTGTTAAAATAACTTAAATCAAATATATACTTAACATTTTTAATTTTTCAAATTAAGCTCTTACAAAAAAATTCATTTAATACGTAAAGAAATAAAATAGAGATTTAATATATCCTTTATTATATAAATTAATAAAAAATAATATAAAAAATAGAATACAAAATGAAAAACAATTTATTATATTTTATTTTTATGCAACTATTATATATATTTCATTTATAAAATATATGCAAATGAATAACGTATATCAAATAAGGTAGACATGCTGTAGCAAATGGCTCCAAAGACAAAATCTTTTGTGATTTAGTTATAACAAATTAATGTTTCAAATCTCAGGACAAAAAATAAAACCATTATTCCATTTGGCTTGACTTAGTGGCAATTATCCATCATATTCTAATGGTACCTAATTAAATAAATAATTTTCAATATTATCATTGGAATAGATATCCTTCATATCATAACAGTCCCAATATAAAATACTCCTTTGCTGAACAGGGTACAAGTTATTTTATTCGTATATCCACGTAATGATTCCATTTACTATAAAAAAATTTATTTATTAAAAAATAAAGTTAAACATTGACGATTTATTTGACGACAAAAATAAAATAATATAAAAAAAATTGGATAGGATAAAAATAGAATAAAAATAAGATAATTATCTTATTATATATTTGAAATATAAGAGAAATAGAATAAATTTAGTTGTTATATATTATTAATGTAATTTTTTTATGTATATAATAATAAAGATAATGAAGTTTAAATTTAGGGTATCATATAAACTGTTTCAACTTATAATATGATATTTTATTTCTTAAAGATTAATATAACTTATGGTATAATGCAATATATTTTTAAAGGTTAATTGATTAATTTAACTAATCCTATAGAAAAATATAATAATTATTGTGCTATATGTTTTTTACTAAATACAATAATTAATAAACTGGTACCGTATTATCTGCTTCTGTAAACATAAAAAGAGCTTTTAAAACAAAATTAGACAAAAGGAAATTAGGAAGACCCCTCCACAGTTCTCTCCGTCAAATAGTAATTTACATAATACATACGTAATATTTGAGTTCATATATTTTTATGCTTTTTTTTTTTTCGTTTTGGATTTTGTTTATTCTTTTATGGTTTTTGTTCTTTATTTTTTTAAGCCATTATTATTATTTAATTTTGTTAATTAATGACGTGATTAATGAAAATTTAAATCATCACTTTTATTTGTTTATATTAATTTTATGTGAATTAAAGATAACGTTTTCATTCTTATTGTTTAATTTTTGTTTTAATTATAATTATTTTAAATAAATTTTGATCTCTATATTTTATGCAATATTTTACTTTTAGTTTTTCAATATTTTTTCTTATTTTTATAGAAAATAGTATATTAATTAGTGAAAAATTTTAATTTTTGAAAAAAATTGATAAATTGATATAAATAACTTTTTTCTGTACTTTTTAAAAAATCACATTAATTAGTATTTTTTTCTTTTCTTTTTTTTATAAATAATCATAAAATTTAGTGACCTTTATTTAAAAAATTCAAAATGATCAGTGAATTTTTTCCACAGAAGATAAAAAAAACTGAGATACTAAGATAAATTATTTAACTTTTTCCATTTTCTGACAAAGATCATACTGGATTAGACATTTTTACTTTATTTTTTTATACAAAAGCTATATTAATTAGTCATTTTTTCTATTTGCAAACAAAAATATATCGATAAATAATTTTTTAGTTTTTGAAAAAAAAAATTGAGATAATTGGATAAATTATCAATTTTCATACAAAGAACCCTATTAATCAGTGAATTCTCCTGTATATCATGACGTAACAAACATTAGACATAGTAAACTTTCTCCTATTGTTAGATAAAAGAGATAAAATGATTCATAAAATTTTCTTGATGTCTTTTATGAAAAAACTAAAGAAATTTGATATTGTTAGATAAAATACTTAATTTTTTTTTTCATTGTTCTACAAGAAACCAAGTTGATAAATGATTTCTAACTATTTCTTGACAAAATAAACTTAAACTAAAAATTTTCACTGATTAATATATTTTTTTATGTGAAAACAAAATAAAACACTAAAAATTAAGAAATTTTTTTATATAAATATAGGATATAAAAATTATTTAAATAATTATAAAAACTAAAATAAAAAATACAAAGTAAAAAGTATTAATTATTAGTTCAGTTAAATTAATATAAACAAATAATAAACGATAACATGAAATTCTATTAACCATATTATTAATAACAAATTTTTTTTAACAATAGAAAACACAAATTAGTATCAGTTAACCAAATTTTGTTAAAAATAAAAGATTTTAAAATACAAAGTTGACAGAAATAAAAATAATATGAAAACACTAAGATATAAGCATCAAAATATTATTTAAACCTTTGCATAAGATTTGGTTTATCATCAAAATTATTCATTTGAATTAGACCCAAGGCAATGACAAAGCTCGTGCCAATTCTGAATTTGTTATGGTTACTAACGAATTCACTTGTGTGCTTGACGAGTGAAAAAGTGGTTCGTTTCGTGGGCCCCACTCCAACAGTAAAAAGTGTACTAATGACTAGACTACACTCGGACATTCCCACCTCCATTGACACGAGGATTGGTCATGCTTTGCAGCACGGAGAGATTCGGTGCACTCTCGGGTATCCCTCTTTATTACCTTCCTTCCTTTCATTATATACTGCATTTGGCGGTGGAGAATTTTGCAATAAGAGTAAAGAGTGGTGATTGCATTTGAATTTATCATAGACTGAGTTCATAGTTTAATACTTAATCTCTCTGTGTCCGCAAGATGTTTTACTCTCACCAGCTTCTTGCTCGGAAGGCTCCACTCGGCCAAATATGGTACTCAATTTCTATCTTGTTTTCGTTTTGCATTTTATACGGACTCAAACTGCTCGTTCATTCGTATAATTTCCACGCGCCATTCGTTCCATTGAAATTTTAAACTTATGAAACCATCATCATGAATGCTTTTCCAATTTTCATTATCTTCTCTTCCTTCTTATTTTAAAATTTGGCCACCATGCACGTCCAGTCCTCTGTTTCTGTAAAGCATCCAGGACAGCCTAGCTATTCTCCGTAGAAACAGTATGTAATATGGAAATTCAGCTGTGACCGACGATTCAAAAGATTGTAAATCGTTGTTTAATTTACGAACGCTTTTCCGATTTTGTTTCCTTTCTCCGTGTTACCTTATCATTGATGCTGAATTTCGATTTCTTTCGAGTTCCAAATTTATTTCTAAAATGAGAAATGAAAATCGTAAACACTTACTCCCTCGGTCCCTCGATGAAGGATGGCCGCGACCATGCATGCGAAGATGAATCGAAGAAAACTAGACAAGCTCAACATCATCAAGATTTGGTAACGATTGTTTACTTATATGTGTATTTTTTTCTTTTACTGTCGAGTTATATTACATCTGAGCGAAGTCCTTGATATATTATTATTTATTTTTCTTGTTTACAGCGAAGAAATTCTGAACCCGTCCATTCCTATGGCTCTTAGACTTTCCGGAATTCTCATGGGTTCACTCTTTCTCTTTGATCCTCGTCTATCTTAAATTTCATTTTCCATTCTAATTAATAGGTAGGAATGTAGTATATCTCCGTGCCTGTGTTTAATGCTTGTTGTTTTTTTTGTTCAGAAGGAGTAGTGATTGTCTATGAGAGAAAAGTGAAGCTCCTTTATGGTAAATTTTGAATCTCTGTTTTCACGGTTGATAACATTAAAACGTTAGAAGTTCCCTTTTGGCGCACACCCTTTTGGAAGAGCCAAAGATCATATCTGAATTCTCTCTCTTTTTTTTTTTAATTTTACCTTCTTGCAGAGGATGTTACCCGTTTTCTGGTATAAAGGTCAACTTCAACATTTCCTCTGCTATGTTTTCTGCCCAATTCCTTTCTTCTCTATATTTCTTGTAATTCGATTGTGCAAGGTTGAGATAAACGAAGCCTGGAAGGTAAAGACTGCCCCAGATCCTACGGTGCTCCCCAAAGGAAAATCTAAAGCTAAGTTAGTCACATTTTCCCCAAATTGTTATTGTTTCCCATTTTAATTTGTTATTCGGTTATGGATAACATAGGCCGATCTTCAGATAACTACATGACTCGAAATAAGTAACTTCAGTAAAGGCAGTAGGAAGTTCCTCTTGCATTTTTTTAGAGATTGAATTTCCCTCTGCTTTATACATCATATTGACTTCTTTGTTTTCCTTTTCAACAGGAAAGAAGCTGTTACTCTACCAGATAACAGTGAGATAAATGTGGCAGCTATTGAACAGTCCCTTCAGTTTTCCAACACAGCCACCACAATGAGATTCCAACATAATGCCTATTTTACTATGGTGTGTACTAGGTCTCCCTGCATTATACACAAAATGCACATATTTAATATTTAAATCATGTTAAATATGTAGTGTCAAGCAAGTTTATAAGGTGTAGAAAATACTTACTATAGAAGCTTTTTCTATATGAAAATAGAAAATGAAGAACAATGAATCTTGCTAGGGATTTGCTATCCTAGAAAAAATCTCTGTTCATGATCGAGATTGAAAACGAATAATTGTATTGACCCGATAGAAATTAAGGAGTTAATTTACATAGTTATAGTTACTTAATCATCTTCAATTTAAAGCACTGGTAATGGATCTTGTTAATTACCTTGTCTTGCAATGAGAGTATTTTGGGTGTGATCACCGCCAATTAGGTAAAAGAATTTGACTAAGCAGATAGGGATGCTCTTCTGTTTGTTGCAGCGACTTGATAATGTAGATGAAACTTTCATTAGTAATGGAGCAAGAGAGGAACAAGATCCATCAGAACTTCTCCATCAAGGTTTTTGTCATTGAATTTAGAAAATATATGCATGTATGTAATCTGTGTCCCTTTGTTGATTGTTGTCATTCTCAGTTGATGCAGAGAATATAACTTTATTTGAACGTTTTGAAGCTAATACAGATCCATATAATCGCTTTGAAAGGTTTTTATTTCCAATCATCTTAACTGTATATAAATCAACCTTGAATACTAAACTTATTCTTGAATTTTTGGAATTCTTGTTATCATCTTGTACATTTCTTTTTGTGAATGCTGCGGCAGGTTTGATATCGAAGGAGATGAGGAAACACAGGTAAACGTAACTTCAGGAGACTACCCTCCAGCCATGTTTATACCCTCCCCATCTCATCATGACGAACCAAAGAGAGGTGACTATGATAACAATAACTTTTCTGTATGTAATTATTAAATTTCAATCATTGTTGCTAATAATAACCAAAAATTTTCGACGTAGAAAAGTTAAAAGAAAGAGAGAAAATTGGTTGCTGACTTATAACTACTTTGCAGCTGATACACTTCAAGACCAACATCCAGGATACCCGGACAATAAGCAACCTGATGAAGGTGAGCTACCCAGACAGGTACTTTGATTGTTTAACAATACAACAAACATCACGATGCTGTTAAAAGAAAATGACAAACCTTAGAAGTGCAATGCAACAGGAACGTAGAAGGCGAGGGCCAAACAAAAGGAAAACAGGACAACCGGTGGCAACCGAAATGGATTATGAGCAAACCATTATTCCTGTTCACATATACCAACACTGGCTTCAAAATACTTCTGATATTGTCTCGCGAAGGGGAAGGAAGAAAAAGGTTTTTATTTGACATCCACTGTTTATCTAGCAATCCGCAATCCGTGTATTTTGAATGAAGCGCATATGCATATACAGTATCAACCAGATACTGAGACAGATTATGGAACGCATAATGCATCTTTAGTTGTTTTTCACTTAAACCATGTAAATGTATTTTGTGAACTAGAGATTTCCAAGGAAAGGTGATTGAAGAATTTGATTTCATAAAATTAATATAAGAAAGGAGAAGCAGATAGTTATTTATCCAATTATATGCTTACTCAACAAAACACTACTCTCTCAGTTGCAGATAATTATTTATCCAATTATACGCTTACTCAACAAAACACTGCTTGTCTCTGTTGCAGCAGCGAACTGGTATCATGTCATCAACAAAGATAGCCAACCTCATGAAGCTTCCACCCGTTGCACTAATTGATGGCTTATTTCAAAGTGAAAATAACAATATATATTATCCAGCACCTATTCTTGACCTATGGATGAAGAGCATTCAACCACCTCATGATTCACCTTCAGGTTAGCATAGAGTCTCCTCTCTCTCCGGGAAGGGAAAGGGGGAGGATGCTCTTAACATGGTATCGACTGCAATTGAAAAATTAATCTAGACAAGGCTTAACAGAAAGTGACGAATGTCACTCTTTTATCTTTTATGCAGAAAGGGTTTCGGCATACCATCCTCCAGAACCTTCATTTTCTTCGCCTCCACCCGTACACAACGAAGATTTCATGGATTTTGTTAGTTTCCTACTCCATTCAATTTGGTTTGCTTTTCCAGATTTATTTAGGAGACTATGTAACTTATTTTTAATAAAATATCTAAATATAAAGTCTTTTGAAGACTATGAGGCGCCTCCAGTAGAGAAGCAGCGGAATAATGTTGTTTTAGACGAACTAACGGCTAACTTTTTGAAAGGTTCTAAAGCTACTCCGCGAGTTTCATCCATAAAAGCTGGTATATTTCATTGACTTGTGCGTTGAATCTTTTAATTTATAAATTAATTTTTAAAATGTACGCTTGACCAAGACAAAATACGAAATAATTGTTGGATATAAAATTTTAGGAGATAGTGTACATTCCTCTCCAAGACTAGCATCCGAACATGGCCCTGCCTCACATTCAGACTTTGATTCAGGAAGGTAGTACAATTTATAGCCCATTGTATGTATTGTGTATTTTAGTTCCTAGAGTTTTAAAATATTTCTTTCTTGACTTTACGAAATGATATCCATTTTAATTCCTTTTAATATTAGACAACGGTGAAAAATAAAATAAAAAGAATTAACATAATAACTTTTGCAAAATTGACTTAGTGTTTTAAAAATTTCCCATACTAAATTGGTATATCTATGGAGTCTAGAAGACTAATTTAGAGATTTATTCTTTCAAGTTTTAAGGAATAACCATTCTAACCTGATATATGATGGACAAATAGAGATGAGAGTTTTGATCTTTGATTGTCTAATGCTTCGGAAATATAAACAGATTAAGAAAAAAACGATATTCATCGTCGGGAAACAGTAGTGGAGGCCTTGAGCCAGTAGCTGAAAATGTAAGTTTCAAGTTAGCCAGGCTTTCTGAAGATGGTCCCACACCTGATCAAGGTATTTTACATGTCAAGGCTTTTCTATTATTGGAAAAAGCTTAGGACTTAACTGTAGCGGTACATTTTTTTTGTTCGTTTGGGACATACGCTCATGAATAAGTTTGTTTTCAGACCTACTTGTGGAAACAGGACCCACGCAAACGCAAGTAAATATGAATCATCCTAGTGAGAAGATAACCGATTCTATACAAGCGTATGAATCTTTTTTCCAGAATTTATTAACTTCAATGGTAAAGGTAACTTTTAATAATTATAACACATATTCCTTGTATTTAAACATGAACAGGCAAATGAAGGTGCATTTCGAAACACCTGGAGCTCCCCCAGTTGAATCTCTCGATATCTTAGCCGCTGGAATGACCCGAAAATCAGCCGCGCAGCTTTTCTATCAAACTTGTGGTATTCATATGTACTCCTGTTTATTTTTTTATATTAATATTTTAATAATTAATTAGTATATCACAATATCTCAAGTTCCCATGCTTATTCTAACTTTTTTTCGTGGGTAGTTCTTGCTTCTCGCGGTGCTCTCCGAGTTGAGCAGAAGGTGCCTTATGGGGAGATTCTCTTATCTAGAGGATCAAAAATGTGATGAAGGTTTGGTCCTCTCCTGTTCTCTGTTGCGTGAATTTCTTCTAATTTGTTTCTTTTCCTTTGATGTCTTCGAAGAGTTTGGCTATAATTTAGAACATAAAGCTTCATTCTCATGCAATCATTAGTTACTACATACTCGTATAAATACGTAACTTTTTTGAATTATTCCAAAATACTTTGCTAGTATTAAATGTTAGAATCTTTTTTCTAGAAAATTTGAAATGTTATGAGTAACAAAATTTCCATGGAATTATGTAATTGTATAATTGCACTCCCTTCCTTTTCCAAAATTCTTATTATTAAACTTACACCGTATCTTCACATTATATTAGCTCTTAAAATTACTTAGAAAGAACGAGAGAAAAAAGTTGCTGCAAATGAAAGATCAGATTGATTCAACAAGATATATAACAATATTGCCTGAATTATTTAAATAAATTCTTGGTATCATTTAGTTTGTTCCTTGACTTTCCAAATAATCAAGTTCGATAGTGGTTGCAAATGATAAAAGATTACCAACGCATGGTTACACTTACAGAAGTTATAAAGCATTCGTTGCCAACCTATTAAGTGCCATAATAAGCTTGTAACGGTCATTATCATCATTTTCTCATGATTTTTTTTTAGAAATTTCCAGTTTTCTTTTTAACAAAATCAGCCTTGCCTGATATGTCAAATATTTTCATTCACATAACAACCAATAAATAATAAAAGAATTTTACTTTAAATGTGGATAAATTTAAAATATCATACTAGTTTTTTTTTAAAATAATTTTTTATATATGTAATTTAATAAAAATAACCTAATAAAATGAGTATACCGGTTATATATTATTAGTGTAAAATTATTATTTTTATGTATAATACTAATAATAACGATTTAAATTCATAATAGGTAAATTATATTTACTAATTCTAATGAATTAAAACTATTTTATTAGGACATGAAATTAAAACTTAACATCTCACTTAATTTTTTCATATTATTATTGTTAAATAAATTAATTTTATTTCATTGAAATTCTTTTAAATATATATTATTTGATTTAAAAATATTTATTTTTATTTTTATTTATAAAAATATTATCTTGTTTTCATTTTATTTTCTTATAGTAACCCTCTGTCTTGTTGCCAATACAAAAATCAACGCATTTCTTCTCCAAAAAACTTTACCTCTTTGATGCCCATCCTTTATTATTTTAATTTTGAATTCAACCACAACCTACCACTCCATCTTTATATATTGAATAGTTAAAATTCTGAACATAGGAAAATCATGAAGACTTTTCATTTTGTGGGAAGATCCCCACCGATTAGTATAGAGAGAAAATCAAAAAGAAAATTCTTGGTCAATAATGGCTTTGTTTGCGTATGTTGGCATGCTACTTCCAATGGCACCAGTTTCGGTGATCCGAAACGGTAGTTATGCACTTATCTTGAACAGTAACTAGGAACCATGAGACAATGGTTAAGATGAAAATAATAACCATGATCATCTAATTTTTAATAAATAATAAAATTCATACACAGTTATTTATCCTAATTTAATAATTATAAATTTAAAGAAAACAACTATACATATAGATGGATGTAATATATAAATGTACTTCCACTATTTTTTATCTTTGATTAGTTATATAACTGATGTCTGAACACAGTCAGTGCACAGCTCAAACAATTTAATTTTTTCATCCAGTCAATAACAAAACAACGATTTAAATCAACTAATTTAATCATCTATGGCAATTGCGATGGTTTTAAACGTTTTTGTTGAATAAAAACATTTCCTTCAATCTTTTTTATTGAAACCACTGCACTATTTCTTGCGCTAATCGATGCAGGAATATTGTGCCAATCCGTAATTTTTTGCATTTTTTTATGGACATTTTATTAATGAAAAAAATATAAAATTAAAAAATGAAAACAAAGAAGCCGAAAGAGATGTACCGGAGAAGCGCTAACAAATTTATTTGTTTTATATAATAATTTGGCAGATGAAAGGCAGGGTTCAGTGATTTTCATACCGATAGCAAGATGACGGTTACAAGGACTTGGCATTCTCGTAAATTTAGGTTTAGCTTTTTTTCTTTATAGAAAATCTAAAATAAAATTAATTAGCTTAATTATTGTGATGTGGAATATAAAATGAGATATTAAGATTTGATTAGATGTCTGTGTAAAATGGTTCTACAGACCGTGTACAATTAAATTCAAACAAAATTGTTATTGTATGCTGTCAATTTTTAACACAGCTTTTTTTGTGGATAAAAATTTTTTTTTTGTTTACATAGATATTATTAAATTTAGTTTTAATTTTTAATTTATAATAAATTTGAATTTTAAAAATATCTATTATTATTAAGTAATAATCTGATATAAATTTAAATATATTATGCTACTTATCATTTTATTATAACACTCATAATATTTATATTTATATTTATATTAAACAAAAAATATATGGATAGAAATAATTTTTAAAGTTTATTATTTGTTAAGATAAGAAAATATAATAAAATTATTTTTATTTTATTTTATTTTTTTAACCACCAGAAAATATAGGTCTACTTTATTGGCTAATACTATCTGTTTTTCTAATTATATTTAAATGTTTGTACTTTTTATAAATAAGATTATTTTTTGTTAAATTTAATCATTATAAATTTTAAAATTTTTTAAAATAATATCTACTATCATTTTATGATAATAGAACAAACCTTTAATTATATCATATTGATAAATAATCTCATTTTTGGTCCACGAATGTTTGTTTTTTTTTTCTGTGCTATTACGCATTGTAATAAGCGTAAAAGCTCCGATGCACCTCTTTCTAGAAGTAAAAGTAAGAATTTACCTCTTTGAAGTCGAAAGCTAACATATTACACTTCAGTTCATTTCATTTGTCCGCAATTTTTTTCTTTCTGAATTTAATCCTAACTGTACAAATCCATCTCAATCCATTTTTTTTAACTGTTTTATCCAATCATTTGCTCATCCCTGTCCATTTGTTTTGCTTTATCTAAGATTTCTTAGATTTAGGTTGAGTTGCAGTTTTCTAATCACCCCTACCGCTATTATAAAATTTATTAATTTTTATATTATTATATGAAATAAAAAAAGTATAATATAAATATAAGGAAAATTGTACGTAATTATATTAAATCTTTTTTAACATAACTTACTCTAAATATTTTTAATTTTGATCTTATAATTTTATTTTATTTTTAATTAGTGCCAGTACAAATAAAATTTCATCGAGACTGATATTTTTCTATATAGAAAGAGTAACATGTACTTCTTTAAATCTTTGGTTCGATTAATAGATTTTAAAAAAATTATATCTAATAATTTACAATCCAGATAAATGTAATATTTAAGAATAATTATTTATTTATATTTTTAAATAACATACATTAAAGGAAAGTGGAACAATAAAATATTGAATAAATTTAAAATTATATAAATTTTTATACATTTAATTTATTTTATTATTTTAAATTTAATAATTATTAATAAAATTTATTTTTAATAAAAATATTAAATAATTTAACATCTAATATCATCGTATGACAGAATTCCATATATATATTTGCTGCTTGCCCCTCTGTCATGGTATGAGACAGAATTCCATGTATATATTTGCTGCTGCCCCTATGTACATGATTGTTAGATTGTTAATGATTACTAGAAAGAGATGTGAATAAGGTTAATAAAAGTTTACGGTTCTACTCGTTTAAAATCTAGTTATATTTATTTAATTTAATAAATGAATAGGTTTAGGCTTATAAAAAAGTTTTTTTAGATAAACAAATGAAGTCAGGTTTAATAAAAAAACTTATTTAACTTATTCAGAGCCTATTTATATTATATATATTATATATTTATATTTATTTTAATATATTATATTTATATAATATTTATTTTATATTTTATTTACATAATATTGACATATATATGTTTTAGGTCTATTTAATGACCTTTTTATCTTATAAATTTTAAGTTTACAAGCTTTTTTAATTAATTATTTATATAGACTTTAAGTTTATTTATTAATTTTTTTTATAATGTAAGCTTTTAAGCAGACTTGCAGACTTTGTAGGCTTTAAACCAGGTCAGATCTTAAAAAAAAGAACTTTTTTAACAGGTAACAAGCCCAAGCTCATCCCTCAAAATTTTTAAACAGATTAGACTTAAACATTCAAAGTTTAACTTAACTCAGTATACTTCCATCCCTGATGATCACGACATACAGGTGTATATAAAACAAAAAATAAAAAAAGTTCTATACTGTTTTAAACAAAAAATTATTCAA
The DNA here is from genome assembly GCA_037954105.1 of Canavalia gladiata. NCBI lineage: Eukaryota > Viridiplantae > Streptophyta > Magnoliopsida > Fabales > Fabaceae > Canavalia > Canavalia gladiata. The sequence continues at coordinate 42,999,528 of CM075664.1, forward strand.
TTTTTATTTTGATTTCTAAAATTATATACATGGATCATATTGTTTATTGAATTTAAAAAATTTTTATTTCATCCATTTTTTACTAATATTAAAATTGACATTTAAACAATTGATTTTATTTTTCATTAATATATTATTTATTTATTTAAAATTCTCATTATAAAATTTGGCATTCATGTTAATGTTTTTCACTTTTTCTTTCAAAAACTATTATGAATGATGATGATTTATTAAAATTAAAGATTAAAGTCATATTTTTATATAAATACAAAATTTAAAAATAATTAATACATATGATATTAAAAACTGCAAAAAAAAAATACTATCAAACAAAAATGATGTTATCTAACAAATTAAATTATTCTTATTAATATTGTAACTCTATATAAACAATATTATACATTACATTAATAATTATATATAAATAATAAATTAATTCTTTATACCGATGAATTTTTACCTGTTTAAAAAGTAAACAAACCTATCCCATGATGCAAATTAATATGTTTATTTTAACTCGATTTAAATTAGGTTGATCGATCCATTTAGATCGCAATCTCCTTAATCAATGCGGAGATGTTTATATTTATTATGGATTGCTTCATTTTAATTCTGTTTTAACTTTGATTTTGTGAAAATTTTTAATTTTTTTTTTCATTTTGATGGTTTCTTTAGGTAATATCTCTTATGTTTTTTTTATTCTTTTTAAATTGAGAACAACTTATAATATTATAAAAAAATTAAAATCACTAAAATAACATTAACCAACATAATTTTAAATAAATAATTATTTTATTATTTCCTTTTATGTTTTCCTCTTCTTTTGTTAAATTATTTATTTAAAACATCACACAAAAATTATACCACCTCATTTAATTACCTGCATAAAATAAGAAATGACAATTTTAGATGATGAAATAAATAATGTTAATACAAATGTGACATCAAATAATTTTACTCTGTAATGTTTTTTTAATATTTAAAACTTAATAATTATAATATTTAAACGATAACGACTTTAGACGACTGTCATTTGTTATATTAATATAAAACTTAAAAATAAATTTATAAATCATAAATTCATTACCACCTGAAAAATAAATGAAATGAAGAAAAAAAAAGTGTGCCACAAAAGATTAAAATGGAAAACAGTAATAATGGAGGCAGGTTTCTGAACCCTGTGGAAAAGGATGAGGCTGAATGTGACGTGGCATTTCCGGTGAAACGCAAGAAGAATAAGAGGGCTCCACGTGAACCTGCTCCAATAGGGGTATAAAAGTCTTTTTGTAAGATGTTCAGTTTGTGTGGTCAAAACAAAAAAGAAAATATATAATAAATTAATAAAATAAGAGAGGTTTAAGCTTTGAGGACACTGTTGCGTGGTTTTTGGTAGTTTATTGGTGTTGGTGGCTTTTTGTCCTTTCAAACTCAAACTCTCTCTATCTTCTTCTATCCTATCTATCTTTTCTTTTCTCGCAAAAATTAAAATAAAAATGAAAATTTGAAAAAAAACAAGAGAGAGAATAAGAACATAACTTTTTCTTGGGGGATCTACGATTTTAAGTTCCGTAGATTTCTTTTGCACTTTTGGGCACTTCCCTGATTTTGATTTTCCTTTCCAGTTCGTGCATTGTCCCGTTGAAATGGTTTTCCCTTCAAATTTTGTTACTTGATCGCAATTCTGCCTTCGATGGAGTGGTAGGTGAGTTGCATGTTAAGGATTCTCAATTTCGGTTCTGTTTCTCGTCTTGTTCCTGCGATCTTGTGCTTTTTGTAATGATTCTGCAGAGTCCTCGTTGAATGTTGGGGAGATGCAGAATTATAATTATTGAGTTTTTTTTTTTAAAAATAATTTGGGTTTGTGGGTTCTCATCATAGAAAAATTGAAAATTTTGGGACTGTGAGGTCGAGATCCGATCGTGAAGTTTAGGTCATTTTCATTCGTCACAATTCTAAAAGTTGTTTTTTTGGGGGTGGTGATGGTTGAATTTTGGGGTGTCTTCTTCATGTTGTTGAATTTGGGCTGAATCTCTGTAATTTAGGGTGCATAAGACTAACATTCAGACTCATAGTTGAAATCAGTATTGATCTTGCACAATTAATGTTCACCAACTTTATGCCGCCTTATAATTGTTTCTGGTTCTGCGTGTGTTGACTTTTATGTTCTGGTCCCTAAAGTACGTGTATTCTCTTTTCTTTGAAATTTGTGATTTTTATTATTGGATTTAAGTGTGGTTCATCAGGTACTGATATCATGGACAACCACCATGGAATCTGATCTGTTTGCATGCAATTCTTCTGAACTTACCAGAGCATTGTGCTTCCATGCGATTGCTAATTGATTTCCCAACTTCTATATTTGCTAAGATGCGGATTTGTCTTTCATACTCTCGCTTGCGGGGTTTGACTTATTTGTTGCTATTTATCTTACCAAGAGGCATGCATTCGTGAATCCACTGGTTGTTTTCTTCTGTTGTTCTACATCTTGTCTTAATTGCTATTTGTGTTTTCATTAGAGGCAGAAATGGTAATATGGCAATGGGATTGATTTTATGACATATTTTATTTCTTCGATGTCTGGGTTCCTTAGTAATTTTTCACGGATTTTGCTCACCTTTTTATGCCAAAATAATATTGTGATTTGTGAATCTTCTTTTTGCCTTCCTGCTGTATTAAGAGAAAAGTTTAGCTGTCTCCTCAAAATTTATATTGATAAATTTTGCCCTTGTTAGTGAAGCTTAGGTTATTCAAGTAGCAGAACTTCAGTTTCGTGTTAGTATATGAAAAACCAATAAATATTTTGCATATAATTTTTTTGTTTCTTAAAACATAACTCTTCCTTTGAAATTGTTGTAAATATTTTATTACAGTAGTACTGTGATGTTGGTTATACTTGAATATTTGTCACTGGCTGATGTTATCCATGCCGGAAGATTTTCTTTCCCAATATGCAAAATTATGAAAATCAAGTTGATACATGGGTCTTCCTTCAATTTTATGACAGTGATGAGGATCTGGCATACTGATACTTGTGGTTAATTGATGAGTTATATATGTCCGTGCTATGGTGTTGAAGAAGAGGCCTGATTATGGATTCCGGGGCTTTGAGGTCCCCATTATACCTAAGCATCCTAGATCTGCAAGAGTAAGTGATTGCTGCAAATATGGCAATGTTTATCTTGGTTTGTGATTTTATGCTTTGAACTTTATTTTACTCAAGTTTGATATTGTTCAGAGGAGGGTTCCTTTCAAGAAACCAGCTGAGCAAGGCCAAACTTGTGCTTTTGAACTGCTGGCATCTTTAGCTGGCAAGTTGTTGCAGGAGAGTGAAAGTTCTGCTTCTAGCAATGCATCTGAAGGAAATCATCACCCTGCATTTAGCCAATATGTTGTTGAGAAGGAAAGGCAAGATGAAGTTAAACCATCAACGGAAGAGAGGCTTCATAATGGAAGTTATGCTGAGAGCATATTTATGACTGAGGTGGGCTCACTAAAGAGTAGTGAGAAACCTCTTGAGTGTATTGAGACCAATAGTGTATTGGAATGCATTTCAGCTAAAAATAGTTCTGATTGCTGGGAGAAAGTTGAAGCCGGTGTCAAGTCTGGAATTCTCAAAGGGGAGAATAAGTTTGGACATCATTCTAATAGATTAGTAAAAGTACCTGAAGATCAGGAGGCTGGCATTTCTGGCTTCGAGGGATTATCTTTGGATAATAAAGTTATTTTGAAAGATCCATTGGAGTTGTGTCTTAACTCTTCTGCACTAGTTGACTCAAATAATGATGTTAAATCTCCATTTTGTAGAGAACTGTTTCCCAATGCTTCCTTATCTGGGCATGGGAATGATATTAAGTTAGGTTTTATTGATGATGACGAAAACTTTACTAGGTGCAAGAAAGTTTGCACCAAATCAAAAGCTTTTAGACCTCCAGAATACATTGCTCACAGCATAATTAGAAAGCGGTTGACTTCCAAACCCTGGAAGGTTGCTCCCAAATTGAAGGACTGCGAACGTTCTAGATCTGGTAAGGTGGTTAACAAATTGTTTGCTATCAAATGCTTCATTATCTGATGCATATTATGTCCATTGGTTAGGTGGTTTTGTTTTTCACTAGATAATGTACAATTTACAGATGAGGTGGTGAAAACCCTGAATCGTAAGAGGAAAACTTGTTACAGTTTTGAAAGATCTCAGCATTACACTCTTCTCAAGAGGAGGAAATTCTTTAACAGGGGTTCAGTGGTAACTTCTGATGGAGGATTCAGCAGTGAGAGTGTATCTGATTCACCTGAGAAAGGGATTGGTGGAAATAAGCCTAGTTCATCTGGAAAACTGCAAGTATCTAAGGATTCTCATGGTAATTAATCATGTGGTGTTCATTAGTTTTGGTTAGCTCAATTGTTCTTCACAGTTGTACCCTGTAGGACTTGATGTTCTGTCCTTATGTACAGTGAAGTTTAGCATTAAATCGTTCAGGATACCAGAACTTTATATTGAAGTTCCTGAAACTGCTACTGTTGGCTCACTAAAGGTATCAAATATAATTTTAATTTTAATTTATTTTATAAAAAATTGTTAAATGTTGTAATTGAGCCTAATCCACAGATTGAGGTGGCCACAGAACTTCCTTTTTGTTAATGTAATTTTATTTTTTACAAACTTTTTGTAGAGGACAGTCATGGAGGCAGTGATGACCATACTTGGAGGTGGAGTGCATGTTGGTGTTCTTGTTCAGGGGAAAAAAGTTAGAGATGACCATCGAACTCTTCTGCAGACTGGTGTATCTTGTAAAGAAAATCTGGATAAACTCGGTTTCATTTTGGAGCCTAGTTCCTTTCAAGCTCCTGCTGTTTGTGTTGGTGATCCTTCTCAATGTGAAGCATCCCAACCTTCAAGGTGAGCCAAAGTTAATAAAACAGTTTCTTTTCTTCACATAGCTGATCTGTGATGCAACAATCATGATTAATAGATACCATTTGGATATTGGCAACAAAATAAATTTGTTTCATTTTTTGGTAGTCTGACAAAATTTGATTATGGTTCTGCTCTAGAGAGCTGAATGTTCCCTTTATCTATATAACTATTACATAATTTGATTTTTTTTTCTAGGTCCCCAGGAACTCCTATCTTAGATTCAGGTGTTACCGATGCCTTACAGGATTCCTCCATGCTGACAAATTCTGGCAACCTTGTTGAAATTAACCATGAGTCCACTTCTCCCCCCACTGACACTATAGCTAATGAACTAACACCAGATTCCAGAGCGCTAGTTCCAGTTCCAGACAGGAGTCCAGAAGCATTAGCTGTGGTTCCTGTGAATCAGAAAACTAGGCGTTCTGAGCTTGTACAGCGTCGAACTAGGAGGCCCTTCTCTGTGTCTGAAGTAGAAGCACTTGTTCAGGCAGTTGAGGAACTTGGAACTGGAAGGTTTGATGTTTATCAGCTTCACCTGCATATAGACAATTCACAATGAGACAGGGTTGCTGACCATGGTTTCATCATGCAGGTGGCGTGATGTAAAGTTGCAAGCTTTTGAAAGTGCAGACCATAGGACTTATGTTGACTTGAAGGTACTTCCTTCTATTATATCAGACAGAAGAAAATAAGAAAGTAGAAGTAAATCAAATTTCTCTTATAAGTTAAAATCAACTTCTGGACATCAACTTTTTACAAGTTTTTTCCATCTAACTTCTCCAAAAGCTGGTGCGCATAATTTTTAACTCGTAGAAGTTTAATTCATTTTACCTCCTTATTTTCTTATAAGTGCTTGTTGAGAAGTTTATCCAAACTGAACCGTAGTAAAATTACCAGAATGATAATAAAGAATGTGAATTCAAGTTTCACGTATTAATTCGCAAGTAAATTCCATTGCTTAGCATAATTAAATATTGGTCTCTCCCTATCACTATTTTTGTTGAAGCCGTGCTTCCTGTTAAATTTTACTGATCACCTTCTCCATTGGAACACGGGGTACTACGATTAACTTATTTAGTTCATCTCAATTTCTAATTTTTAAAGTTATAAATCTAAAGGATTTTCTAATGGATAAACCTTGTCCACAGAATTTTGCTTATTTTCTGTGGATGTGGAAGTGGAAGCCCCTCTTAGTTGCATTATTACAAAGATTGGTACTTAATTGCATTGAATATCCTTTAGAATATATAGAATATTGCTGTTAGTTTGGTGGTCACATGACACTGACAGGCATATGTTGTAATGTCATCATTGTTTAATTGCTTAAGACTTGACCTATCGGTGTGCACAGGATAAATGGAAAACATTAGTGCACACTGCAAAAATCTCCCCTCAACAAAGGAGAGGAGAGCCAGTCCCTCAGGAGCTATTGAACAGAGTTTTAGCTGCCCATGCTTACTGGACTCACCACCAAGCCAAACAGCAAGGCAAGCATCAAGCTGGAACCATAAACATCTCTGTTGAAAGACACTGTTGATGGTATCCAACAACCCCTTGTGATGATATCATGTAGAAAGTTGACTTGCAATAGTGGAAAAACAAACTTGTACATTTTGATTCAATTTCCTGTAATATCCTCACCAAATTCGTTGCTGGCCTTTAATTCCAAGCAGGTTAGCATTTGTAAATGATTTCAAGGAATAAGGTTGTTCTGACAGGAATTTAGTTGTTTTCTTTATTTCTTCTAATTTAATTTCATGAATGTAAGTAGGAATGTCCAGAGGACATGATAGCATAACAAAGGAAAAGGAAAATGTTCTCCTTGTAATTATCTCTCCTTCATTCAATGCAACATGTACCTGGGTTCCACTTTGATGTTTCCTTTTCATTTGCTGTTTTCTTTTTCTTTTTTTTTTCTCTCATTAGGATTTATGTATTTATTTATGCCATCTTAATAATGAATAGATTTAGTGGAAGATTGATGAGTTTATTTCAAAAATTGATAACGATGGTGAAGGGTATTCCTCTCTTTTGGGATCCATTATATATTATAAGAAACACTTGTACTAACTCGCATTAGATAAGAATACCGATAAAGTTGAATACCAATTAATTTATCTTATGAAAAATAATGTGTAATTAGAAGGAAAAATCTAAATTTGTGACTATATAAAGTGTTGTCCTTAATGAAAATAATTATTGATTGTGGAGGACTCGATTGCTCATTGGTTCTTATCGCGGTTGGTGCTACCATTCATTTTTGATTATGTCGAGTGGTGGAAGGCGAGGTATTACTTGCAAAAGACATTCTAATATCCAAGATGCAAAAGACATTCTAATATTCAAGATAGTTCAAATTTTGAACGGAGTGAAGGAGAGGGTACTTACTTGGGTCTTGGATGAACTGAGGTTAATGGTTTCATCCTTTCGCATCCCCTTTGTAAATTTTTTTTTAATTATACCTTTTAATAAATATATTTTGTAAACTAATTTGCAGAATGTACATCCCGTTTTTTCTTTTTGCATCCCCTTCACTTTTGGTAATTTTTTTTTTCAATTATACCCTTTAATAAATACATTTCGTAAACTAATTTACGGAATTTATATTAAAAAACGTAAAGGATAAATTGAGAATATCCAAATATCCAAAAAAAAAAAAAGCGGAAGATGTAAAAAGAAAAAATGGGGGTGCGAAAAGTAAAGACCGAAATTGTAATAGTTCCAGGTTTGGGCCTTCAAGATCAGTCCAATTCGTGCGAGATGCCATATCTTGACTGTGTTAAGGTTAGGCCTCATAAAATAAAGGTTAAGCTTCTCCTTCAACTTACCTTACCTGGGTACTGGGTTGATCGGAGTAATTATTACTATTTTATGTAAATAACGTAAAGGATGTGGAATTTTTTTTATAGATATTGTAGCATGTTTTGTATAACATAATATATACCAATAGTTACTTATTCTTTAAAAATCGTCTTAATGAACTAATAAAAATAAACTATTATTTCTTAAAAATATGCTAAAACGAACTTGAGGTATTCTCCTACAGACATTTTTACTCAAACTAGGTAAGGTAATGAAAAATGATCATTTTTTTTTTCCAAATTTTTAATACATCCAAACGCTTAATACTTGAACTTAAAACCTTTGTTTACATTAAATCCACTCTCATCCATAAGTTTGGTAGTTTTAAATATTATACAATATTTTAATGAAATGCATATTAATATTTAATTTTATTTTTATTCTTTTAATATATATATATATATATATTCAGTTTTTATTGAAAATGATAAAATTTATTACATTGATAATATTAAATATTATAATATTTAATAAAAATTAAAATTTATTATAAAACTGTTTATTGTTTTTACCAATACAGGAGTAAATGTTAAAAAAATAATTATGCAGTATCTTTTAATCCTTTTTTTTTTTTTGTTTCCGTGGTGAATGATATTCATAATTGTTAAATGTTAAACCCTAAGGTGTGAAGTGTGGAAGGCGGTGTTAGGGAATGGAAGGATGGGTGTGAATGGAGCACCGGATTTCTTCTACAAGGAGGCTCAACGCCTTGGCTACGTGGCTCGCTCCGCATTCAAGTTGCTTCAGATTCAGAAGCAACACAAGCTCATCACCCCTGGCTCCTCCGTTCTCGACCTTGGTTGTGCTCCCGGTGCCTGGCTTCAGGTCGCTTGCCAGAGCCTCGGTCCCTTCCAAAAAGGTGGCTCCGTCCTCGGCATCGATCTCAAGAAGGTGAAGCCTCCTCCTCTTCACTGCGATTCCAGAGTCAAAACCATCTCTGCTGACGTCATCACCCTCCCTATCCACCAACTCAGAGCTCTCTCTCCCCGCCACAAAGGCTTCTCCGTCATACTTTCCGATATGTGTCCCTTGGTTTCTGGAATCACAACCAAAGACGCAGCTCTGTCTGTTGAGTTAGGGATGCGAGCGTTGCATTTCGCTCTTGGCAGCGCCACAGTTCCGAGGCTTGAAACTGAAGATGATGATCCATCATCCTGTTCAGATGAGGGTGGAGTATTGCAAGTTGGAGGCCACCTTATTATAAAGCTTCTCGAGAGTCAGGATGCCAATGGTGAAGCTGCTTCTGTTTTTCTACTTTTCCTTTTTTTGAAAAAAAAAAAACAGAAACGATTTATTTAATTATTGGAATATTTATTTATGGTGCAGAGATGAGGCAGATTTGTAAACCATTCTTTAGGAAGTCATCTTGGCTGAGACCTAAAGCTACAAGACCTTCATCTAGGGAGATCTATTTGATATGTCAAGGTTTAAAGCAGGACGCTATCGTTTAGAATCTTTTAAGGATAAGATACAATACAAGTTTGTTACCACAATTACAATGCTTGCTTGATATGTGTAATTGTTTAAGCCGGACGCAAAAATTGTTTTTACAAGGTATTTTTTGTCCTACTGAATGTAAGGCACGGTCAGAATGGCCGGAGATTGCTTGCAGGATGTCTGATTTTATGTTAATTAGGGCGTATTTTGTGTTTTTGTTAAAAATCCATTATCTTTCACCTATGAAAATAGGTGTAATAAGATGGAAAAAGTAGAGATATGAGATAAAATGGAATGGAAAGAGATATATAGAAAAAGTATATATATATATATATATTAAGATGTATAAAAATCGAAATTCATTATCATATATCTTTTGAAGTTGTGCTATATTTGTTAACGAATCCTATAAGTAAGAAAGGAGGTGAGAGGTTATAGGTTATGATGATGAATTGATGATAGCAATAGCATATGCACCCCCTTGCGAAGGAATTTGTATTAATATCAACATAAAAATTGGGGAAATGAAAACTGGTATAATTTAATGATTAACTTTTATGATTATACAATTTCTAACTAACACGACGGTGTTTGATATATGTTTTACTAGATGCACGCAAGCGTCAATTTATACCGATAAATACAAACAAAAAATAATTATTGGCTTTGCAAGTACAAATAATCAAATCTTCACAGCTCCTAACGCAATGTTCTGTTTGGGTAATCAACATGAATAGTTTTGATGAATAAATGCATCATCGAATTTAGGTACGCGACGGTGTAGATATATTTTTTACTATATGCAAGCATCATTATATACCAGATAAAAATACAAAAAAAATAAATTTTTGGCTTCTACAATTTACAAACAATCAAATCTTCTTCAAAGCTCATTCCACACTGTTCTGTTTAGTAATCAACATGAATAGTTTTGATGAATAAATGGATCATCGAATTTGGGTACGTCTCAGTGATCCAAGGCCTGTATCTTTAAAGGAGGTTCGAAACAACACAAAATGGTTTAAGTTCAAAAGATTTTAAATATTTAAGTATGATCTATTTAAAAATTTTAAAATATGAACTTGGACTTATTATATATTAAAGATTTTTTTTTTATCAACGTCTAATCTGATTTAAAACGTACAAAATATACAAGTCTGTTTAAAAACTTAAATTACAAAAAAAATTAATAAATAAATTTAAAATCTATATAAATAATTGATTAAAAAATTTTCAAACTTAAAACTTTTATTAAAAAATCATTAAATAAATCTAATATATATATATATATATTATATTATGTAAAAAATATAAAATAAATATTATATAAATATAATACATTAAAATAAATATAAATATAAATAGATTTCTGAATAGATTAAATAATTTTTTTTACAGGCTTAGACCTGATTTATTTATCTAGAAAGATTTTTTTAACATATCCAAACTTATCTATTTATTAAATGAAACAAGTCAAACCAGACTTTTTTACAAGCTAAACCCTAGACTTTTAAAAAAGTTAAACCCTAGACTTTAATCAAGTCGGTAGGATGAGAGCAAACCCTACGGTAGGATGAGAGCAAACCTATGTAGGGGAGGGCAAGAATAATTTTAATCTGGTCACGTTGCTTACAGGTGCTTTCAATGATGGAAAGACATTCCAAAACCGCAAAGTTTCATCCCCTGCACCAGTAAATTAGAAATGATTGAAAAATGTGACGGATAAGCAAGAACCATTTTATAGAGTAATTATAAGAGCTACGCTTGCATGTGTAATGTATATGAAAAATGTTGGTATGTGCTGACCGTGCAAGTATAATAAGAACTCTATTACTTCGCCAAAAGGATGGGATGCATTACCTGACCATCAGGTGATGTTTGCAAGGTAAAGGACTCGCATGCTATGGCCAGTGAGCGTTGCAACCTTTGACAATGATGGATATTTCCATACCATAATCTGATTTTGGGAGTAACCGTGAGTACTTACTAGCTTATTTACATTTTAACTCCAAGCAAGGTTGCACACCTGCAGATTATGCCCTAAATTAGTTAGATAAGATTTGTGCATATGGATTCTTGTAATAGAAAATCCGGCGAACAAAAAGGACCAAAGAACTGAACCTGGCTCCCAGGGTCAACACAGTTCTATTGATGTCCATTTGTTGTGTTCCAGAAGCGAATACACCTATCAGCAGTTCCTCCTCCCGATGCAAGCAGACAATTCTGGTGTGGTGACCCAGCAATAGCCTTCACTGCAGCAGTGTGCTCTGTAAATCTCAAAGCTGGTTGCTGAGAGTGCTGATTCCACACCAATAGCTGCTCATTTCAAACACCACCACATTCAACAGGTAAAATCACCAGTGAAACTACTAGCACCGTAAAATAAAATGAAGCCCTCTTTCTAAGTCTTTTATTTTAAAGAGTGTTTGTTTGGAAAGGTTTATTTAATCTTATAAAGGTGACTTAACTTTCTTCCTATAAATCTTTTTTTAACTTATTTCAGCAAGCTTCACAGCTAAAAGCTTATAAGTGTTCATCGGACAGGAGTTTATTGAATAAGTATTTAATTAATCTGATTACACAAATGTGCAATACCTGATTATCATTTCCACCGGAAGCAAGTTCCCTATCATCACTTGACCATTTCAATCCACATACCTGTCACAACCAGGAATAAGCAAGTTTCTAGAAAAAAATAGGCTCAACATTAGAAGTTCAACGCAAATTATTTCAAAACTTTCTTCCTCTACCTCAGACCTGTGGCCAACTAGCTGACTGATGAAGTCATTTGAAAGTCTCATGTCATGTAGAAGTATGTTCCTATCCCTGCTTCCTGAAGCCAAAATGCGTGAATTCCATGCCATGACACCAGTTCTTGTCCGATGTCCTCCCATTGTTCTGATCCTCTTGCCCTTAGTTCCATCCCAAATCTGAATCACAAGGTAAAACACACTCTTATTAATATTAATATAAAACATTCATCGGATTCAAGTATAAATGAGTCAAAACATATGTAAGCTCAGTAAGGCACCTGAACTTGGCCAAGACTTGTACCAATGGATATATAAGAACCTTCGCGTGTCCACTGGACAGAACACACACCATCATGAGGCCCCAAGTCACATAGCTTAGACACCTGAAAGCAGAGGACACAACAAAACGTTCATTTTACAGCAACCATCTTTGTCATATAATGAAGTGCATTGCAAGAAGAGAAAACCAGTTTTATTTTTATTTTTCAGTTTGCAGACTTACTTTGCTGTTTGAAGCATTCCAGAGATAAACACAGGTACCCAGCCCCACTGCGAGAACATTCTGCGATGACCAATCCACAAGATTCAAGTAAAAATCATCATAAAACAACTATTCTTCAGCTAAATATTCAATTCAATCGGGGACTCTTATTTACACTGCATGTACTATAAATTGAACCCAAAACCTTTATGAAACACGGGTCTTAATACGAATAAGAACGAGAGAATGTCCGAAAATTCATTCATGAGAAATTGAAAAGCAGAATGAATGGAAGGTAAGAGGATAAAATAAAATAAAAGTGAAGTTCATAATTCATTTTTTGGGGAAGTGAATGGAACAGGAAGGGGATTGATGAAGAATAAGTCAGTTGCATGGGATTCCATCTTATTTTGAATAATTGAAAAGCAAGTAATGTTGTTGTCTTCCATCTCACTTTTATGACAGGTATTTGTGGTATTTTGAAAGATGAATCGTAGAGTGCCAATTTTGGAGGGAAAGGAAGAGAAGTTACTTTAGGGGGAGTGTTGGGAACTTTGTGAGGAGGCTTGGGATGGGAGTGGTGGAAGTGTGGGAAGAGAATGGATTAAGATGTTTGGAAGGGGAAAAGGGGGGAAGAAGGTGAGGGTTGTTGGGTTTTGAAGCGGAGCATGTTGCTGTTGTAGGGACTCATGATGGTGGGGCCGGGGAAGCAGATCCACCTGCAGGAGAAGAAGAAGAAGAAGCAAAGTCAGAACCAAAGAGTTCGGATTTCAACAATCTGGAATAAGAATCGTTGTTGTTTCCCCTTCCATCTTTGACAGGGGAAGGCTTATCGAGGAAGCCGAAGGTGTGGAGTCTGGAGGATGATCTGCAAGGTATGAATCTATCACTGCAACAAGATTTGGAACTCAAGGTGTCCACACGCAGGGAGCATCCAGACCTTCCAGGTGGAAGCTTCAGTCTGGGTTTTGCGGTCGAACCAGAATCCATTGTTTTCTTCCCTTTCTCATTCTGTGCAGAGGAAGATTCACAATACCAGCTCAGCCGAGAGAAAAGGAAGGCGCTCAATGTGAATTCCTATTAAATATTTCTTTCTATTCATCCTAACGCTCCCTCCTCCTCTTCATCCCTCTCTTCCTGCTCCACCAATTTCATTCATCACCCCCTCAATTTCCACCTCTCTACTCTTTTTTAGGGGGTTACGAGGATTTAGACATTACTTTTTCATTTTTGTTTTGCTTTTCTAAGATTTAAATCGCAAGTTTTGGAAGTTGAGATTCTGTTTGAAATTTCGTACAATATAAATTTATTTTTATTCAAAAATATTATCATATTGCTATTGCAATAATAATACATTTCAAATTTGCTTAAATATATTTAATTTTCAAACGATTTCTTTAAGTTTATTATGCTTTTATAATCCTTACACCTTTTTCTTGGGTGTGAATATTCTTGCACTTTTTTTTTTATTATCGCATCCTTAATTTTTTTTTATCGTGACATATCCTCATTCGAATTATAAATCATGTACATCTATTTAGGTATGGTTCAAAAATTTATTTTACATTTTTTTCTCCCAACCCTTAATCATTGGTCGTGAAATGGACACCTTAGTTTTGTACGGTTTAAACTTTGGTCTTCACTCAAGCTTAAAGCTTACTATGTACTCCATCCATTACTTTTTTTCCCCATACGTAAGAAGCTACTAATATCAATAATAAAAGCCGAATCCTACATGTAAAAATATTAATAGACAGCTTCCCTTATCCGCGGAAAGAAATAAAATATTATCGATACAATAATAAATAATTAAATTAACCATAGATTTTTAAACGATTAATGAAACACATTTTATCATAAATGTCTGTTTAAGTGATTTATATTACATGGTTGCAAATGAACTTAAATTGCTACTTTTCAAACTTAAATCACTTATTTTCTTAAAAAGGACTAAAGGTATAGTTTTCAAAAGTCAGGTATTTCATTGAACATAATAAAAAAGTTAAGTCGACGAGCCTTCTTTCTACCAATATCTTCTTCAGTTTCTTACATAATATATCATCTCTTTTAAACAAGAAATAAAAATGATGCAGTTCTGCTGATTGAATTACTAATCTGGAGCTATGTCCACGACGCACAATACGCAAACGACACCGACCTGCACCCGAGGGGATAACGAGTAAACTAAACGGATAATTTAATGAGTTAATGTCAACGAAAGTGGATGCTATTTATAAGATTGAAAATATTAGCTTGGTATGGTTGATGTTCCTGTTTTGGCTTCAGCAAAAGCAAGCAGTGTATTATATTATACAAGAGAATGCTTTCTAAACTATGGTCGAAAATTCCAGACTATACACTATACAGTAGTGTACTGTGTGATCAAGATAAGGTATATTGCAGTTGATAATTGCGAAGCCAATCTTGACCTTTTTCATAATAATCCAGTTTGCTGAAAGTTTGCGTATGGAACTGTGGGATTGATGCAAAGGAAGCAGCTCCACGCCATGCATCAAAGACTGGATCCAAGGCTCTAACTACTTTTATAGGTGAGCCACATGGTCTAATCATCCGGATTCTAGCTTCTAGGCGTTCAATTATACCAGGGAAAAGAGAACTTCCACCAGTAACAAGTATGGAACTAGTCATTCTCTCTTCCAAGCTTTCGTCCTTGTATGGTAACCTCTTCATTGCGACCCCAACCATCTCGTCTAATCCTGCCTGATTAACTTCAATCCATTTTGGACTAAACAATAGTTCAGGACATCTAAATCTTTCCACCCCAAGAACAATCTGAAAATCTTCATTGGTCGGAGGACAAAATTGTGGCACCTCAGCAGGTACAGAGGTATCTTCTTCTGATGTTGGATCCAAGTCCTAATAAAACAATTCAGAAAAGTTTTCTGTGAATTATGACCCATCTACAAGATCATCTTGTACAAGCATGCAAACATAGGTTGCTTCAATAACATCATAAAATTAATGCAAACCTACAAGATTGTAAGAACATGTGGCTCCAAGAAAATATTGTGTAAGTACACTTAATACACATTTGGGAAAGCTTATTTCCCAGGAAATATCCGCTGAAAAAAATTCTCTCCAAAAGCGAACCAAAAAAGAATGATTATTTCCTTAAAATAAATCGAAGGTGCGGGAATACACAGAACTCAATTTAATGATGCAGGAGATCAGTAGTTTGATACAGAAACAAACCTGTTCCGGGGTCAACACGTCATCAGGAATGTTTGCAGGAGACTGCTCTTCATTAACGGCAAGATCAGCCTTTTCAGTTTCAGCTTGTTCATTCTTTGGTTCACCTTTTTCTTTCTCTAATGATTGCGTAACCTGATTATATGCAGCTTCTATCTCCTGCCTAGAGACGTAGTCAGTTTCTGCCAGGAAAGACGGAACATCGCTCTCTTCCACTTGTTCAAGCTGATTCAAAAGAAACTCCAAACCATGCAATTCATTTTCCAGTTCATTTATTTTAGAAGACCTCTTTGCCTCAGCCGTTTCTGTTAGCCTTTGAGGATGTTTCTCTTTTATTACTGCCTTTCTTGCAATCTCTTCCTCGGAAGGAGGCTCGATCGAAGGTGGGAATGGCAAAGTTCTGGTTTTTTCTTCAGCTTCCTTGGCTCCTTTCTATTTGATCATCCATGAAGTTTTAGAAAACAAAAGTAGAGGAACTTCGTAAAAATATAATAATTTATACCTGAAACAGCCGAGCTTCAGAAATATAATCTGGTGCAATGTAACAATTCTTCATCTTCAGGTCTTCAACCTTTTCCCATGTAAATCTATCCCTGCATTGAGCATTTAATAAAATCTAAAACAATCTTCGTATTTAGCATTCAGTTTGGGTAGCAGCACAACCCAAATGATTTGGTACTTACATATGATCAGGATATTTAAGTGAAAGAAGTTCCTTCAAATAATCAGTCATATGGGATCCACCAATATTAGTACGACAGCATCCTTTATAAACAGGCTCACCATCTACAAACTGGAAATACACAAAGGAGTAAAAAAAAATAATATTTATTATAAATAATTATCAATACTCCAACACATTTCGTAGATTTTATCTCTATCCGATTTAGCAACTCTAATATTAATATTACATAGCAGAAAAGATTGCTAAAGAAGATATTGTATATCTATTTAAATATACCTCCTGTCAGAACTGATCACAACTTGCGTTATTACATACAGGCCTCTCCACATGCGCAATCACATGTCCGATAGATTTCTTTTTATTTATTTCAGTATTTAAAAAACTTTAATTTCTATATTTACTTTTATGGGACTTATAATTATTTTTTTCCCTATAAGGGCAAATCCTCTATAAAACATGGGAACAATTTCAACTGCCCACACCCTATTTTACAAGGATAGTTTTACGATTTAATCTACTCTACTTTAAAATTTTCAAAAGACCATAAGGAGAATTATACAGATTTACAATATTATTTCTGATATAAGATTAGGCAGTCAGCTACAATAGCAAAGACCAAATATGGCATATTGACACATAAATCCGGCATGCAACTGTTACTTAACCAAAGCATATACATGGTGCAAAACAATAGAATTGTCTTCATCACATTATCAACCTTGCTCACAAAGACCACAACTATCAGATCCAAAAGTAATCTGCAAGATATTAACTACTGTAACAACAAAGATGATAATAAATTGATAGTATGCAACGAGATCATATTTACAAATTTAACCATGTTCAGGTGGACGCTATTATATAATCCGCAACAGAAATAACAATCTCATTTCCTTGACATATAAACCCTTTAATTCAGTAAATAACATAAAAAGCATACCGGAAGCACATGGGTGGTGGAGAATCCAGGACACAAAGCAAGACCATCTTTAGCACAAACTCCTTCTTGTTGATTATACTTATAGCTGAATGCCACATCAACACCAAAGGCTGCCAAAACAGAAAGTACAACTAACTTTTGTAAGCAAAATTGCTGACCATCCTAATGGTAAAAACCACTAACAATCATGCGACAAAATAGAGTACTTTAGGCTTCCACATTAAAATTAGTTTTCCATTGAAGGTCACTCGTAAAATACGAAGTTTTTTTGTAGGTTGCAAAGTATAGTACCAATTGATGGAACTCCATAGGTCTCAAAAAGAAGTTCTGCCATTTTACTACGACATTGAACTGGGTTGCATACACATTCTGTGATCAGGACAGGATGATCAATCTGCTCTGGCATTAAACATTAAAATTAGAAAGGGTGAGCCAAAATTATTCATATTCCGAAAAGGAAGAATCTGTATTTACTAGACCGAAGAACTGCTGCGTACCAAGTACCAACTCAAGGTCATTAAGTTCTACTTTTAGCACACCAAATTTAGAAATAGTATCAACAACACTAACAAAAACATAAGGAAAAGACAATAACCTGAATTCGAGAAGGAAAGAGAAAAATGAAACACTTTTCCACCTATTCCCATACCTCTGATCCATTGGCCCCCATCCGGTCAAATCCAAAATCAAGAATCTATGTCATAACATAAAATGTCAGTAACACTATCCCTGACAAGATCTTAAATAATGAAGCATACAAGTTAAATTTGTGATGAGGGGAAGTTTACGTATTCCATTGTTTTAAACTGGTGAACGACATTGCTGTCAAAAGCCGAGCGTGGTATTGAGCGAGTGCAGTCATAGTATTTCAGGAACGCTGGGTTGCGGTCACCCACGATAGTGACAGTTTCCTCTGAGTTGTAAAGTGTGAAAGAACAAATATTCAATATGCCACACAATTGGTGTAAGAAAAAAGTATCCAAAATAATACAGATATTCATGCACATGCAGAATTGACAAACATGTATTGGACCTGATTTTTGGGTAACCGAAACACTGTCCAAGATGAGCAACACACCTTTTTCATTTTTTTTTAATGATTGATTATTTTTTAAAAATTAAAATAATTCTTAAAAAGTGAGCATAAGTGTTTAAACATTTTTAAAAATTGACCAATGTATTGTTTGAATGGAAGAAAAATTGATGGAAAAGAATTTATTTTTTAGAATTGAATAAAGTTTATTTTTCTTTCATTTATTTGTATTTGTTTTATATATCAGGAAAAAATTAATTTTCATAAAATTTATGGAAATATTTTTTTTCATCAAGAGAAGAAAAAGTAAAAATATTTTTTTTATTTTAAATTTTAAAATAATTTTTAAAAAGATAAAAAAATATAGTAAAAAAATAAATTCTTTTAAAAGGTAAATTATATTTTTAAAATATATATAAATTAAAATTTATAATACTAATATTTCTTTCATTTTTATTTTTTATTTTATTCAAATAATTTATTTTTATTTTATTTTTATTTCAATTTTTACCTTCTTATTTCTTTTCCTTCTAATTCTTCCTTTCTTATTTTTTAAATCCAAACAAAACATAACTAAAAATATATATTGAAGAGCATATTCAAAAATATCTTGCTAGTATTTCTGTATATATTATCCAAGCCAAGTCTTAACCACTTTCCTACAAAAATAAGGATATAAAGTATTTATAAAAAAATCTATAAGTATTATATTAAAAATATAAAATTTTCTCAGAAAAATTTTATCATCAATTTCAATAACTGATCTTAAACAACTTAAATTAATGAATTTATATTAAAATAAAATATCTATCATATAAAAAATATAATAAAAATTTTATTTTTAACAAAAATTTACTATTTTGAATGTTTAAATTCAAAATCGATATAAAATCAATTTATTTATTTATTCAATACTTACTTTTTAAGTAATTAGAATTTATAAGCAATTGTTCCCTCGATGACAGGATCCAATATTAAATAGTTGAACTTTATTATATTCTCCTGTATATCCTATTATTAATTTCTTATTATTATATAAATATTCCTATAAATTAAATAAAAAATATTTAACGCTTACTTAATTCAGTACTAATTAAAAAAAAAATGTAAACATTAAAGATAGTATGATTTGAAATTATTCTGTTTCCTTTGTATGGTTGCTTAACAGACAAGCATCATAATCAATGACTGAGAAATAAAGATATATTGGCAAAGGAAGATGGAGAGTGAAAAATGCAGGGAAATCACAAACCGGTTTCTCTATGGCGTGGCCTTTGCACAACGTGGCGGAAAACAACACGAGGTTCAGACTCACCCGCCCATCTGATAATTCACGAGAAACGGAACCACCCTTAACCAAGAAACCGAAAAGAAAGAAAGTGCTAAAGCCATAAAAGCAGTGCAAATTAGGGTTAGCGGGAAGAGAGTACCCAATACGGAAATAGGAGGCGCCATTGTCGATTACGATAGGAATGTGGGAACTGAAGAGGTGGAAATCGGATTGGCGTTCGATTAGGGAAACAAAAGGCATAGTGGTGGTGAGGCTCAGGGTACAGTGGTTTCTTAAGAAAAGGGAGTTGTTTCTTCTGTGTGTACACGAATCCTGAACGAGCTTTGTGCAGAAATGAAGACCTCCAAACCGGTAGGTTTAAACATAAACGGCTTGGTTCGGTAGACGGAGAAGTGGAGAACAGGTGGCCGAAGCAAATCAGCGTCCAGGAACGCATCAATTGTTCAGCACTAGCAGCGTGCAGCGTTTTCCTTCACCGTGTGCTTCCGTGCTTTCGCTCTCGTCCTCTTACGTGTTTGCAATTTTCTTCAAGCAGAATATAACAAGATTTCAAGGGGGGAATTAATTAACTAGAAGCGAAAAATGAAATAACATGTAGGCATATTCACTCGGACAGCATACAGAAAAAAAAAAAAAATCTCTTTTCAAATTTTTTACATGGATTTTAGATACCAAAAGGATTATTATAGATATAAATTTATCTTTATTTTTTTATTTATGATGCTACTATTTTGTATTTTAAAAATTTAAAATTTACCAGTTATATTTAGAATATAAATAGATTTATGATAATTTTTGCATCTAACTCTAACTAAAATAGAAATTGGCAATTTTTTTTTCTTCTTCCAGGTTGGTCTTTTTTTATAGTTTTTATCCAATTTTTATTTTTATTTTTTTTTAAATAAAATGATGAACTAAATATGTTTTTAAAAATCCTAAAAAATTATTAAACAACAACTGAAAAATTAGTTTTTATAGAAATTAATCAGAGAAACTTGTATTAAAATCATATAAGTGTCCTTTATTTAAACTATTTATTTTTATAAAAAAAAACTACTTTTATTTGTTAACTTCTTTAAATGCTACATTATGATTTGAAAACATGCCATTTGCTGATAGTTCATCAGTAGTAATAATATATTTTTAATTTAAAGTTAAATAGAATAAATTTTGATAAATTAAAGTTAAATATCTGTTTAATTTAAAGCTTAACAAATTAATTTTAACTATATATTTTTATTAGAATATATATTTTACATTGAAAATATAAAAATTAATTTTTTAACTCTAAAATAAGCAGAAGCTAAAAAAGATTGAAACCAAAGATGAAAAAAACCAAACCAAATTAATCGATTTGAAAAAAAAAAAGTAAAACTAATTAGGTCATTTAAAGGTATAATTAAGTTAAGTGGAAAGAATCAAAGTACAGACCAATTAGGAGAATATGTGTTCAGGTAACATGGCACATCTCAATTTAATTCAAACTAACTGGATAATAATTAGATTGAGCATTGTCTATGATTTCATTGAATAATAATATAATTATTTCGTAATTTAAGTGAAATGTTAACATTGAGCTTGGGTATCGGCAGCAACCAAAAAGAGGAGAAATGAGATGAGTTCTCAAACAAATGATGGACATGTATTTTGATCACAAATTAATTTGAATGAATGATGATACTGGAAATTACAGCATTAATTTTTTTAAAGAATAGGCAGCCTTTTCCTCTAACACGCCAGTAAACTAACACCGACACACACTCATAGCTGAGTCTAACTATACAAGTAATCCCAGTTATTCAGTTACAACTGAATCTAAATGCACTGCTAATCCCAATTATTTAGTTATAACGGATTCTATATGTGTTTGGATAATGTTAGAAAAAGAAAGAAAAAAATAAAGATAAAAATAAGAAATAAAATACAAAAATAAATTATTTAAATGAATAAAAATAATAATAATAAAACAATTTTTTTAGTTAGATAAATAAAAATATTAATAATATAAATTTAATTTTATATAAATTTAATTTTAAAATATTATTATTATTATTCCCAATTCTCAAACTTGTAAGTTGTAACAGAACTGCATTTTATTCTAACTAACTGATTATTTCGTTATTAGTATATTTTAATAGAATATACCATTTAACTAGCTTTAATATTAATTAAAAATAAAAACATTAATTTGCACTTAAGTACATCAGTACTTTACTGACAGTCAATTTTATATAACAAATTTTAGATATTAAAATTAGCAATTAATAAATGCATGAAAACTTCTTTTACATCTATAAAATCTCAATACATATACATCTTTTTTATTACCTATTTGCCACTTGGCAAAAAAAAAATATTCCTTAGTTTTGGAGTGATTTTCAAAGCCAATGATTGAAAGGAAATGTAAAAAATGTCCTTGCTTATATGAATTGAAAATTTAGGGATAGAATTACACTTACCTAGTTTTCTTGAGCCAGTAATTTGGTAAGTCAAATTGCAAGATATTAATTTGGACAGTATTGTGCCTTTCTCATTTATTTTATTTATTTATTTGTCTTATCCTTCCTTCTCTTTGTAACACATGTACTGCCTCTCTTTAGATAAAATAAATAAATAAAATTATGCTGAGATATTTTTTTTTTTACCAATCAAAATTAATGTTATTAAATAATAGCAAGTCTACTCCAGAAAAGAATGTGTTGCAAATATAAATAATACTTAGCCGATGGTTTTTTATTTCAAAAAGTTGGTGCATGCATCAACAGTTAATATCGAGAACCAGTCAATATAATTATTTTTTACGAGTGAAAAATTTAGAATTTTTTGTTACTGTATATAATTTTTTGTTTATTTTTAATATTGAACCATTGATAAAATTAACTGCAGAAAATGATTTTTTAAAACTAATTAAGGATAAAAATAAATAAAATTATAATAAATTTGTTGTATCAATAAATTTAAATTTATTAAAAAATTTATATAAATAAATCATTCTTAAATTTATTAAAAAATACATTTAACTTATTTATATTTATATACTTATATTTATTTTAATATATTATTTATATAATATTAATATATTTACATAATTTATTAAAAATTTAAAAAATTCAAATAAAATAAATTATATATCTATAAAATTTTCTAATATTTATTATAAAAATTATATTCGTTAATTTAATTTTAAAATAAATATTTTATATTTTATTTTAACTTTTATGTATATTTAAATTTATATATATATATATTATATGTGTGCGATATATTTTTTTATATATTATTATATTTATACATAATTAATTTATATATATATATATGTAAAATATATAATTAATATTACGAATTTTTTTATTTTATTGAATTTAAAATTTACATATTTTTAATCAATTATTTGTATATTTATTTAAATTTATTTCTATAAAAAAAAATTTAAAAAAAAAATAGTTAATCTCTTCTTATTTAATATATTATGTATATAAAAAAAATTCAATTCTTCTTTTTAAATTATTATCTTTTAAAATAAGTGTAGAAATTTTTTTTATTATAAAATAATATATACATAATTACAAGTTATATTAACAGAAAAATAAACTTAATTGTTCATAATAATTTTATCTGATATAAATAAGATAATTTTAAAAAATATATATCTATGATTTAAAAAAATAAAACATGATAAAATATTTTAAAATTTTGACTAAAGTATTTTTTATAAACAAAATCTTAAAATTTTTCAGAAATTAACTTTAACATATATAATTTTTATAAAATAAATTTATAATTAAATTAATTTTTTTATTTTTTATTTTTTTTTTCAATTAAAACTTATACGTAAAATAGAAGTGAATGAAAAAATTATTATATAATTAATGTATATATATAATTAGTTTAATATTAAATATTAAATTTAATATTTATATTAATTTAATAATGTTTTTAAAAAATATAAAATTTATAAATTCAATCGTTTAATTATATTAATATATTTTTGTGATTATATATTAATTTTTAAAAATTTGAATATTTATTAGTATATTATTAAATTATTTTTATATATATTTAAATAATATATTAGACATTAAAATAAAATTATATGATAAAATATTTATTAATTTTTATTTTTTTATAAAATTTTAATTTAAATTAAATTTTAAATAATAATTAAATTAATAAATTTTATATTTTATAAAAAAATTATTAAATTACTATAAATGTTAAAACTTAACCTTTAATATTAATATATTAATGAATTTTAACTATATATATAAAGGTAATAAATTTTAAATTTTATGTAAAATTATTTAATATTTTTACTATTAAGCTTGTCATAATAATGTTTTAGTAAACATGTATTTTTATAGTAAAAAATTAAAATAAAATTTTAATAGAAGATCAAAACTTAAATAAACTCTTAAATTTATAACTAAATTTAAGTCTTGAATTAAAGTATATTATATTAAGAATGACCCAATTTATATTTATTTTATTTTGATTAATAAAATTATTAAATATTTAATTTAAAAATATTTTAAATTTGATATTTATAAATTAATTATATAGGATTTTATGATATGCATTTTTTTAATTAAATTTTTTATTTTTAATATTTTTATTTAAAATTTAACCTAATTTAATTATATAAATATAAGTTTAGTAATTTTAATTATATTTAAAAAATATTTTAATTTACAATTTACAATTTTTTATATTTTATTTTACAAACTATAATTTTTTTGACAAAGATATAATAATATCCAAGTTAAATATATGAATCTATATTTTTTTAATAATTTTTTATATATAAAATTTGGTATAATATAAGAAGTAATAAGATTTAAACTCATAATTTTTATATAAAACTTTTTGTTTATAAAATTTTAAATATGTATAATTAAATTAAATATTTGTTAATAATTTAAATATTTTGATCACACTAAAATTCTAAAATTTAGATTTTATTAATGAGTATTCCAAAAAAATATAAAAATTAATAAATAATATTTTTATTATAAATCACACTAAATATATATTAAAACTTTAAAAACTGTTAATAACATTTTCTAATGATAATGTTTTACTTTTATACTTTATTTATTTTAATAAAAATAAAAATAAATAAATAAATGATAAAAATATTTTTCATTATATGAATAGTCATAAAACCAGGAGAATTTATTTTGCAGCAGGGTCACATAAAAAATATCTTCACCAACCTAATGAAATAAGAAAAGAAAGGTTTGGTATTCTTTTAATATTTAAATTATTAAAAAATCTAAATATAAAAATATAAAAATTAGCATAATACATAATTAATTATTTAAATTATAATTTAAATTTTTAATTAACATCAAATAATATTTATATATCTAATTATTTTTTATTATCTATTTTACTCATTTAAAAAAATCTTTCTTTTTTTTCTCATTTAACCATTAATTTCTTTACCGACCTTCAAATTCTAATCAAATGCACAGGAAATGCATTAAGAAGATGAGACAAGATTATTTCAGCGGGACGAACCATCCGGAGTCATGGGATATTCCATTTGAACTATGCACCATTCTAGTTAAAGGACAAAAAAGTGTACTGTTTGAGTTGTTATTATTTCATTTAAAATTACCTTTTTCTCCTTTCATACCGGTTTACAGATAAATATGACTAGTACACCGACAAGTCCAAGCTACTTTTTCAATTCCCGACCTTGACCGACAAAAACATCCGTTTAAGAAAATACTATCATGAAAAAAGGTAAACTTAAATAATAAATATATACTTTTACAAATAATACGTTCTCAAAATAACTTTAGGACATATTATATTTTCTTAAGGTATGGTTGAAAAGTAAGGAAGCGTTACCACAAACATTAATAAAAAATAAAAGATACAGATATGTAACTAATTCAAAAGAAGGGTTGAGAGTGGAACATGAATGGCCCAGGTTAGATTGGCGGTGGCCCGTTAAGCACACAAACAGAAGGAGAGCAAGGTCATTTTACACGTGCACCGTCCTTCAACCACATCTTAATAAACTCAACGGGGTCCATTACCCACCGACTCTGATTCCAAATTTCCCGCCAAAACCCAACCTGTGGTATAAATTCTAAGCTCTAAACATTCTCGCACTCTCCCTCCCGCTTTGGAAATCACCAGAATCCTATGCCCCTTCTTCGTGGGACCCACACCCCACATAGTGCCAAAAAGCACTGCCTTTTTGCCACGTGGACCCTTTAGATTCCACCACACGCTTGCGCAACTCAATAAACACCCTCTCCCTGTCTCCTTGCCAAGCAAGAAACTCACTTACCCCAATCCACTCCTTTAAATAACATCACGCTCTATTAGTAATAGACAAACATTCTGAAAAAAAAGATGGTGAAGGACAACAGTGAAGAAGGTTGCTGCACACCCAAACGCAGCGCATGTCGGATACCAGCTGCCATGGTGTGCCCGCCGGCACCAAAGAAGAAGCCGGCTGTTTACCTCCCAAGGCAAAGGGTCCCACCCAAGAACGGTTACTTTATGCCACCTGACCTTGAACTCATTTTCAGAGTCGTGCCCCCAAGGAAAGCTTTAGCTTAGTTCCTCTAACTCTATACTTGTGCTAAAGCCGTGATTTTTCAGAGTTTCACAAACACTTTAACATAGTTTTCTCTCATGTAGGATAGGTATGTTGTAGGAGTTTATATCTTCTAATTTTTTTTTTCTTTTTTTTTTGTATTGACCGGAAAAGTAAGGTATATATGTTCTTGGAATTCATGTATATTTGGTTTATCCTTTCAGTAAATTAATTAAACTTTTGAGTTAATTTTGATTTTCACCTGAGCAATTTTAAATCTGTATAGCCTTGTTTTTTTAGGTAACAATTTGATTTTACTTATTACATTTACTTGAACTGTAGGTCTTGCAACAGAAAGTAAATTATTGTCCTACTGGCCGAAATAACAAAAACTGGGAAGATAGCCAAATAAATGTTACATGGTGTTTTTATGTATGGCAAAATTCAAATCAATGATACATGTTAAATTAGCACTAAAATTAATATTTTAAAAATAGTACACGCTTTGACGAACCTTTGATAAAACCTGACAAGTCATGAAACGGAAAATAAATTAAAGAATGAAAAATGAACCCTTATCCTTTACTTCTGTTTGACCGTCACCGTGGGACCTATTTGGATTAATGGGCATTAAATATTATCCTCATTCCTTCGATTTTTTTTTCACCATCAATTCTTTATAGTTTGCTTGAAAGTAAGAAAAATAGGTAAAAAAATTACTGTTAATTTTTTATAATTTTTTGGATGATAAATAAAAATAAAAAACAAGTTATTTAGATAATAATTTTTTTATTTAAATAAAAAATAATTAAAATAATATAATTTATTTTATATAAATTTACAAAAATAGAATATAATTTTATTATATTTTTTATTAATATAACATTTTTAAATATATAATAATTTAATTTAAAATAAAAATTCTTTTGTTTTTCTTTTTACTTTTTATTTGAAAAGGATTAAATTTAGATAAAATTTACAAAAATAAATGTTTTTTAATTTTTACAAATAAATAAATGATAAAAAATTGTATCCTTTTTTTTTTCTTTTTTTAACTAAATAAATCGTTACTTATTCAAATATCGGTTGCATTTAGTTTGCTTTTTCAAATAAAAAAAATATCTAAGCAGCCTTAAGCCTTAAGGATAATATAAATAGGTGAAGATCGTATTCAAAAAATTTTCTAGTATTTATACATATAATAATTATATCTTCTTTCATTTTAATATTTATATATTCTAATTTTATTTTATTAATTAATTACCATTTTATTATTAATTATGTAAATAATTAATTATTTAAATAAATAATCAATTAATTATATTAAATAATAATTATCAATTATGTTATCTATTTATTGTTTATATTAAATTATTAACTATATTTTTTATTAACATTAATCATTAATAATTAACTACAAATAAAATTATATAACTTGTAATTACTACATTATTTTAACCAAGTGCAAGAGGACAAGAGGACAGATTGTTGTACTTATGCGTATTTTGAATTTTCCAAAAAAAATATATATGATCAGCATTATTCATTTTGCTAAAAGCTCATAATAAATTTATATACACAGGGCCATTCAATACAATTTAGTAAATTTAATCATTAAATCATAGTACTATTTTAATATTAAATATTATATATATATAAAGTATCAAACTTTAAATTTATACTAATTTAATTATATATAAAATATAAAATATATTAATTTAGAATCATATTATAATATCTAAGTAGATTAAATATATAAAAATTTATAAATTTATAAATACTTTATTTTAACAATTTATAAATATATATAAATATCAATAATTTTAAAAATATATTTAAATATTTATAAATTTTATAAAAATTTATATGATCTATTAAATATTATAATATAATTCAATTATTGGATTAATAAATTTTATATAAAAATATTAAGTTAATATAAATCTAAAATAAAGTTCATACTTAATATTAATGGATTATTTAAATTGAATTTATTTATCTGAATCTCACGAAAAAAATATTATAATAAATTTCATATTAACATATCATAAAATTAATAAAGATAATGATAATATATTTAAAATAATATAAATCATTCTTATGATTTTTTTTAATTTTAAAATTTTTATCATTTTTATAAAATAAAATAAAATATTGTTGATGATGCAATCATATCAACTTAGCCTTTTACACTTATAACATACTTAACACATGTTAGAAAATTATTTTTATATATTTTCATTTAAATATTAAAATAAATTTTATACCAAACTTAAAAATAAACTCAAATTTATTGGTAACTTTATTCATCAATAAAAGTAATTTAAAAATTGTTACTACGAGGAAGTATATACATATAAATATACTAACAAATTTTGATAAAAAATGAAATAAAATTTGCTCAATTGATAATGCAGCGCCCGCATTTTTTATATACATTTTTTGTCATTTCTAAAATTTTTATTTTTAAAATTAGATTTTATTTCTTGGATTTTATGTTTGGGCTTAAGAGTACTCAGGCCTAACGCAGTAATTTCATTATTGGATTTTAAAACCTGTTTGGGCTTAAAAATATCTTGGGTTTAGAATTTTTATCAAGTAACAATTTAGAGATAAAATGAGATTTTGCTAGATTTTTCTGTAGATTGTCAGGAGGGGATTGCTTTTTGCACCCCCAAAATTTCTTTTTGCACCCCCTTCATGTGTAAAAAGACAAAAATACCCTTGTTTATTAATCTTTTCTCTTATTCCTTCTTCCTCTTCCCGTCCTCCTGCTCCTCTTTTTTTTTTTTTTTTTTTTTCTTTCTTATTTTTGTTTCCCATTATTACATCTTCTTCCTTATTAATTGAATCCATATGTTCTGCTTTGGTGGGAGAAAAAACTAAGAAAATAAACCTCGGAGAAACGTCGAAAGAGCATCGGAGAAGACGAACGGACTTTGTATTCCGCAAACTAATTTGCGGAACGTTAAACGCTTTCCGCAAATTAGTTTACGGAATACATCAGTGTATTCCGTAAATAAACTTGCGGAATGTAATTTTTTTGTTCCGCAAATTAGATTACGAAATGTAAAATGTAACCTTCCGTAAATTAATCTACGGAAAACAAAAAATTACATTCCGCAAATTAATTTACGGAATACATTTTGCATTCCGTAAATTAATTTGCGGAACAGACAAATACTTGCGGAAGAGAAAAAATTTTTGCGGAAGAGATGAGAAGGTGTTAAGGGTAAAATGGTAATAAAAAAATTCCAAAAAATTAAAGGGGGTGCAAAAAGAAAAAAGGGGGATGCGAAAAGTCAGGCCCTTGTCAGGACTATAGAGAATTTAATTTAATAGTAAAGGTTAGTAATTAAGTGCATAAGTAAAATAGAGAAGCCACCTTGTTGGGCTTGAACCTACAGCAAAAGAGGAAGAAGATTTTGGATAAGTCTTATGCTGGGCCTAGAATATCCAGTGAATAGGTATACTATCGATCTAAGAGTCATGACATGTTGACCAACAACAAAAAGAGAGTCACGACATAAGAGCAGGCTAGCAAAATGGACAGTGGACAGTGATTGGTAGGAGTTCAATTCCTAACATGTTGCTATGTGCCATGGTCGTCTTGGTCAAAGTATTTTCTTGAAGAAAAATACAATTTTAGAGCAACTTGTTGATCCAACAAATTGTGTTATGTCAACTAATCCTTATGTCCAATTGCACGAGGGGTACCAAGGGGTTAGGAGACCAAAAACTTTTACAACATATAAAAGGCTTGTGTTTATAAATAAATCTCAATATTGCTAAAACTTTCTCTCTACCCCTTGAAGGAGAAAAAAAAAATTCTCTTCCTTCTCTCTAACAGCCACTATCACCTCTAAATCTCTTGTTAATGAAGCTAGGGTAATAGTTAGGATCCATGATTTTGTACATGCTCCCTACTCTCTCTTTTTTTTTTTTAAAAAAAAAATCTTTGACTTTCATGATTCTTGTATGAGAATTTAACCTAAATTGATTGATAATGGTACTTTGAGAAGATATGTTGGGTATATTTTGATATATTGAAAAATCTTGTTTTTGGTGCTAAATGTCTACGTATGGCTTAGCGTTGTGTTTGAGGAACATGTGTTGTTTTTTAGTATTTGATTGTGTTTATATGGTCTCTAAATGGTTATTATTGATATATGGTTTGGTTATAAACATAATGAGTTTTTATTTTAAGAATTTGTGATTGAATTATTGATTTAGGCACATGCTTTAGATGTTGGTAATAAAAAAAAAGGGTTAACATGTTGAATAAGGCTATGATGTATTTTGATAGAACAAATGAGGTTTTATTTTGACAATAAAGCATTTTGTTCCCTTTTTTAGGATGAGTGATTCTCGTCAGAAGAAGGTTTATGAGGTTTTCTTTACAAGATTTAATTAAAAGTTACTTTAATTAATAAGTTAATTTGATATGAAAAAAAGTAAAGTTCCAACTTCATAGTTGTAAAAATTATTGTAACAAGGCATGACCTAGCTTTCTTAATTCATGGGAATTAGTTAGTTGATTAATTTGACTAATCAGAACCGAACTAGATTACCAACTAAACTTAACTGAGTGGAGCTGACAGTGAGAAGAGTTCAACGTTACAGAAAGTCCATAGTCCATGAAGTAAAGATGAAAATTTTTAAATATAGAAAATTTTGTTTTAGATGAAATTAAATAAACTGAGTACATTTATTGAGGCTCGGGGGGATGGCAATTTTTTTTTTCAAATATAGGAATCGGCTTAACAAACAAAATATATTAACTTTCTTATATAATATATTTTCCACATTAACCAGAAAATTATAGAAATTTATAGAAAATAGACTAATTAAGAGTTAAGGGTAATAAAATTTTCTACGGAGAAATTATAAAATAATAACAATGGTTTATTATTATTATTAGAAGGAATGAATGTGTTCAGAAAATAGTAATTGAAGAGAAATTAATGATGATGAAAAAATTGGATTTGCTATTAAATAATTAATTAAGGTCTAATGCGAGGTTGACAATAGAATTTTGAGGGAAAAAAAGGGGTTAAGTAATGAGTACTAAGAAAGATAAATGATGCATATGTAGAAAAAATAAAATAATCACGAACGGAAAATCAATCATTACGTTCATAAAACATATGAAAAATGTTACGCGCTGAATTGATCAATCCGCTTGGGAATATATATTTATAGTAGAGAAGCAAACTCTGAGAACAGTTCAGTTCCAAAGGAAAATTTTGGAAAATTGTGGGGTTGCGGAGCTTCTAAATAAGAGAAATCCCAGCAAAATTCTTCTAATATATATATTTTTATGATTAATTAACGTTTAAAATATTGAAATATATTTTATAAATTGATCATTATTTTTAATTTTTTTTAAAAAATTGGCCAATTAGTGTTGAAAAATATGTTCTAAAATTATGGTAGCTCATATTTTTCTGTAAATAATGATTTGCTGAATGCAGCTATGCAGTTTAGCTTTAAGTGATGGTTTAGTTTTTACGTTAATATATATTCTAAAAACTTTAATTCCAAAAATAAATCCATACCATCAATATGAAAAAATATATCATGTTTTTATAAAAACATTTTTAACTCATTATCAACTTTTAATAAATATTATTTCTTTAAAAATATATAATTACATTTTTTGGGGTCGTATAAAAATGTGAAGCCTTTTGGCACAAGCCTAAGTTGCTTATGTTTAGAGTCAGCTTTTGGGGATGAAGTGATGGGAAAAAAATAAATAAAAGAACGTATAAAGTAAATATAAAAATTAAAGTGTAAAAACAATAAAAGTTAGATGAAAGTTTGTTGTGGAGAAAAGGATGTGGGTGATATATAGTCCCTTGAACTCTGTTTGATTTGAAAAAAAAAAAGAAAAAGAAAAGAGAGAAGTGAGAAAAAATTCCTTTTTTTTATTTGTTTAGTTGATTATAAAGTAAAAAAAGAAGAAGAATAAAACTCTTTTAAATCGACAGTTATATCACTAAAAAAGTATAAATATTATAATATAATATTAATAATGCTATTATTTTACTTCACTTTTTAGTATAATTAACTAAATAGCAAGAAAACTTATGTAAACCTTTACAATAAAATACTTTTTATCAAATAAAGCAATTATTTATTTATGTAAATATTGTGTATTTATATTCTCTTTCTTAAACAAATGTTGCCTTTACAGTTCCTTCGTTAGTTTTTATCCTAAATGTGATTATTCTTTTTTAAAAGGACATGGAGTAGAAAACTTTACATTGGCATTTCAGTAGTCTTAATTATAGATAGCATTTTAGCTTGTTAAATGCTTGAATCAACTGTTCGGAGATTCATTCATTTAACAAGTAGTTTTGAATGTAAATTCTAACAATGCATTAGACATTTAGAAAAAGTTATTAATTAATAATTTATTTACTTTAAAAAAGTATATTTTATATATGATCTCATATAAAAATGAGATAGCATTTTACCAAATGTAACTATAGAAAAAACCCTAAAGAACTGAAAATATTCAGTGCACTGTTGGAAGAGCGCTTGAAAAAAATAATGAGAAGGGAATTCACAGAATATCAATGGAATTGAGGGGGGAAGTACTCTCTCTTCCTTTTTTTTCACCATAGTGCCGAGAGATTAAAAAAAAGTGTAGAACTGGTTTATTTTTCTCTCATCAACTTTTCTTTTACACCAAATGTTTACTGTGTCAATGGGAGAATGCATGAGAAAATTAGGAAGCAAGCTAACAGAAAAATGAAAAATATTTATTCAACGTCTCATTTAAAATAAAAATAAAAATATTAAATATTATAAAAAAAATAATAGTTTTATTACTCCTTAAAAAATAGGACACACCGGCTATTCATAGGATTGACCAAAAAAAAGGTGTCACTCTCCCAGAAAGTGTAAAAAAAAAAAACAAACGTGGAACCCATGCTTCTACTTTCTTTCTCATAAATTTCTTTGTTATGCCAAACATAAGGAATACTACTTTTCTCTCTAATTTATTCTTTCTTATTTAACATATATCAATTAGACTGCAACTACATGTCTGAATTAGCTGCAAAAAGAAAATATTTTAATAATAGACTATATTTATTAGTTTTATTATTATTATAATAATAATAATAATAACAATAATAATAATAAAATTTAGTTTTGTTTTCTTTTGTTTGTTTTCCACACAGAAATTTTTATTAAAAAGGTAAAAATAATTTTAAAATGATATATTTCGTTTATATTTTCTAAAAAAATCAATTTTATACTAAAATTACAAAAAAAGCATAAATTATTTACAGTCAGTAGTTTTATATTTAAAATAATTAAATGTTTGAGATAAAGTAAGAAATTAAAAAAATAATTAATTTGATAACTTTTTATAATAAATTTTAACAACTTTCTTAAGACAAAATTGACTTTTATCACTTTGAAAATTTTACTAAAAATAATTTCTTTGAAAAAAAAAAAAAAACTCGCTCCGGCCCTTACCCAAAAATCAAATGGTTAATGTATATCTTGGAAAGAAAATGTACAAAGTTTCTTTACACCTCTTCAAATTTTATTTAATATAGAATTAATAACGAATATAACGTTTTTATTTTCATAAGTATAATTAAATTTAGTTTTGATTATGTAAAACAATATGAATTTTTAATTTCAAAAGTAATTCATTAATTTATAATGTTACATTATTTACAATATGATATTTCAAGATGCATATAAACTCATCATGAAATAGCAACAGATTGTTTTAAGAAAATTTAAACTCTTTAATGATTATAAAAACAAAATTAGTTTTAAAGGATTAAAATAAAATTCTCACATGCAGGTACTAAAAAAGGATTTAAAGGACTGTTCCCCGACATAAATTTATGGTTCTGGCTTTTGATCCTAAGTAGAACTAAATTGTGTCACAGTACAATGGATCAAAATGGGGATCGGGTACATTGTACTATTATTTCATTAAACTGCGATGAAATTGGCCCAACATCAGTCATTGGACCGTGCTTTCCATCAAAGCATTAAATGCATTCATCTTGGTATCTGAGCCATAGGCCCACCATGTTGACCAAAAAAACAAAAAAGTAGATAGGCCCACTTCGCTGGAGGTCATTTCTTTTCCTTTGCCTCGTTACCAAAACAACCAGCATTTCGTACCATGACAGCCTCGGAAAAGCAGCTGGAGCACAATATATAAGCATTCCTTAGGTTCAGATAATAATTTCAGTGGGTTGTGATTCATGGTGGTGTAGATCTTAGTTAAATTAAAACTCTGTTAAAACATGTATGAGATTTGAATTTATCTTATTTTATAATTCATTTTTATGATTTTATCTATTTAATATTTATAAAGAGAGATGAGATATTGGAGCTATTAAAGGAGTGATTTATTTGAGAAAATATTTTTTAATATCACTAAAATGATATTTTATTTTTAAAAAATTGTGTTAAATATGATTTCTTCGTGCAAATAATATGTGTGTATGTGTTTATATGAAGATTTTATATATTTTTTAATCTAAACATGGGTTACAAATTTCAATTCAAAAAAAGACATTGTTTCTTCTAAATATTCTTCAGTAATTGGATAATTCTGATGAAAAATATATCACAAAATAATTGAAGAGAAAAATCGATAAAGTGAAAGAAAATAGAAAAAGTATAAAAATAATTATAATTGAACTGACGGTTGACAACTTGTTTGAAATTCATTTAATTTGATGAGTGGTAGATATGTAGGATTTTGTACAAGTTTCAATAAGTTTTAACCCTTATTACGTTGTATAAATTGTTATTTATGGACAAACATATAAACGGTACTATTATATCAGGTTGGAACATATATATATACTTGATTTATCTAATTCTTTACACATGTCAAAGAACAGATTTAAACAATAACGGAAAATTTCTTCTTTTGGGTATTCAATCTTACCATCCTTAGAATTTTCTTCAAGTATTTTACCTAAAATTTATACATTTATTACTACAGTGACTACATCTTTTTTATCCAAATTTAAGCCACAATCTCCGATCTAGGATAATTTAGGTTATAAAATCGTCTTGCCCTCATAATCTTTGTAAATATAAAAAATTATAGTCTAATTTTTTTTTTTACATTTTAAAATGCTCACCTATTTATCATGCCAAAAATATCCTTTTTAACTCTTAATGAGCCTTCATAAATTCTGATCAATGGTTATCAATTTTCTTAATGTCGTCCAATAGATGATCCAACCTGTGAAAATAAAATATATCTCAACATTTGATCAAAATAATTTTGGTATTTACAAAGTGTAAATACAATTTCTCACCATGCTTCCAAATTATTCTAATATTTTGTTAAAAAAATTAAACACGTTGTTAGCAAGAAAAGCCCATTAAAGATGAAAAATATACCTACATTTTTTCTGTTTACATTAATTACATATTAGATAGGAAATATGTGGTATATATATATATATATATATATATATATATATATAGTAAACACAGGAAGAAAAATAAAAATAAAAATGTAAATAACCTAAACTCTGTGCAACCTTATTTGAACCTGCTTATGATGTGGGCTTAATAGGATCAGGTTAAAAAATCAAGTTTATTTAAAACTTAAATTTAACATTTTAAATCTTACATTTTTACAGATATATTTAAATCATCTTAATTGAACCGACTCTATGAAAAAGTCCAAACGAAAATGTTTATTGCTTTTTTCGAAATACCAAAATGTAATGCAGCGCCAGGAAAAGTTGGTTGTAGGCTTGCGCCTTCTGCCTACAAACCACAACTGAACGAGCTCAATTCCGAGTTGCTACAAACATTGTAGCTATTTATTTCGCTTATAGTATCATATATTATATTATAATGTTATACACAGATGATATATTTCATTTTATACCAATGGATTGATCGATTAGTATAATATATACTATACAATTCATATAAATTTATAATATTTATACTAAAAATTTGATTTATTAAACAGAGTATAAATAATTCAAGAACTAATAATTAATACATGAAAAAATGATGATTATCATAAATTCAATTACACGAAAGCCATGATTTTGGGCACGTTTCACATTCCTTAATTTTATTTATTTATGTAATGAAAAGTCAATTCATATAATGATGGCATGAGAAATTTAGGTAGAAATATATATGGATCTGTTATTAGTGGAGTGAAGGAGTCTCAAGTCTCAAGTCTGAAGATAGCTGCAACGAAGTGACAATTGCAGTTCCGCTGATGAGGTGATCGAACCCATCACTACTAACAAGTACTATTAACCCACTTCCGACAAGTTAATCACTCAACTCCACACACTGAACCCAGCTGCTATCTGACCAACTCTGCCCACACCTCACCAATATCTTCAGTCATTTCTCAATTTCTCCATCAATTTAATTTCAACCATTGCTCTGTTTCTCAATTCAGCTATCAACCCATTTTGGTTTGGTTTCATGACTGCTCATATAACCCATACTAGACTGTCTCAAAGTGATGGGTATAAAAGGTCCTCCAAAATTTAGTTGCCTGTGTTACTATATTCTCCTATTTTCGGTTCTATTTGTTTGATTAAAGAGAGAAAGAATTATATAGGTAGGAATTAATTATTATAATGTAATTGATTAAAAAGAGAAAGAATTATATTGGTAGAAATTTTATTATTATAATGTAATAGAATGAAGTATTATTTTTTTTCTTATTTTCTTAATAAATTATATTTTAATTTTTGATTTAAAAAAATTAAATTGTTAGTTCTTCATATTTTTTTTTCTGTTTTACATTAGTTCTTACTTTTACTTTTTGTTAATAGTATGCTGATGTGTGATGTTAACAACTATATTAGATATCTATAGCTAAATTTAAATGTCATCATCTTCGAACAATAATGACTACTATAATTTGTCATCTATTGTCATTCGTTATTACAACTTGTGATGAATATTATAAACGTTCAAAATGTCTAGCTTATCGTGAATATCATAAATGTCCAAAATCCACAAACCTACCATAAAATCTTTTTGAAAGCCAATGCTATTGGTTACTAACTTTATAATCATCCTTCATAGTTTTTTTTTTATGACAATAGCAGTTATAATTTTCTTCTTTATGATAGAACTTGTTGCAAATATTTGTGAGTAAGAACATTGACATGCACCTTAATCTCTCTAGAAGTGTTTGAATCACTTCTTCTTCTTCTCGTACTTTGATCTTCACTTTCAACAAATCCATATAATGAGAACCCATCTTTTAGTTATCTCACTCAAACCATCAATTTTCTCTACATGAATAGCTTATATTAGCAACTAGTTCACCATTATGATCCTTTTTTTATATTATATAATTTGGGTAGTGATGTTGGTAATAGAAGGATGAAAGAAATAAAGATTGAGTTTTTTGTAATTGAGATGTCAATATCATAGATAGATGTTGGATATCCATTGTAAAATATCTTAAGCATATTCTCCCATCTCTTGAAATTTGAAAGAGACAAATAGAAATACATCATTGATAATATTTAGTGCTATTTTATTTATTGAAATCAATGTTGACAGGTATCAATTCCTACCCA
Organism: Canavalia gladiata; assembly: GCA_037954105.1. NCBI lineage: Eukaryota > Viridiplantae > Streptophyta > Magnoliopsida > Fabales > Fabaceae > Canavalia > Canavalia gladiata. The sequence goes on from CM075664.1 coordinate 43,037,270, forward strand.
AGAACATAAATATTTGCTAGTGACGAAGAATGAAACAATCATCTAAATTTAAATTATTTAATGGAGATCTTTCTAGCTATATTTCATGTAGCTACAAAAATGTTGCTCATATAGAAAACAGAGGCACATTAATAAAAGTTTGAATAATTATTTTTCTTTTCATTAAATGATAAAATCATAGAAGAAGTATAAGGGATGATAAAATTCTTTTTCATTGTGCATGAATTTTTACCAAATAAGTCATTCTTGTCTATTGCCCTTGGTTTGTTCAGTACCTAACTAGAACCTAAGAAATTATGCAAGGTCTCATATAAACAATGATATAATAATCACAATCTATAATGAAATTTAATTATAGGCTTGTTGTTCCTTTAGAATTGATCACCGATAGAAAATAAGTTTTGATGAAAATAAAGACACACATTTCCACAAGCAACGCCTTATGCTTGGAAACTCTCATTACTTTGGAAACCCTTTCTCTAATCTTCACAGTCCCTATATTTTTTAACTAAGTGAGAAATAAAAATTTTTGTTAATAAGCTTTTAGTTCAAGATTCTTTTGACTTTTTAACCAAATAATCATGAGCTTTTGGATTTGTTATCTTCATTGAATTCATATTCTTGTGAAACTAGTGAGACTCAGTTGATCTAGCACATTTTTACAGTAGCATCCTCAACTCCTTATCCTTCCATTGTTTGGAGAAGTTTTGCCGCACATGCCATACACAAAATTTGTATGGAGATACAAGCATTACTTCTTGTATAACATGTTTTAAATCCTGTAATATAAATTCAAATGAGTTTTAAGATATTAAATTTTTTTCAATGTAGAAATAGTTTCATATTAGTCCCTCTTTAATTTAAAATGTTACATAGTTATCCTTATTAATATTTCAATTATATTTACCACATGTGAATCCATATTTACGTGCAACATTTGCATGCAACATATGTACCTTCTGCATGTCAGAAATGAAGTTTCATCCATATTAAACATGGTCTCACAGGTCATATTCAATAGATCCAAGAACCATATCTAATTCTTTTTGTTCTCAACATCAACCACAACATAGGCAATGACTCATATATGATTCTTTACATCATGTCTATTTCTTTTTAAGTGCCATTTGACTTTTTGCTTTTTGCTTTTTTGCTTTCGCTTTCAATTTTGATTTTGAGTTTGATGTTCGTTTTGCCTTTAGTGTTGGTTTGACTTTGGTGTTGCCTTCTTAGTAGGACATGTACCCACACATTCTGCAACGTTCTTTGTCTACCCTGTAGTCATATAGGTCTTTATTTCTTTTAAAACACCAACACCTCCATGGTCACTTTCACTCTCACAACCAACCTCATTTGTAACAACAACTTCATCTGCATCCTCTTCTTTTTCCCCCACCATCACCTTGCACACTTGCCTCATCACCACCAAACCTATGAACTTCTTCACATCCACTTTCAGTTTCCTCACCCTTAATACCATCACTCTGTCCACCCTCTTGATGTCTACCTTCACCATAATTCAAGTCAACATCAAACTAAAAAATCAGTATCATCATTTACTTGTATAAAGTTAGCACCATGTCCACCCTCATCATCACTATCATGTAGACCAACATCAACTTGAACACCACTTTTTTCACTACCTTCAACATCATCAAATTGACCAAGAATTATGTGACATTTTCCTTTTGAGTCTTAAATTGACAAAACTTCAAGTCATACACATAGTAAACTGGTCTTGAATTGTTGAATTGCTCTAACCATATTTTCGTGCTCTTCAGCATGCATCTATAATACAACATCCCAATCACAAAAAAGACTTCATCTTTCATTTTTCCATCCTTTTATTATCAACCTTAACTACCTAACTTAAAAAAAATGGAAGATTATGATAGTGAACCAAGTTGATGATTTGAACTATTTACGAGCTAAAAAAATGTAGGTTCAAATGGGATAACTGAAAGATGGATTCCCTTCGGAGGTGGAAATATAGTATGAGTTTGTTAAAAATGAAGATTGAAGATTGAAAATGTGAATAAGAAGAGATTGATACACCTTTAGAAATATTCAGGTACAGGTGCATGTCAACGTTCTTGCCCACAGAGGTTTACAAGTTTTATTATAAAGAATAAATTTGACAATGAAAATGGAAAGGATTTAAAGAAAATATTTAAATTATTATGACGCATGAAAACGAAGCTATTTAGATTTAGTGTAATGGCTAACATGATATTTAATATAACACGTCAGCCTGTTGTTAACGAAAAATAAAAACAGAAACTAACGTGAAAGATGAATGAGAAAATAAAGAATTAATGATATAATTTTTTTAACTTAAAAACAAAAATAAAATTCATTATCAATGTAAAAAACGAAAATGACAGTTTACGTAATTTATGTATAAAATCATATTGATTAAAAAGATAAAAAATAATTTTTTCACTGTTTTTCATACATAATTTTTAAAATAAAAGTAAAGTAATATTTTAATAAATAATAATAAAATAAAATATTTTTGTAAATAAAATAAACCTAAAATAATTATAAGATAAATTAAATGAAGTAATAGTTTAGAAGAAAAAGATAAATGAATTAAAATTAAAATATAAATCCATAATATAAGATTATAATAATGAATTAGATAGACTCTAAATCCTTTTGCTGGGATAGGTTCTTTGAATGTTGAAGTTATAACTTAACAATGTATTCTTTAAAGAAAGCTAATAAAATCAGAGTTAATAAAAAATATAATACTCAATTTTAAGTGATGTGTCTAAGGTGTATAAAAGGAATTGAAATTTCATATCACTTATTCTTCCACTCCAAATGATCATGTGTTATTTGATCTTTTAAATGATATATATATATATATACCAGACAAATATCTCATCAAAGAAGGTTAAAGATAGTCTAGTTTGCTATTGTGTAAACAATTTGAAAAATGAGAAATACCTTAATTTTTGACAATGACACAATGAATGTAACCGAAGTAATAGAAATTATAGAATGGATACAACGAATGTTGATGTCCCAGCTTTTGTTTGGATACAATGGATTTTGTTAAGTTTTCTTCAATATTAGATATCAAATCCTATAAAATGCATTGGATAAAGTATATAAAGGTCGACTAGATGAAGGGTGATATACAACTAGAAGACTACTCGGCAGTTTATCAAAAAAGTTATATTGAATAGCTATTTGATGGACACATCAAAAGGCGAAACTGTAATGATATTTTGTGACATTCATTAAAAGTTTTTTAATATACCTTCAATTTTTATATTATTTTAACTTTATATATATATATATATATAATATTATAAAAAAATTAAAAAATTTGTGCAAAATTATATAATTAAAAAACTGTACAATATTATTTTTTTATATCAATAAAAAAATTATATAAAATAAAAAAATAAAGATACATAAAATATTTTTTGATAAATTTTAAAAAAGGTTAATATAATATTTCTCAGTGTCGAATGGTTAGATGTTTCCTTTTTATGAGTAAGTTGAAAATATTAGCCTATTGCAGCATAATGTATTATGTTATTCCAAAAATTTTAAGGTATGCTTTTATTTTAAAAAAGTAGTAATCTTATGCTCTTTAATTTTATCTTTGTTATTTTTTATTAATAGTGTTAGGTAAAATATTTTATTAAACTGAAACTTTAAATTATTAGTTGAAAAATTTATTAAAATATTTTAGTTTTATTTAATAAAATAATTTTATTTTAGTAGTTATTAATATTTTAAAGATATTTATTAATATTTTTAGAAAAGCTAGGAAACTTTTATATATTTTAAGCTGTTAACTAAAATAATTCTTACACTTTTATTTTTAATATATTTTTATAATTTGATCTTTAATTAATTTATTTATTTTATAAGTTTAATATTATATAATTTTTTATTATAATATTATAATTTTAATATATGCTATTCATTTTATTATTATATTATATTATATTATATTATTAAGTAAAATATTAAACCTTTTGGAAAAAAATAAAATTTAAAAAATAAGTAATTTTTTAAAATTTTTATTTATAATTATTTATTTAAAATTTTATTTAATTATAATTTTAATATATTTTTTCAAAAAATAAATATTATATATATATATTAAAGTTTAATTCATTATTTAACTGTCTTCATTAATTAATTAATTAATTAATTATTTAATTCAATCGTTAATTTTACTAACACTTTTAATTAAATTGATAATTTATCAGCTTTAAATTTTTATTTAATTTTTTTTCAATTTTCAACAAATTTATTTTTTATTTTTATTTAATATACCTTAAAAATACCATGAGTACTTTTAATTATGTCTTCATAATATTTCGTTTCCTTTGGTTGTTTTAAAAAAAGTATATTTTTTTTTTATAAAACGAAAACTAACTTCAATACCTCTATTTAATTTGTAATTCGACATAAACGTTTCTCAATTTATATTAATATGAGTATCTTTAATTAACACAAACCTTTTTTATTTTATGATGTAGAAATAAATTAAAAAAGAATCAGGATACAATATTGTTAATATTTGAAAAACATGAGTATAATTTTCTCTTTGATTAATGTGCATTTTTATGATAAAATATCAATTTTTTTAGAATTTATTAAAAATAAATTCATTTCGATGCTATTTTAAAAGAAAAAGTCATTGAATTTTTAGAAAAAAAAAATGAAAAGTGGATAAAAATATAAATCAAAGATAAGAAAAGTCCAAGGCTAAAATAAAATTAGTTATATAATAAAATAGGATAAAAAATTAAAAATTACCCTGTAATTATAACAGTGGAAGAGATTTTATATTATAAATAGATTGTAGGTAATTGTTAATAATTAAAATAGTATATTTGCTATCATCCGTAAATCCCTGGTATCTTCATTGTAACTTTACTTTTACTCATAATCAGTTTTAAAAAAAAACAACTTTTTTTAAGTCGAACAAGCCTAGTTTTTTGTTCTGCATTTTCATATTTTGTTCTCAAAGTCCGTTAATCAAAAGCGAGAGTTAATAAACTAATATAAACTCTTACCCAATGAGAGCTGTGCTAAATTTTCATTTATGTAATCTGGAAAATGTAGTGTATAACGCTGGTGAAAAATACATCCAATTACTACTCATCTATTAAAACTAAAACATTTTATTTAATTAATTTTTATTTTTCTATCACAGGTGCGAATCTAGATGGTGAAATTTTCAAAATATGATCTAGGACTGTATATAGAAAATTTCATCCCGTTTTCCTTGTAAACTTTTTCGTTAAGGTGTTACCTATTATATTTTCCCCCCTGTAATTCCCTGTTAACTTTCTATATAATTTCTTCCTCCTTTTCCTCTAATTTTTTATTGTTTGATTCTTAAAAATTTTAAAAACGATCTTAACCATCATTTATTAATGGCATGAATTAACCTAAATATGTATTATAATAGGATATCTCAGAATAGCTAACCTTCATTAATAAAAGATAGATAATAGTTTAAAAATAGTATAGTGATAAAAAATTTAAAATTTAAAATAGTTTAACATAAAATTTTTAAAATAGTTTAATATAAAATTTTAAATTCGAATCAAATTACTTTTCATATTATACACTTAAAAAAATAGCTAACATGATACGATTAAATATGTGCTATTATTTATGTTGCTATTAAGTAATTATAAAATTATTTTTAAAAGATTTAAAATTTATGATAATAAAAAATAATTTAAAAAATAAAAACAAATTTCATTATATTTCTCAAAATAAGAGATATATTTGAACATATTTTTTTAGCATTGTTTAGATAAGTATTAAAATATAAAAAAAAGACAAAAAATAAAAAATTGAATAGAAAGAATATGAAAATAAAGTTGTTTAAATAAATAAAAATAAGAAATATTTTTAATTTATTTAGATAAACAAAAAGAAATGAATTAAATTAAAATTTTAATTTTTCTATAATATTTTATAATAATAAAAACTTATTTTAATTTTTTATATTTTATATTTTATATTATGTAAATCATTATTCAAAATAAAAATTATTAAAAAAAACTCTGTCCTCTTTTTATTTTGGTGGGATCGCTCCAAACAATAAAAGGGATGAAATTTTAGCCAAGTTCTCTGTTTCTAAATCACATATCCAAATTAAACAAAATAAATATTAAAGATGAGTGGTAAAAGAAATATATCTTAAAGTTATTTATTTATTCTATTTTTAAAAAAAATTGAAAAACGTTTTTTTATTATCCCAGTTTAATGTTGACCAAATATTTTCGGCTCACAAATCACGCTATTATTCACAAGCAGCAAGTAGCCAAGTACTGTAAGGACGTGGCTGACAACTGCAAGTTCTATCAATCTGAAGAACTGGCTTGGTGCAGCAATCATGTTCAACTCTTGCATGCGTTTAATGTTCATGAGAAAAATAACTCAATTTAACATGTTAAATGCCGTTTATCCTAATTTTATCACTATTTTTCTACTTTTATTTATTTATTTATTTATTATTTATTTTTGTGTATTAAATAAGAACTGTTTTATCACTTCCTTTGAAGCTATTTCAGCTTTGGTTAACAAAATAAAAAAAAAAGTATGACATAAATACTGTTAACCATTTTAAATTTGTAAGAATAAATTTTATTTTAAAGCCTGATCGTGAAATAGCAGCAAATTGTAACTTTTTTTATAATTTTTTTTTCTTGAATGACGTCTACTATTTTTATTTTTATATATATATTAAAAAATAATTTTATCATGTTATAAGTTCAGGATGACTTTATCTTTTTGCGATAAATATCCGCAGTAGTTAAAGCAAAAACATAATAGAATAATATTATCTTAAATTATACAAATTAAATATTAAGAGGCAGATGTTTATTAAACACATTCTATTTTAAATTTTTATTTTATTTTACCTTATCATTTTTATCAACCAAATGAACTCTTAAAGAAGGGTGATACTTGATATTAATCAAGACGTGCATATCTCCCTTTTTTCATTCGAAGTGATAACCGAATAGTAACCAAAAATTTATGATACGCGGAAGAAGAAATAAAGGGCAATTCATTGAATGGAACTCTCACATGAAATAATGGAGAGTTGAAAATTTTCTAAAATAAATTTGCTATATTCATCATATATTTATTATTTTTTATTCCAGTGAAAAAATATTTGATGACAATTTTTTGGTCAGATAGAAGAAAATAAACATCAAAACAACTAATCTGTAATTCAAACTGCAACAATAACATTAGTTAGAATAAGAAAATTAATTTGAGGTGGACAATGCTTCCAAAGGAGGAAGGAAGTATCTAACAAGGACCAACTAACCACCACAGAAATTTCCTTCCAGAATACCATAAATTAAGGAAGGAAGTGAAGGAGAAATTCCAATCCTTGGAAGAGAAGCTTCGAATCTTGTCAATAAGAATACCATAAGAATAAAAATAGGCACATCTTGAGATAAATAGTAATAGCAAAGTGTGATTTACAAACCAATTTTATTAAACTAAGATTCAATTTAAATTAACACCATGCAAAATAGCCTAAAGTTCCGGATATAGAGAAGTAGGTATTCCAGAGAAAGTAGAAAATCCAACTAATTAACCAAATACCAATTGAGTCTATAATCAAGCCTCCACATTCAACCATATCTTGATTACCTAAAGCACGGGCATCAAATTTAAGTTTGAAATAACCTTTAGTTGGAGAATTCCAAGTAACTTGTTAAGAATGAGTAGAAATCTGAGTCCCAAAGCTGTTTGTTATATCTTCATACAACACATTAATTTTGTTGATGATGTCCCAATCTTGTCAAATGGCGTCAGAGTAAAATAACAACATTCGTATCCTTCCATACTATCCACCAAGTTGCTACAAATCACTTGCCAATTAAATCAAATATAAAATAACGAAATCAAAGGCTGTAATCTTGCAAATTAATTTCTGAATATCCCAAATGCACCATGAAATAGGAAAATTCCCCAAACAATGAAGTATGGACCAATCAACATTCCCGCTCCTGCAACAACAGAAATTGGAAGAAAGGTATCTAAAGACACAAGAATGCTTCCTTTACCAAATAAGTACTAGAAAAAGGAGAGAACCAGATTATAATATCTTCTGAATCCTCCCTAATAACATTATTCATCATTTTTTACCCGTAACTCTTGACCAAAAACAATAGTCAAATTCTCAAAACTTCGAACATCAACATAAAATATTTCTTTTATTGAAACTAAGTATCATGAATATACACATAGGTTATAAACATTTATCATGATGATCAGATTTTTACAGAGTAAGTAAATAAATATAATTACAAAAGAAAAGAAAATTAAAATAAGACGTTTAATAATATAACCAACCAATATTATATAAAAAGTATCCTATTACTTAGAACTTTTGTTTAATATTAAATATGAAATAACGAATTTAAATAATAATGCATAAGGATTGAAACATAAATTTAATTTTTTTTTATGAATTTAAATTACTAATTTTATAAAAAAAATTTACTAAACAAGATTCCATAATAGCAAACAATCATATAATCTTCATAATAGATAAAAAAAATCTTATTTATATAAATAGTAACTCTAATGTATATTTTATTATTCATGAAATAGTTATTTATACTTTTATAATCATTAATAAAAGAACTATGATCAAATTTTAATAAATTTTTTTAATAATTTTTTTTAATATTTAATATAAAAAATTATGATTGATTCTAGTAGAATTATCTATTATGTAATTTAAATCTTCAACATAATTTTAATTAAATTTAAACAAATTTTAGTCTAATAATTTAAATAAAACTTAACAAGTTAAAACTTAAATTAATTAAATTTTTAACTAAAATTAATATAAATTCTAATAAAATAAATATTATATCTTCTTAAATCTTATAGTTTTGTTATGAACAAGATATTTTCTTTGAAATATATAAATAAAATTATAATTTTATATTTTTTTTCTTAAAAATACATTGAGATAAATTTCAATTATCTCTTAATATATTTTTTAATTTTTTTTAATAAATTTTATTTAACAATTAAATTTTTTTTTTTCTAATTAGATTTGATATTGTATATTCATATCAATAGAAATCAACTTCACAACGAGAACCACCATCAAGCCAAAACACATAAAAAAAATGCATCCTTACTATTAAGTTTGATCTTAAAACCAAGTTTCAACAAATACAAAAATCATATAATATTTTTTTAAATATAAAAAAAATATTGAAATGATTTAACAAAAAGAATAGTATTATCATCCTAATACTTATTAGTCAACACAAACATCCAATTTTGTTTTTTTACTGTATAACATTTTCCACACATGCTTGTCTAACATGAAACATTAATTGCACAAGTTGGATGAATGGTGAGGCTAGCAAGTTTTTTTTTTGTTAAAATAATTTTCCTCCCTTTTAATAAATGGTAGGATATATCATAATTAAACTTACCTGTCCATAGGAAGATTCAAACAATAACATCAATAGAATCACATATCACTTCTAACTACTAAAAATTCTGCATGAAATATATACAAATATGAGAGAGTAGATTTTGCTAAGGTGACCTTTATTGAGCATCCATTTTCCTCCATCATACTAATCTAGTATTGATTTTATTGATTATAAAAGAAAATTTTTCTAACTCTCCTAGATAACAATAGAAAAGTCAAGTATTCAATATTATAAGGAGGATAAAATTAAATAATAGAACTTAAATTGATTATTTTAAAATGAGAAACATTCTTAGAGTAAAAAAAACGAGATATGACAGAATTTACATTTAAGATAGAAGCTTGAAGTCATCAATTACATATCTAACCAATTTTATCTAATAGAACTTACCTTAGTAAACAATAAATAATCATTAATTATAAAGAAATAAATAATAACTTAATAATTTTTAAATATTTTATTCAAATTCATTCTTTTCCAACAATTTTTTAAAATAAAAAATATAGTTTTCCTTATAAAGGAATAAACAAATAAGAAGATATAAGATTTCCGTGTATTAAATCTTTGTTTAAAATAAAATTATTAAACTTTTTCTCATTCTTTTTTTAAAAAATACACAACTTATTATAAGATCAATAGTTATATAAGAAAAATCAAAATCTATTAAAATAATATATAAAAAATTCTAATTTATCAGATCATAAAACTTTTTAATATATATTAAAAAATAATTAAATTTACTTTTTTATATATATATATAATGAATAATTATTTAAACGATGATGAGATTATTAATAATAATTTTTTTATATTTAACGTAATAGTATAATTTTTTCATTCCAATTTTTTCATTATAGATATATTTATATTAATCTTAAGATATATTTTTTAAAAAATATTCTCTCTTATTATTTCTTATATTACTATTGACCTTATTAGTCCTTCTAAAATAAATATTAACAAAAATAAAATAAATCTAATGTGTGGAAATTTGTTGTGCTGGTAATTAAGAAGCAGAACTTCCTCCGTTACTTTTAATCTATATGTCTCATGATCGAATTTTTTCATGAAAAAATTATTCTATAATTTGATAATCTCAAACCCAAACATAAACTTCCAAATTCTCCTAAGTCTGTCTCGCATTGTGTTGAAACCAATCATTTTTCCAAAAATTTTAACCATCAAAGCATCTTTTTCAAGGAGAACACATACCTTCAAACATTGAATCAACTATATGCACCACTGACTTTAACATGTTGCTATCTTTATACTCAACATGTGCTAAATTTCCTTCAAAATATCAACTTTTGGCCTTATAATAGAAAACTCCTTTTGACCATCACCATTTCCTTAAAATAAACTTGTTCTTTTCTTTCCACCCTTAGACGTTCATTAGCACTACTGTTATCCGGTGGTTCATTGCCTAAATTTACTTTCATAGAGAGTCTCCATGCTTTTAAGTAAATAAATAGAGAAAAGTACATGCTAAAATAATATTGAAACCTTTAGCATTTCAATTATTTTCTCAAATATTTTTTTGAAAAAAATTTACACACTAATCCCTCAAATCTTTTTGTAAGCCACTTTTAACTAAATTATAAAGATCAATGAAAATAGTTAAAGCTAGTTGATATTTTTCACCCATATTTAATACTATCGATTTTAATTCCATTATCGATATTTATCATTATTAGTTTTGATTTGGGCTTTCAACAATTTCAATTATTAAGGATACCTAAATAAAATAATAATAAATATTTCATAAAAATAATAAAATGCCTCAAAAAAATGACTATAAATTTATTTTAAAAAATGTCTTATAAATAATTATTTTCTTTTTTCATTATAAAAGACGTTACATCTCAATACACTATAGGATGGGACGTTCCAACGCGCCTTGATGTCTTTTATATATTGATGTATAATATTTTTAAAAATATGATATTATATTTATATTGATATAATTTATTTAAAATATATAATACAAAAAAATAGATCTAAAATTTTAACTTTATGTTTTTATTTTATAATTTAGTTGTATATAATATTAAGATTGATATATTATATCCATAAATCAATTTAACCGTATTTTTTCTTATATATTATTAGAACTTGATTAGATTGAGTTCAGGTATAAATAAATAACTTCTTGAAATTTTGGTTTGGTAGAAACTAAGATAAACTTGATAGTGTTTACAATTTAGTTTGGATCAATTTTAAGATAAAATTGATTTGATCAATAAATGTTGTTTAATTTGGATCTATTTAAAAACAATATCAAATCTAAACTATCAATCTAATCTAATCTTTTATAGTCTGGATTATTTTTTTTTAATGTTTTATCTTTATTTTTAAGAGATTACATTTTATTTTTTGATAAAAAAACAGATAAAATTTCATTAATTAAAACATAAGTAAAATTATAAATTAATACATACATTCATGTATTGGCTAATTTTTATTTAAAGGATAGTAGTTGTTAAATAAAAACTTGAATATATAATAATATGTATAAAAAACTTGTTCAAATATTTAATATCATCATAAGTAACAGCTTGATCTAAATTATAAATGAAAAATAAAATAATTTGAAGTTCATTAAAGGTTTATATCCATGCCCATGGTTAATAAGTTGAATAATTCAACAACTTTTAGGTTAAGTTTATTTGAAGATAAAATATAAAATTAATATATTCACGGCCAGTTTGGTTCAGGTTTGATAAGGAGAACCAAATCAAATTTAGATATACAATTTTTTATTTTTTTTTTACTTTTTCAATGGTTTGGATGATTCTTGAACAACCCTGAGTAAACTGGTTCCAGCCTAACCTATTTAACAGTACACTTAGTTTACCAAAATATCATACAGAGCCAAGACCATAGAAGTCAAGCCAATGCCTTAACTCCCTGGAAATGTGTTAAATTCTTTAGGAATATGTTTTCACGTACTATTCTGTTCTTTAAACGAATGACAGAATCTAAAGCACTTCCCCATCATAAGAAAAGGACAAATGTAAAGTATCAAGTGGAAGTGATGTGCATACTACTATATATGGATAGGAACCAGCACCCATGCGCTATCTTGTTTCTCTATAATTTCATGTATTCTGAGAGGGGCAACTAATCTAGATTTTTTATGCACAGAACTATCAAAATGACTGACATTGCAATTTATATATATATATTCTACAGAATACATCATACAAAAGTTAACAGCTGGCCCAATCTGATATGATAGCCAGCAAGAGGTTTTCTTCAATCCAATAAAATGAAGATTGAAATCTATAGATATTAGATAAGGAGGGAACAAGAAAGGAGAAAAGAGAAATAATGTTATCCCAAATATCCATGAAGTAAAAGCATTCAATGATTCATAGTAGTACACAAAGTTCCATCAAGGTACAGACATACCTGCTGAGCTTTACAGGGGTTGTTTTGCGGTACAAATGCCAGAAGGGTAGTGAAAGGACCCCAACTCCATCATTACTGAATATTAGACCTCAAATTGGCACAAGATCAGGGATTACAGTACATTACCAAATAGGCTAGTAGGCCATTGGCATTATTGTGTACATTATTATAACTCAAAAGCATGGTTCGAGCAGCAATATTAAACTATCTATCTCCACAACCACAAAGGGCCAGAACTAGAATTACAATTTTTAAGAATTAAATTTAATTAGCATCTACTCAGAAATTAAAATAGAGAATATTAAAGTACTTTTAAAAGGGGTCTAATCAGTGGATGATAATCCAATTTATTTTGAGAACAAATTAAAATAACCGGTTTGGATTCACCTCTTCTGCTCCAAGTTGGTTGTGTCAATGAGAAGGGAAAAACCCTGGAGAAGAACCTGGTTGTATATATTAGTCATTTATTGCCGCTGCAGCATCATCAAGATTCCCATACAAAAAGGGGCTAATTGATTTGGGAGCAATTAGGGACCACCCCAAACAAAATCCCTTGAAGCTTGTGAATCTTGATGATGCAGCATCAGCAACCAGCGACTGGTTTTAGCTTTTCTTGTTGATTATCATCATTAGTACCCATGCAAAATAGAGGGAAAAGGCACAGACAAAAGCGGTGGGAAGCAAAAAAGAAAAGGATAAAGGTAGATCAGCCCTAACCCTAGTACTGTATCTCTAAATTCAATCCAATATGAAGAGGAAATAACCACAGGGGCAAAGGAAAGAAGGGAAAATTAATTTAAGAGCTGAAATATCCCATACTATATATCTATAATAATGTAAGGAGAGCAAAGAAGAGTTGAAAGGGTAAACAGAGAAAAAGGAAGAAAGTCCCAAACTATATGGGAAAGGGAGGGAGGAGTATAGAGATGAGTGTTGAAGTGAAATAAATTTCTGAGAGTGAAGAAGGGTTGAATGGTGTATATATAGAGAGAGAGTGGTGAATTAAGGTATAGTGAATGTGTGTGTGAGTGTGTGTGGGTGTGGGTGTGGGTGTGGGTGTGGGTGGGTGCTTATAAGTAATGTAATAAACGAGGAAAGAGATTGGTTGGTGGTTAATAAGATCTCTCAGTCAGAAGAGAGAGAGATCGTAATCGTAGGTACCAAATAAACCGAAAAATTAAAGGGTCTCTGAGCGGGTCCTCATTCCACAGAAGGAAACAGAATAATAGCTGAGATTTGGAAAACGAAAGATAGCCTTTAGAGGATTGGAGGATGTAATTGCGTCCTCAACAAGCGTTTTCAAACTTGGACTCACAATTGACACACCCTGCACCCCCCCCCCCCCTCACTACTCTGACCCTTCACCCCAGAATAATATTATGTTCCCTCCTTCCCCTACCTAATTAGGGTTTCAACTTCATTCCCTCTCATCTTTTATCCAATTAATTATTTAATTAATACAATATTCAATATTCAATTCCGTTACCCTCTCTCTCTCTCTGCTTCTTAATTACTCTCCTTCTCCATATATACTAAATCACAGTGGATCCATCTATTAATGGGCAAAACCGGGTTTAATTTACTAAATATGTTGTTATCGGCTTTTAGGCTCAGTTAATGCATCATTCTTTCTTTCTTTCTTTTACCAAGGCCACTTACAGTGTTATCATGTTTATTTGGTCGTCTGTTTTTGAAGGACCAAAATATACTAGTGGCGCATATACTTACACGCAATCAAATATATCCTATCCTCTGTTGTTTTCATAGTCAATTTCTTTTATTAGAAAAACTACATATCTTTATCTATCTTGACTACGTGGACTATGTTGCATTTATTGCTAAAAAATAAATGGTTAGACAGTGTAGTTTGCATTTCATTTTAGATATCGTTATGACTTATGAGGTAAAATGAAATAAAACAAATATTATATTTATACTAATAAAAAAATTAGATAAATTAAATTTTAAAAATTCATCAAGATCAGAATATGTTTAAAAATTATATTTTTAATAAAATTTTCACATAGATGATAAAGTTTGAATCTTTTATCTCATCAAACATGAATATAATTCTTACTGATTAAACCAATTTTTGTTAAAGATAAAGTATATTTAAAAAGGTTTAAATATTAGGCATTTAATAAATCAGAGGTATAGTACCACCTAAATAATAAGATAAACATTTATTAAAAAATATTTTTTATTAATTTTTAAAAGAAATTATTAGCAAGGTCAAATAAAAATTATTCATCAATTTCAATGAAAATAACTATTAAATCTAGTCAAGTTCATTTCTAATTCAACTATTCAACCTCTTAACCATTAAGATTAATCTAATGATAAATAATTTAGATAAAATATTAAATTGAAATCATTCTTTTTATTATACATAAAAAATTGTTTAGTCCCTTGTTTCACCTTTAAAATTGTTCATTGCATCAACTACAAAACAATACGCTGACTAACAGTTATATTGTGAATCAGCTAATACTATATTATTTTTCCTGTGTTTTTTTTAATATAGATCATCATGTTATAAGGGAATCTATATTTTGGCAAGTAATTTTTATTTTATAAATTATTGATATGAATATTCATGTAAATAAAAGATTAATATTATAAACACATCTTATCAATCATTTAAAAAGCTAAGTATAAAGGTTATAATTATTATAAAAAATTATTATTATTATCTCTTAGCAATAAAAAAAATTAACAGGCATGTAATATCCGTCAATACATTAATATGTTATAATGTGAAGGCTCATTCAAGTGCAGGTGTTTTGTCGTTAGAAAGAGACCATAATTTACATAAAGATACTAGATATTATAATAGTATTATTTTCAATATAGAAATTATTTTAGGGAAAAAATCAGACAATTAACCACTTCGGAATTTCAATAGCTAGGTATTAGCTTTTCGGGTGTATGGAGGGTCGCCATTCGTTTAATTTGTATCCTCAAAATCATATCAAGGAAATTTATAGGCATAATATCCTTCATCAAATCCCGCATTAATAATATAAGAAATACCTTCTAATCAATTTCAATATTTAAAATGACTCTTTTAGCATTATTTTTTTTGCTTCAACTTTTATGAAATAGTATAACAACTAATAATTAGGTCACGAAGAAAAAAATCTTGATGTATGAAGGAAAAAATATTCGATATCATGCACCAAATAATTTAATTAGTCATATGAACGACGGTGTTTCCCAACATAAAAAAATAAAAATAAAATAAGACGACCGTGTTTCCCCAAAGAAATAGCTATTATTATCACTTCATTTATTTTGTCAGTGATATTGATCACTGTGATAAAAAAAAAATAATGCCACTTATAATTTAATTTACTTCGGAAAAAGGTCTTTTTCACTCACAATTTAATCAGTTCCTAAACTTATTCTTGCATATAAATTATTCTTTCAAACTTTTAAACTTAAAAAAGCTAGTTTTTCCTTGCCTCTCCTTTACTAAAGTTAACGACAATTATTGATGTGACACGTTATAAGTACCTACAACTATCATAATGCCACACAGGACTTGCAAACATCACATTTAATCATCAACGTACAATTTTCTCAACGATTCTAACTATTAAAACAGCGTGTGAATGTGAGCTATATAAGATTTTTGAAATATCTATATTTATTATTTACTGCTAATTACTTCTGAAGCCTTTACAGGTTGGTATTGAGAAAATGCCTATCCCCACACACAAAATTTATGATGAAAATACTTTAATAGTGATTTATTCTTTCAATTAGTTAACATACCCGTTCAAAGCACGGGTTACTTTTAAGTAAAAGTATTAAGTATTATTTATTACGTTTATACTATGTAAAGAAATTCAAAAAATAAAAAAACAAAATATTAAGATTATAATTAAATAGTATACTATCATAAAAATAATATTATAAAAGTATCAAATGAAAAAAAATTAAATATACTTTTAATCATCAGAAATTCAACAAATTTTGCTTTTAGTTTTTATAATTTTTTATTTTCATCTTTAACTTTTTAAATTTTATTTTTAGTTTCTACTATTAACTTATAATTAAATATTTTGCAAGCTTAATTGATAGATACTTATCTACATTATATCGTATTCACTAACTTATCATAAATATTAAAAAATCATACAAACAACCAATATTGGTAGGATATTTACATAGATTTTTATGCGATTCAATAATAAAAATTATATTTATTTTATATATTTTTTTGTTATATATAATAAATCAATATACACAATAGAGTTTAGTTAAACACCTATCAATCAAGTTAGAAAATATTTAACATTAAATAGATTATGTGGACTAAAAATAAAAATTTAAAAATAAAAAATAAAACTCACTATATTTAAATGAATTATATTTAGCCTATTTTATAATTTTTATTATAATCTATATATATCTTATCTTTTGTCACTATAAAAACATAAAATAATGAACGACAAAAACTTCAAAAATAATAACGATAAAACATTACTGAAAATAAGAAAACAATATAACAAAATTTCAGAAGTGATGATGATAAGATATTATTAAACATTTTAAAAGTAAAGAAATCATATTATAGTATGAACATAATAATAAGCATTGGATTCAAGAAAAATTATAAATAACAAGGAAATCATGTTTAAAAATATGAAATAATGATTAAATGAAATTATTTATACAAGAAAATCAGATATAATAAAAATTTAATAATATAAAAATTTCAGCTAACAGGGAAATAAATTTAAATAATTAAAAAACATATACTAAATGTTTTGTGAATATTAATATTTTAATGTAATAGATCATTTATCACAATATTAATAATAATATTAATAAATATTGCAACATAATAAGAGATTTTGATCTTTGTTTTAATTTTTATTTTTTATTCATCTGAAGTTATCATCATCTGTAATTTTATAGAGTGGAAATTTTTTTTTATTTTTATCTTAATTTCATTATTTAACTATTATAAATATCATCTAAATATTATTTATTATTATTATTATTATTTTAAGAATTTTGTGAATTATTTTAATATTTTAATGCATTCATAATTATATGAATTTATAAGTTTTGAATTTTTTACCATGATAATTTATTATCGTTAATCAATTTTATATTAACATTTTTCTTAAAATATTGATTATTAATTGTAATGACTTTGAAAAAATATTACATTATCATTCCTCTTGAAATATTGCTCTCTTTATTATTCTCAGTTCTATTAGCAAGTCTTGCATGGAGGAAGAGGAAAATAGAATAAGAAATTAATTTATTCATTCACAATTCGTTTTCCGTGACTTATCCAATGAAGTTAATTTGAGGAGGCAACTTCGGCTCAACAGTTTTAAGACAATTATTATTCCATTCCATGAACAATTCCTAAATACTCGCACATACATATAGAAGAAAGAAAAAAATTCTTTGCAGAGGACGTAAAGAGAGAAATAATTGGACATTAAAAATCAAGATTGTTGGAGATAAAAGGCACGTTAAAAACATGCAAATCTAAGGAAGCAAGTGGGTTGGACATTAAAAATCTTGAAATTAAACAACGTGCTTGTTGGAGATAAAAGGTACGTTAAAAATTTAAATTTATCATATGTTAAATATTTTATTTTATTATTATATTTATAATTTAATTATTTAATTAAATATGATAAATTTTTTAATTAAAGTTAAATATTTAATTAAATACTAAAAATTTTAATAATTAAAATAAATTTTTTATAATTTAATGTAAATTATTTTTAATTATTTAAATTATTAAAAATAAATATTAATAATTTGAATAGATTAATATATATATATAACCATTTTTATTAGATGAAAATTAATAAATTTTATTTATTAAATTATATATATATATATATAAATGCATATATAGAGATATAATCATTCTGGTTTAATTAAAAAATTTTAATAATTATAATTACTATTAATTTATTAATAAAATATTTTCATAAAAATTTAATATTAAAAATTTCTTTAATTTAAAACTATCATAAAATTATTTGTTATACTTTAATTCTAAATACTTAATATTTTATAATACTAGCTGAAACGATATTAAATGTAATTATATACTTGTAAAATTAATAATTAGTTAAAAAAAATTCATCATATAAGTTTGATTATTATAATTATAATAACTAAGATTTTTGATAAATAAATAAAAATTTAAAATTATTTATTAATTAAATAATTAAAATTTGACAATTATATCATAAATAAAAATTTTATTACATTATTATGATAGCGTTAAGAAAAAAGAGATAATGTTGTTACAGATTTTTTGTGATAAAGATCATATAGTTAGTTTCGTGCGTGTACATAACTAATATAGAGGTAAATTAACAAAAATTATATTTTTATTATGTTTATATAAAACAATATAAAAATATAATAAAACATAATTTTAGTTGAATATTTTTTATACCTTCAAATTTTATTTTATTTTTAAATATTTGAGAAGTCTCTTCAATTTACACATTTTAAATTAGAATGTTGATTACAAAATTTAATTTTAATATAAGTATGTATAGATGTTTTACAATATAAAATATGATTCTATTTAGATAATTATAATATATTTGAAGTATTTATATCTCTAACATTTTTAGTGTGTTAAATTTTTAAACATATAATAAATTAATCAGATTATTTTTTTATTCTATTGCAATATTTTAAACATCTAATAATTAGTCAATACTTTATTATAAAAATATAGATAGATATTACTGAATGAAAAATATCCTGTGGGTAAAAGAGATGGAGTCAATATTCATAAATATTGAAGAGGTAGATGGGGATAAAGGGATTAAAAATGGATCCATAAATGGTGGCGGGACATCGGAAAATATGTGTGAAAGGCATGGGGTGGATTGGTTTGAGAGAAATTTCTGAAGAAAAATAGTAGATGGGAGTTTAGACAGGTTTTGGATGGAGAAATGAGCTGCAAATGAACCACTAAAGGAATTTTAGACTTTATGAGATTTATTATAAAAAAAAAAACTTTAATCGATGGCCAATTTGGGTTGGGGGGTGAATCGTGAAACGTGAACCAAGATAGGAGCTTAATTATATGGAATGAGAATTTTTGAGTGGAAAAAACCTATTTTACAGAACTTCTTGCAAGTGATAAATGGTACCATAATCAAGCATAATACAAAGGATTTGTGGGTTTGGAAGCTGGATAGTATATATAGGTGGACTCTATCGGTTGGATTAACTAGCTTAATGCTTAGCGAGGAGACATTACAAACAAGGCCTTCATCAAGCATTTGTAGTGTAAGTTTGGTCTTTCCAAGGTAACAACTTTTGGCTGGAAAATGTTAATAGGAAAATGGACAACTTGACCAAAGGAGGAGTATTATATATTGCAATAACACATTGGTCATTTTATATTGTGTGGCGAGAAGGAGGAAACAACAAAACATCTCATTTTTTTCTTGCAGATATTCATATGGTATATGACACGAATGTTTTAATAGGATAAGGTATCAAACTGTGCTTCATATATAAAAATTGCAAGGTCAACTTCCTTCAACATAGCAGCATGTTATGTGGCAAGAAGACCAAAGGAGCTTCGTGGACTCCACACTCGCGAAAAGGCCATTACATAATGTTATGTTTTCAAGTTTAAGACCTGAATTGGCTTAAAGTTAGGATCAAGGGCCTTTTTTTACGTCTTTTGAATGCTTTAAACGGCCTTTTATTTGTATCAAAATTCTCTATTTCATAAAGTTTGTGTGAGATATAATATTTTATTACATAATTTAATTTTAAAGGATAGTATTTTTTTAATATTATTAATTTAAATTTATATAATAAAATATATATTTTTAATTTTATAAATATATTTATTTAATAAATTTTATTAAATTAATAAAATTTAATTATTTTAAAAAATATAAAATAAAATAATTTTAACATTAAATTATTTATAAAACAATTTGATCTTCTTCATGATAAGAAAGTCAAAATATATTAATATATGTTTAACATTTATATCAACTTAATAATATTTTATAAAATATAAAATTTATTAATTTAATTATTAATTTAAAAATTATTGTATATAAAATTTTATATAAAACAAAAATTAATAAATATTTCATCTAATATTTTATTTTAATACTTAATATATTATTTAAATATAATGAAATATTAATAGTTAAATAATATATTTTTAAATTTTTAAATTTTTAAATTTTAATATATATAATTATAAAAATATTATAATATAATTTAATAATTAAAATGATAAATTTTATATTTTATAAAAAAATATTAAATTGATATAATTATTAAATTTGATATATGATGTTAATCTTAATTTTTTTCTATATATATATATTAAAAAAATAAAAAAGAATTACTAAAAAATAAAAAAATAATGTGATGATAAAAAAATATAAAAAAAATATACATTATAATTTTTTGGGTTTTTTTTCATAATATATGTTTTAAAAAAATTTAGTAGTATAATTTTTTTAGTTATTCTTGATAGTCGAAATTTTTAGAAAAATAAATTGAAATTAATAATATTAAATTGATCACAATATCAAAGTCAATGATATAAAAATAAAATGGTTAAGTTATAATAATTTTTAAAAGATTAAAAATTATATTTATATAAAAATGTCTTAAAAAAAAGAGAAAGTAGTATGAAAAATTAGGATTGATTGAATTTATTTTTCTTAGTTATATATCATATGAACATCTGAATCCTTGTTGCACCTCCTCACATCTTAGTCTTGAACCTAATATATATATATATAGACCATGCTTAGCAACATGTATATGTATGGCGGGCGATGGTGGTAATCGAAAGTTGAAACTGGTAATCGCAGAGGTGCATGTATGAGGCCTTGGGTCACATTGAGGGAGGGGGTGGGTGATAATCAGAATGTTCGTGCGGCACTTAGCGAATCAAAATTGGTAACAGTAACAGGTGAAGGGTGAAAGAGAAGAGAGAGATGATGTGACATTGATTTGGCTGGAAGATGTGGAAAGATAGAGAGAGTGATAAAGATAAGCGTTGAACACGGAGAAGTGGATCCTATTCGCCCACGCTCCACACATTATATAATAAAATCATCTTCCTCGGACCGACTTTTCTTCCTCATTTTTTATTATTAATTATTATTTTCTTTTCTAGTTTTTACGCAAATCTCATGCCAGCTTGATGTTTATTGTTTAACATAAACGATTCCACCCACACGTTCCTTTGACTTCCAAGTTGAGCAAGCATATTTTTACGTATAAAAATACCTTATACCTCTTTAATTCTAATTTAACGCTCCAATATTCTTTTAAAAATTTACCACCTTATATTCAGATGTAACAATAAGAATAAGTCACTGAAGATATTTTTTTTTAGTTTGAATCACTTCCTCCACCCTACAACTTATTTTCTCCTACAAAAACGTTATCTATATTATAGTATATTTTACTCCGAAAATCTGAACAATTATTCTGTATTAACTGATGAATTAAAACTAAAATATTGTATAAAAATATTATCAATATATTTTTATCATAATACTTAATATATTTTATTCAAATTTTTAATAAAAATTTATATTATCAAATTTTGAATTAATATTTTTAAAATATTTGTTAAATTTTTATTTTACGTTCTTCCAAGTAGTTTATTAACTCTTTAAATTTTCTTATATCTTCCTAAGATGAAAAAAAAAACCATAAATTTAAGTTTTTCTTGGGCACCATATTGGTTATACACTTATACCCCATTGTTGAGATCTCGATCCAACTCGCATGAGGATTTGTTTCTAGAATATCCCCACTCTCACCATAGGTGATATCACCATTCTCCAATTGTTGATATATGACTTGGAGGTCCGACCTTGTTCACATGTCTATGAATCACCGTACAACACAATGCATGGCCAAAGGTACCAACCAATTCACATATATTATTAGATAAAATTAATATTTTTTTCATTTAAATTTAAGATAAATTTCAATTTTATTATATAAATTTTTTTAATTTATTTTTATTGAATGTTATCTTTCTATTACATAATTTTTATTATAATAATATTCAATTTTATTAAAAATTAAAATTTTTATGAATAATTATTAAAATTGATTAAAATATTAATCTATATATTCATTATAACATATCATATTCTTTTAATATACATAAAATATATTTTTAAAAATATTACTAAAATTAATAAATAACATACTTTAAATATTATTAATAATATTTTATGATATAGATCGAATATAATACTTCTAAAATGTTATTAAAATTAATAAATAATAATTTTTTATATTTTTATAAAAAAATTAAATGTTATAAAAAAATATGATATATTATAATGACTTAATTTTATTAAAATATTTTTTTTATTTTATTTTATTGGTTAAAATAAAAAAAATTAAAATGTAAGTATAAATTTTTTTTATTAAACTTTAATTGGAGTTTTTATTTTTTTATTTTTTTATTTTTAATTATTATTAAAATTAATTGAAAATTTTCTCTAAACATTAATGATCAGTATATCAATATTTTTTATAATTTTATTTACTAAAATAAAACATTAAATAAAATATTTTTATAAACTTTTTTATTTTAAACAATTTTTATATTTAAAAAATTGTTCAAATATCTTTACAATTAACTTATAACTTCTACTCTAAAATATTTTCCGAAAATCCATGACAAGTGGAAATGATGATTAACAATCTACTGTGATGGTCTTTCAATTTTCAGAAATGCATGTGTCTGTGGGCTTCATTTAATTGATGACCGCACCCATGTTGCCCGTGAAAGTTGGATTTCCATGTTGCGAGTCATCCATTGCATTCGGAAGAATTTTATATAGTATATTTTAATTTAATAAAAATATTTTATAAATTATATAAGTCCATTTTTACTTATTTAAATAAATTTTATGATCAATTTAATGATATAAGTACTTATGTGATAAAGAATTTATGAAACATTTAAATTTTTTTTATAAATGGTTTATAAAATTAACTTATGACTTTCATATTTTTTTAAAATTTAATTTTATAATATTTTAATACAATTTTATTAAGATAAATTTTAAACTAATTTAATAAATTTTATGGTATAAATTTTTATATAATAATAATTTATTAAATAAATACAAAATTAAGCTAGTTACAAAATAAACCCTTATTTTAGTAAGTACTAAATTAATTTTTTATTCGAATGCATCTAAGTAATGCTAATGAGGTAAATTAATAGATCGTTAATATGATATTTTTCAGTTTTTTAATGGGAAAGTATTCTTTATAAATGAACTCATAAAATAGTAACAAAGTACATTAAATCTAATGAAAAATAAAACTAAAAAAAATTAATGGTATAAACTAATTAAAGTCCGAGGGAGTGGTTTTCTTTTTGGGGGGGGGGTTATTTTGAAGGATAAAAATTGCTTTGGAAAAATTTGTTATGTTTGAAAAAATATTTATAGTGGTACAGAAAAAACCTTTTATCATTATAAGTAAAACTGCACAGATTATAATTGAAAGTATTGAGTTATTTTTTAATTAATACTTATTTTTAGGGATTGCAGAGAGGAGAAAAGCTCTGATGTGTTAAACTTTGGGTTTATTCAGAAATTTTGAGTATCCTAAGTAATAATTTTGTAGAATATATAAAGGATTTTCATATTAATGGATAATTTGTAAGAGGGTAAAAAATTTCTTTTTTTTTTTCACTTGCACCTAAAAAAGATTGTTCTAAAAAACAGACTATAGATTAATTTCTCTACTTAATTGCATATATAAAATGCTTGCCAAGTTGTTGACAAACAGCCTTAGGAAAGTAATAGATAAATTGATATCGATATTTGATACTTCATTAGTTTTGCTGAAAAGGTAGATAAATTTTGGATAGAATGTTGATTGTAAATGAAATTATGCATGAAGCTATAAAAAGAAGAAAAAGAAGTGTACTTTGTTAAAGGTAGTCTTTGAAAGAGCATATAATTGGATGAGTTAAGAGTATCTAACTTACATGATAGGAAGGATGGATTTTCCATCAAAATGGCAAGATTGAATAACAGAATGCTTGAGAACAGTCAAGGTGTCTGTCTTGGTGAAGAGTAGCTAGTCCTAGAGAAAACTTTTTGCAATTTTATGGTTTACTATGATGTTCTAAATTGGAGAGAAACAGGTGAATCATTGTGCGGTTTACTACTGTATAAAATATGTGGTTGATTTAGAATCAATGTATTTTAATGATTGGATGTATATGAATTGTCAAAATATATTAAACTTAGATAATGGAAGTAGATTAAGTTTAAGAATAACAATTTTATTTATCTAGATTAATAATCCTTCATGCTGTATTTTAGGATGTTAAGATGTTTAGTGTTTAGGGTTAATTTTAAATATTTGTTCAGTTGTAATTTTTGTTCTGTTTAAGATTAAGTAATTTTAAATATATTAAATTATGTGGTTGCTTCAGAATCAATATATTTTAATGATCATATGTATATGAATTGTTAAAATATATTAAATTTAGATAATGAAAGTGGATTAAGTAAAGGATAACAATTTATTTTTCTGGATTAATAGTCCTTCATATTGTATTTTCAAATGTTTAGTGTTTAGGATTAATTTTAAATATTTTTTCTATTGTAGATTGTTGTTTGTATATTTTTTTTTAATATTTACATAAGAGTGTGTGGGAATCTTGATTTTATTTATTCATATCAAGCTACAAGTTACCAGCTACTAGGTTGTTTGACTAGTTTGACATTGATATATATATATATATATATATATATATATATATATATATATATATATATATATATATATATTAAATACTTATGATATTCCTTTCAAAATATTTTATATTTATAAAAATATTTATTTGTATTTTATAACTATATTTTTGATAAAATATCAATTGTTCTAACTAACATATTTAAACATAAAAATTATTTTGTATAATTAATTATAAATATATTCAATTATATTAAAACAATATTATTTTAAATAATAAAAATACACATTTAATTATATTTTTAATTGTATTAATTGGGATTACTAAGGTCGTGTTTGTAAAAAAAATTGATAAATTAACTCAAATTTAAAAATTAATTTTTTATTATAAGTTAAAATCTATTAATATATATATATATATACATATATATATATATATATATATATATATATATAAGTTATGTATATATGGAATTAGATGTAAATGATATCAAATATTAAATGAATAAAATAACATTTTTTAAAAAATTGTCAAAAAATTATTTTATCAACTCAACTATTAGTTTATGTTATATTTTTATAATAATTATATATTTAAAATTTTAAATAATATATCATATACTAAAATAAAATAATTAATAAAGTGTAAGTTTTTAAATTATGTTTGATTAAATTCATTTATCATACAAAAATTTTAAATTTCTCGATAAAATTATTGTTTAATAAAATGTTATTAAGAGTGTTATTTTACTATATTTAATTATAAGAAAGATCTTA
Organism: Canavalia gladiata; assembly: GCA_037954105.1. Lineage (NCBI taxonomy): Eukaryota > Viridiplantae > Streptophyta > Magnoliopsida > Fabales > Fabaceae > Canavalia > Canavalia gladiata. The sequence continues at coordinate 43,063,678 of CM075664.1, forward strand.
TATAAAAATTGATAGAAACAAATTTAGATTATATTATTAGACATGAATAGTTAAAATTTAAAGTATTTAAAATTGTATTTTTACTTAAAAGAGTTAAATAATATTTTAAAAAAACTATATAACTTTTTATATTTTCATCTTGAACATTTATAATATAATTATATAGTTAAAATTTATTCCTATCATTTTTATATAAAAATAGTTTTTTTTATAATAGATTTCCATATATACATACATATATATATATATATATATATATTTTGGTGATTATAATTTTGAACTCTCTGTTTTTAAAACAAAATTTTGATTTTTAACTTTGAGTAAAAATCAAATAAATAATGTAAAAAATAAAATAATGTAATATTAAAGGAAAAATTTATTACAATGAATAATATAATATAATAATTAACGTAGGCAATAAATAATTTATTAAGGTATTGATGGTAAATTAAATATGAAAAATGAATGAAATTAAGCTACAAATTCAAATGTTTTTTTTAAGTAGCATCTAAAAAAAAGAAAAAAAAAACTAGTAATATAAATTTTATCAAAGAATATTTATTTTGACCGAACTAATATATAAAACATTGAAGCTTGAAAGAATATATCACATCTCCATTTAAAGTAGCTTTTAATTTGTTGTCTTTATTTTTCATATAAAAGAATTCCTTATCTATAGGGTTTCATAAATGCAACTGATAAAAATAATCCCTTATTATGCCTTATCACAACAGAGAGAGGATTACAAACTGAGCAGAGAAAGGAACGAGAGTGGAAAAAAAAAAAACTATTGCTATTTATTAGTTTTCCACCCTAGGGCCGAATCCCCAATTGTGTCATAGCCACAAATATAATAACGGCCTGAACAGGTTTAGTTTTAAAATTTCTAAAAAAGAAATTTTAATTTTAATTTCAAATTTTTATTTTTAGTTTTAGAATTTAAAAGATTGTTATAAAATTAAGTTAATTTACTTTACTTCTTTCACTATAAATTTATAAATAAATAAATAAAAATTATAAATTAAGATAAAAATAATATAATAGTAAAAATTAAATCATTTTAAAATAATAATAATAATAATGATAGATTTGATAATAATAATTAAAATTAAATTAAATTTTTATATTTTAAAAATATATTAAAAACTAATTCAATTATTCTAAACGGAGCCTAAGTTATCTGTATATCTAGGTATGAGTTAATATCAACTTTTTTTGACAGAAAATTGGGAAATGGATAGATTATTGAATTAATATGTATGGCAGAATATAGTTGATAATCAATCATAACAAAGCATAGTCGATTCTTTGGAGTGTGAATTGAATCAATCATGTCAAATTTGTTTTGAAGTGTGTTTCTTTTACTGGTAATTAATTAATTGCGTCCAAGGGACACGCATTAAACTGTATGTTGATAAGAATCTGTCTTTGATAATTAGACGTAAGAAAGGACACGATTATTTTTCTTTTTTTGGTCATGGGGGATGGGATGTTGGGTTACAGGGATTTCAATCCCTCACTTTTCTATGCCCCTCTAGCACACTTACCTCTTTCACAAGGACAATTATTAATTATTTTTTTATGTGATCTTTATCTTCTTTTTTTTTTAATTAAATAGTAGGAGTAATAATTTAGTAAAACTTAAAATAAGTTGGCAAAACATTCCAGGAAATTCAAATCCACAATGACGATGCAACATTTCACCATTACTGACAAATGAGAAATGTTACCTTTTTTTAAATAATTTTTTTTCTTATTTTCTGTCCTTGGGGAAAATGTTCAGGGAGATGAATAAATGCAACATTAAATTTGTGTGGTGTAACGTAAGCAATAAGTGTGTCTGCCATGAAATCTTGAAGTTAATCCTACACGTATGTTGTGATTTATATTCTGTTTTCTTGTATGGTTAGAAATCAACTTTACCGGGCCTCTCCAGTGTCATGTCAAACTGCTTTGTGGCTTTTGAAAAATGAAAAAATTATTGCTATAAGAAAGAAAGAAAGAAAGCCTTGGAGAAGTGGTGACTAGGATCCTCCTCTTCTCTACAGTAACAACTCACAAACAAACCATTCCCTTACTCTAAAGCTCAAACCCTCTCTGCCAATACGCTCAACCAAGCGTTTCCAATCCCAACACATGCAATGAAACTCCATCTGTTAATTGCATAATAATTGCTATAAAATCTTCTTTTCATTATACAATGAGACTTTCTATACTCTTCTCCCAGCCTTTATGGCTAGGCTTGAATGTGAGAAGTCGTACAAACAAAGAAATAGAGGAAAAAAAAAAAGGATTGAAAACAAAATTAATTAATAGAAAATAAATAGATTTGTGTTTTTTTTAGGTTTAATTAAATTTTAAAATATTTTATTTTGTATTTATTTTTTACTATTTTTATAATTATAATTTTTTATTTTATAAAATTTTTTAGTTTTATTAAATTTTTTAAAAAATATTGATAACTATAATTTGATCTCTAGATATATTTATTTATTCATATTTTAATCTTTTAAAAAATTAATTAATTTCAAATAAAATTAATTTATATAATTTAAAATTTTCAAATATATTTTATTCAATTTTTCTTATTTTAATCTTGTATACAAATATTAAATATAATTTAATTAATTAATGCATTTTAAAATCAAATTATATATAAACTCAATTCTCTCTTTTCATGCTTCTTCTTTCTCTCAAAAGAACTGTTTCCCCTTCTACTTTTCCCATCCTAACTTCCTTCTACCAAAATCAATTGAAACAAATACAGGGTAAACAGCCTTTGTTTCAAAAACAAATTAATATTAGCTCCGCATTACGTTCAATTAGGTTATTCTTATTTCACTTGGATAAAATGTAGAGTTAACTATGCATATATAAAATACATAATCATACATATATATTTTTTATTTATAATATTTAATGTTATCAATATACTTTGAATTTTATGGTTTTTAATTAATAAAAATGTATTATATATAAATTATCATTATATATTTTTAAACACACATTAAAAAAACAGTCCTCTTTATTTGGTTTATATGGAAAGAATAGAAAACATAAAATTTACTATTATATCTTACAAGTTCTATGGATTAAAATAAAAAGAGGATAGTTTTGTTAACATTAAATTTTTTGAAGCGCAAATTGTCTCCCTTCCAAGTCTCTAATATGAGAGGAAAAGATATAGTTTAGAGATAAATAATTTCGATCTTTTATTTTTCTTTAACCATATATATGCTATGTTAATAAGAATAACTTCTATTGGGTATTTATTATCAGGAATTTCTTTAACGTAGGGTTCATTTAAGACTTTTGCTCGAGATTTGTTGAACTGTAAGGTTACCTTTTCTTTCATCAGCAAAAGCAGAGATATACTATTAAGAGAGGTAATACAAGAGTAGACGTGTGATGTTACGCGATACGTAACAATTGGTTTTTATATATTTGATTTCAAATGCATAACTTCGCTTTACGCTTCGTTCAAAATCCAAGGATGGAATATCAAGGCAAAACTTGTAACATAGGCTACCGAGAGTTTTTAAAGAATGGGAAGTTTTCTATAATACATCTTTTAAGATTTTTTTTTCTTTTAATTATATAGCTTTGATAACTTAAAAGTTTTCTCATAAATACTTTCCTACATACAATTATGTGTAATAGAAATATCAACAATATATTCTTTAACACACTGTTTACTGCTAATTGAAACAATATAATTTTGTAAGTTTGATAAATAAAATTTACTAAGACATGTATTCTCAAATGCATCACATGATATGTATGGATAATCTTATATTTTTGAACTAAGTATCGATATGAATTTAATTAGAACATGTATTATAAATTAATTATTTTATGATCGTAAGTAATGTAATCTATCTTATCAATCAGTTGTTATATATATATATTTAATGATTATTATAATATGAAATAAAAAATATGATATATATATATTAAATTTAAGAATTTTATTTTAATATTTTTAAGAAATTCAAATATTTACTATTATTAATATTTTTAAATATTTATGATATTAAGTTCTATAAACATTTAAAATATAAAAATATATTAATTTTATTAATTCAACAGAATAGTATTTTTAATGTATTTGAAAATACTTATTTGATATTCAAATTTATATCAAATATTTTTTTTAAATAATAAATAAATAATTTTTTAAATTAATTTACAATAATTTATTTTTATAAATTTATTATATAGTATATATTTTAAATAAAATTATTTAATATTATTAATAATATTATTTAAATTATTGGTATTAAATTAAAAATAAAATATATATAAACCAGAAAATCATACCAGTATCAAATCTAGTGATATATTAAACATAGTCCTGAAATTTTGCTGAACAGAAACGACTCCAAGCATATATATATATATACACGTTCTAAGTTGCAATGTAATTATATACCCCCACTGGAAAACGCACATTGTCCAGCTCATATTCATCGTATGCTCTTTCTGACCAGCTCGTTGTTTTAAGATTTAAGTTATATTATTTATAAATTCATATAACATTTTTTTCTATATCATTATTTATTATATTATTTTATTTTTATTTTTTTTTCATTCATTATTATACAATTATTGTAAACATAACATTTTTCTATGCATGTCAAAACATCAATCTTACTTCATACTAAATAGCTAGTATGCATCATGCCTGGGGAAGAATTAACTATGTAAGAGAATATAAATGCATGGTATAATTAAGAGAGTAACGGTAGATACACAAGTTCTAAACATTGTTATGATTATGTCAGCAAAACAAAGTTTTGCATAGATGATGGATAAAATAGGAAGAAAAAATAAGAAGAAAAAAAAAATTATAAGGATAAAAACACAGTAGAAACAGAATAAAAATATATATGTTGTTTAATGAATAAAAATAAATAAAAAATAATAATAGGATGTCTTGAACGCTTCTAGTCACATGAAATCAACCGGCTGGCTTACCGTATCAAAATAATGTTACAAAACGATAGTAATTGGCTAGCATATGTGGTGGGTAAAAATTAATAGGTGTGTGTTTTGGTATTTTGTAAAATTTCATAAAATATTAATAAAAAGTTAACATATATTTAATATGATTATTTATATTTAATGTAGTTAAATATAATATTATATAGTAAAAATTTTGTACTTAAAATAAAAAAATTTTAAATTTGGTTAAAACATCTTTTTTATAAAATACTTTATTTATGATTTTTTTAAAAAATATTTTTATTTAATATATTTTATTTTATTATTTTTTATTTAACCTTGATTTAAACTTGATTATGGTAAAAAAAATTCTAAAACAATTTATTTAGATCATAATTTTTTTTCAGAAAATTTATTACTTTTATAATAATTATTTTAAAAATCATCTTTATCATAAATCTTAATTGATTAATACTATAAATATTTATATTAAGAATTTATTAAAACCTAATTTTTAATATCATATTTCAATATTTTATATTAATAAAATTATTTATTATATGAAAAATATTAATAATATATTTTTACATAATTGATTAATTTTTTAAAAATCAAAATATTGATTTCATAATTGATTAATTTAAAAATTACTAATTTTTAAAAGTTAACAAACTTTATTTATAATTTTAAAAAAATTATTTTTATTTTAGGTATTTTATTTTATTATTTTTTATTTAATCATTATTTACACCTGAATGTGGTAAAAATAATTTGTTTAGATCATAACTTCTTTATAAAAAAATTTTATATCATTAAATTTTTTTATTTTTATAATAATTATTTTAAAAATTATTCTCGTCATAAATCTTAATTGATTAATAATTTTCAATAATTAAAAGATGCTAGTAATAATAATTTTTTTTTAAAAAATAAAATAATTTTTTAATTTATGTTTAATTAATAGCATCCAATATTATGTTAAATTAATCTTTAATAAATTTTAAAATATTAACATAAATATTATAATTTTATTTTTATAGTATGATATATTATATTAACAATTATAGAAATGTTAATAATAATTTTTTTATTGTTAATTTTTAAAAATTAATATATTTTTTAAATTAATCAATTATAAAATCAGTATTTTAATTTTTGAAAATTAATCAATTATGTAAAAATATATTTTAAAATATATTATTAGTATTTTTCATATAATAAATAATTTTATTATTATAAAATATTAAAATATGATATTAAAGGTTAAATTTTGATAAATTATTAATATAAATATTTACATTATCAAATAATTAAGATTTACAATGAAGATGATTTTTGAAATAATTATTATAATTAATAAATTTTAAAGATATAAATAAATTTTTAAAAAAAGTCATGATCTAAATCAATTTTTTAAAGTTTTTTTATTATGTTTTGGTGTAAATTAAGATTAAATAAAAATAATAAAATAAAATGTATTAAATATAAATAATTTTTTTAAAATCAAGTATTTTAAAAAAGAATATTTTAACAAAATTTAAAAAAAAAAATAATCTTAACTACAAAATTTTTATTATTTGACCATATTAAATACGAACAATCATACTGAACACTCTTAAGTTTTATTAATTCTTTATAAGATGAAGTTTGACGGATACAGAAAAACACACCAAGTTAATAAGATATCTGGATTGTTTTCCTGTCTGAGATATGATCCTCGTTCTAGGGGTAGTATGCACATATATGGTTATGTAAGCTGGTAAATGTTGCAAGTGATTTGGCCCTTATTTATTTTATAGTTAAAAAATTTAGTAATAAATTTGTAAAATAAAAAATTAAAGTGATGGACGTAGACTTGTAAATTGTAATTTGACAGGGTAAAGCAGGAGTTTACCAAAATTTTGGTTAACTTTAAAACGAATAGGCTGATGTTATATGTTTGTGTGTAGGAAATAGGAATGGCCAAAAGCATAAGCAAAAGTAGCCTCTGGCCTCTGCGGTAGCTAGCTGCTGATCGGTGTGAATTATATGTTGAAGAATTTTTAGGTAATCGTGTTCTTTACCAAAAGAAATCACATCGACCCCATTAAGGCTGGGGAAAATCTTCGCTATTAAGTATTTGTGGGGAACACGACTTGCATTATGCTGCTACAAGTTGAATTTGACAAGTGACATTAGCGTACAACCCTCGTACTTCTGTGGGGCTCTTGGTATTCAGGTTGGTAAAAAAAGAAAGAAAAAGAAAAAAACCTGTTTCCAGTTTAGCGTAACGCATAAATATTAATGTAATGTTTATTTATACATGTTTTCTACAATAATATTTATATCAAAGAAAATATATATAAATAAATAAAATGAAGAGGTAATAAAAAATAATCATGAAGTTTTATGAATTTTTTTTATAAAAATAGTATTATTTTAAACATTAAAAATTGAAATTTTAGAGTTTCACATGAGAGAGAGAAAGAAATCCTATGCAGGTAATAATGTGACAGCGGATCACATGCATGAAGTTTAGATATGTAATAATAATGTGATACCATGCAAAAATGATGTGTCCATAAGCGTGTTTCAAATAACTCTCATAAAAGAGGGAGGGAGTGGAATCCACTACTTTGCATCCAATAATATAAGTGATGAGAATGAATAATTTGGATTAATTGATAATAAAAAAGGATAAATATCTTACAGGTTACAATGGTAACTAACTTCGTATAACGACAGCTGTACAATCAAAACAGATTAACGGACTAACTAATTTCTGTTGTAGCTAACTGATTGTTATCAGGTAATATCTAATCCAAAACGATTCACTCGTTCATTCATTCATATGTGATGCATCATGGGAGTTACGCGAGATAATTAAAATTCTGCTTATCTATATATCATTAATAAAGGAATAATGATTCATTATTTGTAATATATTATAATGATATATATAATATTTGTCTGCATTCATAATGAGTGGTGATACTTCTTCCTGCAGGAGATGTGTGATCAGAATTGACACGAGCATATCCCAGTATCAGTAGTAAATTGTACTATTATTTGGATCATCATTGAAGAAAATGTCCTATTAGTTTGTTTTTCAGCTCCAGTTCCCAAAGTCTCTCACCATGTATCTTGGAAGTAAAATCACAAGTGCACCAGGCTTAGAAACTAGGAAGGAATAATCAACAATGTAAGAAACTTTGCGCCAAAAAATCAAGAGATATTCGCTGCCTTCTGCAAGGATTTTACAGCCAAAAAAACACACAATAACCAGCACTTCTTTTTCCCCCAAGTAGCCAAAAATGAAAGTCATTCAACCGTTGGAATCATTTACCTTTTTTATTTTCAAAAAGGGGCCACCACCAAGGTAAATTATAACTTCTCAGTAACTTAGACTTGTTACATGAAAATATTCTCTTTTATTTTCTATTTTTTATAAATTTTTTTTTTAGATAATAGCTATTTAAATATCATTTTACTTTCATTTCATTTTTAAAAAAATTTCATTATTATTATATAAATTTTACAAAACATGAAATAAAAAACATAGCAATATTCTTGTAATTATATTTAAGAATATAAATATTTGACTTATGTTTTTTCCCATTGATTTAAATGATATACAATTTTATTTTTTAAAATCTTTTCAAGTAATTAAATTCCTTTATTTTGATCCTATTGTCAATTTAAAATCTTTAGGAATCATAAATTTAATTGGTCAAAAGTAGATAAAATTTGAAAAAATTATAAAATATGAGATTAGAATTTTAAAAAAAATATTTTGTAAAATTTTTATATTTTAGTGAAAATTTTAAAATAAAATATTTAAATAATGATTGATTCAATTTGTAAAATATTTTGAACAGAAAAAGATTAAAAGTTTTGATAAAAAAAATCAAGCAATGCTAAATTTCTGTAATTTTAAAAGAAAAAAACAAAAATATAATTAATTCCAACTAATTTCTCAAAGCTGATGTCAAGAAATTGGATAAACATGGGTACAAATTGAGGAATTCAGTAAAATTAGGAATTTTGTTGGATTCGAATTTGCTTTGTCATACGTCATTAAACGACTGTGAATTTCTTAACCGAGGTTGTAGATACATTTTTTATAAGCTCATCGGATAATATATAATGAACAAAATTTTGTCTGAAACAAATTGGCATGCGGATTAGTGCACTTTAAAACATTTTAAAAACTTGAATAAAAATATATATATTATCTTGATATTCAAAGGTGAGTTAAAGTGATCTTTAATAATGTTCCAGCCCAATCGCGAAAGGGCCAACCACATTCACATTCTTTAGAGTTAACAACAGTATATTTAAATTATTATTTTTTCCAACATAACACTAAACAAAAGTATCAAATATAATATTAAATTTCAGGAAGTTTCAAAATATTTTCTGTTTACTCAAATAATTTTAACCAAAGGAAAGTTGTTAGTTTTTTTCAAAAAAGAAAAACCTTAATAGGAATATATAGAATCCTCTCTTTTTTCTGTCAAATAAATTTTAATAGTAAAGCAATTACCCAACTCTTTTTTTAGGGTCCAATTGGTCCAACCATAGTTTGGATTAAGTATGATAAAATTAAGGCCCAGTTTAAGTTGAACTGGGCTGTCCTTTCGAGCATTATCCTTACCGAAGCCTTCTGAGCTGCCTCCAACGTATCTGGTATCTGGAAGAAAACTGCTGCCAAAGAAGAAGAGAAGAGAAAAGAAAAGAAAAGAAAAGAAAAGATTTAAGTCCAAATACTCTAAACATTGCATGTTAATTTTATTTTTTTTCCAAAATTAAAAATTAGGAGAAAAAGAAATCCCTACCTTTGAAAATGACTGACACGAGAGGAACCAATACTCAAGCGCCACATAAACGCATATTTGGAAACTCTAATTAATATATATTCTCAGTTATTTTATAAAACAGAAGTCCTTAAATTTTTGTCTTTCAAAACATTCTTAAAGGCTCTTTATTGTGAAACAGTATAAATTAAAGATGTAGAAAGAGCAAAGAAATTAAGAGAGAAAACTATAACGAAAATAGGTCAAAAAGATGTATCATATTTCATTCACGTAAAATATATTCATACAAGCAGATGAAAGAGTTCTCATAGAGTTGAAATTCTGACTCTACTTATTTACAAATATAATCACAGTATCATGTTTTTATCAAAGGAATCAAATTAAATCATATCCTTATTAGAAGGAATAAAATAAAACATATGATAAATATCTACAAAATAATAATATTTTATAAAAATTTAATTAAAATATGCTAATAATATAAAAATATTTTTTATATTATCATATAATCATTGATTGTCATATAATTAAAAATTATTAACTTTTATAATAATTACTATAAAAATTATATTCATGATAATTCATAATTAGTTGAAATTATAATATTTTTCATATTATTAATATATATATATATATCAAAATTAAATTTTATTTATGATATTTGTAGTTTTTAAAATTAATTAAAATAATAAATATTTACAAATTTAAATTTATTTAAAAATATCCATAATATTAAATATTTGAATTCATAATATAGAAAATAAATAAATATTTTATTAACATAATTTTTATAATAAAGTAAGGATATAAAAATTTGATAATTAATACAATAAATATAAATTATATTACTTATATTTAGAAAAATATTAAATAATTATTTCTTACAAAAAATTGAAAAAAGTATAAAGTAAATATATTAAATATCCAAGTATTGGTATATAATATACTAATATAGAAGTAAAATATTACTAAAATCTGACAGGAAAGTAAAAAAATTTATACAGACATTGGATACATAATAAATTTCAGATCACTTATGTGATTTTGAACTAATTTAAAAAGAAAGGGAAAAAGTGGTTCAGCGAATATATCCATATGAATTGGGATAATGAATTTTAGTTTTTTTTATTTAATTTTGATGTTAAAAAATTAACCATAACTGATGAACTACATAAATATATACAAAATGAATAATATAAAAATTCTTACGTAAATAATCAAAATTAAATTCACGTTATAAACTGTAAACAGTTAATGCCCAGTCCAGTCTAAAAATATATTGGGCCAAAGTGGTCCAGTCTAAATGAGTCGGGTGGATTGGAATTGATGGCCCAAGGAAAAATGCATATTAACTATGTTCATAATGTTTTTGTTCTTTTGGTTTATTTTAAAAAAAGTTTTTTATAAGCATATTACATTCTGATTCATGTCTTCTATGGGAGTGAGGTGGCAGAATTAAAGTGGAAATATAGAAAATTTTTACTGAAACTAATTTCAATTAAACAGTGAAAAGTTGTATCAAGGTTAAATAATGTGTGTAAATCTACGGGGCCAGATGAAATTAAAAAGTAATAAATTATATCCGCTATATGTATATCAGTTTATCATGAAATAGTTCCAAATTTTTTAAACTTTGATTCCGGCAATCAAGAGAGCGCAAGTAGAAAGTGCATTGTGTATTTGAGATTTTTTTTTTGTTGAATGAAAATCGCCTGAGCTATTCTTTATTGATTAACTATTTCCATCTTATACTGAGCAAAGTAAGAAACTAAGAATAAATAAAAGTGTAAATTGCGACAATTAAAAAGAATATACATAATTAATTATTTACACATGACTGCACGTGAACAAGTTGCCTTTCTTGTGCACTATGTTTTTGGTCAACAATATGGCCGTTTCTGTATTGGGTGTGTTTCGATTTGTAGTCTATATTTTTCTGACATCCAAATCAGTTTTCTATAAGCCAAAATTGAACACATTTTCTCACATTTTATTTTTGAGGAGAGAAAAAAAAATTCTCTGAAGGGTAATTGGTCTGTGGCATAATTTGAACAATCTTCTTCACATGGAAGCATGTGAACGAAATTTGACTCATCCTAGCAATAAACAGATCAAATCATGTATGTTTGATTGGGATAAAATCATACCTATATTTGTATGGGGTACATTATCTTAACAAAAAGATGGTGGAGAGTTATGTCCAATGCAACTCTTTTTTTACTAAGGCCCGTAGGACAAAATTTTATATTTATCCATCAAAAGTGTAATGGTAATTACACACGAAGGTGGGAAGGTGGATTAAGAGCCAATTTTCATCTCTACGGCATCCCAACTTAGCTTAGTAATTTGCACACTTAGCTCCAAGGGAACACAGTCTGAAATTTAACGTTTCCTATAGTTTGCAACTTCACGTGATGTCTAAAATCATTTATTAAAGAGGGGACCTCAACCAGGAAAATTGGCTCATAAAGTCACCATTTAACGTAAGGTTGACCCCCTAGGTTTCTTAACGTTGTTGCGCAGTTACATAATTCATCACCAATTTGAGGATGAATGTCTCTGTACATTGTCAGTAGATGAGTACTACCGTACTAGAAAAAATGGCCTGCCCCTTGTCTCAACCATGAAACAGCTTCTTTTTTTCTAATTGGTTTTCTTTGGTCCCCTAGAACTATTAGTCTAAATCCATTGTATGGAAGTACAAGCTTATAAATGTCAATGAGGAACTTGAACATGTTCCTATCAACTAGGACTTTGATGAAGGCAAAGTTTGTAAATAAAATGAATGTCACCAAAACAAGTTAGCATAGGTTGTCAACTCCAAGGCCATTGCCGCTAGTAGTTATAGAAGGCTTGATGATAATTGATGTCTCCTAGGCCATTGCAATTATTGTAACTTGAGGTTGTTCTAGTGTTGTTTTTCTCTAGCCTTCATGAATCATGATGGTGTTATGATTAAGTAAAAGGATTTGGACTGTAATCAAGTTCACGATCTATATAGAGAGTCAATCAACCAGGGACACACATTCTAGTGATCATTTTCATATCAATGATCAATCATTATGTTACAAAATTAATTAGAGTCAGAGATCACTTCAGAATATAGTTTCCATTAGTTAAACAGAACTGGATGCATGGTTAAGACTTTAAGTGGGTTTCTTTAGCAAAGCCTTTTTCATTGCTTTTTAAGTCTGATTATTATCCATATCAACATTTGTTCACAATGAACGGGACCATAACAAAGAGCATTGCCAACTGAATAAAGATGTTACCAAAATGTTATGTAGGTTTTACTAATGTTTGCCTTTGCTGTATCAATAGTTTTTCCTTGGACCATATGAGAATAGGACAAATCGAAATGTATTCATAAATTACAGAGTATACACAAGCTAAAGCTTAAAAAAAGCAATCAAAATAACCACTACGTGATTCTGATGACTCTGGAATTATCAATTTCAAATGGAGCGTTTTGTTTTTCCAAAGGAAAAAAAGAATGATGAATAGTTGCGGTTTTTCATGTGGATACATGGACCTAACATGAAACATTTTGTTGAATCCATTTAATAAGTTTTGACTCTTCAGATCAATTAATAGAAAAGCAATCCCTGCCCCAAACAAAGATTACTAGAATTCAGTGGAAATGTCCTTGTTCCCCATTTCACGAACAAAGAATTTCAGTAAAGTTGTGGAAAAAAATAAACCTTATATTATAATGAATATTATAACAAGCTTAGGTTTCAGAGGTCATTGTTGAGTGAATTGGAAATGGAAGTTACATCAGCTAATATCTGAAGTGCAGTTTACATACTGATTCTTAACCACTTCTAATAACTCGTTGATATGGCCATAACTAACAAATGACTAATTTATCAACTTATCCCTTGACACTTTGTTTATTTGCACATTATTGTTAATTTGTTATTAGAGAAACATGTAACAACCATAGAAATGTAAAGATGAAGTGTGGAACATTTAGAAGAACACATAAAACGAATATAAAAAAAATGATCAATCTTGTTAGATTCTTTTATTTCTTTCTGCATTGTAACTGACTTAGCAGCTTCTTTAATCATTATGGAAATAGCAATATAATCCTAGCTTCCCTAGCTAGCAGGCTATAACATATTATTACATATTAGCAAAACATTCATAAGTGTCTCAAAGTATGAACCACTACTTTATTAAGTTGAAGAATCCCTCAACACAACAAAGCATATGGCATGCTTCTAAAGTGCTGCTTGTTTGTTTGTGATTGTATTTCACAAGTCACCATAGCATGTGAAGCCATTTACAGTTATAAAATCCTGCATTGTACAAACCGGATGTGGACAATAAATGCAACATCACAGAGAAAGAGGTTAACGGATCCTTGTCCATTTTCTGCTTTCTAGTTCATGGTAGGTAGACTGAACTTGATGTGAACAATCATTTGTACGTTAGACATGTTTCCTTATATTCACTTTTGGTGTTTGTATGATTTTGCAAGTAAGTAGGATATGCAGCCAACGAGAAAATCTTGGAATTATAAGTTTTCTTTTTTAAAAATTTTAATTTGAGTGGATGTAAAGTAACTAAAGAGAATACTCATTGAGAAGAGTAGAATTATAATTTTTTTGGTAAGCAAAGGTTATCTGTTTAACAATAAAGTGGCTTACGGTGAGTGAGAATTGTGAACTGTGGCCGCTATTTGCTCAACTTCATTTATTGGAGTGATGGCTAATAAACGACTAATAAGAACATTGAGAACATGACAGTGAAAAGAATTTGCTTGATGCCTCCAACTTGCAATACTGCAGAAGCCATTTGTAAAAAAATTTCATTCTTGGAAAAAGTAATGCAGAATTTTTAATTGGTTCAATTGATTATTTGGCTTATGGAATCCAACGCCGCAACTGAGTTTAACATTGTTAGTATTCATTGATTCATGTGACAATTGACCAGGAATTTACTATAATATATGAAGGCTTTTAGCATTTTCTCCATTGGAATTTCTCGTTGCTCCAATCATTTAGTTATAAACGGAACAAAGATACCATGATTTTCGAATAACCAAAACGTCATGCTATAATATTTTAAACATGTAGTAATCACTAGGACCATGCACCATACAAAAAACTTTACCTCTCTTAAACACTGTAACTTGTGGCGTGTAATTTATTCATAAAGAATGATGATGTTAATTTTTGGTGAGGAAAATTAGAGGAAAGGAATTCCAAAGTTTCAATTTCAGTATCGAGATGGTATTGGAAACACAATTTGTCCAGACATTAAGCAACATTAGAAGCGGACATAATGTGTGGATAAATCAATTAGTTTTTGAAATGTCAGCCAAAAGATAAGTTTAATGTTCAAAGGAATTTGTAAATGTAAAACATACCTGCACTCGAACAAGCTTACTTTTTCACCAAATTTTACCATATACGAATTGTGACACTAACATACATAAATCGATAATTTCATAATTTAACTGTTTATTGATATTTAAATTAACATAAATAAGCTCTGCATTTTTAGAAACTTAATCTTTGGTTACATGTGATGCAATTTAGTATAAAGATTTCTGAACAAAAGAGAAGAAACTATGACACAAGGTGGTATGATAAAATGAGTAACTTTTTTTCCGATGTTAGTATATTTTAAATAATCTTTGTTTTGGATATTATGCCTATGACCCAGGGCTTGAAATTACGTTGTATTCTATCCTAGAAGCAACTTCCTGAATTTCAACTTAACCAACCCACATGGTTAATATACATGGGCTTCATTTCAAACGTTTTGCTCGGTTCCATGCACTTCATGAGTGTGAACTGTCAAGCTTGCTCAGATTAGAAGAACCTAAAGAATTATTTCCATAGAATTAAGTGGAAGGATTTGAGAGTATATGTTACTTGTTCCCCATTCCATGAACAAAGTTCCTGCATGTAATTTCCACTATGCTTATATGCATGGCTCAAAAAAGGAGGCAAAAAATGCAGTATGTTATTGACAAAGAATGATTAAAAAGATTGAATGTGTTGCAGCGTGCAGTTAAAAGAAATCTTTCTGCATTATCTTTAGAGAGAAAGATAATTTCACATAGAAAGGTGAATAAGAGGCCTGTGTGAAAGATAACAATTTCATGCCATTAAATTTTCTGCAACTTGCAGAGAGGACTCGTCTTTAGACCAATGTTCAAAAGATCTAGAGAGTGTTTGAATGAGCTTATTTGGACTAAATGAAAATGATTTATGACTCCTATATGCACTTTTTAATTTATTTCAATAAGTTTTATGATAAAAT
Source organism: Canavalia gladiata (assembly GCA_037954105.1). Classification (NCBI taxonomy): domain Eukaryota; kingdom Viridiplantae; phylum Streptophyta; class Magnoliopsida; order Fabales; family Fabaceae; genus Canavalia; species Canavalia gladiata. The sequence continues at coordinate 43,079,697 of CM075664.1, forward strand.
TTATGACACAAGTTCTTATTTGATAAGGATATATTAAATAAGTACTTAATTAAATTGTTTATTCAAAGCCATCCATGATCGTATTTCGTGGGATTTGTTTCAGGACTTCCGGTTGTTACAAAGAAAAATAAGGTGCAATTCTGTTTCTATTATTTTGTCTAAATACAATTAACTATATCAGTCACATAATTAAGATATTCTATATTGGTTAGAAATATGACCAAAATATTTCTTATAAGACTTAGATAATCCTTCTTCCTTAAGCTAGCTTTGGGATTAAGTTAAAATTTGGTTTTCTAACTAATAGGGCATGGACATTCCGATTACCTGAATTGATGGTCATGGTTCTGACTTGTTGAATGAAACCTTTATGTGTTCAGTGAATTTGACACTGCATGGTCAAATTAAGGAACATCACAAAAATTTTGATATTATCTTTTATATAAGATATTGCTTTCTTCCCTGAAAAGCTGATATGCACTCAGCTATGATAAAACCCATTTCATTTAAATATTTATGTGCAAGGAAGTAAGGAACCATGCAGTAAGGAGGCAACCACTGTTTTTTCTTTTTAAGATCAAATGAAAAAGAAAGTGTAGGTGATGCTTTTAGTGTAATTGTCGTTTCAGCCAATCCAAAGGGTTAGTACCCAACATCTAATGTTAGTTGTGTACTCTTTATAATTTTGAAGAAATATTTCAAAGTAGGAAATAATTAAAAAACAAGAACAATTGCTTTAGAATCCTGCATGAAACAATGTAAAAACTTTTTTTCATGATTGATCAACCCCATATAGTGAAATATGGCATGCTTTTAGGGAGCTGTTCATTGTTTTTCGGTTATGTTTTACCAAGTAGTTATCAAAATGTTGAGACAGTTGCCACTATGGATTACTTCGTGCCTTGAGCCTGGTGATTAATATGCATAAGTCACATAAAAAGAGGTGATGGTTCTTGTCTTCCCTTTCTGGTTCATGGTAGGTAGACTAGGACTTTCAGTTAGCAAATATTTGATAAGATATGTTCCATCACTTGCAACTTTAGGCCTTTGTATATTCGAGTGAGGAGAATCTGTAGCAAGCAATAAAATCTTATGTTGGGATTGTAAGTAAGAAAAATACCAATTTGAGTGGGCAAGAAGTAAGTGGAAAGAATATAATTATTTTTTGTTGTTTGAAAAAATCTTCTAAGTGATTATAACAAACAAAGGTTATCATCTTCTAAATTATTGTCTACATTTTTTGGATTATTTTCCCAACATCATTTATTGAATGTAGGCGATAAGACTGAATAACAGAAAATGAATGATTAATGACGACATTATTTCTGGACACTTTAAAGTATGCTAGAAACTATCAAAAACTTCAAAATTTTGTTTATTTGTCAGCTAAGCTTTCAATTTGGCTTGGTTGAAGAGTGTTTTTTTAATAGAAATTGATATAGAGATGATATCTATAATCTATATTCATGGATAGTTCCAACAAGGAGACACAAAATCTATTCTAGTAATAATAATAATCAATCATTAGATGATGGAATAAGAATAAAACCCGAAACCCCTCCTATAGATATATGGTATAAGCACAATATAATCATCTCCAATTATTGTTGATCACGTCTATAAAGATTTCCTCTGTTAATTACCAAGTAAACCATAGTTGAGAGCATGACTTTCTCTCACCTTAACATCTATACACAAATTCAGCACAAGCTTGGTCACGTAGCTCTCACTGAATAGCAAGTTTAACATTAAATAAACAAACAAAACACTTTTAAAATGGTGTGAAATTTAATATATTAATCATCACATGTCTAATAATATAAAATTATCTCTCAAGTTTATTAAACAAAATTAATTGTTTGCCTTTAACAATTCTTTTTTGTCTACAAGATCAACACTTCAACAGCTTTGTTGTGCATGGTATTATATATTGTCATTGCCAACACTTTTTTAATTCATTAAAGGAGAGAATCATAACATGAAAAAAAAAAAAGAAGTTTATCCTAAAATATACACAATTGAATGATGCAAATTAAGACTATTACTAAATTGCAAACCAATAACCTCTCCATGATCCTAGGTGTGGCCTTATCTTTATAATTTGGGTGGCTGAGAGTGCTTCATGTGGTAGATGAGCTTAATATGAAACGTTTTACATGTTGCAGCTGCATGCGTTAGAAATGTGACCGAGTCAACACCAGCTAAGCAGCAAAAAACGCCAAAGCAAAGAAAAGATAATCAATAATCATCATAGAGTCCACTACAAGAGAGTTGGAGAAAATATTTGCAGGGAGTGTGTTCCCCATTTCATGAACAATGTTTGCATGGTAACTTTATTAGTGGTTCTGTTTCACACCATGCTTGAAAAAAGGAGGAAACAAATTCAAGACATTGTCTATCACTGCATATTCATTTTAAGTACATTATCAATGTCCAACAATTATATTACTCGATAGTTGCAAAAATAGAAATACAGCACAAAAATTAAGTATTTTCCCCCCTTTTGTTTGAATGCTTTCACCTAAACAAATTGCACTGAGCTAATATATACACCACACAATGAGCAAAAGATTTGCTGACACTAGAAAATGTTAAGATTAAAAGGAAAAATATTGTATACACCATTAAATTTATATACACCACACAATCTGCAAATTATTTTGTCATTAATATGATTAATATATTAAAAAGGAAAATAAAAAATTGTAACAAATATGATAATTGATCATTATACCATAAAACATTAGCAAATACTGCTTAAACATTAAAAAATAAATTTGTTTTAATTTATAAAAATTTAACTATTGATAATTTAAAATATTTATATTAGGTTAATTGTATACAAAATTTAGTTATTAAATTTATTTAATTAGTATATATTTTTAATCCCTGCCCCAGCCATATTATCTATATTTGATACTTGTATTTTATCTTTTTGGATACATAACCCAAAGTTGCTTTTTAGAAAAATATTTTTGTTATTTTTCAAGAAGTATTTCCGTATAAAAAGGTAAAGTCAATTTCACCTTCCCAATGTGAAGCTATTGATTGATAACGTACGGTCAAAGCAAAAGATGTGAGAAAATGATCTTCCATTTCCCATATTCATTTTCGGGATCAAGTAAGGTAGACTAGACTTTCTGCATACATCTATGGGAACAAGACATGCTCCTGCAATGTTTAACTTTGGATATGAAAATTGCCAAAATGAATAATTTTAAGCTTTTTACCAACATTTTAATTGCATAAAAATAATAAGTTATTCAGTTATTTTTAACATTTCAGACATTGAACATATATTTTAGTTAAATGATTTTGTAAGTTCTAAACGTTTTGAAATTTTTTATACAAATCGTTATATTGGAATGACAAAAATATCTGTATTCATAGATATTTGTAGATATATTGGTAATAAATACTTGCATACTTATAAAATGAATAAAACTATATATTATGTTATATTATTTATCTTGTAGGTATTAACATACTTATAAAATATCTGTATTCATGGATATTTGTAAGTATATTGCTAATTAATACTTGCATACTTTAAAATGAATAAAAAATATATATTATATTATATTATTTATCTTGTAGGTATTAACATACCTATGAAATATTTTTATTAAATATATTTTAAAATAATAATTTTTTATTATTTTATGAAAAGATAAATTATTAATTTTATAATGATACTTTTAATACATTAACTTGCAATAATATTATATAATGCTAATTTATAATACATATTATTAATATAATATGATATTATAATATAATATATGATATTTTTTCTTTTTTATAATTTTTAAATATCTATCAAAATTTAAGAATATTTGTTACTTACATAAATACTTATTAATTCTAATAGATATGAATATAAATAGTATTCTAATGGATATGGATACAGTAGTCTACAGTCATACTATCAGATTTTCATTCTCTCTCATTGGTATAATTATCCTTATACCTTAAAAGTTTACAAATACATTTTTAATTAAATACAAAAACTTAACCAATAATTATCCTTAGGGTTAAATATAATACAAAAACCAAACTAATAATTTTAAATACTTCAAAAACTTAGTGATTTTTGTTAAGGTTGAATACGTGATACTTTTATCATTAAAATAAAAAAAAATTGAATTTTTTTTTTTAAAAATCAGTTAAAAATATTTTAAAAATTAATTAAAATAACTTTGGAATCATTTTTTGGAATAATATTTTTAAAAAAATTATATTTTAAAATAAAAAATTACAATCACCCTGAGCAGGATTTAAACTAAAGATCTATTTACTTAACGGAACTTTAACAAGATGGTCCAATTAAAACTAATTTAAAAATTTACAAACATATTTATAAATTTTAAAAATATGTGGATTTATTTAAAAAGATTTCAAATAATTCAGAGTTCTGGAGAATAATTTAACCAGATATTTTTATCAACTTAGCAGAATTTTAAGAAAGATGTCCATGGTTATACTCAAACTAATTTATGTCATTTAAGATTTTAGGTGTTACCTTTCTTTGAATTCAAGTATGTGAATGACGTCCCTAAAAAAGGTATGTTAATGACCATTTTCACACTTTAAAATTTGAATTGAAACAAATATTATCACATGTCATTTATAATTAACAATATCTAAAAACAACTTTAAGCATATGAAGATTATTAAAAAAGAATTACAAAGCATGAATATAAATAAATCATTAGCAATCATTCTAGATGAATGATTCTTGACCAAGTCGCTTTCGAATGGATGATGATGATGACTAAGACAAAGAAACTCTCGTCCCAACGACAAAAGGCAAAATCAAACTTTCGTTGTTACAATTCTATGGAGGTAGTACGCATTTTCCACCTTTCGGCTGCTGCTCAATGGATTATTAATATTTAGATACTAATAAACAACAAAATCATAATAATATATTTTATTATTTTTTACAATGCTAGTGCTAACAAACTGGTGGTTCTAGAAAGCTTATAATAAAATCAAATTGAAACGCATGCGGGTAGCGGATTTTGTCTTTATAGTCTCACAACCTATTATTCAGTTTACTCATAAATTGACCAAAGCCAGGTCTAGCTGGGTGACTCAGCCGTGGATCAGGTTCTAGTTCTGCCGTAGTTTTTTTTTTTTTTTTTTTTTTTGGTTTTTGCTTTTGTGTTCATAGTTTCTTGTTGGTAGTTTTGGTGCTACGTACACAGAAATTCCTTTAATTTGAGTGAGCGACACGTGTCTCATATAACACAAATTACACAAGACAAAATTCAAAAGACTAGGCCCACTATATTGATAGCATTTCCATGGGATGCTCTTCCCCTGCAGAGTACCTTTTAGTTGAAATTGGTTGTTTTTTTTTTTTTTTTTTTGGTTTCTTTATTACCCAATAATGGAAGGTGAAAAATTATAAATATGAGATACAATTAAAATATTTTTTAATACAAATCATAAATATTTTTTACCTCAAATAATTAAAAGATTTTTCATCAATGTGATTTTAATTTAATATATAAAATTAAATTATTAATATATATATATATATATCATGAATTTACATCAATAATGTGAAACTTCATTTTAAAAGTTTGATATATTAATGATAGTTTGTGTATTTATGTATCAATTTTTAAACCAACTATGTTAACATGATACATTATACCAAAAGTATAGATTTATATATCTATATTAACAGTTTAATTTTTTACAAATAAAAGTAATAAATAATTGAAACTTAGAGTCAAATTATTAATATATTAATTTTACTATTAAAACATGTTTTTAATATTTTCAAAAATATATATTTATAAATATCATATTCGATTAATTGATTATTTATTTTAAGAATTTTTTTTGTGAGACTATAAGTATTTTATTTAAAATTAATATAAATAATAGTTTTTTTCCAAATATTTAATGTAACTATATCTAAACTTTAAATTCAGAGCATATCTGAAAGACTGTAAAAGAATAGTTAATTTAAAACTACTTTTAATGATTAGACTTTAGTTTAGTTAATACATGATTCTTGACACGATATACTGAACATAAATCTTCCAATATAATTGTCCTTTTTCATTTCAAGTTTTAAATAGGGATGAGGAGAAATTACAAATGTTTGATTAAGAGATATATTCCATAAAAGAATTATTTATCGATAAATTTAATAAAACAGATTTTCTTATTTACCACATGTCATTTTATTACAGATTTTTTGTTTTGTCCAGTTTTGCATATATTTGATCACATTTTTTCTCTCTCTTGTTTTGTGGATTAGGTAAGAATTAGTGTAAAATGTAGCATTTACTATTTTTGGGTTGTGTGGGTAATAATATGCCTTCTATGAATAATACAGTACACAATGGATACAGTCGCTAAAATCATCATTTTTGTTTTCTTCTTAGTTAATATTTGTGCTTTTATGGCAAAATATTTATGCAAAAATTGATTTTTAAATGATTATTAATGTTTTAAGATAAAAATATTATATTAAATAAAACATGTTATGTCTGCGATAATATGATAATTATTTTATATAAATAAATACAGTTTGTAAATGATTATATTTCTTAAGATAATTATTTTATATAACTAAACACAGTTTGTAGATAATTATACTTATTAAACATATTAATAAGGATTTAAATTTTGATTATATATGTGAAAAAAAAATTATTGAAGATAATTTTTATGCTTTGAAAATATTAGTGCTTGATTGTCATCTAAGAAATACATATCTTTGATATAAAAAAAAATGTATCACAGTTATTCTTCTTATCACTTCAAATAATTTAAAATACAACAAATTTCTTCAAATGTAGAATGAATATATATATATATATATATATATATATATATATATATATATATATATATTATAATGACATAGTTATTATTTATAATTATTTATATTTCTATATTTTTTATGTAATAACATTCAAACTGCTGTTTAACAAAATAATATTAGATAAAATAATAAATATTCGTTTATTAGTATTTTTGCCCATGTAACACTCGGTCTTGCATACTATTTATTGTTTGACTTAATAAATATTAATTCTCTTGATCTTGAAGTTTAGGTTGCTTGTAAATTTCCTTAAAAAATGTTTTCAGTTTTTTTATTTTTAAAACTAAATAAATTTGGTCTTCTCTTCCGATTTTTTTCCTATTCAAAACCTTATAATTATTATTTTTATTCAAATACTTTAGAATTTATGATGAATTTGAGATACAAAATAACTTTAAAAGTAAAAAAGAAAAAATAAAGGAAAACTGATATATTTTAATGATTTTCATATGTGGCATTGGAGTCTGTAAAAAGAAAATTTTGAGATCATTTTATTATTTTGGGTTAGAGAAAATATATGAAAATAGAAATAAACGAAAGAATAAAAATACATTAAAAAGAAAGTGATGAAAAAAAAAGAGTAAATTTTAAAATTATTAGATGAGAGAGAAATATGAAAGAAATTAAATAAAAAAAAATGACAAGTAATATTTTTTTATAAAGGATATTTATGTTCCTAACTAAAAATGAAAAATATAATTTTTACAATAAAAAATTGAAAATGTTGCTCCTCTTCTCTCTCATTTTCTTAGTTATTGTAAAAAGAAAAATTTTAATTTTAATTTCATATGACTATTTTTTATTTTTATTTTTTAATTAATATTTTAAACAATGAGAAGCATAAAAGTAGGTAACCTTTTGGAAAAAAAATACTAAATGAGTACATTATTTAAAACGTTTATTAAATTAGTGTAATGTCTAATTATAAAATACGATTTTTTTTTACTTTTTATTACGTAATTAAAATCTGATCGATAACAATTTTAAACCAATGCAAATATTTATAGTGATTTAAAATTATAAGAAACTATATTTAAAGTTATTATAAAAATTTTATGAAAAAAAAATGAAAATAAGTTGTGATTTATAAATATAATTTACATTAGTTTGATAAAAAGAATTTATATTATGCTCTAGTTTGATTTAAAAAAAAAAAAAACTCTACGGTTTGTAAGAAAGTCGCATAGCCTCTTAAAATGACATTAACAATTAGGATAAAAATTGAATGAAGATATCAAATTAATTTATTTAAAGTTTATTTTAATGTAATTTATTTAATAAATAAATAGATTTAAGTTTGTTAAATTTTTTTAAATAAATAAATTAAAATTAAATTTATAAAAAACTTAATTAATTTATTTAATAATTTATTTATTTTTATATATTATATATTTATTTTAATATATTATATTATATAATATTAATATTTTTACATATTTATTTAAAATTAAAAAATTATATTTTTAATTTTAAATAAAAAAAATCATAAACAAACTTTATTTTTATTTTTAAAATAAAATTATTCTTTACTATCTTCATCTATCATAATTACAAAGATTCATTATGTATATTTTTAATTTTAAATAAAATATGGTTCAAATAATTAATCTTCATTAGATCTTTAATCCCTTCTTAGATTATTTTAGATTATTAACTTATTATTTATTATTTTTAATTACTTTTATATTTTAATAAAATTAATTATTTTTTAATTGGTTTTATTTTTAAAAATATAAATTTTTATCACACTTATTATAATATCATATTTATATACTTTAATTTGGTATAATATTTTATTTTATAAAATGATATAAATTATAATGTTATTTAAATTTAAAATGATATACTGATTAGTCCCAAAATCTAAATTATCTAAACTTTACATAAAAAAATATATACTATATTTATTATTTATTAGATAATTTTAATTTTTTTTATATAAATCGTATTAATAAAGAATAATTTAAAAGATTTTACAATTTTAAAACTGTTATTAAAATATATATTTTTAAAATAATTTAAGTTTATGACTCTTTTAATTAATATATATATATACTTACTTTATGTTTATTTATTGATTTTTATTTTATAAATTTAAATTTATAGATATTTTTAATTAATTATTTATATAAAATTTAAATTAATTTATATTAATTTTTTGTTTTATAAATTTTTAAGTAGAAAAATCTAATAAATTTTAATAAAGTCAAATATAACAAAAATCTTGAATTAAGCTCAAACATCACCTTTTTAACTTATTTATTTTCATCCTTATCAGTAGTTAAGACAGAATTAATCATAATATTAACGTTTCAAATTTTTAAGTTGTTATTATAGAAATTTTAGTAATAACTATCACTAAAAAATTAATCAATAAAAATATCTGAATTTGTTGAGTAAATTATTATCTTGATTTTGAAAGATTTAAAATGGATGATATTAGTTTTAAAAAAATAAAATTATTATTATTTTTAAAAGATTAAAAATTATTTTAATTTTTAAAAAATTATTTATTTTAGTTTTGAAATAAACAATTGAAACGATTGAAAAAGATTTAAAAATAACTAATCATTTTAATATTTTAAAATTAACATAACCGATTTTAAATATATTAAAAATTAGAATGATAATTTATTTGGTTAAGTCAAACACAAAATATTTTCACTTATAAAAGAATTATACAATTTTTTTAATATAAGATTATAAATGTTTTTAACAGAGATAATTTTATTCGAATTGAAAAAAAAAAATTCGATGGAATGTTATAATATTATATACTGTGAACCAAAATGAACATATATATCATAAAAAAATTAATAAATGAAAATATTTTGATAATAAATAATAGATGTGCATGTGATTATGTACGTACATACATAATTTTAACATAATATAATATTATGAGATACAAATGCAATCCACATGGGCATATTTTAAATATGACTTAATGATGAATACATCCATCCGCAGGAAGAATACAAAAAACTCAACTAAAGAACCCTCAAATATAAGCTATAATTAGAGCATTAGCCTTAAGGAATATGATGATAATGGTAAATAGGACTTCATCACACATACCTTTGAGGAAAAAGGGAAAATAAACTTGGAATTTTCCCTTATAAAATTATTTTCTCTTCCTCTCTCTCCCTTCTCCCTCGTTGAAGTAGACGAGAGGCATGCATGTAGCAGCGCATACCAGACCATGGATCCATTATGTTCCATAAAAAAGTTTGAATGCATGCGAAATTTGGTCATGTGTCCATAAAGCCAATCAGTTCGAGGAGATAAATATAACTCAAATAAACAGTCACATGATTAACGCTAAAAAGCGAGAAACATCTAAAAGATTTATTTTCAATTCAATACGATAAAAGTATTGATTATCGATATCTTTCTAAAATCTAACACAAGGAAAAAAGAATACAGACCAAAATAAATAGAAGTTAAGGCGGAAGAAAAGAAAGATCAAAGTTACATCAATTAATATCTATTTTTTGGGTATACAATGATGAAAGAGTGGAGTTTAAATTTAGGATTTTGGATTCAATTAGTGTCTATTGAAGCTATATATTATTAAAGAATTAAATAAAAGATGTTGACAGTAAATTATAAACAAATTATTTATATAATATGATGAATGATTGAAACAGATTTTAATATCCATGAAATAAATAGAGTTGCAATGGGAAAGCTGCAATGAAAAGCTGGTAAAAGGATAGGAATGCCAACATGGAATAAAGGACCATAACCATTTCTTACCAAAACTTTCACGAGTGTTTGAGATATAGGAGTGCATTTAATAATGTACATACTGCATCCAAATTCTGCAAATTGGAGCTGGAACAGCCCAGGAAAGTCAATGTTACACTCGTGCAATTTTTCCACATGAGATCTTTTCTACAATGTACATCCCCTTTTATTTATTTATTTATTTCGATAAGGGTCTAAAATTTTAAAACCATGGGGTCCATGATTGCTACCACATATAGCGACCTGAAACCCAAAACTGCCACCAGAGAAAAAGTTTGGAATAACCATTTCTACTTTCAATTATCGATATTCAAATAATTCAGATTGATCAACCCTATCATGTTTTATGATAGTTACAAAGAGGAATTGTCCATTTCATCAGAACAATAGAGTAAAGCCTTGTTATATTTGAAAAATAAATTCTTACGAGAAAATACATATTTCAATAATTAAAAATATGTAGATCATATTAATTTATACAATCATGGAGTGAATGATTAAAAAATCAATTGTATAAAATTTTCAACAAGAATAAATTTGGTGAAGCAAAAGTTAGATTGAATTGAATGAAGAGATTGATCTGTTTGGAAATTGAAATGTAAGTGGAAGTGTGTTGATGAGAAATTACAGAGGCATAGCGTTGCAGTGATATTTCCCATCACGGATATGGGAACCCGTTTGCCGCAATGAATTTGGCTAGGCAGGAACATGATGATAAAAAAAAAACTCTTAAGAAAATTGATACGTCGCAACTTGTTTGTTGCACATGCACATGACCTTATAGCCTAATTAAAGCCCACAATGGTGCTACTGCACGATCACGCTTCGTACAAATACAGCTTCTGAAATGTCACTGTGGGTCACACTCCCTTTCTTTCATAGATCAAAGCCCCCACCAATGAGCCACAATTAGAATGGACCCCAACTCCTATGTACGGTCACATCCACAAGATCACCTTTCAATTTCATTTTTCGCCTCTTATATTACTATTTATTACCCAGATGGATTCGTGGGAAGTGTAATGCATAGGAGAAGGGGTGTGTGTAGTGTGTAGATAGAAATAAAAAAGAATCAAAGAATGAAAGAGTTTGGTTAGGGTGTGTGGTAGAGGGTGGGTGGTGACTTGTGTACCCAATACAAAAGTTGAGAGGCAGAAGCAACAAAATGAGGAAACCTTAAAGAGTTAAGCCTTACGTACTTCCAAGAGTAGGTAAAAAAGGACTCACTACTTGGTTTCGTATTGGACAGTGGACACCTTCCACAATCAAATTCATGCCTATCATGCATCTTGCTGGTTATGGGGAATATCAACCCAACTAATTCTTTTTTATTCTTTTCATTCTTATATATTTTTTATTTTTTATAAGAGGTTTAAAAAAATATTTTATCACAATATTTTTTTTGTAAATTTTTTAAAATTGTTATCATTTTTTCATGTTTATCGTTGATTTTTAAAATGATGTTATTATTATATAATAAATAATTTTTTTGAAGATAAATTTTAAATATAGTATTATTTTTAAAATTAATATCATTTCATGACTTTTTAATATGTAAGATTTGGTAAGAAGAATCTTATAAAAAACTTATTCTAAGATCAAAAGGACATAAATAATACTCTAATGATAACAATAATGTATGTCTACTTGAAATTGAAAATTAACTATAAATATTTAAATAATATTCAAAGTTCTATCATTTTTAAAAATATAAACTTCTTTAAATATTTTTTTTATTCTAATCACAATTTTCTCGTTTTTCGATAATCTTTTCGATTTCTTTTAAATGAGTTAGAATCCTGTCATACGAAAAAAAAAATACCCAAGTTAAAAATGGATATATATACCCCATTAATTATATAATACATCTCAAAATTAATCAATTTTAAATAATTTATACCATACATTTTTCATTTGCTATACCTTTCCACTTAAAAAAAATATTATTATAGATGAATTTTGGTCATATTATATATGTATATATATATATATATTTTGTACGTGGATATGGATGTGAAATAGCTTTCATTTTCATATTCCACGACCTTAATTAGTGTATCAAATTTACACGTTGCACTCGCCGTCCTGAACAATTATGGTGTTAATACCAACCTTCGCGTGGAGAAAAATTTCTTAAATACATTTCAGCTCTGATATTTCCCATAAATTATGATACCCACCTTAGTTTATCAAATGTTGCTCGTTGCACCCTTAACTATTATGGTGCTAAATCTAACGTCCGCACATTTCTTTCTTTCTTTCTTTGCGGTACACACGCCTATTTTCATGTCAGGTGTTAATTGCACCGACAACTTTTTTTTTAATAAGAATTAAGCTATTTATCTAAATAAAATAAAATAATAAAGTTAAAGTTGCACGTTATACCAACTAATTAACAAAGAGATTAATTTGAGTACTATAAATTAATTTCTTTAATAAAATATTAAATTTGAATTATATATATTATTGGAAAAGCTAATTAATTTTATTGTCTTATAGATATTCTTTTTCGAATAAAATTATTTTTTTAAAAAAGTACATTCTCTTTTGTTAAAATCCGTCAAATGTTTCAACCTTTTATTCATAACTCGACTCATTCCCACGATTAGTTAAGCTAAAGACTATTCTTTTTGAGGGTTTAAATACTTCCTGTGATCATCTTAAGCTCACTTTCTCCTTGACCAAATCATAATGTGTATATGGGAATTTCATTGTATAACAAAAAAGAAAAAAAGAACTGGATACCAAGCAACATGTGCGTTGGGCATTTTGTATATTCCATGCTACTTAGGTTGGAGTCTTTATCAAATATGTCATTGAGATAGTGTACTCAAAAGTCAATCAAATGCTAGGAACCTTATTGTTTTTTAGTCATTGTAATTGAAATGTATATTAATTTTGATCATTTGGAGAGTGAAGTGCTTTTTAAAGGTTAAAATATATAATGCTTAATTAAAATTTATTTTAACAATTTTATAATTTATTGTTTTTCTAAAAATGTTTCAAATACTCGTAGATTAGTATCACATTAATTTTTATTTAATAAAAAGTAAACTATTAATATAGATATTATATAAAAATAATGCAGCATACCAACAATTTTGTTAGCATATAAAATAAATATATATTATAAAAAATTAAATATTATCATAATATATTTTATTATTAGTATAGATTTATAATATTTATATTTAATTTTTAATTTTTAATTTTATTAAATTAAAATTATATTAATAGAAACAATTCTAATATTTAATATTTTTAATAAATGATATTTTTTAGTGCATGTATGTGTATATTAATTATAATGATTAACTTTTAATCAACATTACAACTTTTGTACTTCTTTCTGTAAACTAAATTTTATCACTTTAATTAGTTAAATAAAATTTTATAAATTAAACCCACCATTCCACAACTATTGATGTCATTTACCAAAAGAGTATTTAGTTTGAACTCGGACTGACATTAGATTCATATTTAGTGAGTTCCAAAAAAATTACATTTACAAAGCAAATTATCTTCAAAATAGGTATAATTTCTTCGTATTAAATATTTATCAACAAAAATAATGAAAATGGATGCCACTGTGGGTATTGCGATACCCATCTCATCCTGTATATTCACATAATATAATTTAGTATAATAAATTTATAATGCTTATACTTTAATACGGAATTTTAAATGCGTTAAACAAATGAAGACATATTAGTGAATTAATTTAATAAATTTATATGATATTTATACTTTTATATTTTAGTTTGGATTTGGTTGTTTCATATTATTTATTATTTTCAACGTTAAAATATTACAAGATATTAGGTGTTATAATTAATTATTTTATCGTGGTGGATCTCAATTGAGTTATATAACTAAGGTTTCAAATATCATTAAACATTTTTGTTGAGTTAGGTGTATTTTTAATTTTTTAAAATTCCTTTAGAGTTAATTTTAATATTAAAATAATAATTTTGTTTTTTCAGTTTGTCTAAAAGAAAGTTCATAATATATTTCTCTCTCTCTCTCTATGAAAATAGAAAGTAAAATTATAACCCGATATAAGAATAATATGTTGATGAGATTTTTTAATTTTCTTTTAAACATAATTATGAATTAATTTAATCATTGTTATCTTTAATTTGATTGATGTTGGTAATGCTATGGCCTGACAACTTAATGTCGGACAAGATTATGATATACCACACAACTCATGAGACGTTGGCCTTTCAGGTCAAGGAGACTGTCTAAAAAATAAAAGTAGGGTTAAATAATGGACCAGTAAAACTAAAATAAATATATTTTAAATATAAACTCACTTATATAAATACCCCATATCAGATATTGTTTAAAGGTTGCCTTAAGTTTACGAGATAAAGTAAATAAGTGACTTTAAACTTGAGTAACTTTTCTTAATTATCATGAAATGATAGTAATGCTTTCCAATATATTTTTTTAACATTGATAAATATTTATAATTATAATATTTTTAAATTTACTAAATATTCATCAATTAAAAAATATGTTAAGAATATATTGCTAACATTCTTCTTATACCGATTCACTTGTCATTTTTATATGCTTAGAATTAATTTTAAAATTTGAAATTAATATTGTCTCTTTTTTATAGGCAGTGGTTTAGGTTTCTATAAATGGGTTTTAACGATGACAATAGGACGATGCTTAGAGATCGGTAGGACCAAAGGAATGAAAAGAAAGAAAAATGAAAAACTCAGCACAAGAGAGTTAGTCCATCTTTAAGGTATTTATTTTCACTGAAAATAAATTAATTAATCATTCTGGTAGAGTGCTAATCCGACTTAAACCTTCTTCCAATTAAATATATACAGTAAAATTAATTTTAAACCGTTAAATATTTTTAATATATATCAATTAATTTAAATAAAATATTTTTATATTAAAAGATATAAAAAATAATTGTTTAACACAAACAATTCAACTCAATACGTTGTGAAACTAATAGAATTGGTTTAACGACGGGCAATTAAAAATTAAAATAATTTATATAAGATCGACCTAAATTTAAATTTATTATTATTTTTATTATAAAAAAAAAGTTCAACATGTTGCTAAAAGAGTTGTCATACATGTGATAAATGTTAATGTTAGATATATTCAATTAGAACAGTAAAGGACTCACTGAATGTCTAGATTAAATTATTTGGTGTATAAAGTAATTTGTAATAGTTATAAATATAATGTAATTGATGAGTTACAATTTTATTTCCTTCAGTTTACATGGATGGAGTTGAAAGGCGTGATGGTAGAATATTGGTATGCAATTTGGCGAAGGTTCTGTCTAACATTAAGTAATGCAACGTTCATGCGCTGATTGAAACTTATACCAATATGAGGCGATTCCATTTTGAGAGTCAGAAAAGATTGAGATGCTTTCAATTAGAAATTAAACCAAAAGGATTTATTTGTTAGGACGAATACTTTTTGATAAATGTGGTCGTCAATATGTACACCGTATTCATTTTAAAATTTTTATTCTATTTTTTGTTTTTTAAAATATTTTTAATTGTTTAAATATTTGGTTATTTATTGATATTCTAATTTTTAAATTTTTTTATGATGGTTAAAATTTTAGAAAATTTAAAAGATGAGATAAATGATATTAAACTTTTTTTAAAAATAAAAATTTAAAATAAATACTTTGTTAAATTATTATTTAAAATTTTTATGTGAAAATAAAAAAAAAATTAAAAGAAATAAAATTTTCTTAATTAAATTTAATATATATTTTTATTAAAAAAAAATATATAATCACACCTATCAAATTTGAATCTATTAATTTATTATATTTTTATTTATTATTTTACATTTATCAATTAATTGAACAAATATTTTTATAAAATATTTTTAATTTAATTATTAATTTTAACTAATTTTTATTTTTTTTAATTTTTATCTAATTTATATATTAATTTTATCCAATATATCATCATCTATACAAATAATAAATTTATATAAATTGCATAAAAAAATTAAAATTATTTGACTCTTCAAAATGATAGTGTAAGCTTGATCTTATTTCAATAGTAAACTTATACATATCAATCTGTTTTAATATTTTTTAAATCAAATTCATTACAATTAAAAAATAAAAAAAACTACCTATGTTTTCAGTATTTATATTAATAATATATATATTTGCTTGTTATTAAATATATGAAAATAAGGCTAAAAATGTAGATAGTCTGAAAGTTTACGTGGACTGGTCACTGGTTCAGGCAGAACCTACATGTACTGCAGATTTAACTGGCTTACGTTAAAAAATCGAAATTTATTTCCGTTTTAAATTTAACGGCCAAAATCTTATATTTTGGAGATATAATCACGAGATCTATTCTGCTTTTATTAATCATGCCACGGGAGAAAGAAGGAAATGATTTTAATTATTATATATTTTAATATTATTTCTATTTTATATTTTTATTTTATAACCTATTTTCATATATTCAACTACAATTTTTCAAAGGACAACACTCTTACTAAATATGACTTTAGTTTTTAACTTGAACCTTCTTACGAAGTCCTCTCCAAATTTTCCTTGAGATCATGTTATTTGTTTATAATTAAAATTAAAATTAAAATTATATAACTTTGAAATTCTTCTCTACTGAGCAGAAGCAATAATCGTGCATTGCAGTGACAAGATTTCGTTTTTGTAAAACAGCCAAATGACAGAAACGAGCATAGGAAAACCTCTTACCTAAAAGAAGAAGTATGTGGTGAGATTCTTAAATTCCACTGAGAAAATGACAATCTTTTTTAGAAGAAAAAAACAGAAGGTTGTAAGAGACAAGAGAGCTTTATCCATACACAGTAGAAGTAAAAGTGGCTTCCACATCATACACAGGTAAATTGATGAACAGGAACAGAAACACTCTTGGTCCCCTCCCTTGTTGGAATCTCCTCTGCATTGGGCATTTCTAGCCTTCAAAGGAAAATGAAATGCCCCTTTTCACCACCAAGGTTTCCCAATCCCAAAAGTTTTTCACTCTCCTCAAACTTCTATCCCCACTTTCATCCTCTGTCAAATCTTTCCCCAATGTTTACACTCACAATTTTACACCTCCTTCACACTCAACTAATGCAAACTCCCTTGATTTTTTTATCCAATAAATTATCATTTTTAATTTTTAATTTTTTTAAAAATAGTTATATTAATTTTTAAACTATGATTTTTACTATTAACATAAAAAATCTATCATTTTTAATTTTTCTATAAAAATAAAATAAATTATTGAAGAGACAAAAATTAAAATAACTTCTATTTTTTAAAAAAAAAATATAACTGACTCCAAATTTTTTGTCCATTTTACTTTTTTTTTTCTGGTTTCCCTACCAAAATGAACAAAGTATCAGTGTTAAGATTTCCTGCATTCAATTCCCGTCTCTCCCTTTCATCACTGACGTGTGCATTGGGAACCCACCTGACTATAATAATACTTTTGCTAGCCAACATTTAATACATTATAATACAAAGCAATAATTAATAATTTCCCAATAAAAAAATGATAATATGATTAGATAAAAAAAATAAAAAAATAAAAGGTGGGGCTCTCAAGGCAAAGGAAGAACCAGGTGACACACACTGCCACACACATGACACACCCCTTTTTCCAATCTAACCCCTTATAAATAACCCTCACCTCATAAGCCTCCTCAGTGATTCAGTCTCTCAGTAAATTCACTGCCCACAGTTTTCTGATTTCTCATCTCCTTCTTGTTCTGTTTTCCTCTGTTTCCACCCAAAGCAAAACACATAGCAAAATCAGCACTTTTTTCTCTGATCTCCATGGCGTCTTCTGCCGTATCCACATGTAGCAGCATGGGAAGTGCTGCACCACCCTTGTACTTTGATGAGAAGTGGAAGTTGTCAAAGAAAGAAGGATCCACCAGGAGCAGATCTTCAACCACCCCTTTCATCAAGAATTCAACACATAGAAGGTGTGCTTTTGCTAGCAAGTGTGCTAGACTTGTCAAGGAGCAAAGGGCTCGGTTCTACATCATGAGGCGCTGTGTTACAATGCTCATTTGCTGGCGTGATTACAGTGATTCTTGAAGAAAAAGGGTTGCTGAGGGACACAGAAAAGGTTGTTTAGAGAGCTTAAAGTTTTCTCCTTTTTTTGAGTCCCCTTCTTTTTCTTTTGGGTTAGATCACTTTTGAGGATTCTGGCTTGGAGATAGACACTACTTGAGCTTTTTCCTACCATCAGTCAACAGAGGATGAGATATACTTGTACATAAAAAAAAAATTGTTCTTCTTGGCTAGAAATTTTCAATTTTGTTTTTCTTTTTAAGGGTCTTTTGAACCTCCATCAATAGAGGGTCATGTTTATGCCTTCATGGTGTTACTTTTGTTTATTTTCCTGGCTATCTTAGAATAGGAAATATAATTAGAATGAAGAAATTAATGGGATTATAGCTTGGTTATATAATTCCTCTATGCTTCTTGCTTCTTAATTTTTTATATTTTTTTTCTCCTAAAATTTCTCATCTTTTTATGTTTCTAGTTTAATTTCTGTTTGTGGGTGTTGTTGATCTTTGGGATTGAGGATTGAGGAAGAAGTGATGGGTCTTTGAGATCTCAAATCTCTAAGATTCCATTCAAACCATTGCAGCTGAGGTGAGGTAAGCTAGGCTCTGTACTGTGTAGATCTAAAAGTGCTTAGGCTGACGCAACGCTGTTGTTTGTTTAATCTTTTTCTGCAATTATTTTAATGACAAATAAATGATGGCAGTTGAGAAATAATTATCATTGTTAATAAATAATAAGAAATTATTTAATTAATAAATATTTTTATTAAAATTATGAAAGCATTATATTAATAAATATTAAATATGATTCATTTTTAATTGTTTCATTATTGTATTTACCATTATAATTGATTTTGGGAAGACCGTCATCGTTGAAAGATTAGTGTGGAGAGATTTCAGACATCTTTGGAACGCCCAAGGGGGGAAAGGGGCAACTGTTATCAATACACTAAAAATTCATATGGTTCTAAATATTATTGTTGGTTCCTTTCCATTAGTTTAATAAATTTGTTTTATGACAAATGTTAAACAGTACTTTAAGATAAAATAAAACTTTTAATTAAAAATTTGTTGATGCATTCTTACTGTGATTATTAACGTATTTTACCATAATTATTTATAACTTATTCATTAATTCTTCAATTAATCTTCTTAGACGGAGGTTAGTAATACCTTGTCTTACAAATTATTTGAAAATTATTTTGATAATATTAACGTGATTCTAGAAGGGTGGGGAGGTTTCGGCGTCACTTGCAAATTGCAATGGCTGAGACGCCGTTGCTGAAGGCTTTGTTTTGGCACGACTCTTCATGCAATTTCTTTATTTGTAATGTGAATGACGAAACTGTCCTGTAACTGCAAGCTTGAGTTGAGTTCTTTGACCATTGCATGGACCACTTTGACCCTCTTATCTTCCACAAGGGGCATTTTTGGTGTTTTATTCTATTTCTCCATTTTCATCCTTACTTCAACGTGTGTCTTTTTTTTTTTTTTTTTTCATTTGGGTACATCTGACAATGAATTGGCAAATATAGATTTGGAGAGTGAGGTAAGTAGTGAATGAGAGTGAATTTGAATTGCCCATTTGGGAATGAACCATTACTTCATTATCTAATTTAAGTAATTTTTTGATGAAAATAATGGGCTTTTGTTTGGCGTCTAACTGTACAAAAAGATCCATATATGGTAAAGGTTTTGGGCAGTAAATAAATAAAACTCTTTGAGTAAAATTATACTGTGCATATAATTTATGGCTTTGGGAATGGCAGGCTGGCAGTGGCATGTATGATGAGTTGTTGACAATGGCATCCCAAGAGAGAACCAAACATGGCCTCACGCAATCACATTATTGTATTGTACACGCATAAAATGTTTATTGTCATAAATATTCTAAATATTTATTTTTAACACTTTTAGATCAAATGTCATGCCAAATTATTAAGAAAAAAAAAAACCTTTGTTGTATTTTGACAAATCTTTTGTGTTTCCATCTTCCGCTTCGATCCTATATAAGATGAATAAATATAAATAGTAGTAAGCTTTGGTGACATGGATTTTACTTCACAATAATATTTTATTTTAGAATTATAAAAAAATAAATTTAAATCATATAAATGTATATACATGACATAGATTAAAAGTTAGTTAGAAATCATATAATGATTTTAAAATTATGTATAGTTTTTAAATTTTAGCTATATTAAATTTATTTTCTAATTTTTTTTGTAATCAAATATTCTCAATTGAATAGTTTTCTATTTATGTATAAATCATTTTAGGTATGTATAATTTTATACATCTCTTTAGTTTAATGTAAGATTATTAAAAATATAAATTTAAATCATACATAAATGATCAAAATTAAATGTTAGCTATCATATAATTATTTCAAAAAATATTTTTTTAAATTTTATTTATTTAAATAAATATAGTAATTTATATTTTTTTTAATTGTTTACAATAACAAATCTTCTTCATCTGGATAACTCCCTAAATATGTATAAGATTAAAAAAGATACTGACCCACAACAATCATTTTGGTAAAACAAATCAGGGTAAGAAAACATTGCCCCCATATTAAAATAAGAAAAGTTTCTAAATTTAAATAGAGTATTTATATTTTTGTTTACTTTTAAATCCTTCACAAGTTGTATACAGGTAGAAATTATCTTGTTTCAACATTTGATTATTCACCGTAAATTCTATTTATGAATTTTATTAACAAATATCTTAAAAGCATTGGTGAAAAAATAAAGATTTTAAAGTAAATATAAAATAAATATTCATAATATAAATTTAAAATCTTTTTTTTTTCTTCCAAACTTTTCTCATAAAAAAACCTTTTATGTAATCTGCTTTACAGAATTGAGATGTTCTTTATTTATTTTAAATTTTACTTCAGAAAACTCCATTATTAGTTGCCTCAGGGATTTGACTTATTTTTATCTTTTTAGGGGATTGCAATACAATTGATTTCTGAGTTCTGGAAACCAAAACTATTTGACAGGGCCACTAAAACTATTAACTCGATCAGAAAAAAAGGCAATCTGATAGAAGCGTTAAAAGCTTGTCACAAGCCTTGACACGTATATTGCAGATACAGACAGAGAACTGAACACTGTTTTGTTTCTTTTGTTATTTAAAGCTAAACAAAGTTAGATGAACATACCAAACATGGGAGCGTGTTTCACATTTTACTTTTTACGTTATTGCAAATTCAAATGACTCAAAATTTCAACCAAGTATTTCTATTTTAGAAAAAAATAAATAAACAAGGCATTTGGGTTGTTGAGTGTAGTGTGACTGAACACTTCCCTTTAGTACGATGTTGCAAAACATAAATGAGAAACAAAATATTATGAGTTATTTATCAAATAGAAATGAGCTTTAATAGGATGGAAATTTTCTCTAGAGGTAGTTGAATAGAATGAAAGAAAAATGAGGGTTATACTTTGATGCCTAATTAAATAAAAATGGACAGAAAGCAACTTGTAGTTAAATAAACTTTAGAGACTGACTAATAACTGTTTCAAGGATATTAGATACAAAATATTTAATATAACTTATTAAATATTTTGAATGTAATAAATGTTTTTATTTTATTTCTTTAATAGGTACTTTAATAGCATTTATTAACATTTTTCCGATCTTTTATTTGTTCATAGTTGTTGTGGGCTATGTTATAACTTTAGCTTCCTTTCTTAGTCCGTCTTTTCGGTTTTCGGCTGTTTCCATGGCCATGGTCTAGGTTATTGTTTTTTCTGGTCAAAGGGAAGATTTTGCTTTTCCTTCAAAACCTTCTTTTGGTGCACTTTGCTAGTAATCAAAGAAGCATCATTCTCAAAATTTAAGATAAGTTACAATGTTAACGATTGGGATTTGGCTTGGCATGGCAAAAGGACATCCACTACAATAAACATGAAAAAAAAAATCATTGCTGAAGGGGCGATATGCAACCATAGGTTGATCAATAAAATATTTTTAGAAAATGTTGAGTACATGTTAAATAAAAACAAAAGTATTACAAATAAAAATATATAATTTTCAATATAACATCAAATTTGAAAAATTAATTAGAAAATAAATATGAAACAAACAATAAGTACTTTTTCTTTTTTCATAACACGGCTCACATATATAGTTAGCAAGAAATCTTTCAAAAAGTTAAAACATAATCATGGCACATCTAAATCCACTTGTAGTTGGATGATTTATAAAATCTGCACCGATATTTGAGTTAGATTTAGAGCATTAAATATCATTTGACTGGTTTCAATTGGTAGATGATGGAAACAGCTGGAAGGTGATGAAGAAGCATGGTATCTGTTATTTCCCTCTTTGCCCACATTTTTGACAATGCATTAAGGTAATTATGGGTTTTGAGGAATCGTGATAGGGAATAGAGATACCCAATCTATAATATCATGTGAGTGTTCAATATATTTGATCAGTTATCTTAATTATGGTCAAAAAGCAATCCACTCCTTTCATTAACCTTCGTCCCCACTCCATCCATCTTTGTCTAGTTTGTTGAAAGATATCCAACAGTATGCACATCTGAATTATTATGGGACTTACACCACTCCTAATAATTAGTTGATAGCTCCTATTCAATAATTATTACTAGGTCCTACTTCTTTCCCTCTCTCTCCTCCACTTTTTGTTTCAGCCTTTGCTAACACGTGTCTCACCACAATAACAAATAATTAAAACAACATTTACTAAGTTACTTACTTATATATTTTTTAAAATATTTTTTTATTTTTTATAATGTAATTATTTTGTGAACTTAATCCACAATGATTTCTTTTCAATAATAAAAAAAAAAGTGTGCAGAAAATAAAATCTGGATACATCAACCATCAAAATTTACTTTTGCAACTTTGACTAAGTTCTTGATACTCTCCTAAAGCTTAGGTTTTTTTTTTTTTTTCAGTCTTCCTTTTTGGTCAACTCTCGTCATTTGTTGATTCACTTACTCCCATTCATAGAAAATGGAAACAATAATTACACATATCATATAAAGTCTCTATCTATGTGTATACATATATCAAAATCTCCAGCATTAATTATAAAAAATTCTATTAATATTGTTTGGTTATTTTTAAAACAAAATGGGTGTAAGTGTGTAACCCCACCCAGAAAGTTAAATTAAATTAAAGAAGCCGAAAGATAGATACATACCTTTTATGCAAAATAGGCCGTAGGGTGGGAGAATCACTTATCCTTTAGAGTGATAGGCCCATTAATTTTCCATCTGACCTTTCAGTAAAACCCAATAGATGGTGGGTCCCATAACTGTATCAATCTAGAAGAATAGAAGTTACCTCGGGCTTGAGTAAAACAAAATTGCCAACAGAAGAAGCCCGTGGGTAAAGACGATAGTGGGCCTAGTAGAAGACAAAGGGAAACAGGGTTAGAATGTGTTATGTTGGGCCTGACCTAACACCTATGCCGCATAGGTCCACGTATGGTCAAGAGTCACATCACCGCACGCCTGGCTTAAAATCATATTACATCCCTTTCATATGATAAATGCATGCATTTAGTTTTCTTACTAAAAAAATATTTTTTATTTATATATTTACATAATATTATTTAAAATATATAAATTATGTATAAAATGTTCTATGATAATCTACAACGATGTTTCTTTTTTTTTAAAAAAAAAAAACTAGTAGGATTTTATATACATTTCATATTTTATTTAAGAAATTGAAGACCGGCTAAAAGTTTCATTTATGAACATACTTTTTTAATGTACTGTTAATGAAATGAAATTATATTCTTAATCTTAATCAAATACTCTGTGTTTCCCATTAATTGATAAAAAGGGTTTTTTTGTTTAAAAAAGTTGTCAGAGTCAAAGTCAGACTCAGAGACACGCATGCACTAGCTGGCGGGAGTGAACATGGCTGAAAAATGGAGAATCGGAGAGAGTGTGTGTGTCCATAGCTTTAGCTGGCTCTTTTTCCTTTTCTTAAAAAATTAGAAGATAAAGTCCATACTATCCATTAGCCTAATTATAAATTACAATAAATTACAAACTCGCACCCACTAACCACTAATCAATATAATTAGTTTGTTGATTATGCAATGGCGGCGTGATTATCCATCACAGCTTTTTTGAATTTGTCTATTGTTCATGGGTTGGTTGATAATATATCAATATTTTTTTTAAGATAAACTAAAATATATTACTTGACTATCAGAAGTATTTTATAAAAAAACAGAGGTAGTTTACAGAAGTATATCTAGAAAAAAGGTAGAATAACCATGTTTATTTGTAAAAATAAAAATAAAATTCTAAACAACACACTTTCATTTCATTTTCGTACCAAGAAAAACTATAAACAACATATCAATATCCTTATTTATAAAGTTTTAACAAAATTATCCTGATTCTTTATAATTCATAATAAAATTATAAAATTATTGCATCCCATTTTTTTTTAAAAAAAATTAAGTTTTGAAATAAGATGATTCATATAGAAAGTAGTATCAACTATGAAAAAAAAAGTTAAACGTTTAATATTAACATATGTTTGAAATCATCAATCAATAATCCGAGAGAGAATGATAAATTTTGTTGTTAACATATTATGTGCCTTTTTTTTTATGTGAATTTAATTAAAATATATTAACTGATTATTATTTTTCATATTCTCATTTAATTATCAATTATTATCTAATTAAAAGTATAAATATTTTAATAATTATGATAATTTTGAACTAGTTGATATTTTATTAAAATTAAACTTTTTTGTTATAATTAAACTTTTTAATATTATCATTTAATCATTAATTATATAACTAAATTATTAATTTTTATAATAATTATTTTAATTACTGTATTTATGATAATTTTTAATTAGTTTCTATATTTTTTACATTGATACTATATTAAAATTAAACCTTTTTCATAAAATTAAACTCTTTAATTTTACAATTGTGAACTCAAACAACGCACACATATTGCACAAAAACAAAACTGGGAAAAAAAAACGCATGCTAGGATAGTTAAGCCTAGCATAGTATCCTGTCTCAAACAAGCCCAAATAACACAAAATATACTATTGGTTCTCAAATAAGCCCAGATAATACAAAACTATTGTGTTTGCACGCTGGTGGATGGTCAACTTCGACTATTGGTGGGGATAATAGGACTAATGACTTTGATTTGTGTTATGATGAGAATTGGTAGTTAAACGTGATAAACAGATTGAAATGCATGATATGGTATAATTTTATAAATGTACTGATTTTAAGCATAGTAGGGTTGAAACTTGAAGTAACTACTGTTGCTTGTAATTTTTTTTTCTTTCAATTTTTTGGTTCAATATAATGTAGTCCTGGTGAAGGCCAATTAATGCAATGTCAACTTATCCATGCTTTATATTAATTTGTTATTTTTATCTATATCTTAATCAACAGTGTGCAAACAATATTGGTTGATGCAATTGATTTGATCGAGGATGAAGGAGATCATTGCAAGGAAAAGTAAGTCAAATTCTGTGGCTCAAACAGAAGATTTTCCTGTCAGTTGATGGTATGTTTATGCTAGTAATGTTGATACTTTTAGAAGTGATATATATGCCGGGGATTATATGATATGATGGTCAAATATTTATATTTCAAATATTATAGTTAAATGTATAAAAATTTTATAGAATCACATATGTATATCAAGTTTACTGGAAAAGTTAAATTTGATAACATTTTAAAGTAAGATATATGTAATATATATGTAATATATTTTGGATCTCTGTATAGTTCAGCACTAGTAAAATACTTTTTTGTCATCGGTGTTGCGGGCATTTCAATTCTAAATCAATCGACTTATCTTCATTTTATTTAAGAAAATGAGGAATATCTCTTATCTTTTCTGTTTGCCTATGCTTTACTCTTATCTTCTATTTGTTTGGAAATTAATTGTGTACATTTTCAGAGCTTAAATATGGGAACACTTTCCAATAAAGAATCTGGCTTTCTATATGAATTTCTCTTTTATTTACTATAATTGCATAAGGTTCACTGGTTCAGCCATCAGTGTTCCAAGAACCACTCTATTATAGGAGTACTGACAGAAAGGGTGTGTGGTCGGATTTAACGGTCAAATTCGTATAAGGTAGCAATGAAATTGGAAGGTGACTTAAAAAAGAAAAAAAAATGAAAGAAAATAGTAGGATTACTCATGAACAACATGACATTGTTGAACATTAACCTATTAATTGCTAGATTAAAAGAAAGCAGGCTTACAAATATTACATCTTACCCAAAATGTATCATCAAAATCAAAATAAAAAGCATTACATGTACTGCTGACTTGCAAGTTTGCAATTCCAATGCTATAAGAATATCAACCTTAGTCTTATTATTATATGCATTAGAACTTGCTTACTAATACAAAGCTCAGTTCGCCCAAACATTAAATAATGACCAAACGTGAAAAGGAAATGCTAAACAGCATAATATTAAAGCCCATATGCATTAGAACTTGCTTACTAATACAAAGCTACAAAGCTCAGTTCGTCCAAACATTAAATAATGATCAGACGTGAAAAGGAAATGCTAAACAGTATAATATTAAAGCCCCAAATACCAAATATGGGAGAATAACTGAGATCATAGATTAAGTTTCAAACCATATTTCAATATTATTTTACTTTTAACTTCATACTTACATTTACTTCACATCTTAGATTTTAAATAAGTGTTTATATATATATATATATATATATATATATATAATTTATATATTTTATTTTTTTATATGATTAATGTATTGTTAGGAAGGAAAGTAGGTCGAATCAAGATAGATTTTAAATATTTAAATTTTATCTGTTTAAAAATTTTGAGGTTTAAACTTGATATCTGTTAAAAATTTTTTTTTCTGTTGTCAAGATCTGTCCTGATTTAAAGCCTATGAAACTTACAAGCTTATTTAAAAGATTATATTCCAAAAAGGTTAATAAATAGACTTAAATGTTATATAAATAATTAATTAAAAAAGTTTGCAAGTTTAAAACCTATAAGATAAAAATATCATTAAATAGGATTAAAACATATATATTAATATTATGTAAATAAAATATATTAAAATAAATATTATATAAATATAATATATTAAAATAAATATAAATATATAATATATAAATATAAATAGATCTCTGAATAGGTTAAATAGACTTTTTCACAAGCCTAAGTCTAACTTGTTTATCTAAAAAGACTTTTTAATAAGTCTGAGCCTATCTATTTATTAAACAAGTCGAGACAAATTAGGTTTTAAATGAGCCGATCCATAAATCCTTGTTGGACAAGCTTATTAACTTCAATCCTTATATATTGCTGATTTTGTGTATTCTTGCCCACATTACAAAAGCACGCTTGTTGATACCAGCAAAGTATACACTATCTTAGGATTTTATAGTTAAAAACAATGAATGTCAAATAAAGCATGTATATTTTGACCTGTATTTACATAGTTACATAAAGGTTTTATTCTAATATTTTTTTTTCTGGTGATAGAAAAAAGTTTAATTAATTTTCATTTTCGTGTCTTTATATTTGATTTAATCACATATATATACAAACTGATACGTAGGGTTGTAACTAATTCTTTCCTAAGATAACTTGCCCAATTTACAAATAATAAACATAAGAAGATACTACATATAATTATATCTCCTAATTGCATTCTCTATCACTAATTATATACAGAATTGATACTATTTATATTTAGCTAAGCTATCGGTTAAGACCCCTCCTCAAGGTGGAGCATGCAAGTCTTGAATGCTTAGCTTGACCAAGATTGTCTCAAACTTTTTGACACCAACAGCTTTGGTGAAAACACCGCCAGTTGAGTATGAGTTAGGACATAAGATGGAAAGAGGCGATTTTGCACGATTTCATCCCAAACAAGGTGACAATCTACTTCAATGTACTTCGTGCGTTCATGAAAGATAAGGTTGTTGGCAATATGGAGAGCCGCTTGACTCTCACAATAGAAACGAATAGGGGTAGGGTGAGACACATATAGAAAAGAAAGTATATCTTTAATCCACTTTAATTCTTGGGTAGCCTTAGCCATGAAGCGATATTCAGCCTCAGCGGAGGAGGCAGAGACCGTTTGTTGTTTTTGAATTTTTCAAAAGATTTTTGAATTGTCAAGTTGAATAAACCACCTTGTCAGTGACTTGTGAGTAAGTGGACAACTAGCAATCAGAGTCACACCATCCGCAGAGTTACAAATCATTGGTACAAGGAAGAAGAATGTCTTGTGCAGGGTGTCCTTTTAGATAACGTACAACCCGCATAACTGCTTGCTAGTGTTCAATGCGAGGTTGTTGCATAAATTAGGATAAGACATGAACACTGTAGGCGAGATCAGGTTGAGTGAAGCACAAGTAAATAAGTCTACCAACAAGCCGACGATAGCGGCTAGGATTGGATAGAGGAGGCCCGATGGCAGACTCTAACCGGTGATTCTCTTCACATGGTATAGATACATGCTTAGTACCAAGTAACCCTACTTCGGTGATGATGTCCAAAACATATTTTTTTTGGCATAGGAAGATTCCAGTTGGAGATTGTGCAACCTCAACTCCCAAGAAGTACTTCAATTAGCCCAAATCTTTCATGTGAAAACATTTGTGTAAATACTCTTTAAAGTTTTGAATAGCAACACCATCATTCCTTACAATTCCAAGGTCATTCACGTAGACCAGAACAACTAATTACACGTCATTGCGTAGAACACTAAATAACGAATGATCCTTTTGACATCGCTAAAAGCCATACCGAATAAGGGCAGAGGATAGTTTTGCAAACCAACAACGAGGAGCCTATCACAGGCCTTAAAGAGATTTTTGGAGCTTACAGACCAGTCCGTGTTGAGATACTTGGAATCCAAGAGGAAGCTTCATATAAACATCAATAAGGCCTTCATGAAGAAATGCATTATGGACGTCCATCTGGTGGTGTTCCCAATTCTAGGCTGGGGCAACTGCAAGCATTGTATGAATGGTTACCATCTTCTCCACCAGAGAAAAAGTCTCAATTTAGTCCAAACCCTCCATTTGATGATTCCCTAAAATTACCAGTTTTGCTTTGAACTGCTCTATTGTCCCATCAGAATTATATTTGATTTTGTAAATCCACTTACATCCAAGTGCTTTCTTCCCTGGAGATAAATGTGTGAGCTTCTAAGTATCATTGATTTCAAGGGTATGAATTTCTCTGGGCATAGCTTCATGCCAGCGCTAGTCTTTAACGGCTTGAGAAAAATACAAGGGTTCCTATTCTGTTTGTAAGGTAGCAAGAAAAATGCGGTTTCATGAGGAAAAAACATTACAATTCACAAAGTTTTGAATGAGATAAGACACACCTGAGGATTTTGATGAAGAGGGAGATCGGTCGGAGGGGTTCATTAGTATCGTGGCGTTGGTGACAAAATCACGCAATTTGACGGAAAGTGTTTTCATGCAGTTACCTCGACCAAGTGGAGTTTCTGTTGGGACTGGTGGCGGATTAGAGAGTGGTGTCGAGGTTTCAGCACTTGGTTGTGTGGCATCTATGACATGTTTTTTGATCTTCACTTCAAGCTCGTGTCCCCTCTTGTCATTGATAGGAGCTGTGGTGAGAGAATCACTTACAGGCTCATGTTCATTTAGGTTGTGAGTGTCGTCTCTTGGCGTGAAAGCAAGACGTAACCTATCATGCATGTCTTCTTCAATAAGAGTTTCCGACATAGGGGACCCAGCAGGCCCAACTGTGGTCCTTGCAGCAAAAACTAGAACCTCTTCAATGGGAACATATTTTCAACAAAATGGACATTCCAAGAAATAAAAAAAAAATTCTTTTTCTAAATCAAAGAACTTCCATCCTTTTTACCCATATGAATACCCAACAAACACACATTTATGGTTGCGATTGTCAAATTTATCCCTATTCCTATTTTGATTGTGAGCATAGCACAACGAGCCAAAAATCCGCAAGTGCTCATAGCTTGGTGATTTTCCATAGAGGATGTCATAGAGAGATTTTCCCTCTAGTATTGAGGATGGTGTAAGATTAATTAAGTAGCTAATAATTAAGACACATTCATCCCAAAATTAGATAGTAAGATTGCCTTGAAACCATAATGATCGAGTAACATTGAGAATATGCCGATGTTTGTGCTCCACTCTTACATTTTGTTGCGGAGTACTGGTACAAGAAGTTTGATGAATAATGCCATGTTGCACGAAATATTATTTTAAACACATAAATTTTGTTCCATTGTCAAATTGCACCATTTTAACACATTGGTTGTATTGTCGCTCAACCAAGGTGAAAACTTTTTTCAGCGTGACCGACACTTCCGTCTTTTTTTTCAACAAATATATCCAAACTGCCCATGAACGATCATCCACAATAGTTAAGCAATACGAAGCACCAAACGATGAATGAGTTCTATAAGGTCCGCACAGGTCACAATGTACTAGATAAAAAATATTCGAAACCTAATGATCACTCAAAGGAAACTTATCTCTTGTTTGTTTGGATTTTTCACAAATTTCACAAACTTTATTCTTTTCATCACTTGTACATTTGTCCTTTATAGTATGAAACATTTGCACAACTTTTAAGGATGAATGTCTCAATCTCTGGTGCCAAAGTATTAGTTGATTCTCTGTCATGACATGACATGCTTGAGCCTTGTATACCCCATGATACCAATAGAGTTCATCCTTTTGTTCACCCGCTCCAATTAGCATCCTCAAAGTACGATCTTACATAATACACAATTTGTCAATGAATTGTACCACACAATTTTTTGCATCTGTTAATTGCAGAATTGAGAGTAAATTGCATTTTAATTTGGGCACATAAAGGACATTTTTCAGTCTAAGTCCTCCCTCAAGAATCACTATTCCTTATTTGCAAGCTATCACACGCCATCTATCAGGCAACCCCACTAGTAGGGATGGAAGTAGACTGAGGTGAGTTAGGCTTTGAGTATTTAAGTCTGGTCTGTTTAAAAATTTTAAGGCGTGAGCCTGAGTTTGTTACATGTTAAAGTCTTTTTTTTCTGTCAAGGTCTGACCTAATTTAAAACCTATAAGATTTACAAGCCTGTTTAAAAGCCTACATAACAAAAAGATCAATAAATAGACTTAAAACCTACAAGATAAAAAAAGTCATTAAATTGGCCTAAAACATATATATATATATATATATTATGTAAATAAAATATAAAATAAATATTATATTAATATAATATATTAAAAAAAATATAAATAGGTTTCTGATTAGGTTAAATAGGCTTTTTTATAAGCTTAGACCTGACTTGTTTATCTAAACAAACTTTTTAACAAGCCTGAGTCTATTTATTTATTAAACGAGTCAAGAAAAGTTAGGCTTTAAATGAACCGAGCCGTAGGCCCATGTCGGACGGCCTTGTTCACTTCCATTTAGGCCCCTGTCGGACGGCCTTGTTCACTTCCATCCCTACCCACTAGGCATCCTTGTATAGTTTTATATTCACACAAATTTTCCAAGGTTCCGGTCATGTGGTTGGAAGCACCACTGTCAATGATCCATAAATCCTCAATTCTTTTCCCAGTCAATTTCTCATGTTCATTTGATTTTCAGGTGTTGATCATATCTACCAATACCTCCCATTGTTCATTAGTGAATCCTGCCATCTCAAGTTTATTGGCTTCCACGTTGTTAGCATGTTCACCACTTCCTCCAGTTTGTGCCACATTTGCACGTGTTGGGATTCTTCTGTTACGTATCCCTTATAGTTTTGAACCTGTGTCGCTACCCTTTTCTTCCTTCCTTAGTTGATCACCACACCATTCAGGGTATTCCACGATTTGGAAGCATCTTTTAACATCATGCCCACTTTTGCCACAATTAGAACATGTCATTGGTTTTTCTCCATGATCACCTCATCTCTCACCTTGTTACTTGCTTGCATTGCATGTCCCACAACTAAGAAGCTTCTTCGATATCCTCCCATCACTTATACGTATTCTCTACGTATGTCACGGTAGATTGCAGGTTTGGTTCAATCGTATTCAAGATCCAAGACACGATCATGGATTTGACTGTCCACCAGTCCTCAAGTGTAGGTGCATCTTTTTCTGGTTCTTCATGAATTCCATCTATGAACCCTCACTTTCTTCAAGCCCGAAGTGAGACCTTTATAACTACAACAATTTTCTCCTTACAATTGTACTTGCGTAATTAAAATTCTAGGAATATCACATATATTCAACTCGCAGGGAAAGTCTATTTTCTTCGTTCCTTCACTTAAGTTTTTTATACCATGATAAATTTTTTTTTTTATCAATTTTCATTCTCATATTTTCATATTTAATTTAATCACATGTATATATATAAGCTGATACGTAAGATCGTAACCAATTACTTTTTAAGATAACTTGTTTTTAAATAATAAATATAAAAAATTATATATAATTATATTTTTTAATTACATTTTTTATCATTAATTATATACAAAATTAATATTATCTATATTTAATTAAACTATCCATTAAAATTTGATTTGTTAGAAAAATTGCAAAAATAACGCGTAAGAAATAATGGTAGTGTCAGATCTCAACGCAAACATTATTTCATTTCATGCACAAAATATTTTGTTAGGAAGCGTAAATTAAGTAGTTAATAAGAATTAAAATGAAGCTTCTGACTAAGAAAAATAAAAGAACGCCAAAAAATGGTAATTTATTATCAAATTATCAAATATTTTTTCTCTAAGGATTTCGTTAGTAAATAAGAGCAAAATATATATCAACATAAACATCCTAATAGTAGTATTCTAATTCTACAAAGTATCGGGTGAAGTTATGCAGTTATTTCCTAAAGCTTGGTTCGTCACAGAATCCGCTTTTCTTAGTAATTCACGGCAAGTTGCATCAATGCGTGGATGAAAATTTATAATTTTTTATCTCCTTTAGAATGCAATATTAAGATGTTGTATATTAGAATATTTCTTATGAAACATGAAATGATATTTTTCCTTTAAGTTAACGTTTGATATGCAACACTTGTTTTTGAATGAATATAATTTATCATTTTCATTTGAAGAGGTCAAAGTGCTTTTGAAAAGTTATAATTAAGAGAAACTATGCTATTGAAAAGCTCTCCCATATTTTGATGTTCAAGTTAATTCCGGAACAGATCCGTAGAAAGATAAACACACCAAAGGTACTCCTTAAGGTGTTTTTTTTTTTTATAGGAAAGATTATTAATTACTTTTCCCTTTTCATCTTTTCTATTCGTAGCAAGTACTCGTGTTATTAATTCTCGATCTAATTAATTAAGGGTGATAACCATTTTTTTGTAAGCAAAGTTAGTAGTGTTGTTTTATTTAGAGCATTAAGAATATTCAAATCCTTATACATATATTAAATACCGGTTAAAGGACAGTAACACCAATGAGAGAAAGAATAAATTCTATAAATTCTATTTGTTTGACCACAAGATTTAAACTATAGCCACGAAATTATTCAAATCTAATTCTAAATTATTTAGTAAAGTTATAAGGGGTTATAACCACTTAATTCTACCAAATCTAAGATCTTATCTAGATAGGTCATTCATCTTTCTCTTATTTGAGTCACCTTAGCACTTACACAAATTGACATAGTTTTGTTTTAAATGCATGTTGAGATCGGGCTTCAATATGGATCTGAGCGAATCCAACTATAATTAAGATTGGGAATGAAAAAGTGTTAAGTTTTAAAAAATATATTTTATCTTTTTTAAGTTTTAATATAGGTTTAATTTTGATATACTATCAATGTATTTTTATACTATTAACTAATTAAAATTTATAATAAATATAACATAACACTTAAAAAAATAATTATAAAAATTAATCTTTTAATAATGTAGTAATTTATAATTAAATAATAATGTATATTTCAATTAAAATCTTAAAATATTATCTTCTTCATTTATTTATTTTTCTTTAAGCTACTTAACAGTGAATACATTTCAGCATATTTGATATCCTGACCATTTAATTCGAATCATCATAATTTTTTTTAAAGCTGTCACAATATTTTTTAAACTATAAAAAAATAAAAGAATTGGAATATATATAGATGTTTTCCAATGCATGTATGTACATTTATGATTTTTGGTTTTCTTTTGTATGTATAGGACCACTCAAAGTATCATCCACACACTTTGTCCTGTTATCCATACACGTACATGTTTTCAACTCTAGAATTTTAACTTCAATTTCAAATAGTGAAAAAACTGTAAAAACATTTATATATGACGTAGATTAAATGAAAATATTTTTTAAATGAGAAAACAAAAACAAGTTTTTATTATTAACTATATCATGAATAACTAAGATCAAAATATAAAAATCATATGAATTTTAAAAAATTACATAATTTTTAAAGTGATATATATAATTTAAAATTTTTTAATTTTTCTCATACATATATGATTACATGGTTCAAATTTATCATTCTTATCCTTACATAAAATTCATATTCTTATTATATATATACTTATTATAAAACATAAAAAATTAATCATTAGATCTTATTATAAATTATTAAAATTAAAATATAAAATATATATAAATTTTAATATATATTCATT
Source organism: Canavalia gladiata (assembly GCA_037954105.1). Taxonomy (NCBI): domain Eukaryota; kingdom Viridiplantae; phylum Streptophyta; class Magnoliopsida; order Fabales; family Fabaceae; genus Canavalia; species Canavalia gladiata. The sequence continues at coordinate 43,114,999 of CM075664.1, forward strand.
TTAAATGATCATATAAATTTAAAAAGATTTTAACTTTTATCATTCATGTATAATCTAAATTTATCATTCCTATATAAAAATCTTATTTTCACTTAAAAATATTCTTTTATGTTTCCCGTTCTCAAAAAAGTATAACAAAAGAAAAAAAAATTCTTGAACAACAATCAATTCATTTGAATTTATAAATATAATTATTTTTATTAATTTAATGGACACACACGTCATTCACGATTAGATAGAACGGGAGCAAAATGTTCTTTTCCTTTCCTGTTAAAAAAAAAAAGACAATTGAAAATAAATCTTGACAAACAATCAATTCATTTAAAGTCAGATACTTAGTTATTAATATTGTTTTAATGAGCATCATGTGTCCTTCAATATATATATATATATATATATATATATATATTATTCAAAAAATATAAATAACATTGGAGAGTTCATTATATTTAACTTGAAAATTTTAATATAATTTTATAATATTAAAAGTTCGTCAATGTTATGATTATAAGAAATAACAAAAAAAGTTTGACATAGTTAATAGTTGGTTTTTTAATTATGTTAATAATGATTTGATTCTTAATCATGTATATAAAATTATTTTTGTTAAAAAAATATCCATTTTAATAATATTCTTGAGTGATTAATCTTCTATTATTAATTAGAAAATATCTTCAATGTACATAAAAAGAACCTACAATTATAAATAATAAGCATTTATATTTATATTTTTAATAGGTTTATATTTATATTTATTTAATTTAAATATAATAAATTTTGAAATCTAAATATTATGATCAAATCACATGACTCATTAATAATAATTTATACTTAAAGAGAAACTGTCGGCAATACTTAACTTTTCACTTAAAATTTTTGCTAACCACAAGTTGGAATGCTTGCTAGAAAAATTAACATTCCTTGACTTCAAATAAGTACATTTCAATTTTTTTTTACTATTTCTTTTCATTTGTTTTGACAGAATAAAAAGAAACACAGTTAAAGATGCTCTTAGATAAAATTGTCCATCTTAATCATATCCAATGACTTTCTTATAATATTTTAACAAAACATGATCATTAATTAACTGGATGTGAGCACAGTTTAGGGATGACAATAAGAAAGGACAAATGAATGAGGTTGTACTTTCCTCAAAATTGTTTTTTATTCATGTTGGTGAACATTCAAGCGAGTATATGTATTTAAATACTATGAAATTAAAATAACATCATATAATATAACTATTTATATTAATTAATTTATATATTTATAGAATTATTGTAAGTGATATATGAAGTTTATTTATATATTTTATAATAAATATTCCACATAAATAATTATTATTTGAATATACATGCACATATGTATCAATGTGTGCTTATTTATCAAACATTTACTATCATGATATGTCATAATATATCATATATTTAATCCAAAGAAATTATAAAACAATGAGTATTCAAAGGGGACACACACATATATAATGCGAATAATCTTATAGCCACAAACGTGATTATATTTGCCATATTGGCCTTTATTACAGATTTAAATATGGTCCAATAACAAAAAATTTCACTCTTTTTTTTAAAGTCTCAATTTAGCCGTTTAACTCTTTTTTTTATTTTTTTGTCAATTATAATAACTTTCCACCTACAAAAACAGTCGAATTTTTTTTTATTAATTGTGGCGATTTTCGTAGTTACTAAAACTAATAACTTTATAAAAGTACAACATTAAAACTAAAACAAAATATAAATGACTAAATTATGGGGAAAAAAAGTTAAACTGAAATTTTAAGTAAATTTAATGAATGGAAGGTATAATTTAACTAATATCTAATACTGTTCTAAAAAAGTTGTACTTATACCATCATTAGATTCCAAATAACTTATCAAACATATATTAACATCTTTTATATGAATGAGTGAATTGCTTGGATCAAAACATTTTCTTCTTGGTTGACGTTTATTTTCCCAACCCCTTTGCTACAATTGAGATCCAAAATAACATGATTATTCAATTAAAACCAGCATATTACGCTCACATTGTGTTGAGAAATAAAAGTGAAGAAGTTAAAGTGGAGTGAAATGTGGAAGAAATAATTAATTTTGCACAGCACATCTTATTTTCACTCTTTACTTGTATTGAATATAAACCCTTGTGGTTCAATAAATCTTCACTTACCCACTATCTAATCCAACTTAGTTACATCGCATTTTATTTTTACTCTTACTTGTATTTGAATAAACCCTCATGGCTCATGTTCTATAAACCTTCACTTTACCCTGCTGATGACCACTTAAGAACAAAACTGGTACTGCAGCGTACAGCGATTTTCATGAAAATAGAAAACTATTACTACAGCCACACACAGGCGAATAATGACCCACCCAATAAAATTAATCTCCAAAATGGGGTGGGTCGTGGATTGCCCTACATAAGAGGGGTGAGAGAGGTTTTCTTTTCCACAAGGTTTTTTTTTTTTTTTTTACCGATAAAAATATAAAATTAACCTTTAAAAGATTAGTTGTTGAACTAGTTAATAAAAATAAAATAATAAATAAAAACATAATTATTAGGATGAAATTTAAATATTATAATTTTCTATTATTTATAAATTTTAATATATTATTTATTTAAATTAAATTATTATATTAAAAACAAAAATAATCATTTATTTATTTATTTTTATTTATATATATATCGTTATTAAAAATAAGATAATATAAATATATATATATATATTGAAAATTGTATATTATAAAAAAAGCTTTGATAATTTTATTTATTTATTTTATTATATTTAGAACATTTTATTAACAAATATTATGTTATTAAATAAGTTTTTGTCTTTATAATTAAAAATATTTATTTTTATTTTTTATAAGTAAATTTTACCTAATATTTAGATAAAATAATTATTTTTTTATAAATAATTTAAATAAAATATTCAATAACCAAACTAAATATTATAACGTTAAATAATTATAAAAAATATATTTTATAATAAATAAAATATTATAAAAATAAAATGAAAATTTTTAGATAAAGTTAAAATCTTGAATTTCATGAAGGTAATATTTGAACAAATTCTAGTAATTAATAAAACAGTTACTATATCAAGTAAAATTAAAATAAATTTAAAATTTTTAACTAATCAATTTTGCTTTTTATTTAACTGAAATATGGTATGAATCATAACTTTTAATATGATTAATCGTATAGATAAGTTAATTAATGTCAAACTTTTAAAGTTTAAACTTGTGAAAAAAATATTAAGCAACTTAAACCATTTATTGGAGATTCTAATTTAAAACTTAAACTTTACATATACAAATAAATATAAATTATTAAATTGTTATGATTTGATTTTTTTTCTCTATAGAAGTTCCTCTGAATATAGTTTTATTTATTAATCTATAATTTAGCAAAGACGTTGATTAAGGCATGGAATATTAAGTTGTGTATGTATATATAATATATAAGAAAGAAAAATGGGGCAGCATGGAAAAGCTAAGGAGGAAAGCGTAGGCGTTGAGAAGCTAAATCACAGATAGTGTGAGTGAATCCAACCCTACTCTTCTCCAAATCAAATTCCATCCACACATTCTGCTGATGATGATGTCCAATCACATATGCTTCAACCCCTAACATCTCTGAGTTCCCAAAAGTGAAGCAAAACACCCAATCATTTCCCTTCCTCACTCTATACAATAGTCTCTCCTCCGTCACCCTCATCTCCGCCCCCTCAAACACAAGCGTCACCGCCGGCACCGCCGCTCCACTCGCCGGAGACTCAAAACACAAGTCCATCGCCCCCTCGAACACGAAGTTCCGGTCCTCAATCTGCTTCAGCACCCCCTTCGTCTGCTCCAAGAACTCCGTCTTCAAAGCATTGTAAACCGACCCGAGAAGAAACGTGAACTGCGTACCCGAATCCACCATCGTCTGACCCGCCCCGGTATGGTCGGGTACGAACACCGACTTCGGTAATTGCAACAGTTTCTCCGAAACCTTAATTCCCTCGAGCTGGACCGTGTATGCGACCCGGTCAAAGTACGGTAACGAGGTTGTCGACTTCACCAGAGGAGTGTACTGGAGTGGTCCCAGCCACGGCACGGTGGCGCCGCCGAGGAGCAACACGCCGGAGGCGTCGTGGCTGGAGATGCAGTACGAGAATTTCGAAAGCCTCATTTGGGTCACAAACGAGAGAGACCCTCGGTTCATGCCCAATAACCCGGTTGTTCTAGAATCTTCTTCGGTGTCGGAGCTGTACCCGGAGTCCATGCACCCGAATGCAGTCCCGGGTTGCGCGGAGTCTGCGATGAAGAACGTTTCCGTGGCGAGGTTGCCCTCGATGGAGGAGGCGTCGGCGTAGGAGACGGATACGTGGCAGAGTTTTTTCGGGTCGCAAGAAGCGGGTATGGGGAAGTCCCGGGTTCGGGTCGTGCAAACGGGCGAGGTGCATGGGGTTGGGGTGTATGAGGAAGAGAGGAGTGGGTTGAAGATTGAGTTTAAGTTTGGGAGTTTTTTGCAGTGGAGCCATGAGAGTTCGCTCCCTGTGTCAAGGACCATGGTAACGTTTTGTGGGGGCGACCCAACGGTTATTGAAACCGTTAACGTTACGTTGTGATGGAAAGAAAGCTTACGTGAAGAAGGTGTTTGTGCTTGTGCTTTTAGAGGTAATATGAGGGGGTTTTGTGTTTGTGATGACAAGGAAGAACATGTTGTTTGAATTTGAAGGAAAATGAAGAGAAGGGGAATTGCAAGAGAAGGGATAAGGAGAGAAAGGGAAGAGGCCATGAATTGAGAATATTGATTGAGGTTTGTGTTTGTTGGTGCTTCTCAAGTTGTTGTTGAATTGGAACTTTCAATTGAGATATTAAAAGGAGAGAGTCTCTGTTGGAATATTGTACTACGAGACAGTCACCGTGTGATGGTGTAGTGGAGCTCCCTTTAACATTCTCATATATAGCTGGATTGAATGAGAATTCATGTCATCACTTTCATTGGAAAATGAAAGTCTTGTTTGCTAGCATCTACTCTTTAAAAATCGTGAAAACGAAGCAAACATTTATAATCTTGATTGGTTTTGTGGTTAGTATTTGGCTGCATGAGACTGTTATTTAGTATTTGACTGCATGGGACTATATATCATTGTCTATCACGCTGATTTTATTATTCCACATAAAATTAGTTCATTGCAATCTAGTTTCACAAACCAGCTTATAGTCAATGTGACAGTGATTAATTATCTTACCATTAAATCGTCGGCAGGATGTCACATTTAATTTGATTGTCAACGGTGCATGCCAATGCGATTGTTTTTACTGCTTGATAGTTCCATATTGTTATGATTAAACACTGCCATTTTCATTAGATTCTTCTTCTTTTTCTTCCACACATGAAACATATTCATCTGAAGCTTGTATATGATAAAATGTGTCTTGCTTTGTTTGTAGACATCTTATCTTATTTGTCCAATGCATATACAGTGTCTTGCTTGAAGCCATGATTAATTTCAAAGTGAGCCAAAGGAAAAAAAGAAAAGAAAAAGGGATAGGTGATGTTTGTGCTACCGACACTTTCTTTCTTGGGAAAAAGGTTCTTTGGAAGGCAAAAGGCATGGACAAAAAGTGTTGTGTTGTAGGAAAATCCGGCAAGAGCCATGGACAAATGTTGTTTATATTATCACTTGTGGCTTAATGTTACCATCTAATTATAAGATATGGAACTTAGTCTTACATTGAAATTATGAGACTTCAACAAGATTTATAAGGTTTTGAACTTTCTACATATAATAGCTAACTTTTATGACATTATCAATTGGTATCAAAGTTTGAACATTTGATTTAGTATATTTCATTATAAGATTTTGAACTCTCCAAAAGTTTAGCTTTTGTAATGTGGTTATCCTAATATTCTTATCCCTTAATTAATTATTGTTATTAAAGAACGCAGCACTGTGATTAAGAAGAGCAGCCACTTTGACTGCATGCTTATGTAATACTCGGTATATAAGAATTTCAATTGTGTTGTTGTATTGTAATTTAATTTTCTTGTTAACGGGAAAGTTTAAAGCATATTTAATTTAATGATGCGTTGTTATGTTATTTAGTGAGAAATAAATTCCCTGGTGTGAATCTTTAGAAGATTGGATCATGCAAAGAGAGATAGACAAAAATCATAATCAAGGTCACAACTTTTTGACACGGCATACGAGATGAATAACCCTATTTAATAACAGTTTGACATCTTATTTGATAACAAATATAGTCAAATTTAATAAATGCGATACCAACACCAAATTAGAGATATAGACAATGGTTAACAACGATAATGCATCACAGTGGATGGAAGTCATTGTAATTTAGTGGGAATCTATCATTAAAGTCATAAGAATCGGCTAGTACAGGTTGGGCTTTTGAAAGTTTGCAAATGATTTATATGTCTTTAAATTTCTGATTTTAACATTATCTTTAACAAAATATTAATTAAGAAAATACTAAACTTATCTAAATATAAACATATATATATATATATATATATATATATTAAAATAAAAAATCATAATCTAAATATCTCAAAATGTAACTTATCTAAATACTTTTGAGTGCAGTGCTGCATTTTCATCATATTATTAAGATTAACCTTTTTTTCTAAATATATATATATATATATTAATTTATTAATTTATTTTAATATATTATATTATATATATTTACTAATTTATAGGTTTAATCCATTATGTATATAAATTTTAGGTGAAATTAATATTTTTGTTCTTGTATACATCATCCGATTTTAATTTGATCACCATACTTCAAATATTTTTAATAAAATTTTTATACATAAAAAATATTGTAATTTGATCAATGACACTAGGATATGTTATAAGATTATTTTTATTTTTGGTGATGTAATTATAATTACTGATGTGATAGTTATAATTTTTTATTTAAATATATTTTTATCCTTATATATATTATGTGATTTTAATTTAATCTTTATATGTGTAATATATTTTTAGTTAAATTTTTATATATGATTTTTTTTATCTAATTTCTATAAGTAAAAAATTTTATTTTCTTTTAAACTGAACAAAATATTCAAAATTTCATAATTTGGATATAAAATATATACAACCTATGTTACTATTGGACATGAGAATTAAATATAAATTCATAGATACTTATCTTGATTTTGAAATTTTTTTTTAATTTGATTCAATTTGAAAAGAATTAAAGTCGTACCTGATTTTTTTTAAAAAGTTAAATTTGAATATATATATATATATATATATATATATATATATATATATATAACTGCTTGATTTTAAAAATATTCAAAATATTATAAGAATAAATGGAAATTATTTGTAGCTAAATATTTTAAATCTACTAATAATAAAAATTGATTTAAATACAAGTTTAGATGAGAGATTAAAGTGCAATCTCAATTCCATCAAGTTTGGTTAAACTTGAGGAAAAAAATATTTTTTAATAAGTTATTTATTTATATATATTTAAATAAATAATATATCAAATATAATTTAATTTAAATAATATATAAAATAAATATTAAGAATTAAATAATAATAATAAAACTATATTTTTAATAAAATATAAAAAAAATTAATTTAAATATTATTACAATTATTAAGGTAAGTTCAGAGTATGAAAAGGATAGATATTAATATTTTTAAATTTAAATTTATCTTTACATATTATATATAATTTTTTATTTTTTTAAATTCAGTTGAAGTAGAATTTTTTTTATCAAAGTTAAAATAAATACATATAATATTTAAATTTTATTATTATGACAATTGGATATGTTTGTTTTTTATATTATAAAAATTAATTTATCAAATTTTGGATATTATTATTCTAATACTAAGGTAAATTAAATCTTTTAACATATAAAGATTAAATTAAAAAAATTACATATAAAAATTTAAATAAAAATACATGACACATATAAAGATTAAACTAAAATTATATATTATATATAAAGATTATAACATATTTAAATAAAAAAAATGCAATTATCACGTTAACAATCATTAAAAACATCAATAATAAAATAAATAATATTATAATAAACAATAATGATAAAGATGGAATTACAAATTTTATTATGTATAAAAACTTAATTACAAAATTTATAAGTTAAGAGATAAAATTAAAATCAAGTGATATATCTGGAATAAAACTACTAGTTTTACTGACTTTTAAATCTATTTATTCACATCGTAAATTTTTAAATAAATTTATAAGTACATGATTAAACATGTAACAAAACAGATCTTATAAAAAAAATCTATAAAAGATAATCCTTATAACATTAAAAATTTAGAAAATAAACTTACCTATCTGCATAAAATATTTCACCCCTAGTGGAAATCATGTCCGAGGGCCACTTGCTGTTGCTGTCCAATAATGAAAAATGCATAACGTGACTCGTGACTACATATAATATAGCATTAGCATTGACTTCAGATATGACAAGGCAAAATATATCATTTGCAAAACTGATTTTCATCCTCCATACATAATACATTCAAATATAACGAAAATAATTCATTTATAGTAACCTTATTCATCTATACCTGCCAGCTGTAGTTCATTTCGTTTTAGTAAAAACATATATGAATCATAATCAATCATTGATTAATCAGATGAAAGTGAACGAAGCTATTGCATCATTTTCCGCAAACATAACTCATTCTTTAGCCATGGACCCCTGGTGGTTGGGGTTCTTTTAATCTTGCGTGAATGTAATCTACGTGATTGAATTTGTTTTGTTACAATTTATATGACTGAATCAATATAGATTTCTAAACGCAATACATTTTATTGGAGTATATGTTGAACTTTCCGTTAGCACAAATTCTCAAGCATGCCAACGAAAACCAAACTAAGGCAAACATATTTGAAACTCCTTTCTAATAGAAATTTCCAAAATTGGTTATGGAACGAAATATATCATTTTAATTTTGAAAGATAAAATTATTATTTTTTATTTTTAAAAATAAATATCAATTAATTTAATCATTTTTAGGATTAAATTGATAAAAAAAGACTAAATTTGATCAATTTTTATTTTTAAAAATAAAAATGTTAAGTTTTATCTTTTATTGAGTAATATAATTGATTTTAAATATTTTGAAAATGGAAATAATGTTTTACTATATGAAGAGTGATTAGGCATAATGATAAAATCTGAATTCAAATCTTAAATATTCATCCAATTTCGTTCATTTTGACATGAAAAATTATTTTGATTAAATTTTAAAAAAATCTATATTTAAACTCAATCATAATTTGTAAATCGAATTTAAAGATATAAATACCTGTTTTACTTCGGTTTCAAACTCACCTTAATACTTATAATAACACTTTATCAAAATATAATTTTTCATATTTTGTTAAAAACATTTTATTATTAAAATTTTTAAATCTTTTAATATATTAAATTATTTAAATTAAAATATATTTAATATATTTTTTATTTATATATAATTTATGAAATTAAAAATAAGATATAAATTTTAACCAAATTATCGAAATTCAATTGAATTAAAATTAATTTTTAATTTTGTTATCCATTTACACTCAAATCTCTTCTAATTTTTTATGGAATGGAAATGGGATAACAAAATCCTTCCCTCTAACATAGTTAGGGAAGCTCTTAATATTGTTGACATTGTTAGTTTGAACTAAACGTGGATTGTGTATTAGGCGCCACGCAGCGGCTAAGCTGAATTAGATGAACACTTTCTTGAACAATTTGTAAAAATAAAAGATAATAATAATATACAAAATATTGAATAACTACAATAACATTGGATCTGGATAAAATATGTTTTCAACTCAAATTTTTGTTTAATTCAAAATTAGTATCCGTTTAAGTCAAAATTAAAGAGAATTAAATTTAAGAAAAAATTAATTTTAAATTATTAAACATCTTTTAAATATATAGATTAATACATTTTTTAAAATCTGCATTTTGTATTAAAAATATAACGATAAAACAAAGGGACATGTTATTCTTTAGTCTTTACAACAATCTCTTTTTAGTCAAAGCCACCGAAGAAATAGATAGTTGTCATATTTAATGGAGGAAGAACCTCCGGAAAAAGGTAAGAACTCCCAATCTCAATCTCTACAGTAATTGGCATCGTTCTTTCACATTTGGAAGCGTCTTCCTCGGTATTGATTGCCTCTTACGTCCAGAAATCAGTTTCAACACGTAAAATTATTAATTCACCAATTAAATTTTGATAATTAATTAATTTTTCTTTAAATGATTTTTCTTCAAATTTAATTTATTAAAAAGTTAAATTGTTAAAATCTGAATGAATGATTTGTAATTTTACACAATAAATTTGATCCATTCAAAATTTCCTCCAATATTTATAATCCGTTTATCCTTCTCTACAATTACTGAACTCCTTTTCTTCAACATGGATGAATAATTTGACGACACACGTATATAAGCATAAATTTGGAAGCTAAATCTATAACTCAAGCATGTGCTAAAAAATCATCAACAAGATCTCTCACTAGTTCTAACTCTAGCTGTCAACATAAACAAACTATAGGTCGCTGAGGGGTCATCTTCTTGTCCATTTTAGGCATTTAAGTCTCATTCAGAGCTACCTTAAGATTAAGATGGACCATCCAAGCAATCAAGGTTAGAATTAAAATTGCTCCTATTTTAATCTTTTCGTTTAAAATTTTCATAATGACACTGGTATATATAGGTGTAGCAACTGAATCAAATTAAAAGTTTAAAAACTACTTATTTTAGATTTTAATTTATAGGTCAAGGGTTTGATATAAAGAACTTTTTATTCCTCTTATCCGTTGAAAAATAGAGAACAGATCCTTCATTTTAATTAATGAAGGATGAAATTTGTTGATACATTTTGTTCTCATCTCATCATGTGTGGTGTGCTATATAGGTATAAAGGGTTTCAATTCCCATTCAAATTAGCTATTGATTAATCAAATGAAATATCTGAATTTGAACTATGAAATAAAATCATATTAAATGGTTGCCAGTAATTTCTCAATGGGAGCCAGTAGAAGGTGACACGTTTGATTCTTTGCAAATTCCTCTCACGTTTGATGTTATTCTTTTTCTAAAAATTTACTCAAGCTAAAAGGTGGCAAATTGATAGTTTCATAGACTACCTATTAAAAGAAATTTTTTTCTTTATTTCTTTTTTGCCCTGTCTCTAACATGCTATGCTAGTAAGAGGCAGCCAAATTGTTTATGCAATCTCCATACTTCCACCCTTTGACCAATTTTTGACTAGTTGAAGATATTATCCATAATTTATTTATTTATCTTTAGTTAATAGGCATGATACATATATGATAACTCTAAATAGTAAAATATTTATTTGTATGAGGTAAAATGCTAATATTATGTAATATTCAATGAGACATCGTATAAAAATGTTGAACTCAAAAATAATATCTTTCTATGTTTACTTAGTGATATACTATATAACAATGAATAACAAGATATAAATTAATATTTTTAATAAAAACCATTTGATAAAAAATACTATATTTATTTAAATTTGTTATATTATTTTTTTTTTGAAGAATTAGAAGTTCGTAAATTCTTGAAAATAAAAAGAATTATAACTATTATGTACATTCAACAAAAGAAGGTCGACGCACAAAAAATTAACAAAATTATATTAAAAATCTAGATTCATTCATCAATACAAAATTTTCAAAAGTTCTGCAGGAATCTTAAACCCTACAATGATTTTTTTATGACACAAAGATGATAATTAATTTTTATAGAAAATATTTTTTTAAATTAAAAAATTATTCTAAACAATAAAATTCTCCTTTTAAATATGTAATATAACTATATATCTAAATTTTAAATTCGAAATAACTAACTAAGTTGAATTATTTTTCTATCAATCGATCTACACATGATATTAATAGATAAATTCTAGAGATTTTAATATATGTGGAATGTTATTTATTTTTTTGGTTTTTTTTATAAACCAAATTTAAAGTTTTGGATTTTTTATATAAATTATTATTTTTTAAATGTGAAACATTAAAAATACTTTTTTAAAATTACTCTTAATTTCTAATAAATTATGTTTAATAAACTACTCTATAATTTTTAATAAACTTTTTTACTTTTCCAGAGATAGACAATATTAATATTGGTGGTATACCCATATTATTAGGAGATTTTGAATAATTTAAATAATTTTTAAAATTTAAAATTATCATAGCGAATATTAAAAAATTTAACCTTGATTTAATTTATAATAAATTTTATAAAATGTAAAATGTCATGTTAATCCTTAACAAAATTATAGTATAATTTATTTTAAATTAAAAATAATTAAAATATTTTTTATGATATTAGTTCTCTTAATAAATCAAAATTTGGGTCTATGCTACAAAGTCCAAAATTGATATTCCATTAAGCCTTCAGAAATTTATTCAACTACAAAACTATTCGTGAATTAACAAATAAAAATTATTATTAATTTTTAATAAAAATTAATCTATTAATATAAAATTTAAATATTTATAATATATAGTTTAATTTATAATATTTATATAATTAATATATACATATATATATATATATATATATGAATAGTTTAACTTTTGTTAAAAATTATCTTGAGAAAGACTTACTTCAACATAAAACTATTAATAAATGGTGATTTATTTTTAATAATAAAGGTTGTTTTTGGTAAAAAAATAATAATTACCGAGTAATCTTCCTAATCAAAGTGAGCTGCACTCACCACCACGCACACGGCACGCATCTACAATTCCAATCACCATCGTTTCGTTATCTATTTCTCTAAAATCAATATTTGTTATGTTTTCATTCACAGTTGCATTGGTGGACCAAACAACTTAAGAAATGCGTCTCTGAGTAATTTCATCAACTTTAGAACTGATTCTCAAGGTAAACATGAACGTCATAGAAAATATTTCTGGTGTCGGCCAACGTAATGAGAAAGTTCTTATGGATGGAAAATGATTTTTGCACATACCTTAGTTTTACCTCAATACATTCAATTAAAAATATTTTGATAATTAATAAGTTATGTAATTGTTTATGTAATTCATTATTAATAATTAATAATAGTTAATTATTAAAATATATTTAATTGATTATATATATAATTATTGATTTAAAAATAATTGGTAATTAATTGATAATGATGGTTGATCGATTAAAAATTAAGATATAAGTAGATGTCGTCGTTATTCTACATATGTTCAAATAGTTAAGTCCTTTGTGAATAGAATAACTATTTGATATTTGAGTACTTACTTTATACATGAAAAAAATATTTTTTATACTTTATAAAAAAATTATTTCTTTAATAAAATAAAAATCATCTTAGTTATAATTTTTAAAATATTTATTAAATCACACTATAAAAACATATTTATTGTAAATTAATCAATTAAATCCTACATAAAAACCAAATCAAGCATAATCTCACCTTTTAATATATATTAGGTTTAAATTAATTTAAAATTTTAATTAAAATAAATTTACTATATAATTATATAATAATAAATTATGATATAGTTAAAATTTATAATAAATTTTTTTAAAATTATTCCCAATTAATTAATAATATTAAATTTTAATGTTGATATTATATTAAAATTAAATTATTATTTTATTAAAGATTTAAATCCTGTCCATTTAAATAATTTTATTTTAAAAATATTTTGTTTGGATAACAAAAACTTATATTTATTAATATTTAAAATTTTTATTTAGATGATAAATTTTAAATTTATTGAATTTTAAATTTTTTATTTGGATTAAATAATTTAATTTTTATTATATAAAAAATTTATATCTAAATAGTCATAAGTACTTTTTAATTTTGTTTTTAATCTTTTTATTTATTAAATAATTTAGATATACAAATATTTTTATTATACAACATATTTAAGAAGAATAATAATCTAAAAAATTTAGATAATAAAAAATAGTAAAATATGAGAAATATAAAAAAATAATCATAAAAAACTAATATTTATAAAAAATAAATTGAATTTGAGTAATTTTAAATTTTATTTAAAATAATTTAAATTTTTTCATTTTAATGGATTAAAATATTTTTTTTTAAATTTATAAAATTTAAAATTTATTTTAAAATATTTAAATAAAAAAAATTTAGTTCTTAAAATTTTAAATTTTTTTATTCCTTTAAAATATCTCGTCCAAACATATTACTAGTTTAAATTGATTTTATATAAGATATAAAATATATTGAGGCCTTTGCAGTTTGTTTTCTTCCTTTGGGCTTGGGCTACCAAAAAGCAAACAAGAAAAAAAAAAAGGAACAGAAGAGAAACGTAATTTCCTCTGTTCTCAGAAAAGCTTAAAGAATTATGGCACAAGTGATGCAGAGCTACAAATAAATGATCAACAATGAATTTAAGGCAGCATGCAAGATGCTTACCATGCACATTTGAACTGATGGGTTCCTAGAGGAAAACAATGTCAATGAGAGGAATTCGCAAGATACAGTGAAGGAAATTAAAGTTTACAAAAAACACCAAATGATATGAAGATGAAGGTATGGATTGTCCCTCTTCCTCTCCATTGAAGCAATGATCATACTTGTTATGCCATTTCTCCATATGTGCATTGGTTCTTCCTCAGTGGCTGGCCCAAATGCAGGAGCCAGAAACAAAGTTGACAAATATACCCTTTGCCTATAGAAGTTACCATGGTCCGTTCCCACTGTTGGCATCCATAGACCAATTCCTACTCCTCCGAGAACGTGGAGAGTGAGAGGGAATTGAGGAATCCAAGGGATGATAAAGAGAATCACTGGTTCTAGTACTAGAAGTTCTCATGACGGTTCTAGAAGATTCTCTAGGAGCAACAACAGAACGTTGAGACCCAACCCCACCATTACTTCCACCACTCAAACAACCTAACAAACTGTTAAACATTCTCCGTAAAGTGCCACCATTTCGCCTTTCTCTCTCTCTCCGTCTTCCTCGTGAAGATGAAACAGACCAAGAAACCCTCCTTGGTTCACCAAAAACATTGTTAAACCCACTATCCACTTCTGTGTACACAAGAGGAAGCTCTCTCTCACCGCTTCCTCTTCGGGCTGATAACCTTCCCACAGCAAACCCACCACCCGGTAACCTCCAAATTGTCAACCCCACATTCCCTTCTTCCCCGTTAACCCCCACGTCCTCTTCACACGGCAATTCATGCCGACAAACTGGGCAAGAGTTGTTAATTGAAAGCCATGGCAAGATGCATTCAGAGTGGTAAATGTGTTTACATGGCATTTCTTTTGCTGTGATGCTAAGTTCAAAAGGCTCTTTGCAAACCGCACAGTGTGACTCCGTTTCCATGTGCCTCTCATTGATCTTAATCTCCGCCAGCCTCTCCACCGCCGCTTTCGACGCCGGACGCTGGTGATGATTCCCGTGTCTCCCACTTCCACCACCGCCGTTCGCTTCTCCGTGTGAAAACTGTTCCATTACTCTGTCCAAGCCTGATCCCAGGACAAACTCCGACATCCTCGGAGGGAGAGGTCGGAGACCGGAACCGGAACCGTCGTTGTAGAAAAACTCGAAGCCGCTGTCGCGGCTTGTGCCCGTCCCTTCGCCGCGGAGCATGATGACCGGATTGAACGGTAACTGGTCGTCGGCGGTGTTTACGCAATATCGCTGGCGCTGAGAGGAACGGGAGTTATGATCGTAACTGGTGCGGTGGCCGATCATGGACATGGTCACTGCCGCTGCTGAGGGAAACCTCTGGCGCCGAGTTTGGCTGCGGATGGATCTGTTACGATGTCCAATCTCTTCGACGAATCCGCTGTCGCAATCGGGACATTTGGGTATGTGTTGTCTCCATACTCTGACGGATCGGTTGCATCTGTAACACCAATGGGAAGACATCTATGTATATTGTATTGTAAGAATTTACCCTTTCAAGAAGGAAATGAAAAAATTTCACTCTGAGAATTGGATGGGTAGAAAGAAGTGTTAATTTGAAAGGGGGAATTGGGAGAAGAGAAGAGAAATAGTGGGAATGTTGAAGTTCACAACGGAATATCCTGTTCTTCATGCATTCTCTGAGAGAAGAGAGAGAGAGAGAGAGAGAGAGAGAGGCCGGGTGGATATCCTGGGAAAGAGGAAAAGAAAGGGTTGGCAGATTCTTGTTTCACGGTGTCGCGTGGAAGGAGATAACAGAAAAAACGACGTCTGTATTCCTATCATATCACCCATTCTCTTCCTTGCGCGACACGTCGTTTTACAGCTTTTCCATCAAATCAACAGTTACAACTTAAACTCCCACCCTCCCACTGTCATCTTTCTTTTCCTTTTTCGGCCTTCTCTTTGTCTTAAAATATCAAAACAGATACTTCTCTGTTGCACCCGTTCAACTTCCATTTTTATTAATCACAATATATTTATAATCTAATCCCACAAAATATTATTTCTAAAATAGAAATGTACAACAAATAATATAATAAATAAACAGATAAAAAAAAGGAAAAAAATATAATTTGGAGAATGATATCATTGACAAATAAAATAAAAATGTATTATATATGTTATTCTATTAATTAATAATATAACTTTATATCTCTTAAAATAAACGTTGATTGCCAAATTTTATTATTTATGAGTACTTAAGAAAATTAATTATTTTGATAAATTCAAATAAGTGCAAAAATATTCTAAACGTTCCATTTAAACGTAATATTTAAATAACATCAACTATATTTTAAATTAAATTGTAAATTAGTTTATGAATATTATAATTCAATAAATTTTTTAATTGGATAGTTATAATTTTCAAATTTTTTTACTATGTTTTTATAAACTTTACATCTATGTTAAATATTAATAGTTTGCCCATGAACCTTTGGAGAAACTACATTGACTTCGAAAGGAAAATGTACAATTAAAAGTTTATTTACTACAATATATAAATCACTTTACAAAGTTAAAAAAAAGTCTGCTACAGATAATTATAAAGGTATTAAGTATTAAAATTTTACATATTTTGTTTTAAAAAATTACCTCATATTAATTGTGTAAATTTATTATGAATTTTAAAATCTATTAAATAAAAATCATAATATTAAACCATAATGGAATATTTGCAAGCAAATACAAAAAATGATTAAATATTTATAGGCCAATGAAATAGTAAAATAAATATAAAAGAATAATTTATGAAACTTATAAAATAAATTAAAAGCTATTAATAAACCAAATACTTACAAGCAAATAAAATTTCAAATAAAACAAAGAAAAATTAAAAGATATAAACAATTAATCAATAATAAGTAAAAAAAAAAAAACTAAGAAACATGCACCAAACAACAAAAGAGGGATAGTTACAAATTTCGGATCATGATCTAAATATATTCTAGCAACAATAAAACTTAGTTAACTAACAAGTTAGGATAATAAAATTAATGTTAAAGAGAAACAAACTTGCGCAAAATAGATTTTGTGAAACGGATTTTATAATTTTTGAAATATATATATATATATATATATATATATATATATATATATATATATATATATATATGTATATTACTTTGAAAGACATAAAATTTAACTTTAAAGAAAGGAAAATTGTTATTTATTATTTTGAAAAGATTGATTTTAATTTAAGAAAGAAAGTAATTTTTGAACAAATTGGTTTAATTTTGGAAATAACTGTTATATTCTTAAAGATTAATTTTAAATTTTGGAAAGAATGTATTTTTTAATATTTGAAATATTATTTTGGAAAGAAAATAAAATTTCACTTTATATAAAATTCAAGTTAACCAATAGTTAATTAATAAAATTTAATTATTTAAATAATATCAAAGATACATATCCTACTTAATTAATATCAATTAATTATTTTATAAATTTATAAATAATTTTAAAAAATTAATCTCTTTAATACGCACATGGCAAACAATGTATACACGACACAATTATTATCATAATAATTGTAATAAGTAAAGCTAAGAGCACAAAGTTTAATTTTCACACATATTATTTAGATTTTAATTTTAGAATTTAATTATAACATATTGTTAATGCAAAATTTTTAAATCATTAAAAAATTAAAATTTATAATAAATATATTTTTTAAAACAAATATAAAATTAATAATTATTATTCATATATCAATGAATAATTAAATAATAATGTAAAAAATTAATCTCTCATATTTTAGTTAAATTATATTATTTATATAGCAAATTTGAAAAAAGTTCACACCATGATAACATTAAAAGCTATTACAAAATTTAATTTTCACACTCTTGTTTAAATAAAAAAAACTTTACACAATAATAAGAATAAAAGCTAACAAACAATTTAGTTTTCTCCCTTATATCATTTACTTAGAAATTTTATAAAATAAAATTAGTAAAAAAAACAAAACTAGTGTGACAACAACAATAATAATAAAAGAGGAAAAGCCAACAAAGCAAGAGAAAGAGATCTCCAGGCCTCATGCTGCTCACATACTTCAGAGTCTATTCTCTTAATTTGGCCTAAAACACAAAATTAGAACCTATTCCTTTCTCTCAAATTTTCAGTTTTAAAAGTTGGGCTTAGAACATATTTCTAGCCTCAAATATTTGACCATTTTTCGTTTCTCAAGTAACTCATGAAAGCACAGTTCCATGAAACCACATTTGGGGGAGTGCTCTCTAACTGCATTTGAATTTGAAAAAACAACTTCAAGGCACCCAGCTCTGCACAAACTGCCAACAATGTCATGTATTCTACAGTTGAAGTTAATCCTTAATCCAACATCTCGAACTTGTTGGCAATTTGATTGGGGAAATTTTCATTTGGTGGTAGAATAGTAAGTTTGGCGATGTATTGTTTGGATCGATTGTAATTAGGAATATGGTGAAAATAATTTTTATAAAATTTAGATTTTTTTTAATATAGGTTTAAAATTAAGTTAGATATAACTTTTTAATATAGTAACTTAGTTTAGCTAATTTTAATATTGGACGACAATAAGAATGAGGCGAGTACTCCCCACTCCAATCTGCGCAGATATCATTCCTAAATATATATAGTTATGAAGTCCATATCTTTGATGACAGTGAAAATTCAAAAGGTCTATCTTTGCAATTTGCAACTTACCAAAAGCCAACATATCAGGAGTTAACTTAACCCCACCCCTTCGTGCATTGATTCTGCTACATCAATCAGTTTTAAATCTAATTGCATTTCAAAATGTTTCAGTCAGTGACCAACAATATTTAACGTTCGTGAAGGGTTTTATAGGTTGATTGATGAAACCTCCGTTGGCACTATATGTCAGCTATACTACTTTGTCAAAACCCATAAATAATATTCTCTATTTAATTAGCAAATAATATTTAATTGTATGTTCAAACAATTTTAATAGTTATTATACTATTTCTGACTTGAACAAAATAAATAGTGACTATCTAATTCTTAAAAGTGTTCAGCCGATCCTAAATAATAAATACAAAATGAAAGTTTTGGCTACTTTTACGTAGTTTCCCTCTTCTTACTAAAATTTTCAATTGATTGAGGTGGGCTTCTGATCAGATCTATTTAGTATTTACTATTGAGCAAAATATACTTACATATGCTACCTTGTAAAATGATTTTTTTCAAAAGGAAATAAGTAGCTATTGCTCAATTTGATTCATTGACTTGTAAAAAATTGGATTTCATTCATATTTGGATATTATTTGAATATAGTATACACAACCTTAAAAATACAATTTGGTAATCCAAAGGTTGTTTGTTTCCTATTTTTGAAAGCAGTTTTTTAAAAAAAAACTGAAAAATCAAAAACTTATTTGATTAATAAATTTTTTTGGAAAATATTTTTAAACATAATATCTATTTTTTATTTTGGAAAAGAAATTAAAATAGCTAAAATTTGTTTAAATTTTGTATTTTTATTTTCTGTTATTCATATTCTTTGTATATTGTTCTATGTTTTCTACATTTACTTTATTTTACTTCTGTTTTTGAAAACTAAAAATAAAAAAATCAAACGTCCTATAAATTTTAGAATTTCAGATGTTGATTTTATACATAAAAACAATACTATTGAACAATATTATTCGGAAGTTCGACAAGTATAATAGTATGATTTTATAATTTTTCCACGTTCGGATGTTTTCAAGTCATCGGTGGAGTATTATATTGACAAATTTTTGAATCATGTATTATATTTATTATATTAAAAATTTAGCATGAAACATTTAACAAAAATATGTTGAATTTAATTTGAACAACATGAAAAAATATTGATAGTTTTTTAAGACGGTAGCTGCTTAAAAATAGTTTTTTAAGCATATAAATTGACAAAAAATTATATTTAATTTCAAAAGTTATATTATTCAAATCTTTATTAAAATGTTTTTTAATGAATAATTTTTAATAAATATAAATTTATTAAATAAAAATCTAACAAATATTAAAATTGTTACTATTTATCTTTTAAAATTGTTATTAAAATATTTTTTTTAGTAACATTATTTTCAGATAAAATTTTGCGATGGTAAATTCTTATTTTTTTTATTGAAATCAAAATTTATTATGACATTTATTAGCAAGTGAGTTCAAGTATATATTACATATATGCATGTCTTATTCTCCTCAGGTAAGATGTTAGGTTTGAACTTTCTGTATGAAGAAAAAATTATCTTTGAGATAGTTATAATTCCTGGAAAAAAAATATGTGGCCGTATATGGAATAAAAAAATCATATTAAAATTAATCCATGCACAAAGAAAGCAAAATATTTGCCACGTTTATAATTATTAAAAAATTCATTTATTAACCGTTAATGGCCAAAATATTTGGTGGGTCATTTAGAAACATCTTGCTAATGGTTGTACTTGTATCCATTAATGTTAAGTCATGTATATATTGCGATATATGTGATAGCATTGATAATAGGGACAGCGAGAAACCGAAGCTGGACAGTCTCAACCCTAACGAAAACAACGTTTTACCGATCCCTAAAATCCAGTTTTTGTTAATGATGTCGGAAGTCTTAAAGATAACTTACTATAATACCTTACCAATTAAGGGTTTAATCCTTTCATATTCTTTTCTTTTACTTGATTAACTTCAACAAACACTATCAACCATATAAGTAATTAACGAACATCCTTATTTCTTCTCTCTCGCTTTCATTGGTGGTTGCAAACATATTCTGAATCAGTTTAAAAAATTAGTTAGACACTTAAGTTGTGCAATAAAAACACTGGAGTGACTAATAATTAAGGAGGACAGGACGACAAAAATTCTATATGTGGAAAACAGTTCCTCCCCATATATATCTTGCTTTTTCTTTTTTGTTATAAGAAAAAAATAATACTATATATTAAATACAAGTTCAAAGTTATTGAATTCAAATTCTGATTATTATATATTTTAATATATTTTAATTATATTCACATTATCTTTTATTTTGTTGTCCTATAATATCTATTTTCAAATGTATAACGAAAAATTTTCATTCACACCCGTAGTCTACATCTCAAATAAAGATTTCAATTATACTAGCACCAATAAAAACGTTTTCACTGTAGTTACAAGGCACAAGCAGAGCACAGCGTACTAATTAGAAGAATCTATGAATTAACGTGCTTCCATACACATCATCTACCAGTAAAAACACAACAAATTAGAAGTTCTTAACAACCCGAAAAAAATCAATTAATATACAGATAAAGAAGAAAAATATTAGAAAATACAGAAATTTATGATGTTCAATACACAAGCTAGCATTCATGGATAGAAATTAACAAAATAAAACAATTAATCAATCTTATTATGGTGTCCTTTAAGCAGTAGCATATAGTAATTAATTTTCAGTGTATAAATGGCTTGAACGTTCTGACGACCTTCATAATGTGATCAACGAAGGAAGTACGAGACACAGACACAGTGCCATCATTCCCAGCCAACACTCTGTACTTATCTTTCCTTGTAAAGTTGGTGCACTCAAACCCAAGCGTAGCTCCCAATATCCTCTGCACATAGTTAGCCACGTCATGCGGACTCTTCCCTGAAGAACACGTGGCTTCAACCGGCAACTGGTTCAAGAAAGTTACCTCATAAACCGGTCTCGGGTTCATGAAGAAGAAAATTGGGTCCAAACCTTTCCAACCTCTTGCAGTGGTTGCATGGAAGAACCCCACTCTGTAGTTCATTGCAACCGGCACTATCCGGTCAGTTAGTTCCGCAAAAAGCCCACTGAACCTTAAGAGGAAAGGCTCGCGACACGTGGTACCTTCTGGACACACTACCAAATCGCCTTTCGATAACTCGCGTTTGATTTTCTCGGCGTCGATATCTCGTGACCTTGTTAACCGCACAGTGGGAATTGGAGACAGAATTTCAGATAACCGCGAGATTGAGTATGTAACCGCCGGAATTTTGCGCTGGAGAACGGAGGAGAGGACGACGGGATCCATGAGAGTGCGGTGAGTGCAGACGAAGAGGACGCCGGAGCTTCCGGTGGCGGGAGGAGCGGGTGGTTTTCCCTTTACGACGACCTTGCCGCCAAATAGTCTTGACATGTGAGGAATGGCCCAAAAAGGTAAAATGGATCCCGCGGTGATGCGGATTATGGCTAGCACAATTCCGACCGGCATCCATAGGAGGATGAGCAGCGATGTCAGTGGCGTCGGTCGCTTTACGAGACGGCCGTCGTGGAAGATCACCGGAAGTGGCCGGAGAAGCTGGTGCTCGTAGTTTTGCCTTGTCAGAAACGGTGGACGCAATTCATCCTGCATCAAAATGAAGAAAAAGAATTTTCAAATTTCAATATCATACAAGTAGGTACTATTTTTTACTAAAATCATGGTAGTGGATAAATATTATTATTTTGAAACTTTTTGGATAAAAAAAATATGCATATGAATAAATATAGTTGTTGTGGAGTAAAATAGATAAAACAAGTTAGATATGCTTTTAGTTTGATTCTTCATTTTAAGAAATTTTTGTAAGTTAGTTAATTGATTAATTTGGTGTACCTTGCAAAGGTGCGAGATGGAAGAGTAGCTTGATGTAGTAGCCATACCCAAAGTGGGTGGGTCATTGTTGAAAAGCTTAGCAACCCTCTCAGAAAGGGTATTATTAGAGTCACCACGGAGCAAACCAGTGGCAAAACCAAACCTATTGAAGGAGAGTTCTGTCCCAATGACCTCATCGGCACGCAAATGCTCCTTCACGAACATCTCCACCATTATTTTTGGCGTCTTTGTAACCACAACCCTCTTCTCATAGGAGCTAAACACCTTCCACGCTTCCATGTCAAGATCATCCATGTAGAACTTGGGCAAAACCGCCCTCGCAACCGATTCAATCTCCGACCGTTGAACCCCAGCAACCGCCACGAAGATCATCACCTTCAGCCCCAACTCCCTCATGCCTAAAATGTTAAGAACCCGAATCAAGGGCCATAGTATTAACAGCAAAGCAAACCGAACCAAACCCGATGCTTCAAAAGCCACCAACATGAAATAAGAGAATTCATCCGAGTCCTTCAAAAGCGTGCCTTCTAACTCCGACACCACAGACTCCATTAGGATTACTCACGCTGAATTAATTGTCGTTTAATTTTTGCTATAATAGTAATGTTCTCTCGGGTTTTGGAGTTTGAGTTTCCCACTGTTTCACTCTTGCTGCTTATAGAATGAATTGGGTTTTATGGTTATGACTTATAAGAAGACTAAGGAATTGGGCTAACTTTAATTTATTTGATCAGTCTCTGACGCTTGGGGAACTATAAGGCAGTTTATCAGTTTTACAACCACCTTCTCTTCACTCTTTGCGTTTTTGGGTGGATATATCCGCGAAGAATAGGGGATTATAAGCTATATTTATTGCCAAAGATTGATTACTTAACCCCAACAAATTTAAAACTATTGTTGGTTGCCGGCTACTTTTGGTCTTTGGACACCTAATTAAAATTGGCGCCTCTATTATGCGTATTTTTAGGTTACTTACCATTACTTTAAGTGAACCATACGTATCTTTTGTTGTATCGTGATTACAAAAATTAATTATTCCTCATGCTCTATGTATATGACTATTCACTATTGTCTACACAGTATGAGACAAAATTAAATTAATCAATTCTAGTCGTCTAAAACACTTGCTAATTATCAATAACTAAAGTATTTTTGACGTATTGAAACTTGTAGGTCATGTAATCTCTTGTACATTCGCTACTTCAAGTTTTCTTTTTGTGCAAATACCTCTTAAACTTTTCTAGCCTTAAAGTAATACTAGCAAATTCTATAATTAATTAACAACATGTATATTTATTTTTTATATTTTGATCCTTGAAGATGTTAAATTTATTTACATCTGTTTTATATATTTTTCGTACTTTTAGGAAAAAAATGAAATATGATAAATTAATATTAAATTATAAATGTAAAAACATAACATTCATTCATGTCAATTGCTGGGGCATCATGCGACGCGACATTTGGAAACAAAACAACTTTTTTTTTTCATTGTGTGAAAAAAATTATAACCTGTTTTTGTCGAAAGTGAATAAACTTTTTTAATAAAAAAAAAACTTCAATGTTTATACATAACATATTAACTTTTATGCAATAATAGTTAAAGTTATATATTTTAAAAAATTATAAGAATTGTAAAAAGAATTATAATATTTTAACGTTGTAGTGAGCATAATTGTCAACCATACAAAATTCAATAAAGTTTACAATTTTTCAAGAGATGATGTCGACAACAAATGAAATTTCCATGCAAACAATAATTAAAGATTTATCTTGTCTCGCTGCTGCGATTAAGTAACCAATAATTAACTAACGATAACCACATACTTTAATTTGTTTCTTTAGATACATAATTTCCTCAAATTAATTGATCTATAAAGTGTCCATGACTTGATGTTTTGCATCGCATGGATCATTGAAAGAAGCCATGTGCCAGTGTCATGGACTGCTATCATCTATTTGGAACGTGAGAAAATAGTGAGAAAGAAATAAAAGGCAGTAGTAAAAATAATATAATAATAAGAACTTCACATTTTAAAATTTTTGTTTATTCGCGATGGTATTAAAAAATTTTGGGATATGGTGAGCATCATTTTAATTCTCATCTCATTAGACGTGATTTTGAATTTGATGAAAGGATAGGGTTGGAGCGGATGTTATATGGGTGGGGGTTTTAAAAAATTATTATAATAAAAATAAATTTTTATTTTATTTATCTAAATAAGTGGAACAAATTTTAAAAAAATTTCTTTTATTTTTATTTATTATAACATGTTTTTTATTTTATTCTATTTTTACTTTATTATCGATTTGTTTTTTTTTATTGCTGAAACTAAAAGCTTTTGTTCATATACAGGATCTTTTCACTATAGGAGTTTTTTTATGCATAAATAAAATTAATAAGTAATTCCATGTAAAAAATTATCAATAATTGCTCAAAAAACCTTATTCTGTTTAGTTTTAATTGTTTATTAAAAAAAGTAAACAATCAGTTGAATAATAACGTTGATTATTATAAATACAGTGATAACCAACGAGATATTTAACTTCAAATCCAAGTCTCTCTACAGAAAATTCAGTACACGATGACTTTTATTGATAAGACAAAATAAAAAAGATATCTCCCTACTACTAGGCTTCGTTTTGATCTGTGAAGGGGTCATCGTCAAAATGATGGCATATCATTTTCTAAACTGTTACCGCTAATTGCCAAGTATGCACTAAGCCACTAATCCACCCATAGTTAAAGAACATATCTTTTTTATTTTTTTCTCTTTTCCAAAAACAGAAAAACTTAACCAAACATATAGTACAATATTACATCGGTGTGGTGACTTGACACCCACCATGCTTACATAGTGGCCGTTTTCAACTTACGCCGAATTCAACTTCGATATTAACAATAGGGATAGAGGTGTTTTACTAGATATCTTAGGGCCGAGAAATTGCCTTAAGATGACAAAATAAAATATTTTCAAATAATGATTATAATATATATATATATATATTAACATTATTTTTATCTTAATATATTTAATTTTATTATATTATATTATATCACATATTATATTATTTTTTTACTCCATATTGCACTTTCTTTCTTTAAAGAGTAGGATTATTTTTTTTCTTTGGAAAATTCAATAGCTGCACATGCGATGTGGCATCCAACTGCATATACAGCTTATCTGCTGCCATTCCTTCATATTCTTGCGTTTCGGTGTTTGTAAGGTTACGGTTAAAAAATTATTACACTTTTTAATAAAAATATATATATGTTTAAAAAATTATAACTAGGATTATTTTTATACATATTTTAATTATATTTAATAATTTAAAATCAATTTTATTTTACTTTAAACTAAATAATACTTATTTTTCTTCAAAATTGAGCCTGGAATTATTAATCTACCTTTTTTTTTCAACAATTGTTTGTATCAATAAGTTAAATCTTTCAAGATTGAAGTCAATAAATTTGTTCACTTCTCCCCAACCAAACTCCCGTACGAGGGGGAAGGGGGCAGATCATGCATGCGTGTAGGTTATGTTTTCTAAAATAAAAAGTGGCGTCAGAAACACCTGATGTAGCTTTTTAAGGTATCTGTAGTTTGTTTGGAAAAACACACTAACCTTGCTCGCATACAAGGGGAGAATAGTGACTGTGTGGAGCAAAATATATGTTTAATTATTTTAAATTAAAAATATATCTATTTTAAAATTTTAATTTAATTAAAAGCGAAAAAATAATCCCTTTACATTAGATTTAAATTTTATATTAAATACGTATTTGGATAAATAATTCAATTAAATACTTGTTTAATAAGCTTATTCATATATAATCATAAGTGTGAAGTGTAATAAAATAAATAAATAAATATTTTAACAATTTATCGATCTATAAAATCCCTTTTTTATAAGATAAATTAACTGAACAAGTAATATATATATATATATATATATATATATATATATATATATATATATATATATATATATATATATATATATATATATATATATATAAGTACTCTGACCCATATAACATAATGAATATTACATCGATGGTCTATATGTGAAGTTAAAAATGATAAAATGGGCTTGACTTGATGTGATAACTTGTTTAATCCACATAAAAGAGCTAAGCAAGCCGGGCTTTCAGAACCCACCAATTCACCTAATTTTCTCATTAAGCCTTTTTTTAATATTTAAAAATATATACTTATTTATTAGTTATTATTACTTTAAATCTTTAATTTCATCTTATTTTAATAATTTATTTTTTATTATTATTTTTAGATCAATTTGCTAATTCACTTTTATTATTTTATTTTTAAATCTTTGGCGAGCCAATCTTTAAACCTGCCTATATATAATAGGGTGGCTAAGAACTTTTAGCTCATTTTGAAAAACAAATCAAGCCGAGAATGAAGCTAAGTTAAGTTGCTTTTTGACAGACCAAAGTTGACCTGTTTTGCTACCACCATGTGATGTGCTTTCTAAAGATGTTCAGGTTGGAGTAACAAATATGAGTAAGAAATCCCACGTAGTAGAAATGAACAAGTTGAGCAATAAACAAAAATAACAACTCATACAACAAATGTCATAAGATTTTTAGTGCAATGTATTTTTTAGTTCACTCTGTGACCTGTTGATGAAGGTATCTTTAGTGTTTTAGTCCTCTTGTAGTTCCTAACAAGAAGGAAGTTTCACATTAGGTAAGAATAGGCAAAGGAGCAATATCTAAGTGTTAAGTCACCATATATCTGTTGTCTTAAGGTTTTAATGTGGATGTGATGTCCAATTATTTTGTATAATTTTGTTATAGTCCATTATTGACAATCAACCCATGAGAAATACCATGGGAAGAGACTCACAAGTCACACCTGATAGTGAGATTATTGGAATGACAAATATGAGTACTGGAAATATTCGACGATGGGTAGAAAATGAACATGTTAAGCAACATATAAATGGGAAAGACTTGTATAGCTAACGCTGGGTTATTGAATAACAAGCACAGGAGTCTTTTATTTGATCCAAAACCATCCTCTAGCTAGCATTGATGATTTTAAAAAATGCTTATCCATAAAACTTATTAAAACTAAAATAAATCATAAGTTTAAATAAACGCTTTCCAATATCCCCTAATGGGTTATGTAGTAAATATCTGTTTGAATGAAAGCAAAAAATAAAAATAAAAATTTATTAATAATTTTGATACAAGCTTACTTTTGTGATTTAAGTATTCAAACATATATAAATTCATTTCAATCTTAATCAAAATTAATTTTAGAAAATTACATTCACCTAATATTAAGTTCGGAATAAATTAATACTTTCTCAAACTTTAAAATACACTAATACTAATAAAGAGATTGGGAACTTTTCTTTGAAATTACTCTCAAATAATTGGCTAACATTTTCATAGGAGAAAGTAGTTTTTTTTTTTCTTTTGAAAATGGAAAAAAAGAATATGTAAGGTGAAGTTTGATTTAAGAAAATATTTTTTATTTTTATTTATAAAAATGTTCTGTTTTTATTTTATTCTGTTTTAAAAAATTTATAAAAAATAAAAAATATTTCCTATTTTTACTATTTATAAAACTTTGAAATGGGAAACAAAACAAAAATAAAATAACATTTTTGTCAATAAAAATAAAAAATATTTTTACAAACTAAACTCCATCAATTTTTTTCCTTTTATATTCAACAGGCCTGTTTAATTTAAAATTAGATAAAATTGATTTTGAATTGTTAAATGCAATTGAGATATGTGTTAAAGTTAATTTTAATTGAGTTGTGTGTTTTTATTAGAAAAGTATAAAAATCAATTTTCTAACCGAAAAAAAAATGCATGAAGTTAATTAATTTCGCAAGAAACAAAGCCTGGCAAACGGGAATCACGAAGTCCTTCTCCAATGTTTCTTTCATGCTTGTAAGTTATGTGATAGACTTCAAATTTAACAATAGATACCAAAGGTTGACAAAGTCAAAGTGGGTAGGAAATATGCACGTTGCTGCTCAAAGTGGCCAAAATAGAACGAGAAGTTTGGTGTCACCTTTAAGACGGCTTGGTTAAAAGAATTGAAAGTAGGCCAGAAAATAAATCCCAATGCTTCTAGGTTTGAATCTCGTAAACAAGTACGGTGGCTCAACTCCTCGGATACCCTGAACTATAATATGTTTGTATTCAATATACCAAAACATTCCGAAATATAGAAATTTATGTTATTCACATTCCATTTGCCTATACATTGTCGCTGTGGAAAACTTGATCTCCCAATTAGGTAAGGTTGGTAAGAAATTGAATTTTAAGACCCTTTTGTGTTTTAACAAAGAAAGTTGTTATAGCATTTCTTTCTTTTGGTGCAAAGTAATAAGACTATACCAACAAAAATATTTTATGTGCTCTATTAGCATTAGGACGAAATTTTCAATTACGGTTAACTTCGTTTTATTGGCCTGTATAGTTTGTGCCATGTGCTGGAGTTGTATATATAATCCTTTAGTAGCTCGAAATACCCTGCTAGCTAGTTCCATGTGCATATCCACACTCTTGAAACCGAACGTAATTACATTCATAGGGTTTCTGCTGTTGACTTGCCAACATTAAACTTTTACATAAATGTTAATTAGCATTCATGGAGGCATGCATGGTGTTTGTAGGCCGCCAGCACGCCACTTTCTTGCCTGTAAATCTTGTAAATTAGTTGCTGGGATGACACTTATTGTTGTGAGAAAAAGAAAATATATCATTTGAAAATGTATTCATAATTATTTATTATCATTAAGTGATTTGTTTATGTTGAGTAAGATTAAAGTGTAAAGTATATTCCTCTTCCAGGAAGAATTGTGTATACTTTTAAAAAATATATTAATATCACTGCATAGTAATAAATTTTCGGATGCATTCTGATTATTTAAATTATGTGAAAGTTAAATTTGTTATAGATTAATTACATTGACGAGAAATATAATCAAACAAATATATATATATATATATATATATGATAATAATATTTATTTTATAAACTATTTTAAAATTAAATTAAATATAAATATAAATTTTAACATGATATCAAAATTTATTTTAAATCTATTTTTAAAATATTTATAAATATTTAACTCTGTCAACTTCACGTTTCCTTATATACCGAGAGGTGTAAATTCCTCGTCTTATTAACTAACTTTCAAAGTTAAGATAGTTTTAAATTCAATTTTATCTTTGTTGTTAGGCTATCACTTTATCTTTGTAATACATTTGATATGTATTATTTTTATTTTCACGTGTAGGTCTTATGTATACTATTTAATCCTGACCCCTCTTAACCAAACTTGTGGCTTCGTCCTGATTTTGGCCACTCTCTATGTCTAGGTAGCTTCTGACACTCTCATGTATCACTACTATTATCTTCAACTCTCTTATTTTATGAAGTTAAAATTTCCACAACCCTTTCGTTCAAGTAACACCTTCTTTTTTCACTTTCCGAAAAATTTACTTTATGTAGCTGTTCTTATTAAGATTTTTACTTTCTACTTATTTTTATGAACTTTAACCAAAAGATCACGCTATCTAACTAGGAAAAACTATACATATATATAGGATAGGTGTGATTAGACTGGAATTTCAATGTGGGTTCCTATTCATACAAACATAACATCAAAATACCCATTTCTTAGAATTGAAAGTATGAATGGTTTGAATTTGATACACTTGTTGACAGTATAATATTTAACATGTCACATTTACCAACAAACAATACATGTGTGAGTCATAATGGGGAAAATTGGCCTGTATTAATTGGTTAGAATGCCTTTTTTGAAAGTTGAAGGTTGCATTTTGGCATACAAGAACTGTGTAAACCTTGATCCAATTCACTTGCTCTGTTGGTTAAGGGATTGTCTCGCTGCCCGTTTCTGTCTTTCATTTTGTAACTAAAAGGAAAACACAATTGAGTTAATTTTTCAAATTCATCAATGGAAACTTAGACATACATTCTTAATGATATGTTATATATTTTACTAATTATTTGTAAAATAAATGTTAGAAAATATTATATTTCAGATGATTAAATTATGATCAATAAAGATAATATATGTATATATATAAGATTAAAAATCAAAAGTTATCATGTGATATAAAACTAAAACTATATAGTAATTAGGTGTGAGAATAACTCATCCTATTTGATAAAAATTTTGGATCTAAACTATATAAAATTTGATCTAACATAATTTAATTAATAAAGAGTTAGACTTCTATTTATTTAAAAAAATTAGATAAACAAACTAGATTTATATTTGTAAAAATTTCATTAAATCTATTCAAGGTCTGTATAATTGTAAAGATATTTTAAATTTTAATTCTATTTATTAATTTTTTATATTATAGGTTTCTAAACATGATAGATCTTGAAACAAGTTAAATTTTTAATATATATATATATATAAATCAATAAACTTATCAAAACTAAAACTTTTAAAACAAAAATTAAAGTTAAACACACAAAAATTTATCTGGTTAGGCATATTCTCATCTCTAATAGTAAACAAAGATTACTAATTTCCTAGGTAACTTAATATGGTGTCACTAATGAAGATTTGGAAAGCATATTATCCTTCTTTAGCAATGATTATTGCAGTAAATTTTTAAGATCGTTAAAAACTACAAAGAAAAAACAATTTGAGATGTGTCATATGACATTGTTCTTTAAAATTTATTTGCATAGAAATACTGTGAAATTCTGAGGATATATAACATTCTTTTGAGATTAACTCAAGAAAACAAAATATGTCAAATATATAGAATACACAAAACCTACACTATATTTTAAAACAAAAAGAGGGAGAGAGATGAATGAAATCACATTCCCTTGATAAAGTAATTAATAACATCGCTAGAGTTTAAAATAATAATGTTGCTTTAGTTTTCACAGGTGAAGAGAACCTGGAACCCTTTCATGAAATGTCCTGAGCAAGTCCCCCGCAAGCTGCTGAAGCATTTTCCTTTTTTACTGAACCTTCTAACATACAAATGGGTTGTTCTGTTCTTGAACCTGCAGAGAACAATATATAGAAATCGTTGATGAATTGTGAAAAATGAAATCACCATAACCAACAATTTGCTCATGTTGGTAGGACCCAACCAATCATGACATCCAAGTGGAATGATCAATGAACAAGAACCACAGATCCATCGTTGTTGGGCAGTCTCTCGCAGCATGCATCATAGTTTCTGGACTCTACTAAGTATAATTTAGTTTGAAAATTAAAGATACTAGAATTTAAACCTTTTCAAATACCTTTACAAAATTACAATATTTATTTATATATTTTGGTTCTAGGCATTTGAACTTTTTTTTATATTAAACTTTTTCTATATGGGCTAAAGTGTTTCTCGTACTCTATTTATCTATCATTTTCAATTAAAAAATATTGGTTAAGTGTCCTATCTTCATCCACAATTACCTTTAAGTGAATTAGAAAATTTATAATTTGCTTAAATGTTCATAACTTTGTCACTTCTTGTGCACGTGTGAATTGAATCTAAGTAAGTAATTGGCTAAAATTGATGTGTGTAAAACACACTAGGGTAAAGTGTATCTTATCATAAAAGTAATAAAGGAATTTGAGTCCTTAATATCATAAACGAAGATTGATTACTTAGAAACAATTTGATTTTTAATTAAATCTTATTGAATCAAATAAAAAAGAAGTGTCCTTTATTGATTAATTAGAAATAATTTGATTTTTAATTAAATCTTATTGAATCAAATAAAAAAGAAGTGTTCTCAAAAACAGATTTAAAAGAGAAAGAAAAGAAAATAAAAATATAATTAAGTTAAAATATAATGATAATGTAAATTTTTTTATACTTTTATTCAGATATGAATTATTATATAAAAGAATTGTTAACACTTATAATAACTAAATTAAAAAGTATATTCATGATAATTTTTAATTAATAACATTAAACTGTTTTATATTAATATTGTATCATAACCAAACTCATAAAAAAAATAGTGAAAATTTCGCAACATTCAAGAAATTTAGTTATGAATTGCCTAGGATTTAATTTCACTTGTGTGATCAATTTTAAGATTACTGATTTTTCTATACTTACATGCTTTCCTATAAATAGTTTATTCTTTTCTAATTCTATTAATTTATGGTTAAAATTTATTTTAAAAAATTTCCTGACGTAAGATACTGAGCTTGGTCATGGAATGAACAAATCAAGAAAAACATAAAAAAAAATCAAGAAGATTTATAATTTAATAAATGATTGAAAATTAAGAATTACAATTGAATCATTCTACAATTCTAAAAGTTGATTTATCTTATAGTTTCGTAGAATTATCAGTCAATCAATTAACTAAAATTTATTAAAATTAATTAAATTTTAATATGAAATAATCACAATATTTTTGGGTATGAATCATAGATATTTTCTACGTAAACAATTATGTTAAAATTAGATAGAATTACTATAAGAAACAAAACTCTCTTTTCAAGTATTTAACGTAATTGCGTATATAAGATTATATTAGTGATTAATTAGATCAATAGGAAAAAAATCAAAATTATATTAAAACAAACATGTTCCAAATAAAATATCAAGATCCAACATAACACTTGCCTATTATACATTTAGTTTTATATAATTAAATAAAATCACTAAGCAAAACTAAGATTTGTAACATGATTTATAAAAGTATTTAGAGAAAAAGATAAATTAAATCCAATAATCCATTTTAAAAAAACCCGGCCATCAAATCTTCAAGAAAGAAA
Source organism: Canavalia gladiata (assembly GCA_037954105.1). Taxonomy (NCBI): domain Eukaryota; kingdom Viridiplantae; phylum Streptophyta; class Magnoliopsida; order Fabales; family Fabaceae; genus Canavalia; species Canavalia gladiata. The sequence continues at coordinate 43,148,867 of CM075664.1, forward strand.
AGTCCTCATGTATTAAGTGCAACTACAACTTTCAATTAATCTCCATGCCCCCTCAAGTGCTCAAGAGAAAAATATATATATAAAAAGAAGTCCAAAGCGAGGCAAAGAATAATGACAAGATTGGGAATTCATGAGGAGTGGATGTTACAGTCATGGCTTATGTAGTGTTTTGGGTAAAAAATCAGCTTTCTATATTAACTTAATTTGGGTCAAACGTACAAAGTCTTCATAATTATTCAAACATGACCACAATCGAAAATGAATCTATTTTTCATATTTTTGTATACGGACCTCCAATCTCATCAATCTTGTAATAAAATAGAGGAAATTTAGCGAAAGTAAATATAAAATAATAATATAAAGTTTACATGATTTTTCCATGATAAACAGAGTTAAGAGGGATTATTATTATATATCATCCGGACCCCCTTGTGCTTGTGATAACTTTATTATGGGCAAGGAAACCACCAATGTAGAGACGGATAATTTCATTGAACGTGTCTTTTGCAAGAAGTTAACAATATGAAAGTCCTACTTAATTTATAATTACTTTTAGTAATTGTTGTGTGGTTGAACTAGGAATGACTTTATTTATGTAAAACTTTTCATTAGGCATGTCATTCAAGGTTATCACAACTTCTTACGAAGTATTTCGCTCGTTTATATATTGTTTTACATAAATTAAGAAAATTTATCAATATGTTCGTTTATGTTAAAATTATTATGTAATTTTTTATTATATCCTTAATCTTTTATTATTTTATTTTTTATTAATTAATATTTTTATGAAAATAAATATATAAAATAATAATAAATATTATCTTTAACTTCTAAAGTAATAATTGAAAAATAATTTTTTGAAATGGTGTAGATGATATATAATGTTAGGATGGATATGCATGTTGTGTGCCTTTTTTTTTATTTCCACGGATCAAAGCCAACAAAGTCCAAAAGGCAAATAGGGGCCCAACAAAGGTAGAATGGCCTAATAGAAAGCCCACAACATGAGACAGGCTTGCAGGTTGAAACAGACACAAGACTCAGAAAACTGTATACACTGAAAATATAAGACCAAACGCAACGCAAGAAGCCAAAAAAAAATTAAATAGAACACAATCCAGAGCCTCTGACAACAGAAAGCTATGAAATCTAACCCTAGATAAAAGGGCCTAGTTTACTCATTAATCAGTCATTATTTTACTAAGTTACTAATTTTTAATTAAGTTTAATTATAATATACTATTAAATTTTTTAAATTATTAATCAATTAACAATTATAATTAATATAATTTTTGAAATAATTATGATAAAATTATTTTTTAATGATAGGTCAATCTATTAATTTTTAATTATAAGTTGATTTGTACAATGTTAATTGAAATGATTACCAAAGCGTTCTCTCTATTTTTTTTGGATGAACAAAGATGAAATATGTTTTCTTTACTATTATAATTATAACAAAAAATGCTGGTAAGTATATTTTTTCAAATTTAAGGAAAACTTACCCCCAATATGTATCCAATTTTTAAAAATAAGATTGGATTTGGAAATATAGATACATATATTAAATTTATTATAATAATTATAATATTATTTAAATAAAACTATTAAATATTATGTTTTGTTAAAAATATAATTTTATCATTGATTTTTGTATTTTATTTAAATTTTTAATATCTATTTTATATGTTTTTAAATTAAAATATATTATTTATTTAAAAATATATACATAAATAAATCAAAATTATAATAAAATTTTAAAAAAATTAAAATATGAATTTTGCACCAATTTATCCGAATTAAAAAATTAAAGATGAATTTTAAAATTTCATCTCCACTTTTTATAAATTTAGACTTGCACAATTTTTAGTGGGACGAAAAAAAAGAAAAAAAAAATCCGTTCCTCCGCTCCGTTGGCCTTCCTTTTTCTTTGGATAATGGATATTGGCTTTGAGAGGACCATAAAACGACGATGCTCCAGAATGTTACATGTATGTGTAGCGTATCCGTGTCGGATATATATACGTGTATAATGCTTCTGTCTGTCTCTGTGTCGTAGACGTATCCGCTACCATTCTTTTTTTTTTTCTTTCTAATTTTATAGAAAAATATTTTTCCGAAAAACTGTGCTTCAATATCCGTTCATCCTTTAAATTTTGAGTTATTTAAAAAATCAAATAATATCAAAATTCTATATTAGAAGACGTACAGAAATTGATACCCATTTTTTTTTATAACAATCTCAAAATTCAATCATGTTAGAATCTATAAAATGTTTCATTTATGATAATTGTGCTATTTAATTATTATTAATATTATTGGTGTGATACTTTTTATATTTCATAATTTTTACGAATATCTTCTTATTTTATAAATTTTTATTTTATTTTAAGTTGTTATTTGACTAACATTTGATCAAGTTTATTATAAAATATTTAAGCATAAATATATTTTACTTTACATATAATTGTATCCATATCCTGATATTTTAAAAAAGTAATCATATTAATATTTTGTATTCATATCAATGCAACTCAGCGGAGAGAAGTGCTAAAGTGCAGAGAGATAATGTTCACTTTGCGTGTGAATTGAGAAGTAAAATGGTGAAAGTTTTGATGGAAATAAAGGAGATTAGAATAAGGAGTGTAAGAGAGTGTTTAGTTTTGCATTTATGTATTGTTGGGACCGTACGTGGCTAAAGAGACATGATGACTTCATTCACCCAATTCAACGCTGATTAAGATACTTGAGAGGCCTGCAATCAAGCAACATCTAGCTAATCAACAAACCTATAGCTTCGACCCAAAAAAATAAAAGATATAGCAAAAATAATAATGCATCCTTTGCTCATTCAAATGAATAAATAAAATAAAAATATCAGTAGGGCATTGAATTCCGAAATTTTATTTTTATAAATTATTTATTAAAAATACCATTTTTATTAAATTTAATATCTAATATTATTTAATTTTATATATTTATTCGTTACTTTATTTATATATATATATATGGAAGATAATTGGATAAACTATATTTATTCATGATAATGTATAATATATATTAAATTTTTAAATTATATATTATATATTGTTAATTTAAACATTCGTAAATATGCTACTTAATAATAAATATAACTTTTTTATTTAATTTTTTATTTATATAAAAATTAATAAATTTAATTTACTGTTTAATTTTTTTAATTTAATAATTAAATTATCCAAATTTATATTTAAAATATTATTAAATAGTATAAAATTATAAATTTAACACTTAATAAATAATCATCTTGTTCAGTATGTCCGTGATGATCCATCAGTTTATAAATGAAATGTATTTGACGAGGGATTTGAAATTCCACCACTTTAGCAATATAAAATTAAAAATTCGAAAGCATTACACTTTCCTAAACTAAACACATGCAGTAATCTTTAATTGACATTTGGCTATGAGAATCTTGTAATTGTGTTTGAGATACTCAACTTTATTACGTTGGTACCATTCTTATAAAAAAATCTGGTGGTTGAATGGAAAAATAGATATTTTTGTAATTAATTAAATTATAAAATTATTTTAATAAAATATCGATAAAAAATTATTAAATTTTCAAGTGAATCCATACAATTAATAAAAAATTATTCATACATATAATAATAGGATTTAATATTTTAAAAATAATAATTATATTATATTATATTTTTAGGTATAATTTCAATTTAAAAATTAAAATATATATAATTTTTATTTTTTAATCAAATAAAATTATGAAATTAATATATTTGATTATTATATTTATATTTTTTAATATAATATATTATAAATATTTTTTAAAAATAATATTTATTTAATATCTATCACGGTTGAATCATATTTAATCTTGAACTAATAATTTAATCAATTTAATAACAAATCCAATTTTAAAAATCTTATTTTGATACATTAAAATGTAAGTATACGAAATGTCTTCTAATTTCATTTTCTAACAAATCTTGCTAGATATAGATATTTTTTAATCTAAACTCTCCAAGTTGTTGAACTATGGGCTATGCAATAGTCGACCTTCCATATATAAAAACAGAATATTGAACTTGTGACACCCAAATTAACATGTAAATAAATCAATAAAAGAATCAAAAGGGAGGTAAGGATCCATTAATAAGCACAGTGCTGCATGCATGAGGGGGCAAGAAAAAGTAAAATAATAAGAAATGGGTTGAAATTAAATCGCACCCAAATTTAGGAAGCGAATTAAATTGTTTTGAACTCAAATTAGCTTAAAATATTACCTCTGATGTTCATTATTTTCTGTGGATTTATAGCTGGGAATTGGAACATGTCCAGACTCTATATGCTTAACATCCTCCAGAAGGATTTCATAGTGTCTTTTCACTTCTTCAGCTGATTTATCACCAACTGCTTTCGCTACATTTTGCCATCGATCTGGGGTGTCTTTGTCATACAAGGCAAGTGCGCTTTCGAATTGCTTGTTCTGCATTCGTGTCCAAGAAGAAGATTTTTCTTTGTTATTGGTGTGGGAATTTGAAGCCATTAATCTAGGAGTGCTTCTTATTCAGGTTGAAATAATGGAAGGTTACGTTTCCATGCAATTTGGAATTAGTGGACAAAAAGAGGAATAAGAAAAAATGGGGTTCCTTTATCATGAATAAAAATTGGTTGCTTGAGGGAATGGAATATGGAAGAGATTGATGAGGGTGCTGTGTTTATCAAAAGGTGAAAGGATGGCGATGGTGGATCATGCCTAGATGTGACCCGTAATTGTAGAGTGGGACAAGTTACAGCCAGAGTCTTGTGAATTGTGATACACTTTAAAGAGTTTTTAGAAATAAAATTCATAATTTCCCATCCAAGAGTTTATGTTTCTAGTAAAAGCAGCTTATTTCGTGAATCATGACTTATGGTCAGCAAGTTTAATAAAATTAATTAACGGGTTAACTCAATTTAATAATTTTAAAAATAAAATAATAAATTAGCACATATTTAATATATTAATCTTTTGTTTATTTTATAATAATATATATTTTTGTTTAATTTAAATATAAAATATTTTTCTTTTTTTTTTCTTTAAAGCTCAACTCAACATAGGTTAAGGGGGTTGAAGGCGGTAATAGAAACATGAATTAATCGTTCTAAGGGCTGCAAGCAACCTTTTCCTTTCATAAACTATAAGCATATATAATATGGATAACACGATTTATTTTGACCGTATATATCTAAAATAAATAAAATATAATTTATCAATTTTTATTTCTGCTCACACGATTGCTTGTGGACGTAGGGGTGAAGGATAAATCACGTTTCCAATTTGCTTTTTTGGCCTTCTTTGAAAGTTTTTTTTTCTTTTTTTTTTGGTTTTAATTATAACTAATCTATTTTATTATTATTCCTTCAAGTGATATAATGATCTATATAATCTTACCCAGTTTAACACCTTTCAGGATCAACAGAGGACACATCAATTCCTATGGGGATTATACCTGTCTTGTTCTGGAATTTCTAAAATGAAATATCAATTTACTTGACAGTTGAAAACTCATGTTTGGACACTGAAGATAACTCTATTACATTGCAATTTCTCGATTTCCAAAACGAAAAAATATCACTTCCTAATAATCTCGTTCTAACTTGTTTCCAAACAAGCTCTAAGGTCAAAGAGTCTCATTAAAATAAATTAGGTATTTCGAGTTTCAACATCTAGGAACTGATATACGTACACTGAGAAACGTGTGGGGACAAATTAGGTAAAGGATAATGATATTTATACGCAAATTTGTATGATAAATTTTATAATTTAAGAGAAAACAGGAAAAATAAATAAATAAATTTGTTAGAGAAAATAAATAATGTAAAAAGGATAAGAAAGAATATATTATTAAAACTTGTTATAAATGTAACCTTACTCATAGCTAGGGATTGATTTGGATGATTATAATATTTAGTTGCAAAATATATTATTTATACTACATATTTATTTATCTAATTTTCTTTATCATATTATTTATTATATTTCCCATTTTTATTTTTGTTTTTTAAGTTTTAGTACAAATTTATAATAAAATTATGATTTCTCTTTAAATGTAAGGAGAGTGTTCAAACCTGAGAGTTGACAGTGGCATGAATCACAACTCGGTGTGTTTCCCATCAGTTCAACGCGGCAGCCTAACATATGAAATAATATTTTCATGCTCAAGGCTGTGCTTAGTGACGTCAAAACAGAAGAATTAATAAAGGAACATTCGTTGCATAATAAATTTAAATTCTCATTTTCAAAAAAATTTATAACATTTGTACGCATTTCTTTATGTAATTAAATTTTTTATTTTGTAATACATATTTTGAATTTTAATATTAAACTAAATCAAAATATTTTTTTAATTATTTATTCATTTAAATATTTTTAAAATATTACGAGGTTTTATTAATATTAGCCATTTTGATTGATTAACGAATTAAAATTAAAATATTTTTAAAAAGTATTTATTTCACTAAAAATATTAAAATACAATAAATACTTTTTAATAAAACATTCCCATTTTTTCTTTGCTTAAGATTAGTTATAAACTTTAACGTTAGCAAAACTAATTTTTAAAAAAAATTGCTTTAAATCATGTTATACTTAATATCATATAAACTACAGATACTTTATCAATTAAATTAAGTTTGGAAATTTTCAAATAAATATTTTTAACATCTTTATTTGTTTTGTTTTATTTTAATGTTTTATTATCAATAATATATTTTTTTGTTAATTAAATTATTTTTATCTTATAGTTTTATATGCAATGCAACAACATCCTATATTATGCAATATCTTTAAAATTAAATTTGTTATCAAATCAATAAAAATACTAATTAAAATTTATTGATCTAATCATATTTAAATTATAATTAAAATATTCAAATATATATATATACATTAAATAATAATTAAAAAAATATCATTAAAATTACACAATTTAATAAATTTTTATAATAAAAAGTAATAAAGTTTAAATTCAAAATTTTATATAAATTATCCTAATTCTCAATCATTCCTAACTATTTCTAGTAACTTATAATATGATAAGATTTAAATATACACAAATACAAATTAATCTAAACATAATATAATAATATACATCCAAATAAGATTTTTTTTTCATTTGAATAAGGGTGAATTAAACATCTCAATTTTGGTTAGGTGCTGTCCAAGTTATTTAATCGTATCCTATTTAATTAATAAGATTTTATATATAGTAATTTAAATAAAAAAATAAATGTAATTTATAATCCAATGTTTTAATCACATTAATCCACTCATAATGCTTTTGTTTATTCCATGACATTATTAATTAAAACACGGTTGGGTAACACAAAGTTTATTCATTCCTTGTATTTTATTGTAACACAGTTTTTTTTTTCTAAAATCATTATATCTTCCATTCTTAATTTATTATATTTTTTATAATATAAAAAAGAATTAGATTCAAATAAAAATTATGTGGAGAAAAATTATGGATTTAAACTTAACTAATTCAATTTCATGTACTCGAAATCTTTTTTATTTAATTTATTTACAAATCTAAAAAATAAATAAATATATAAAATTTATATTTGTTCCTATTTTAGAAGTTAAATTTTTTAAAATATAAGTCTTACTAAAATTAAGTAGATTTAACTTAAAATATTTTACCTTAAAAGTTAAGTGAAATTAATTTTAAATTATTATATATAATCAAAATACTATTTAAATTAACTTTTGCCATAAATTTATGTTAAAACGTGTAATTTTTGAAAGTTAAAGCAAACAGAAATTTAGGGCTTGTTTGGGTTTTATTTTTTGAAATATTTTTTTTATTTTAAAAATTAAAATAATCAAATACTTATTGATGAGTGAAATTTTTGAAAAATTATTTTAAAAATAATATTTATTTTTTATGTTTTAAAACTAAACGATTAAAAATAACTAAGTTTTTAATTTCTGTTATTCATATTTTTTCATGTGTTACTCTATCTATTTATTTCATTCTTTTAAAAAATATTTTATAAAATAATTTTAAAAATGAAAAATACAATCAAACATCTCCTTAATAAACTCAATTTGTGTTTGATTTTTCCTCGAAATAGAGTTCAAAAACATTTGATCTTAAGTAAAAAAAAATAATTTTTTAATTTTATTTTTAATTTGATTTTAAGAAAAAAAAAAAGCCTACCATTTTATATCCTTAAAATTAACACCAATAGTTGAAGTTTAACAGTTTTCAGTTGGTAATCAAACACAGCCTTCTTCGTAGGCATATATGGGTCCGGGTTGGGCTTTTGATGGGTAACGTTTTTGAGCCCTTAGATATTAGATCTGGTTATGAGAACAAGGATCTGTTCCATTATAAATTCTGGTACGTCCAGAGGAGGCAGAAAGAAGTCATATCTATTTCAACATCATTGACATACAACACAATATGACAAGAAAAAGGGTTAATTCACTTCATGCTATGGAAGTACCAAAATATCTTAATCTGCTGAAATTAAATCTAGAGCCACTAACACCCTAATGAAGGAATATGTTGAACATTTATAATTCATTGAAGAATTTTTAGGAGTCAAGTTTAAAATATTTGAGTTTGAAAAAATCATACAGCATAGATAAAAAAACAAAAATTGAGTTAAATTAAGTTTTAAATATTTTAATTTAGTGTATTTAAAAATTTTAAGATTTAAGTCTAGACCTATTAAAGCATATAAGACCTATAAGTTTATTAAAAAATTTATATTCCAAAAAATATCAATAAATAAACTTAAAATTTATATAAATAATTGATTAAATTTATAAACTTAAAATTTATAAGATAAAAAAATTATTAAATAAGCTTAAAATATATATATATATATATATTAATATTAATAAATAAAATATAATATATTAAAATAAATATAAATAAATTCTTGAATAGATTAAATAAACTTTTTTATAAATTTAAGTTTGACTTATCTATTTAAAAAAAATTTTTAACAAACTTAAACCTATCTATTTATTAAACAAATTGAATCAACATTTAAACAAGGTGAACCATAGACCCAATATAACATTTTGTTCATCTTCATTCTTATTTATAACTCTTTTAAATTTACAATAACAGAATTGATCTAAGTAACATATATATGCAAAAAAAAAAAATGATTAAAAATACTCTACTATTGAGAAAAAAAAAAGCCATTTTCTATTACCCTTGATCTGTCTCTCAATCATTCTAAAAACGATGTGGCTTCAATATCAGAGGATGCTCATTAGTTACTATGGTGTTTATTCATGTCTACATCACATTGTCTTCTGTAGAATCATGTGTTGATGAACGATGTACTTTAATTGGGTGAGATTGAGATATGAGAAGCTGCCAAGAGGGAAGGAAAGGAATTGGGCAACTGGTAATTATTTTATGACTTATGAGGTTTTGATATCTTTGAAATTAAATTTTAGGATCTTTGTTTTGAATAACATTCTAAATGATTGTAGCTGAGTAGTTGTATATATGGTAACATGATCAATGTGGCTCTGCCTCTTTCTCTTTCTCTCCACACTTTGAGTATACTTGGATAGGACTTGTACCATCTGTCCACTAATTGATGGGTGAAAATTAAGGTTCGTTCTAGCAGTGACTCACGGAGATTTAATATGCTATCTCTATCTCTATCTCCGGTCATAGCAAATTGTCCTTTAGCAAACTTAATTTCACTTCCTCTCTGGTTCCAGTGTAACAGATGGTCTAAAATAGTAACTCTTATTAAATGTGCATTTATATTTTAAAAAAATACTAGCAACACATCCTTTTTTCAATGTTTCTTATAACTAATATATTTTTTAAAATGTTAAAATAATTTATAAAACAAGTATTTTAACTATTTTTTTAAAAAAAAAACAAAGTAATTATAAGAAATGTGTTGAAAATATATTCAAAAGTATATTACAAATATTTTTCTTATATTTTTAATTATACTTCATATATTTATTTTTATTTTATTTTTTATAAATATAAATGTGAATATCACAATTATTAGATAAATCATGATATTTATGTTTCTAATAATTCATGTAGCTCAGTTTTAAAAAATTAATTTTCTATTTTAATTTATATTTATTTTTTGCATTAATTTTACACGCTATATTATAGTTACGTCATGTCTTAATTATTTTTTAATTTGTCATATTTCATGTCTATGTTGTATATGATCATCTCGGATGTTTGTTTTCTTCATGTTTTATATGGTATATTATATAATAATCTTATGTCTTAATTACTTTTTAATTTGTCATATTTTATGTGTATATTGTTATGATCTATGTTTGTATTATACATATAATATTTTTTTCTATTTATATGAATATAAATAAATTGTGTTACAATTTTATTTATTTAAAATTTAATTTAATTTTATTTATTTAATAAACAGATATATTCAAATTTTTAAAATAATTTTTTAAATTAATAAATCAGGTTCAAATTTTTAAAAAAAATTATTTAAAAGTTTATTTAGTTTTATATATTATATATTTATTATATTATATTTATATAATATTAATATATTTACATAATTTATTAGAAATTAATTTTAAATTTTAAATTTTAAAAAAATAATTTTATATTTATAAAATTTTATAATATCTATTAGAAAAATTATATATATCACCTTAATTTTAAAATAAATATTTTATATTTTATATTTTATTTTTATTTTTATGTGCATTTAGATTTGTATATAGTGTTATATTTTTTATATATTATTATATTTATATACATAATTAATATTTAATATAAATATTTTAAAATTATATAATTATAATTATAATTATTCTATCTTGTTCTTTTTAAATTTTAATATTTAAATAATTTTAATCAATTATTTAGGTAGATTTTAAATTTATTTATTAATATTTTTTGTATTATAAACTTTTAAATATATTTCTAAATTTTAAAATATATTAAATTTTTTTTAAAAATTATAATATTTAATTAATCTACATTTTAATCTCAAAATTTTTAAATAAAAAAACTTAAATATTACATCCCAACTTAGCATTGAAAAATGTGTTTTGGTTATGGTAATTTTGGAGAGATAGATAAAGCTTGGGTGTCATTTTATGACTGGGTTTGATAAGAAAGGTACCAAACAGAGAAGAATGGACATGATGCAGACAAGAGGGAACGTGAGGAAGTCCAGAAATGTCCTATTTAATTGTTTTGTGGAATAAGCACTTTCATATTAACTAACATATTAATGCTTCTGCATTGTTGGCTCACTATTCACAACCTATCACAGATTGCGTGTCTAAGGCATATGCCGTGCAACTGAGGCACCCAGATTTTGTAGGCTGCACCTCTTGATGACATTTAATTGAAATTTGTAAAAAGGTTTGTGTAAAATCTTCCCTCTCCAGATCTTCAACATCTATAATACCTATACACTAGGATTAATTGTTCATTTTGCAATTTGCACTGACCAAATCATGCTATTTGGATTTTATCATCCTTACACACAATTAATGCATTTAAAGTTAATAATACTGTTTTGATTCCTTTTATAAAAAAGATAGTTATTTTTTCGGACTAATTAAAATAGTTGAAAACAATAATCTGTTATAATTTAAATTTTATTCTAAAACATTAATAATTGTAAATTAAATATTTGCATTTGACATGGGGAGAAAATATGTCTTTTGTTACACAAATCTTACATTAAAATAAAGGTATCAAAATGACTTATCAATTATACATGTGAAAATGATTGTATATTTTTTATTAGAGAAATGTTAATCAATGTTCTAAAATATTAATTAAGAAATAAAAAATGTTATTATAAATATTATTGATATATTTCCTCTTATGATTTTAAATGTATTTTAACGTTACTTCCAAAAATAATTATTTGTTATTCTTTAACTAATATTTTCTTTTTCATAATTAGGATAAAAAAAATATTTTACATAGTTTCTCATAAAAAGGACCATAAATAGTAACTATTTTCTCTGTAAAATATAAGGTAAATATGTTCAAAAGTAGAAAGTTTTAATTTAAAAGCATCATTAACCCACTCCATCATAATTTTTAATATAACCTTTTAATAAAAAAAAATTATTATTGATTTCTTAACCGGTATCTTTATCTTTATTACACTAGTTGTTAAGATGTCCTATATTAATTAAAATTATAGTTAAAATACTTCTTGTTTCATGACTTTCATCAACTCTCCTCTCTTAAACAAACTTTTGGAAGTTAAATTTGCTTTATTTCTAATATAGTATTTAAAAAGGATGTTAAAATGCTTCATATTAATAGAAATATAGTAGAATATTTTTTATAAAACTCACATAATTTTCTGTCCAGTTCTGGTATGCTTCTGATGCAAGACTAAAAAAATAAACATGACACTGAAAACATGTGAAGATAAAAATTTAATGCCACATGTATACAATAAGTCACAGGTTGATCAAGATTCACTTTCTTTTCAATTTCTCTGAGTGGGTTTTATGCTCTTCTCATTAGAGATTATGAGTGAAGAACAGATTTCATAGATGACAGAACACTAATCAATTGCATGGTTTCATCACAAGCTGGAAATGTGTTAATCCAAGTGAAATGCATTTACTAAACAAAATCTTGGGTCGGGCCAGAAAGAATCTGGAGATTGATCCAACCCAACGTTAGCTAAAGGAGGATTACAAAACCATGTCAATAATATTCTTAATGATAAGAAAAGGAAGTTAGTGGTTATGCAAATGTGTAGTCATTAGGAAAAGTTACATACAGGGACTTAACATTCGTTTTCCCTTTCATAAAACGTTTTCTCGTTTGGCCAGTGGTCCTTCCTATTATGTTGGAGTGTCATCATAAAAGTTAAGATGTTGGATAACAATTATGGTCATGCAAGGAGTACCAACACAATATTTTTTTGTGTAATTAGGGCCCAGATCCTTGCTGCCTCAGGTTTTCAAGTGCCCCAGAAGTCGACCACACATATAACTGGTCCCTGGCCCCTTCCAATTTTTCACAATAGCTTCAATATCCATATGCAAGTTGGACATTGATGCTTTAATGTTAAGCACTAAAAATTTGCATGTGATTTATAATGTATCTATCTGTGGCTTGAATTAGCCTTGAAACAATTTCATAGATAAGATGGGTCAGAGATATGATAGTGCACTCATCCCACTTAAAATTGGATCAGTTACAATCACTTTGGATACGAACCATTCAAATGATTTGGGCTAATGCTTAACGTTTTAATATAGTACTGCAGGGACCTGTTCAAAGTTTACTTGTTCTACAAGTTTGTCTTGAATGGTGGATTCCAAAAGGCAATGAGCTTTATATTATATCTTAGCAATAAATCATGAGTTAAGAGAATTCTCACTTGTATGATCGTTATTTAACTCATTTGCCACAAAAACCACATGTCTACATCTTTCACACTTGGATTTCCAATACATAGAAACGAAATACATTTCTTCAATAGCCTCTCGTTTAATTTGTGCAAGCCCAATATGATGTATGCACACAACCTGCAGCATAAGAATAGGGCCACCACATTTACTCAAAATTTGAGTGGCACACTGGAAGGAAAAGTAGCCCAGGAAGTAAAAGAACTCTACTAGGTGTGAATCATTGGAGCTTAAAAAGTTTTCCTTTCTCGCCTTAGGTTTAAAAATATACAGATCTTCTACAACACTTTTAAAATATTTTTTTCATACTTTTTATACATTTTTAACTTGGCTATATATTATGCTCAAATAGTTTTGGTACCAAATTCAAACCGAACTAGTAAAAGGGTTTCTGATTAAAGTAAATGGAGAGGGAGAGGCGGAGAGAAATAAGAACCAACTATCTTCCGCACTATATATGGTATGAATTTTGTTTTTATACCACCAACCATATTCTTTTAATTTATCTTTTATATTTTCTTTATTACATTATTTATTTTATTTATAATTTTTAAATTTTTTAGATAAAAATTATACATAAATATATGTCAAAATGGGAAATCAAGATTAAATTGGGTGAGGAGACCTGAATCTCCAAATTAGCTTTCCTGTTTGCCCTTATTTCTTTTGATGTTAGAAAATTAATCTTCAAATTAATTGACATAAAAGATAGATAAATAATCATTTTGATCTAATATGTTTTATAATTTTTTAAAAATATTATATTTTAAAAGAAAAATGATAAATATATGAATAATATAATATAATAAAAAGAGAAATAAAAGATGATAAATAATAATAACAGTGTCATGTGTTCTAAATTGCAGGCTTGGCGTCAATTTTATTGCCAATGTGATGATGTAAATGCTATAACCTCAGGTTTCCTCCGATAGGGTCCCTATCCTATTACTTATGAGGAGAAATATTAACATGAGTGTCCTGGCAGTGGCACACCAATCAAATCGTTGACCTTGATGCCGCTGCGAGCTTGGCTAACATCACCCTAGGCATGTGGATCTATGGTACCAAGCAAACAGACAAATATTACACCTCAAACCCAAAAACTTATCCCAAGTACGCACCGCGTTTCAGCTGCTACATCCACAAATGCACATAGGTAATTATGGATGAACCTTGTTAATCATGATAAATTCAAGTTTGTTATAAAATAAATAAGTTAGATTTATTATTTATATACAAAATGTATTTAATTTATTTAAAAATTTATTTATTTTTAAATGTTATATATTTATATTTATTTTAATATATTATACTTATATAATAGTAATTATTTATATAATTTATTAAAATTAAAATTAAATTTTCAATAAAAAATGTTAGAATTTTTTGTTTGTTTTTAAAATATATTTTTTTAAGATTTGATTTATCTTTACGATTTTTGAGTTTCGCTTTACTTAATCTTAATATCTGAATAATTTAAACTGTTAATTTATTATGGTATTACAAACCATCTAATAATAATTTAATATTTTACTTTATATATTGTATATATAATATAAATTTAAAATAATATATTAAATTTATTATTTATTGAATAATTTTAATTATTTTTTTACATGTTATACTAGTAAAATTAATTTAACAAATTTTATAATTTAAAAAAATATTATTAAAATATATTTTTATAAAATATTTTAAATTTATAAATTTTTTAAATAATATATATATATATATTAAATTTATTTGCAAGTATTTTTATCTCATAAATTTTAAGTTTATAAATTTTTTTAATTAATTATTTATATAAATTTTAAAATAAATTTGCTTAGTAAACTTTAAAACATATTATGCCTTGACAAATAATTTTTTTTAATTAAATCTTAAAATTTTAAATATTTAAAATTTATATCTTTAAAAAAAATAAAAATAGAATCATGTCATTAGCTAAGACAATTGAATGAAACTCATGAAAAGTGATTCCATCCCAACTTAATTTTATTAAAAAAAATTTCCTTGATCAAATTTTAAAATAAATTTTAATTTTAATTATAAAGATAATTATAAAAATAGTAAATATATATTAAAATTTTATTTTATTTTAAATTTGTTTCCATAACTATAATAATACCACATTATTATATTTTGTAAAAATTAATTTATTATTTTTTATTTTTGAAAATTTTAATATTTATATATTATTTAAATTAAAATTTATTTAATAAATAATTTTTTACAAATATATAAGTAAATATAGTTAATAAAAAATTTAAAATAAAATACAATTTTTTTCAAATTTATTCAAATATAATAAAATTAAAATTTATTTTTAATTATATTTCTCAAACCTACACTCAAATCTCCCAATATTTTGTGGGATAATGTGGGAAGGATAAAATACTAAACTTATTTCGTTACTACGTCTATCAACTATCAAGTATCAATTAGTGCTTTAAGGATATTGATTAAAAACTTTTATAATTTTTTATAAAAAAATTAAATTAAATGCATTAAAATCATAAAAAAATTATTGATAAATTTTAATTTTTAATTTTTAATTTCTTAACCAATATCTTTATACACTTATTAGCATTGTTCATTTTATAATATAAATTATATTCGATGAGTCCACTTATATTAGAAAGACCAGCATAAAATTTTATTTTATAATATAAATTGTATTTTAAATGAAAAAAAAAATCATACCAATAGCATTTCTATTGTGTGGATTGCTTGAATGAGTCTTATGGGCCTCATATGCACGTTTATGTCATCTTTGCATATGCCAAAATGGACTAAAAAATTGTTTGGTTCAAACAGGCTTGACAGCTTAAACGAATATTACCCCTCCCCCTCCAGTAATGATAATCGTACATAAATTGTCTATATATTCAAATATTATTCTTGTACCTTTTTTAAATCCCATTTGTATCTTTATAACTTTATCAAACCAAGAGAAATTTCTCTTTTCTCCTTTATCGTTTTTTAAGGAATGTTGTGACACATTTCCCAATTTAATACAGAGCCAGAGCTATGATATTCTGATATTGAAAAATTATTAACATCCATTTAACAACTATCATTTTTTTTTTATCCTTTTCAAGGTAAATACACTTAAAAATAACCCCCAATCATTATCTTTAATATATAACATAAAACAAACATATACATTTAGTACTCCATAAGTAAAGAGATTCAATTAACCATCTAACCAACAATATAATTGTAAAATGCATAATCAGAAATCCAAATGTTTGGCAACTTACAATGGAATACCAATGATACAAATTGTCAGAAGAAGAAAATAAGAGAATCACAGCAATCGAGCTAAATAACAATAGATCAATAATTCAGTCACTGCTTCCCAATTGAAGTGACAACAGGGCCATCAATTTGGGGGGCAAAATGTGATGACATACCGAGGAGCTTTGCAAGTCTTAAGCCCTGCTGAATCATCATATGCATAGCTATAAGCCTGAGGGCAAACGGTCTTAAAAAGACGAGCAAACACACTTGGTTTACAAGTTTTTGGGCTAGCAAATTGGCCAGTACAACAATACTTATCTGATTTTGCAGCCAAACAAGCACTCTTGCACCCCACAATCTTCCCTTGCCTCTGCACAACAAGTGCAGAGGGACAATAAACATTCAAGTTAGACTCACATGCTGCAACACCACAACCTACTCCACCACCCACAGGCTTCATTGACACTGGAAGGTTAAATCCATCAACCAAACTAACATCATAAAAATGCAAGGCTGATTGAGAGGTTCCAAATGTCATTTCCACAAGGGTTGCAGGAGGGGATCCACCAATGCCCCCACACTTCAAAAGTCCTGCACAGTCACCTGTTTCACATGACCCTTTACCTGTTTTTGGGTCAAAGCAACACCCTTGTCTACCCCACATTCTCCCTGACCATCCCTCAGGAATTTCCAACACCACCTCTTCACCACTGCAAAGGTGAAAACCACCATCTTTGGGACTTGGGTGCCCTGCACTTCCAAGGATTCCAGGCCACACACTCTCTTTGCAGTTGTTAACTAATATGAGTTCAGTCCCATCTTCAACAAAAAAACCAAAAGCCAATTACATACTTAACACTCACCTATCTAATAAAATCAAACAATAACATAAAGTGCATGTTATGTACCAAACATTGGTGGCATTAGAAGTGCATGCGGAATCAAAACATACCACTTTTTAACTCCTATTATTTCTGATTTTAAAATCTATATATGATTTGTTTGTTTAGTATATAGTTGGAAAATTAATTCGATACAAATATGTAGTTCATATCAATTGATGCACGTATTTTAAAAATATTTAATTGTTTAAAATAAATTTGATCAAAAATCAATTTTACTTGATTTTAAAACAAAAAGCACCTAATAAAGAACAAAAGTTGCATGTTATGTAACACAGAGTTGAAGTGCTACAATGCGGAAAGCAACGAGTTGTTGGGCTTCTAATTTGTTTTTTGTGATAAGAGAGTGAAATTGAAGGAGTACCTGTGAGGGAGATGGAGATGGAGATGAGAATGTAGAGGAAAATGAAGGGGTGCATGAAAGTAGACATTGGAGTTTGGAATGGTGAAGCGCTTCTTGGTGCTGTTCTTTAGTTATTTGAGGGACGCAAAGAGTAGTGGGAGAGGGAGTGTGAAGAGTAGTTACCTTTAATTTAGCCATTTCCACTTTGCAGAACGGTGTTGTTTTTAATAACGGTTTCCTAAAGTAGAGAGTATGGGTCTTTGAACGGTTACCTCCTAGAAGTCCTACCGCTCTGCCTTCAATACTTCTTTTCATTCCTTTTATTCATTCTTTACTAACTTTAATTTAACTCATTTCACGGGAATTGTCATTTCCTCAATGTTTACTTTATTGTCTCTTTATATAAGTAATTTTTTAAAAAATATTTTTATTATTAATTTTAACATGTAAGAGTAGCAATAAACACTCCTAAGTTACTTCGTGAGAAATAGTAAATGATATTAACCTCTCTTTTACAAGTGTGAGGGTTAGATTTCATAAGAGGAGTGAAACCATTATTATTTTATTTTTAAATTAAAATATATAGAATATTTTTAAAATATTTATTAACTTGTTAAAAAAATAATTATCGCAATCTTTTTTCTGAATTATTATCAAGCCTTTGTAAATAAATCTAAGGTGAATTTAAAGTTTGTTTTTGTATACGATATGAGGAGTTTCAAATTCGAAATAAATGAGAAAACAATCACTTACTTTGAATTTTGATAATCAGGCATAAACATCTTAAATTTTTTATTTAATGTCTTTATATATATAGAGATATAGAATGAGGATTAAGTTATTCTAAAATTATTTTTTGTCAAATTTATTCTACTTAATAACTTATTATAAAATATGTATAATAAATATAACTGTTTAACAATATGATATAAAATTATCTCAAATTAAATGTCCTAATCCAAGTTACAAAATTAAGAAGATTACATGTCTAAAATAACCCTTTTTAACTTAGATCAATTTAACACTATAATTTTTTTTAATTTAAAATAAAAAATATCAAACTATTACAACTTAAATGTCCTAATTAAATTACAGAATTCATATGATATTATGTTTGAATTAACTCTTTTGACAAAAAATAAATTAATCATAAAAAATTAATATAAAATAAAAGAAGCATCATCGTGGTATTACAACTTACAATTTAAATATCTAAAATTAAATACAAGAATAACAAAAAGTTTAAGATTAAAATTAACCTTTTCAAGGTAAATTAATTATTTAAAAATATTCAATTTAAAATTAAGAAATAATTTTTACAACTTTTTATATTGTTTTAGAAAAAAATTATTAAAATTTACAAGTAAAAATTAAAAAGAGACATATAAAATAAAAAATTTCAATAATATATAATTGACACGTAATATATATGTTGTATTTTTTATTTTCTTTATTTTTTTACTTATGAAGAATTCCAGGAGTTTTTTGGGCATTGAGCCCTCCTCACTCACCAAGAAATAAGATGAATTTTATAATATATATTTTTCTTTTTCTTTTTTTCAATAAGTTACTAAAATACAAAAAAAAATTAAAAGCTAATGAAAAGGGGCACAAAGATTAATGCAGGCCCTAAAATCTTCTATGGCAGTGTTCAATAAAGAAGGGTGTCGCTAGGTTATAGAGGTAATTCACCAAGTTGATGCAATCACTATGGTAACTCTGTAGGATGATAATTTTCCTTAATTGGTGTTTATGATTTTGGCTTGTGCTCCTCTTGTCAGAAAGTGTGACGGTACAAAAAGTATGTATGAATTCTTCAGACGAAATCAATTGAGAAATGTAATGCACACATCGCTACAATCTCTACAATGTTTTTCAAAATTTACATATTAAAAAAAAAAAACTTGAAGTGAAAAAGTAAGGAGAAAGATTACTTTAATGGTTCTGCCTTTGCTTCTAGTTGGTGATTACTCTAGTACTTCATTTGTGATTCTTCCACCTAATGGATTTTCTCTTGGCTATTATTCTTTGTTTTTTTTTTTTCTCTCCAATTATGGATGATTCTTCTCCTATTCTTTCTTTCTTTTTTATAAGTATATGTTTTTGTTTTATTTTTTTATTTGGATGACGAAAAAAATAGAAAGAAGTAGAATTTTTTTTTTTAAAAATTATTTAAATGAAGATAAAGAATAATAAAAAATAAATTATATAAAAATTCTATAATAATTATAAAAACTAAATTTATTAAAAACTAATTTTTATTATAATATTTTTAATAATTTTTGTATTATATAAATTAGTTTCTAAAATAAAAATATTAAAAAATAAATAAATAAATAGATTCCATGCCCCTTTTCCATTCTCTTCACTTTTTGAGAGGATTTTTTTGTGTGTGTGGATCTCATATTTTAAAGATGTTCTCTTACTAATTTTAGTTAAACAAATGCTTTAAATTAATTCTCTTCTTCTTAATCATTCCTTACAATTATTTTATTCTTCATTCTCCCCACACAAATAAGAGCTAAAACTTTTTCTCCTAGTCTCTCAATTTCTCAACATGTCACTGTTGTTTTTCTAAATTCTTCCCCCCTTTTACCCGTAATAGCGCTATTATCCTGCTGTCACATCTATTCCTCAGAATTGAGTGATTGCGAGGGTGACCATTTTGACCCAACAATGGGGACACAAAGTTGGCTACTTCAACCATCATTATTTTTATTTAGCTTTTTATATTCATAATTTTTATAATAAAATAAAAATAAAATTAAGTAAAAAAATTACAAGAGACTAAAATAAGATTAAAAAATAAATTCAAAATAAATTAATATATATATATATATATATATATATATATATATATATATATATATATATATAGACGAAAGTAGGTGTTTATATAAACCTACCTGAAAAGGTTTCTCCACTCCCATATAGTGAAGCAGGTGGAGTTTTTTTTTTAATAATTTTTATATTAAATAATATTTTATATAATATAAAAAAAGTAAATAAAATTTAAATATTATTACATAAATAAGTTAAAATTTATTTATTGAAAAAATTATTTTTCAAATAAATTAAAAAAATTATTTATATTAATTCAAACAACACTTTTTTATTTTATTTTTTACATTCCTATTTGTTTTTTTGCTTATTTTTTTTATCTCTAGTTCATCTTTCGTGTAAGATTAGATGTATGTTTTGATTAGATACGAGTGAAATAGAAAGAAAACAATAAAATAAAATATAAAAATAAAAAATAAATTATTAGGATGAATAAAAATGAAAGAATAAATTTTTATTTATTTTGATAAATAAATTTTTTGATAATATGAGTTTTTTATATTAATTAAAAAAACTAAATTAAACGTAAAAAAATTATATTTTTATTTTTATTTAAAGAATATTTAATAATTTAAATATTTTTAAAAATCAATTCTCCTCCAATTTTCATGTCTATTAAAAAAAATAATATTATAGTTGGTTATACTTCATTCTCATATTTTCATACGTATCTAAATGCTGAAAATTATTTCTATTTTTTTATTTTCTTCCTATTTATTTCCCTTCATCATATCTATACCAAAGTATAAAATTTTTCCTTAAGGCGTGGGAATCGGTTCCAAGTAAGTTTTGGACCATCAATGCATCAATCAATTCTCACCATATATTTAATAATAAAAATAATGTATGGAGGAGGCTGTTTTGGTAACCTATTGAGCAAGTTACTTTCTATTATTTTTTAAAATTGCAAACAAGTCCCAATTGTAAAAATTATTTGATAGATGATCTTTGCAGAGATATTTATTGTTAATTATTTTTCAGCTGTAACAAAATGCTTACTGCTTGCTATATTTTCGATGTTTATTATGGAGACCCGCTTATATTATTTTTACCGGTTGCCATGTCTAAAAAGACAATAAAAATCAATAAAACATATAATTATATAAAATAAGAAAATAAAGAGAATATAATATAAAAATATGAATATTCTGTTCATATTAATATATTCTATATTCTAATTAATTAATATTTATTTCAATTTTAAATACTATTAATCATCAGAAAGATACATACCCGTTAATTAGTACTTTCACCTTTACCTTTTCTTTTTTTCTGTTTGTAATTTTTTTTGTTGTTTCTATTAAATCAAAAAAAGCGATTTTTGGTAAGAAATTGGAAGGTACCCTTCAGACACAATAAGCAAACTTCACCGTGATCTTGCAACATAGACCTGCATCAAAATTTCACATCCATGACCCAATAAGCACCACCATGAAGAACTGATGGTGAAAAGAGAAAACCTAGAAAGGGAGGTGCAGTATGGTTGCAAAAATCAGTGCACCTTGACAATATTTATATAAGTTCAAATGTTGCTATATAAGACTTAACCAATAACCATGACCCAACAATGAGTATAGTTTCACACACAATAACCACCTTACAGCCAATCTAATATCCGGGAAGAACTAGCTGCGACGACACCGTTTTCACATCGAGGAAATAGGAGTCTTCTTCAAAGCAGAAGCCTCCCTCACCTTTGATCTCCTATGTTGTGATTTTCTTTTTCAAGGATTTTATTGCAAATTACTAATTTTAGATGGAACCCAAAAACCTATAGTAACCGGTGAAAAAACAAGGTGCATGGATGGTCCAAAACTAAGATGGACCATTGTAAAGTTTCCTAAGGCCTGTCCCTCCTATTATTACTCTTCAAAATAAATAAATTATTATCATACTAAAAAATTGAATAATTCAATCGCTTTTCAAAGCCCACCATATCTTTTAACTTTTAAAACACCTATACATTAAGAAGAAAACAGAAGGTTTTAATAGAACTCTGGATCATCAATTTGAAGAAGTAGCTATGTAACCCAAAAACACACTTCAAGTTACTATAACGTTAAACCAATTTGGGATTGATTGATAAGCATTTGCTGGCTCAAAAATTTTAAATTTTTTGCTGTTGAATGTTTAACTCTTTACCACTATTCCACTAAATCAATTTTAATGATATGTTTTTGAAATCACTTAATTTGCTTTATGTAAAATTTTATCCTCATATATTTTAAAAATAATTTTATTATAATATATTTCAAAAATACCAAAAGATATGAAAAAGTTTGCCGCAATAATTTACCGATGCCATAATTTCTAATTAAGGTGGCTATTACTTATCCTTTAACAAGTTGCATTTATCAACAGCTTTCGATTTATTAAAAAAAAAATTTATTGTTGATAATGATGAGATTTTAAATGTTTAAATTTGACCTGTTTAAAAATATTGAAATCTAAACCTGGATCAGTTACTTTGTAAAAAAAAATTTTTCTGTTAAGATCTAACCTGATTTAAAATCTATAAATCTATTTAAAAATTTACATTACAAAAAAAAATTAAAAAAAAAATAGACTTAAAACCTATATAAATAATTAATTAAAAAAGTTTAACAAACTTAAAATTTACAAGATAAAAAAATTATTAAATAGACTTAATATATATATATATTAATATTATATAAATAAATATAAAATAAATATTATATAAATATAATATATTAAAATAAATATAAATATATAATATATAAATATAAATATGCTCTTAAATAGGTTAAATAGATTTTTTTGTAAGTTTGATTTATTTATCTAATTTAACTAACTTAAATTTATTTTTTTATTAAAAGAATCAAATCAAATTAAATTTTAAACGAATCAACCTAAATTCTATCGGAGAAATTTATTTCCTTCCATTCTTAATAATGATAAAGTTTTTGTTTTAACCTTTCTTATGTTTTACCTTTTTCTTGGCATTCCCCATGTTTGGTAAGCTTCAAGCCTCCATCGATATTACTTAAACCACCACCTACACAACAAAACGCCATTAGAAACCATCGACCATTCTAATCCAATACCACTTCTCGAAACACCCATAACGCCATAGAATCATGCACACGAAACTTAAATTCCTATCACTAAAATATTATCTAAATCATCAAATCTTCGTGATCAGATACCATCGTTATTCTTCACTTATCCTAGCAGAAGGTTCCTTTAGCTTTGAACTCATATGTATAGTCAACCTTCATAAAAAGAAGAGGAGGAAAAAAAAAAGAAAAAAAGAAATATTAAAATGATATTTTATATAATATTAAAAAAATATATAAAAATAGTAAATAAAGACTAGAAATGATTAAATTTTTTAATATGAAAAAAAATAATAAAAAGAGAAGAGATGAGGTGGCAACTCCACTTATTGAGATTGATGGACAGTGAATGGGAGTGAGCCATCGAGAGGTCTGGCCCCACACACGATGCCCACTAAAGAGAGAACACTGAATGTAATATAACAAGCACATAGTAAGGGTATATACTTATTATGTAGTTCTTCTGTTTGGATTATTTTTCTTTCTAAATATCCTTATATGTTATTCTTATTACTTGATCTTGTATTATTTATGGAATATTATTATTATGTTATATTTTTAAAATTAAAGATATATTCTTTATTTATTATATAACATTTTTTTTATCTCTATACCTTTTGTAAAAAATTATTATAAGAATAATATTAAATAAGAGTACTAATGCTGACGACAAAAGCAAGGTTTTTCAAATTTTCAGACCCGTAGTGCTGGTGCACCTATAAGTCAAGAGTGTTGGCTTCATTGAATCGAACACTGATCCTAAAATGAGAATCATATAATTTCACTCCACTGGTTTAAAATCAGCGTTATATATAATCCAATGGGGATCTTTTCATTAGTTGACCAAGGAAACGGCTGTAGTACTAAATTTTCAATCTTCATAATTCAGAAATGCACGAAAAGTTTACATGAAATAATTAGTCCATTCAGCATTTAGTCCTTAAAGTAATATAGTATTCATTATATTAGTCTTAGTTGATAAAAATTACAGTGATTTCTGAACATGTGTTTCTTCAATCACAATCATGGATTTTACAAACTAATTTGATTGGTTTAATAAATATTTTGGATTATAATCTAGTAATTACATACATTTTTAAAGGTCATAAATAAATCCTTATCGTCCAAGGACTAACATACAGACAAAATATATATATATATATATATATATATATATATATATATATATATTTCCACAATTATAACATTTACATTGGTTAGAAAATTTTTTTAAAATATTTTTTAAATTCACAAATGTAACAATTTAATGGTTCCAAAACATATATATGTATGAGAAAAGAGATCAATTTATTAAGAGTAAATTATTTTATTTTTTTAGTTTTTCATCTTTTATACATTTTTTTAAAAAAATCATACAAAAATTCTTTAATTTTATAAATATGTTACACTACAGTTTTTAATCTTTATTTTTGTGTTAAATTGATAATTTTTTCTTATTAATATTTGAAAGTCATTTCACGAAACCTTATCTATATTTAAATTTCCTTCCATTTTAGAGTGATAATATAATTAAATTTTCTGACTAAAGTAAAGTAAATTTTTAAAATTAATAAATTCTTAAGTATAAAAATTTTATAAAGACATAAAGCATGTGGTTCTAATAGCTATGCACCACACTTTAGTTCACATGGGAAAGACTTAAAACGTGGTGAAGTATCCATCAATTTCATATCATAATCAAATACAATGCATCTTTTTAGCAGACCTTATAATGTGCCATATATTTTTATAAAAAAAAATTAATGAATGGGTGGATTCATAGGAAACAACATTTGGAAAATCCTAAAAGAGAAAAAAAAAGACTGTTTCTTTTGAGATTTTTTTTTTCAAAACACACGCATATAAATATAAGATAAAATTATTAAATACCATGTCATATACAACGTCAATTTTTTCATATATAAATAACGAATTTATTTCATTTTTCGTTAAAAATTTTTGAAAACTTCGTAACTCAAAAATAGACACATTTTACTATAACAATTTTAAATATGTATATACATTAAATACTAAAAAAAGTTATTGTTCCTTACAATCAAAGATCGCGTGGGATACATGTGGTCTTATACTAAAAAAAGACACATTCTATTATAGACAAAAAATACATCAAATTATGAGCTTCAAAGTTAAGTAAATTTGAATTTGATATAATTAACTTTAAATTATGAAAAAAATTGAGATATATAAAAAAATTAATTTTAATTATAAATTTTTATTAATATATATATATATATATATATATATATTAAAATTTATTAAATTTCAACTGTCAGTTACACAAATAGAGTTGTCAATTATTCAACCTAACTTGACACAATGTAATGCAAGCTTGTGATTTTATGTGATGTGGGATAAGTTAAAAAATTCAGGATTATTCAGGTCTTTCAAAATAATAGCCAATGCCTAATCCTATGCAAGTAGACGATTTATGCGATACAATTTATTTTAAAATTAATTTTTAATTTTTTGAATATCAAATCATGTAAAAATAATAATATTTTTACATATAAAAAATGATTACCTTCTTACATTCTTAGTCTAACTGTTGAATATATTTTTAAAAAATTCAACAACTTATATCTAAATGTAATTAAATATAAGTTATTTGTTATATGTGAAAAAAAACTTTTTCTATCATATAAATATTTAAAAGTAAATTTTTTAATTAAAACAATACAAAAATCCTATTAAAAACATGCATAAGATTCTCGTAAAATTTTGGTCAAATATCATGGTAGATCTTACATTTCTTACTATGAGATAAAGTAAATCAACATAAAATACATTAAAGTGCATAGATGATGTACAAGCTTTAAAATTTAAATAGTCACACTTTAGTTAATATTAATTACCTTTATCAATCATCATTAATTGCACAAATTTAATATATTAAATTTTAAATTCAAAATTTAAATAAATTTGAAATATACTATATGTAGTTCATAACTCTATACCACAAAATCGAAGTATAATATAAATATAATTGTCAAATTTAAAGACTTAAAATTTTAAATTTATTTAAGAAAATAAAATGTTTAATTAAAAAAATATGTTTTCATCGTTATCCTCCTTACTTTTTAGCTGAAGTTGCAATGGATAATTAGTTTTTGCAAATCAGATAAAAGTAGAAAAGAAATTATTTGAATTTTAAATTTAAAGACTACTTATTCTATTAGAGTGGGTCTAACGATCAAAAATTAAGATTGTGAAATCTAAATCTTACATTTTAATAAAAAATTTATGTAATAATCATTGTTTTATATAGAAAAAATGTTATTCATTTAGATATAACTCTCTCGTTCAGGGTAGATAAATTTAAAAATAAAATAAAATAAAACAAAACAAAACAATCCCTATATATCTAAATATAGATGTATGAGATAATTTTTTTCCATTTTGGTCAACCCATTCGTTTGACTAGGCGCACCGCAAGAACGGTCCCTCACCTTCGCTGCTAACCACAGCTTTTTCATTGCAGTATCTGAGGCTCAATTATTATTTGCATTCTATTGTCCCAATCTCACAACAACTGCGACCCGGAAAAAAGAAAAAGATAAATCCCAGAGAAAAATTCACGACCATAGAAAAAAAAAAACCTTTAGAAACCCGACTGACACAACCCATTGAAAAATTTTACAATATCAGAATTATTTTGTTTTATTTTTTAAGGACAAAATGCACTAACAAATTTACACGACAACAATATACCAAAAGTAAGAAGAAAGAAAAAAAGATAATTGATTCCCAATATTTAGTGTGACCCACATACAGAATGGAGAGAAAAGGACGAAGGTCCTTTCGGGATTTGAAAAATGCATGAAACATGCATGTCCCTTTGAAGCTGCGACAAGGAGAGAAAGAATTAAAAACACAATGTGACTGCATTAGGGAAATAAACTTAATACATTAAATAAATAAAATATTTATTTTTTAAAAACTTGAAAGGGAAAGGGGGGAAGGCTCAACATCCTCGGGGGTACAAGACCACATGCTCACCCTATCAAAAAACGATGACCTTCGACACAAATGCTCAAACTCCTCAACTTCCGCAACCGCCATCTCCCCCTCCAAATGCGTTACCACCTGCCTCATACTGGGCCGTTCCGATGGGCCGTCACTGGAGCACATCAGGCCCAATTTCAGGACCATCAAAGCCTGCTCATGATCAAACTCCCCACCCAATTTTGGATCCACAACCTCCAAAACCTCCCCGACCCGGAACCTTTCCCTGACCCAATCCAC
The DNA here is from genome assembly GCA_037954105.1 of Canavalia gladiata. Lineage (NCBI taxonomy): Eukaryota > Viridiplantae > Streptophyta > Magnoliopsida > Fabales > Fabaceae > Canavalia > Canavalia gladiata. The sequence goes on from CM075664.1 coordinate 43,176,962, forward strand.
CAATATAAGCTCCTCCGGCAACGCCTTGGGCTCATAGGGCCTTCTCCCACACACCACTTCCAACAACAAAGCCCCAAACGCAAACACATCGGAACTAGTGGTGGGTTTCCCCGTTCGCGTTAACTCTGGCGCTATGTACCCCCAACGTTCCCACCACGCGCGTCGTGTGCGCGTTCTCCCCATGTTCATACAACTTGGCCAAACCAAAGTCCCCTAACCTTCCATTCATTTCCGAATCCAACAACACATTCCCCGCTTTTATGTCTCTGTGAATCACCGCTTGTTCCCATTCTTCGTGTAAATACACAACACCCCAAGCCACACCCTTTATGATCTTCAACCTCTGTTCCCAACTCAATTTCGCTTTAGCTTGGTTGAATAAGTATTTGTCCAAACTACCATTGGGCATGAAATCATACACAAGTAAAAGATCGCACCTCTTCCTACACCAACCTTGTAATTGAACCAGGTTCCTATGACGGAGCCGACCAATGGTCTCAATCTCCGACATGAATTGTCGCAACCCTTCCTCCGAGTCCTGCGTGATTCGCTTCACTGCGACTGGGGTGTTGGAGTTTGGGAGAACTCCTTTGTAAACTCGACCAAAACCCCCAAACCCAATCAATTGTTTCTCTTTGAAGCCCCTTGTTGCTTGCTTCAGCTCCTCGTATGAGAACCTATGGGGACCTACTTCAAGCTCCCAAGCTTCAATGGCATCACCATTCTTCATCTTTCTCAACGCGTAAATCGCTAACCCAATTGCTACTACTGTTACCATGAAACCAGAAGAAACAGCAATTCCCACGATTATAGGTTTTTTGCTCTTGTTAGAAGCAGGGAGTGGTGGCAATGTTTTCAAATTCAGAGATTTTGCTTCTCCATTTATCTTAAAGTTCCAACCCAAGATATAATGGGAACTCGCCAGCGACCCTGTTGAAGCTGAAAACCCCACATACGAATTGTCTTTGAGAATTGAAGAGAGATTAACATGGGAAGACAGGACTGGGGAACGTGGTTTCGAGGAAGTTAAGGAAACTCTAACATCTAATTTATTAGTAGAGGAATCATAGTCCACCCATGCTTGAATCACCAAACCAGACTTCAAAATGAGGTCTTGTTTAGATGATCCGTCGGTGACTTGATCAGCGGGAGCAGACTTTTCAGACACCATGGAGTTCAAGTTGATGCCCACGTGGTTTCCATTGATGTCAAAAAACCCATAGTTCTGGACAGTGTCAAACTCCACCGCGAAAAGATGGTTGGAAAAGTTCTCAGCGTTGCGTGGGTTGAGAAGGCCAAGGTACTCGCTAGGAGACGCACCCGGAAACTTTTTCGAGGGTGAAACTGCGAAGGCGAATCCATGGCCACCCTGTTTTGGGTCACGGTTTCTTATTGCAAAAGCGAAAGCAGTGGAAAAGGAGAAAACTTTGCCGTCTGTGGAGTTCTTGAACTTGATGGGGGTTGAGTAAAACGCGTGACCAAAAATGTGAGAGTCGTTTTCGTTTGTAAGGCGAACTATGCCGTTGTGTTCAATTACCGCACTTCCGTTTATGCTTATGTTGGAGTCTGAAATAGCACCTTCGAACATTTCAAATAACAAATCTTCTTGCTGCGAGATTGCAGGGAGTGAGGCCAGAAGGAGTACGTAAACAATTGTGCTGAGTGGTTTTTCCATTAAAGAATTGAACTTGAAGAATTATAGCATTGAGAAAATGGAAGGGTTACTGGTTTGGAATGAGCAGAAGGGCTTAGAGTGTTTGGAGTTGTGTGTGGACACAGAAAATTAAAGGAGATATAATTAAGCCAACAGCACTTTCTACGATGTCTCATAAGAGTAAAATGTGCTTATTTGCTTTCACTTGAGTGTAACTATACGCGGCTCCTCTACTATATTAGGCTTTTAAAAAAAGAAATTTATGAATGTAGAATTTGAAAAAAAATATTTACTAAATAAGAGTTTAAACATTATAAATTTATGTGTTATACGAATATTAAATATTATATTTAATATTTTTGTGACACATAAATTTATGTATTAAAATCTGTATTGTATAATTTTATACGTTAAATGAAATTAAATATAATATTTTAATAAATAATGATGTATAAATTTATGCGTTACAATAGATTTTTAAATATTTTTTTATTATATGACGTATAAATTTATGCGTTACAAGTATTAATTTATTTATATACATATATATAACGTAATTAAAAATGCATAATAATCATACATAAATTGATGTGTTTTGAGTGTTTCATCAAAGTAATAAGAGTTAAGAAATTTACGTCTGTTCAAGAGTTTTTAGCAAGTAGTGTTTTGAAAGTTTTTGTTTTTGCACGTTAAAGGTATTTTTTTACTACTTTAATTTGTTTTGAAATTTGTGAAAATTATTTTTAAACTAGTATTGAGTGAAATTGTTTTTTTAGTTTATATTTTTAATTTTATAATTATGGATTAAATAATAATTATTATATATTTTAATGGAAAAATATTTGAAGGTGAGGAGGGCTTAACATTTGAGAGGAACAAAAAAATCAATTCAAGTTTCTAAAAATGTTAGTTTTATTGAATTAAAAGAAAAAATTAGCAAAAAATTAAAATTGTCATGTACCCAAATTATTTTAAATGTAATAAGAAGATTTTTGGTCTCATGTGAAAGTGTAGAGTATAGAGGATTTGAAATTAGGGATAACGAAGATGTAAAATGCATAATTAATGCATTTGAGCAACAACATTTGATGTATGTGCTTGAAGTGTATGTAGAAATTGAAGTTGTTAACGAAGAGATTGAATCTGCACTAAGTGGTAAGTAAACGATGCTTAACATTAAGTTATTTGTTTAGTCTATTAATTATTTAATTAAATAAATGTTTGATAAAAATTTGTTTGTAGGTGGTATAAATCTTTGTAATGTTGATGATGAAGCTTATTTTTTATCCCCATGATGAGCTTAGTGATGAAAAAAATGATAATTAAAATGTCAATGAATTAGAATGACAAAATTTAGGTGAAACTGGTGATGATGATAATAATGTTGATGCTGATAAACATCGTATGGTGAGTCATACAGGAGGTGTAGGTAAAAGTTCATTTCAACTTCCGTTTTCATCACATGTAACATCTGTTCAACGAAGAGATCAATCAAGTAAAAAAGTTAGTGTTAATGTTGTTAAAGAAATTAAGTTTTTTTTTATCAACGTTTAACTGTGTTGTTTTTATTTTGAAAAAAGACTTGACATTTTGGAGTAGCAGTTCTTATTATAGCAACATTAATTAGGATTATCCAGATGAAGATGCTAACTTTTCGAAAAATGTCAAACATGAGAAATAGGTGGTTGGTGATGAGTTGTACGTCAGTTTACAATTTGAAAGCAAAGAACACGTACAAACTGCATTGAAATATTATGCGATGAAAGTACACCAATGTTTTGTTGTTATTGAATCAAAGTGAACTAATCTTTCTGTTCATTGTCCTAATTACAGTAGTGGTTGTCTAAGGAGAATGAGAGATTGTCTATCTAAACGATTCAATGAATAGGCTGTTAGTAAATGGGCTGGTCAACATAGTTGCATGAATGTCTGTCCATCTCAAGATCATAAAAAGTTGGATTCTAATTTCATTGCTTCGTACATATTGTGTATGTAGTTATCATGAAACAAATATCTTATTCTCTATATTGTATTTAATTTTTAAATTTTCTTAATTAATTTTGATTGTTTATTAGGTATGATAAATGAACAACCATCTATATCAATTTCGTTGATTCAAGAAAGAATACTGAGTCAGTATGGGTTCAAAGTATCATACAGGAAAGCATGAATTGCAAAGCAGAGAGCAATTGTGCGTGTCTTTGGTTATTGGGATAATTCTTATGCTTTATTGCCAAGATGGTTACATAAAATGATTCAATATACTTCAGGTTCTAGGTACAAGCTTGAGACAAAAGATGTCATTATTGGTGATAAGTTCAAAATGGAGTAAGAAAATTCTTTTGAGTTTTCTGGTGTTTTAGACAATGTTGTGAGGCATTTAACTTTTGCAAACCATTTATTCAAATTGATGTCACATTCCTTTATGGCAAATATAGAGGTACCTTACTAATAGTCACAACTGAAGATGGAAACAACTCTGTACTACCTATTGTTTTTTCTATTGTTGAGGATGAGACATTTGATCCATGAAGTTGCTTTTTAGCTTTGTTAAGAGAGTATGTTACTCGGAGGAGTGAAATATGTTTGATATCAGACAGACATCAAAGCATTAAATCAGCAGTTAATAACTTTCATTTGGGATGACAACCTCCACATGTATATCATGTTTATTGCATCGGGCATATTGCAAGCAATTTTAATCATCGATTTAAAAACCAGAAACTGAAGCAAGATTTGCTTAAATTAGGTAAGGTGATTTTATACTTTATATTTATTTATATACTTGAATTTTTTTTATGGTTATGTATTTTGAATGAACTATGCAGGTTACACAACATGTAAATAAATATTTGATCACAAGTTAGAAGAGTTTAGAGCAACTAATGCAGACGTGGCTAGGTGGATTAATAGCATATGAAAGAAGAAATGGAGTATTGTGTATGATGAAAATGGTAGACGATTTGTTCACATGACAACCAATCTAGCTGAGGCAGTTAACAAAGTGTTAAAAGGTGCACGAAATCTTACCATCATGACTCTCGTTAAATGTACTTATAGCCGTTTGGTTGAATATTTTGTGCAATGGGGTGGAAGCGCTAAGGCCAAGATTGAAAGTGGTCAACGTTTCTGTAAAAAACTAATGGATGCAATTAGGAAAAATCAAGAAACAGCATGTTCTCATCATGTTAGAAGATATGATATACAGTCTTTACGATTTGAGGTTGAAGAAACTTTTAATCCAATAAGTCAACGAGGTGGTAATAAATGGTCTGTAAGGTTATCTAATCGTTATTGTCAATGTGATAAATTTCAACTACCAAAGTATCTTTGTTCTCATGTAATAGCTACTTGTGCGACCGTTAGTATTGACTTCTATCAATTTGTTGATAATGTCTATTCGCTTGAAAATATCTTTAGAGCTTACTCTTTTAATCTTTAATTACTTTAAAATTTTTTAATTTTTATGAATTCTATTAATTCAACCCTATAACAATAATCAATTGAACAATAAATTAAATATACAATAAATACAAACATGTCTAACTAAATAATTAAACCATAAGCATAATTAATTAAATAAATAAACAAATAACAGAAATAAATAACTAAATGAAATTAAATATTATTCATCACATATCAAATATCATATCCTACAACATTAAATTAAACTAATTAAATCACATTTAAATAACACAAAATTAACAATTATATTTATTTATTACATCTTATTATTAATTATATCTTTCACTTAACTTTAATTTTTTAATTTTGGAAAATAATTATAATTTCTTCTTATTCTATATATAAATAAATAATAACATGTAAATATATTTTTTAAAACATAATGTTACAACTTTTTTTCAATTATTACATAATATTTTAGATCTTATATTTGTAAACTTTTTAAAATACATACTGTTTTTTGAAAAATTTAATTTGTTCAACAATTATTTACATTATATATGTTTAAATTTTTATAATTAATTGCACCAAATATTATTTTTAAAAATACTCATTTATAATGTTTTTATTTTTTTTCCTTTATTCATATTCTGTTTTATAATTTTTAAAAACTGCAATTATATTAATTAATATTATATTTCAAACATTTTTTAAAATCATATTTAACTCTTTTCATTAACAAAATTTTTTAGATTCTTCATTTTTTTAAAAAATTATATTATAAATTTTAATATTAACATTTCTATTTTTTTTCACATCAAAATTTTCAAATTAATTAATATTATAATTATAAAAAATATTTAACAACATATTTAACGTTTTTTGTATTAAAAATATTCTTTACATTCTGAAATTTTAAAAATATTATTTTATATATTTTCATATTAACATTTATATTTTTTATTTTTACTTAAAAAAATTTCAATTAATTAACATTAATTAATTAACAATATTTTAATTATATATTTACCCCTTTTTTATTAAAAAAATATTTCACATTCTGAATTTTAAAAAAAATTATATTATCAAAATTAATATTAACATATTATTTTACTTGAAATTTTTTTAATTTATTAATATTAAATTTAAAACAAAATTTTAATAATATATTTAATGCTTCTTTTGATGAAAAATATTTTTCACATTCTAATTTTTTAGAAAAAAATAAAATTATCTATTTTAATATTAACATATTTTTTTACTATTAATTTTTTGAATTTATTAATATAGCATTTATATTTCAAATTTTAATAATATATTTAACGCTGTTTTTTATTAAAAAGATTTTTTAAATTCTCAAATTAAAAAAAATAGTTTATTTTATTTATATTTTTTTGATATTATTAATATTGAAATTATAAAATTTTATTCATAATATATTTAACATTTTTTTTAATTATGAACTTTCAGATCGTGATTTTTTTTAAAGAATTTTATATTTCAATTAAATATTTATATTTATATTTTTTCTATTTTACTCATATTTTTTAATGTACTAAAATAATTTATTTTAAAATTTTAAAAATATTTCCAATGTACTTATAAGAATTTTTTTTAAAATCTTTCATTTATTATTTTTAGATTGTTTCTTCTTCTTTCTTTTTCTTTGTTCAACCCATAGAACCCAAAATCACACTCATCAATCCAAATCTTAAACTAAAATTTTCTAAACTTATCTTAACCGCATGATTTCTAAACCATTTTAATATGACCAACCTTGTTTTCTTTCACAATATTTAATTCTAATACTTCTGTCGTGGAACGAATTTGTCAAATACTTCCAAACGCCTAAAAACCCTTTCATCAAAAGAGACAGATAAGACAGGCAGAAATGTGTGGACAAAAAAATGGTCCCTACTTACTTATTTAAAAGAGGGAATGAACGTTTGAATTTTCTGATTTTGTGACGCATAAATTTATGCGTCAGATACTCAACCAACACTTGTTTGACCCTTTGATACTTAAATTTATGTGTCACACAATAAAATATAATATTTTACAAACCTTTGATGCATAAATTTATGCGTTAAAGTCTGTGACGCATAAATTTATGCGTCATAGTCACTATTTGAACTCATCTGTAATAAATATTTTTTCTTGAATCCCACATTTGTAATTATTTTTTTATACGCCAGTTAGGTTGATAGCACCTAATTATTAACGATGTCATTTTTCCATGAGTCAAATTTACAAATGTTCTTATCCACTATTCCACATTTTTTTCTAAATTCTTTTTAAAAAAATAAAAAATAGACCAGCTTACACTTTTATATATATATATATATGACAGTTAAACTAATTCAAATATGAAATAATAAAAAATTGGTCAATTTAAATAATATATGTTTTATTTTTAAAAATAAAATTTTAAGTTTACTTTTATTCAAAAATTAATAAAAATATAAAAAAATAAGTTTATTATATTATAAATATTTTTAATTGAGCAAAGCTATGTACTGAAAAAAATATTTATAATAAAAAATATAATAACTAATTGTACCAAAATAAATTTCTATTCTTTTGATTGTACTGTAAGGATGATACTCGACAAATTTAGGTGGACTCGGTTTGCAGAACCACAAATCATAGTTATCCGAATAAAATAATAATTATTTTCATCTGAATAAATTTGATTAGTGGTTTATGCGGACGATACTCGACAAATTTAGGTGGATTCGGTTTGCAGAACCACAAATCATAGTTATCCGATAATTATAAAATAATAATTATTTTCATCTGAATAAATTCGATTAATGGTTTATGCATGTATCAAATAGTAGAGATGATTACATTCAATTTGTATCTATAACATGGACCAACAAAAAAATATTAAAAGTATATATATTTATGTAAAAATTCTAATTAGAAAATTTGATTTTGTTGTATTTCTTTTTTATATTTGTAAAAAAATTACATATAATAAATTATTAAATTTATTCTATTTAAAAATAAACATTAATTTTAAATTGTATAAAAATTGATCCTATTATACAGAAATCTAAATAGCATAATATGATCATACATTGAAATAAATATCAATTTATTTAAAATATATATATATATATATATATATATATATATATGATGATAATATGTCTTTTAATAGACATTGTAAATTAGTGTAAAAGAGTAAAAATAATGCTTAATGGATTATAAATAATTACATAATCTATTTTAGAATAAAATAAAAAATTAAAGATAAATATTACTAAAATATTATATACCCTAAATTTATAGGAAAAAGATTAGGTCCAAAGATAAATTATAAATTTTTTTAAAATTATCCATTGTCTAGTAGTTGCTGAAGTAAGAGTGATATGTGAGTCCACCATAGTACCAAAAAATTGTACAAATGAGAAATTTTCAAATTTTGAAAATATGATGATAAAATTAAAAAGAAAATATTAATTTAATTAGTACTTCATACATGAATCAAAGTTATGGATAAGTTTCCAAAAAAAAAAAGATTCCAGCAACAGACACCAAATGAACCCATAAAGATATATTGTGACAAGCAAAATGAAATAAAATTAACTAGCATAAAGTATATAAAAAGGTTTAAAAGATCATAAAATAAACCAGACAACTAAACTTACTTTTAATTTTAGATGAAGTGATGAATATAGAGTCCATTGAACATGATTTCAAAATATATTTCCAATGATTAATCATTAAAAATCGTAAGTTCAAAATATAAGTCTCAAATATTAAGATTTCAAAAAAAATTCAAAGGCAATAGTTGTAATATAAGAAGAGAAAAAACATATTAAAATTAGAAAATATTACTTAAAATTTTGAATACAACAACAATTGAATGAATATACCATTTTGTTCATTCTCGGCTAATGAAAATTGGTTGATCCATAAAGGAAGTTCTAAGAACAGATGGTGCATGTCTTTCAACTTGTGCCAATTCTTGTAAGCATGACAAGGAAAAAAATCAAATTAAAACTATAAAATAAAGTTTCTTAATCATAATTACAAAAAATTAATAAAATATAAAGAATATTTTACCTGTTAATATTTTTTTTTTGAAATTTCAATATCCTCTCCAATGACATGATCTTTAAAATGATGAATAGTAGGTTTTAACCAGTTTTGGCTACAAATCAAAGCCTATATCATTTTAAGAGATAGAGAACTTCTAAAAATATCCATCACCCTACCTCATGTGCTGAAAGCATTCAAATGCAACAGTGGGTATAGGAATTGTCAAAATATCCCTACCTATATAAGATAGAAAAGGGAAGCAGGAACTATTTTATTTTCACCATAACAACACATCAAATTTATTATCTCCATCTACACGATTCAGCAAGGTAACGGTCAAGTTCATTTTTGTCATTGATTCAACTTTTTTCCCTTAAATGCTGCTTAAAAGTCGTTGTTCTAGCAGCATGTGTAGCAATTTCAGGAGGACTAGATTCAAATGAGTTACCTTGAATTGAACCTTGTGAAGATTGGCCAATAGTATTTTGCTGATCGTGAAGAGAAATATACCATTGATACATTCTAAATAGGTTCAATTTGACAATAAGACAAATTTCAGATACAAAATCAGGATCAGCTGCATACATCTTCTTAAAAGACCACTCAATGTACTTCAACTTATAACTAGAATCTAAAATGACTTCGAAATAGAGAAGTGAGTTGACATGTATAATTTGACCCTAATACTTATCATATATATATTTTTTTTCATCTCATACCTCATGTTTGCTAAAATGATGTTTATATTTAATGAAGCATGGTTGGGTTCACAATATATCAATGAAAGTTGGTGAAAGAAAAATGAATTGTGGCATAAGTTGAAGTTGAAAACAGTTTGGTTGCATCATAATTTTTTTTAAACTTAATGAAAAAACTTGCATTCTCCCAATCAAAAGTAGAGGGAGTGGCAGCTGCCCCAAAATATTTCCTAAAGCTAGGATTTTCAAACTCTAATTTTTCAAACGTTGTTTGGTACTTTTCAGCAAACTCTAACATGAGATATATGGAATTCCACGTAGTAGGCATATCCAGACAAACTAATTTCTTACATTTAATCTTTGAATAAGCAATACATTCCTTAAATTTTTCTAGTCTTTAAGGTGAAGACCTAAAAACAATCCTAATGCTAGCAATTGACAAGTGCATATCCTTCAAACCATCATTTACCACTAAATTAAGGATATGGACGTAACACCTCACATGAAAGAATTCCCCATTTAAGACTAAAAAATTAAAAGAATTCGAATTTTTTTTAGATAACCAACAACCACATCATTGTTGGATGCATTGTTAATAGTTATTGTTAATACATTTCTAATCACTTATTCCCTTAAAACATTCTCTACTTGCCTTCCTATAATCTCTCTTTTTTTATAGGTTTATTCACTGTTAATGAGAAAAGTAGTTAAGATTAAATAATTAAGGTTCTAGACAAATTTCCAGCAATCAGTACTTAGACAAATCCTACTAAAATTGGACCTCAACAACGCACTTAACTTAACTTTCTCATCTAAATAAAGCTAGTACCAAAATTTAGCTACTATGTGCCTAAAAGGAGGGTTAAATTGAGGCTGCAGCTATTTACAAAGAAGTTTAAATCCCTTTTCCTTCGAGCATCTAACTTGAAATTGGCCAAGAGTTTGTATTTGATTACCTTCCCCACCTTTAAAAGACCCAAAAGATAGAATTTGTTGGTTAGGATCATTTGTAAGGACATATATGTATTTTGGGTAACAGATTAAGTGGGAAGACATGCTAGAAGTTCCATGGATTTTGGAATGGCAATAAAAAAGTTTTTGTACAATACTTACATGTAGTTTCAGGTACAAAACCTTCAGCTACATGTAGTTTATTAAAGTGATCTCAAGCATGAGATGTGGTTTGAGTCCCACTTGAGTTGGGTTTTCTTTCCCTATAAGGTTTAGGGTTTGATTAGGAATAGCAGCTTCAGTTATAGATGGATTCAATGCTGCTTCATTTGCACCAACATCTGCAGTTGATGACTGGATATTTGAAGAGGGTAGAGGTTGCCTAGACTGCTCCACATTGTGTTAATGAAGAAATCATAGTCAATTTCTACCTACTAAGTCTAACTTTAAATATTTAATGTATTGAATGTTCAATTCCTAGGGATTACATTTCTTCCTCAACTAAGTCGTACTAAAGCATACATATTACCTAATCTATCTCATTAAGATTAGCTGAGAATAATTTTTCACAACATCATTATACAACATAAGAGCCAATTCATCATCACAAATCTCAGCCATATTTATTCATCATTGATTAATATCAAAAATTCATCTCAACTGTATTACTATCAAAGGTCGCAAAAAAGGAAAATTCATCTTAGTCTCATTCACTTCACATATGAAAAAATAGAGACACAAGATACAAATTCATCTAAGATTTAGAAAGCATCATTGACCAATGTCATAGTATCAAACATAATGATATAGAAATGAACAT